>JAQPPZ010005611.1:2400000-3600000 GCA_028583015.1 Wollemia nobilis
GATGCCAGAAGAATATTTAATACCAGAGATGGCACCAGAAGAAATTCCATCTTTAGGGCCCTTCCCAAGGAGTCAAAAATAATAAATAAAAAAAAGTGAGGATATTGGATCCCCTTATCTAATTTCGTGACTACTCCTGAAATATCCAACTGTTGTCCCATTGATGATGACTGAAAACCAAGTATATGAATACAAGCTTTGATTTAAAAAATGTTGGCAATTTTGGGTTTGAGATCCTAGCTTCTTGTCTATGAGTTGTCATTGATGTCAAAAGGAAATGGCATTAATGTTAAGAGGATGTGTTGGCTTCAAAGGTGGAAGATTCCAAGAGAATATTTTTAAGAGAATCCGGAGAGATTCCATTGGCAAGGGTTTTTCATTAAAACCAAACCGGTTTTTATTAAAACCAAGTTGGATAGGTTTTTATTAAAACCAAGTTAAATGGTTTTTATTAAAACCAATGGAGGTTCTCTTTATTATTTATTTAATTATTATTTAAAACCCTTCAAGGTTTTAATTAATTAATTATTTAATTAATTAAGGGAAACCCTTTTTGAAAAGACTTGATTAATTTCGAAATGGTCTTTATTTCCATCGACGTCAAGGTGTCTTCGAAGAGACTATTTATTCTCCAACTCCTAAGGTTGGAAGGCTAATTAATTCGAAATTCCTCGAATGCAATTTGCGGTGTTTGTGCTCTGTATTCGCTGCGATCGAAGGAAGACTTAGAAGCACGTGCGGTTGAAAAGTCTTCGGGAGTTTTTTCGAGGGTGAAGTGGAGGGAAGTTCACTTGTGAACTTCGTAGCCCACGTGGGCTAGTGGCAGCGAAGGCTGCTGTTGGGCGTTGCATTGGCGGAGGTCACCGTTTCGAGTCTCGTGGGGGTGCTTTGCTAGAGTAACACACGTTTTTATTAAAACGTCTTTATGCCACGAAATTCGGAGTTTCTTGGACAGCGATTTATAAGGTGTGATTAAATTTTATGAGTTTTGGCTTTTGTGATTAGCATTGAATAAAAGCTTAGGAGAAATAAGGGCATATTTCTTTGGATGTATTTTTAAGATTATTCTTTGCTATGCTAAAATTAAAAATGGAGGTATAAGGTGTGAGTCTGTGATTGTTGATTTATTGGCATGTTATGGTGGTTGTGTTTAAAGAAGTGGAGCTAAAAGGTGTAATAAAGGAAGTTTATATTATTGCTCATTTCTTTTTATTCTAACCCTAACTTGGTTGGAAGTTTGAGAGTTGTGTGTGGTGACGGCTTGAAGGTTCAATTATCTTCTACTCCAATAAGGTATGGGCACATTCTTCTTATGAGTATGATTGGTGTATGTTTTCTGAAATAAGGTTGGAGTGAAAAGGTATTCTACTAGGTATCCTTTGGCTAGGTGTAAATCCTATTTTCTGGTTTGTTGAAGACTACTTATGCATTGTTATCCTTAAGGAGAGTTTTTGGTGAATGCATAATTTTTGGTTTGAGATAGTGGAAGCTTTGTGCACTAGGGTTTATATTTGTGAGTCTAGCTACTTGCATTGAGTTGGTGGAACCCTTGGTTGGCTGTTTTGAGTTTGATGGTTGAGTTGCTTCCATAGAGGTTGTTTGATCAAGTTATTGCTTTACTTGATTCATGATATTGGGCTTACTCCATTGAGTTGATTTGAGCAAGTTATTCTTTGCATTTGGTGATATTGTGTTGGTGGCTATTTTGTTCAAATATCTTTGGAGGGAAAAGGATTTCTACTTGTTTCCTTTTCTTGTGATGATTGGTTGAATGCTTCAAGGTTGATGTTGAGTTGAATGGTGTTGGTTGACTAAACCTTGTTTGATGAGCATTGTTGTTGAAACCCTAATTGATGGTGAAAAGAACATGAGTATCATTGTTATGTGATTCTTTGCATAGTTGGCAATTGTTGGGGTTTCATGTTCTTGAAAGAAAACATTCTATCCTATCCATTTCAGATATTGAGTTGAGTTTTCAGATTTGAGATTGAGATTGAGCTGAGTTGATTTGAGTTGAGTTTTGAGATTGGGATTTGAGTATAGAACATATTGAGTCTCTAACAATTCTCTTTATGCTTCTATGAGTTTGACAAATCACATTGGGTCTCTAACAATTCACTTTGTGATTTCCTACTAAGAAAGTTTTTCTTGGTGAGCTTGCTGAGTTTTTGGACAGTAGTGGAGAAAGAAGGGACTTGTGAGTTTTGGACAGGTTTCGGTGGGGACTTGTGAGCAGATTTGGACAGGTCCTAGCGAGAGGACTTGTGAGTGAGTTTGATAGTTCTATCGAGAGAACTTGAGGACAGAGGTGCATTGGTTCTATGAGAAGAACATGAGGACAGATTTGGCAAGTCTTTGAGAAGGCTTGTATGTAGAGGATTGATTTGTTCAAGAGTTGGACAGATCTAAAAGATAGAGGAAGACTTGTACTAGACCGATTGACTATGTTTGGTATAGGTTCTTGAGCTATTGTGGACGTGATCATAGAAGGCAGAGGTCTCTTAGGCTAAGCATTGAGGATAGGAGGTCTTCGGTGGAAAGGAGTTCCACGTCCTTGGCAAGAGGTAGAGGCGGTTGATCTTCGAGGGATCATTTCCGGAGCGAGAGGGAAGGTATCTCCTTTGAGCGAGAGGCTCATAAATTTTGATTGGGGGAAGGTATCTCCTTTGAGCGAGAGGCTCATAAATTTTGATTGGGGGAAGGTATCTCCTTTGGGCCGAGGCTCATAAACATTGTAATTGGGAAGGATTCCCAAAGAACTTTGAGATAACTTTTAGAGAAAAGTTTTGTGGATGTAGCCTAACCATTACAGGTGAACCACGTTAAAATTGGTGTCACTTTGTGGATGATATTGTGCATTGCTTTGATATTGCTTTGGGTATATTGCTTTACTATTTTGAAGTATAAAGGAAAAAGTAAAAAGAGGTCTTATCTTATTCACCCCCCTCTCAGTATAAGCTTGTGTTCTTCAATTGGTATCGGAGCAGGTGCCTTCGAAAAGTTTAACGACTTGAAGGAAAAGCTAGTAAAGAACACAATGGATCATTCAAGTGGCAATGCAACACCTATTCTTGATGGGTCAGATTTTGGTCTTTGGAGTGCAAGGATGAAGGTTCATCTAATGGCACTTGGGAATGAGGTTTGGGAAGTGATTGAAGATGAGTACACTATTCCTGAACATGGTCCTAATACTAAAGAAGAAAGGCTCCTACATCACAGCAATTCAAAAGCAATGAATGCAATCCTGAAAGGCTTACGAAAGGAGATCTCACCAAAGTGATTCACTGCAAGACAACTAGTGAAATGTGGAAGCAGTTGAAGGTGGTTCATACGGGTGATACAAATGTCGAGAAAGGCCAAGTTGAGACACTTCAAAGGTATGTTTGAACAACTCAAGATGAATGATGATGAAAATATTAGTGACTACATGCTTCGTATGGATGAGGTTGTTAACTCCATGAAAGACTTAGGTCTTGAGCTTGCTGAAAATGATGTTTGTGATAAGATTTTAAGATCTCTTCCTAATAGATTTAGTGAAAATATTTTTGCTATTGAGGAAGCTAAAGATTTGGATAAGTTGAAAAAGGATGAGCTCCATAGTATACTTGCAGCATTTGAGTTGAGAACTCAAGTGAAGGTTGATGTCAAGAAAGAGGCGACTTTCAAGGCTACCAAGAATTCCAAGGGTAAACAACTTCAAGATAGTGATGAGTCTTCTAGTGATGAAGAGGCATATTACAGCAAGAAAGGCAAGTTCTCTAGAAAGCACAAAAGTATGAAAAATATAAGATGTTTCAATTGTGGAAAGTTTGGTCATTATGCTACTGATTGTACTTTTCCCAAGAATGAAAGTGATGAAGATAAACAGGATTCTAAGAGCAAGGATTCAGAAAAGCACAAGCATCACGGGAAAAACAAAGATGAGCACAACAATCAAGGAAAGAGGTATTCTCACAAGCACAAGAAGAGTTTCTACCTAGACAAAGCAAGTAAGTGTTCTAGTAGTGATAGTGAAAGTTCTTCAAGTGATAATGAAAATGAGATGTTGTTCATATCAGAAAAAGAGGAAGAACCGAAACATAGATTCATTATCATGAAATGTCTTAGATGTGGAAATTTTGGTCACCTTGAGGATGATTGCACAAATAATGATTTGGTTTCTAGTATGTATGAGGATGCTTCAGAAAACTATAAGGAAGATGCATGTATGGTTTTTGAAAAGGGTAGCACCTCTAGTGATAAGAAATCTGAAAAAGGCTTTGATGATTCAAAAAGCAAACAAATAGAGGAAGATATAGAGGAAGGTGAAGTAGATCTTGAAGGTGAACTTATTAGTGCTCTTAGTGCTTTGAAAAAGGAAAGAAAGAAGAATGCTAGACTCAAGGATAAGTTAGATGAATGTTGTATGGAGAGAGATGATCTTATAGAAAGTCTTGACTTCTCTATGGCTAAGACACAAGAACTCAAGGATGAGTTAGAGTCTAAGGTTCTTGAGTATAGTGAGTTAGAACAGAAAATGGCTTCTTTGAAAGAGGAAACTAAAGAGTACAAGGATAAGCTTTACGAGGTTTCAAGATAGCTCCAAAAAGGTTAAGTCACTCATCAAAGGTCAAAGAAAGACAACGAGATAAAACAGGCCTTGGTTTTGTTAAGCCACACAAGGAACAAGTTGGAGAGTCTAGTAAGAGACTCCAAAAGGAAGAGAGTTCTGATGAGGAAAGTATTTCAGAAAAGGAGTCCTTGAATGATAGATGCACAGAAACAAAAAAACAGAATTCAGAATGAGAAGAAGAAGTTTTCAGTTACTAAGAGGTCAATTAAAGGAAAGTTTCAAGGCGAGATGTTTTGCTTGTCACGGGTTTGGTCACATGGCTTCACATTGCATGGCTCAAGTGAAGGAGGTAAATGACAGTTTCAGAAGTGCTAGTTACTTTCAAGGGTATTGCTACTCTTGTCAACGAGTTTGGGCACAAGGCGAGTTTATTGCAAGGCAAATAACAAGAACAGGTTTGGTCGAAATTAATTTCGAACAGGTTTGGTCGAACTGGTGGATTCAAAGATCAGGTTTACCTCGGAGAAACAACATCGTCAAGTGTTTCAAGTGCAACAATGAAGGTCACACAATCAGACGATGTAGAGCTGAAATTCTAGAATACGAGGAACAGGAGCAGTGGCATGATCGGGTCCAAGGATCAAGGCATGGACAAGAACAGGGGATGAGAACAAGAACAAGAACGGTGACAGGAATAGGAATATGGACAAAGAGTTCAAGAGAAGGCCCGGCAAGGAAGTTATAGATGATGATGATGATCGGTGCCTAATGGGAGTTTTACTCCCACCCAAGAATTAATCACCTCATCGAGGAGGTGGGGGAGGGACTAAGCTAAGAGGCTCATTCTTAGTCCCGAGCCCCAAAGGTGACCCTTTGCCATTGATGACAAAGGGGGAGAGATTTGAGTAAGGGGGAGAGCCTCAAGACAGGGGGAGCTATTTATGTTGAGTTTATGTGTTGTTGAGAAGCATGGTTTGCCATCAATGACAAAGGGGGAGATTGTTGGCAATTTTGGGTTTGAGATCCTAGCTTCTTGTCTATGAGTTGTCATTGATGTCAAAAGGAAATGGCATTAATGTTAAGAGGATGTGTTGGCTTCAAAGGTGGAAGATTCCAAGAGAATATTTTTAAGAGAATCCGGAGAGATTCCATTGGCAAGGGTTTTTCATTAAAACCAAACCGTTTTTATTAAAACCAAGTTGGATAGGGTTTTTATTAAAACCAAGTTAAATGGTTTTTATTAAAACCAATGGAGGTTCTCTTTATTATTTATTTAATTATTATTTAAAACCCTTCAAGGTTTTAATTAATTAATTATTTAATTAATTAAGGGAAAACATTTTTGAAAAGACTTTTGATTAATTTCGAAATGGTCTTTATTTTCGTCGACGTCAAGGTGTCTTCGAAGAGACTATTTATTCTCCAACTCCTAAGGTTGGAAGGCTAATTAATTCGAAATTCCTTGAATGCAATTTGTGGTGTTTGTGCTCTGTATTCGCTGTGATCGAAGGAAGACTTAGAAGCACGTGCGGTTGAAAAGTCTTCGGGAGTTTTTTGAGGGTGAAGTGGAGGGAAGTTCACTTGTGAACTTCGTAGCCCACGTGGGCTAGTGGCAGCGAAGGCTACTGTTGGGCGTTGCATTGGCGGAGGTCACCGTTTCGAGTCTCGTGGGGGTGCTTTGCTAGAGTAACACACGTTTTTATTAAAACGTCTTTATGCCATGAAATTCGGAGTTTCTTGGACAATGATTTATAAGGTGTGATTAAATTTTATGAGTTTTGGCTTTTGTGATTAGCATTGAATAAAAGCTTAGGAGAAATAAGGGCATATTTCTTTGGATGTATTTTTAAGATTATTCTTTGCTATGCTAAAATTAAAAATGGAGGTATAAGGTGTGAGTCTGTGATTGTTGATTTATTGGCATGTTATGGTGGTTGTGTTTAAAGAAGTGGAGCTAAAAGGTGTAATAAAGGAAGTTTATATTATTGCTCATTTCTTTTTATTCTAACCCTAACTTGGTTGGAAGTTTGAGAGTTGTGTGTGGTGACGGCTTGAAGGTTCAATTATCTTCTACTCCAATAAGGTATGGGCACATTCTTCTTATGAGTATGATTGGTGTATGTTTTCTGAAATAAGGTTGGAGTGAAAAGGTATTCTACTAGGTATCCTTTGGCTAGGTGTAAATCCTATTTTCTGGTTTGTTGAAGACTACTTATGCATTGTTATCCTTAAGGAGAGTTTTTGGTGAATGCATAATTTTTGGTTTGAGATAGTGGAAGCTTTGTGCACTAGGGTTTATATTTGTGAGTCTAGCTACTTGCATTGAGTTGGTGGAACCCTTGGTTGGCTGTTTTGAGTTTGATGGTTGAGTTGCTTCCATAGAGGTTGTTTGATCAAGTTATTGCTTTACTTGATTCATGATATTGGGCTTACTCCATTGAGTTGATTTGAGCAAGTTATTCTTTGCATTTGGTGATATTGTGTTGGTGGCTATTTTGTTCAAATATCTTTGGAGGGAAAAGGATTTCTACTTGTTTCCTTTTCTTGTGATGATTGGTTGAATGCTTCAAGGTTGATGTTGAGTTGAATGGTGTTGGTTGACTAAACCTTGTTTGATGAGCATTGTTGTTGAAACCCTAATTGATGGTGAAAAGAACATGAGTATCATTGTTATGTGATTCTTTGCATAGTTGGCAATTGTTGGGGTTTCATGTTCTTGAAAGAAAACATTCTATCCTATCCATTTCAGATATTGAGTTGAGTTTTCAGATTTGAGATTGAGATTGAGCTGAGTTGATTTGAGTTGAGTTTTGAGATTGGGATTTGAGTATAGAACATATTGAGTCTCTAACAATTCTCTTTATGCTTCTATGAGTTTGAAAAATCACATTGGGTCTCTAACAATTCACTTTGTGATTTCCTACTAAGAAAGTTTTTCTTGGTGAGCTTGTTGAGTTTTTGGACAGGTTCCAGTGGGGACTTGTGAGCAGTTTTGGACAGGTTCCGGTGGGGACTTGTTTTATACTGAGGGGGACTTTTAAGCGTTTTGGACAGGTTCGATGGGGACTTGTGAGCAGATTTGGACAGGTCCTAGGAGAGGACTTGTGAGTGAGTTTGATAGTTCTATCGAGAGAAATTGAGGACAAAGGTGCATTGGTTCTATGAGAAGAACATGAGGATAGTTGGCAAGTCTTTGAGAAGGCTTGTATGCAGAGGATTGATTTGTTCAAGAGTTGGACAGATCTGACAGACAGAGGAAGACTTGTACTAGACCGAGTGACTATGTTTGGTACAGGTTGTTGAGTTACTGTGGACGTGATCATAGAAGGGAGAGGTCTCTTAGGCTAAGCATTGAGGACAGGAGGTCTTCGATGGAAAGGAGTTCCATGTCCTTGGCAAGAGGTAGAGGCGGTTGATCTTCGAGGGATCATTTCCAGAGGAGAGGGAAGGTATCTCCTTTGAGTAGAGGCTCATAAATTCTGATTGGGGAAGGTATCTCCTTTGAGCAGAGGCTCATAAATTCTGATTGGGGGAAGGTATCTCCTTTGGGCCGAGGCTCATAAACATTGTAATTGGGAAGGATTCCCAAAGAACTTTGAGATAACTTTTAGAGAAAAGTTTTGTGGACGTAGCCTGACCATTACAGGTGAACCACGTTAAAATTGGTGTCACTTTGTGGATGATATTGTGCATTGCTTTGATATTGCTTTGGGTATATTGCTTTACTATTTTGAAGTATAAAGGAAAAAGTAAAAAGAGGTCTTATACTTGTTCACCCCCCTCTCAGTATAAGCTTGTGTTCTTCAATTGGTATCGAGACGAGGTGCCTTCGAAAAGTTTAACGACTTGAAGGAAAAGCTAGTAAAGAACACAATGGATCATTCAAGTGGCAATGCAGCACCTATTCTTGATGGGTCAGATTTTGGTCTTTGGAGTGCAAGGATGAAGGTTCATCTAATGGCACTTGGGAATGAGGTTTGGGAAGTGATTGAAGATGAGTACACTATTCCTGAACATGGTCCTAATACTAAAGAAGAAAGGCTCCTACATCACAGCAATTCAAAAGCAATGAATGCAATCTCGAAAGGCTTACGAAAGCAGATCTCACCAAAGTGATTCACTGCAAGACAACTAGTGAAATGTGGAAACAGTTGAAGGTGGTTCATACGGGTGATACAAATGTCGAGAAAGGCCAAGTTGAGACACTTCAAAGGTATGTTTGAACAACTCAAGATGAATGATGATGAAAATATTAGTGACTACATGCTTCGTATGGATGAGGTTGTTAACTCCATGAAAGACTTAGGTCTTGAGCTTGCTGAAAATGATGTTTGTGATAAGATTTTAAGATCTCTTCCTAATAGATTTAGTGAAAATATTTCTGCTATTGAGGAAGCTAAAGATTTGGATAAGTTGAAAAAGGATGAGCTCCATAGTATACTTGCAGCATTTGAGTTGAGAACTCAAGTGAAGGTTGATGTCAAGAAAGAGGCGGCTTTCAAGGCTACCAAGAATTCCAAGGGTAAACAACTTCAAGATAGTGATGAGTCTTCTAGTGATGAAGAGGCATATTACAGCAAGAAAGGCAAGTTCTCTAGAAAGCACAAAAGTATGAAAAATATAAGATGTTTCAATTGTGGAAAGTTTGGTCATTATGCTACTAGTTGTACTTATTCCCAAGAATGAAAGTGATGAAGATAAACAGGATTCTAAGAGCAAGGATTCAGAAAAGCACAAGCATCACGGGAAAAACAAAGATGAGCACAACAATCAAGGAAAGAGGTATTCTCACAAGCACAAGAAGAGTTTCTACCTAGACAAAGCAAGTAAGTGTTCTAGTAGTGATAGTGAAAGTTCTTCAAGTGATAATGAAAATGAGATGTTGTTCATATCAGAAAAAGAGGAAGAACCGAAACATAGATTCATTATCATGAAATGTCTTAGATGTGGAAATTTTGGTCACCTTGAGGATGATTGCACAAATAATGATTTGGTTTCTAGTATGTATGAGGATGCTTCAGAAAACTATAAGGAAGATGCATGTATGGTTTTTGAAAAGGGTAGCACCTCTAGTGATAAGAAATCTGAAAAAGGCTTTGATGATTCAAAAAGCAAACAAATAGAGGAAGATATAGAGGAAGGTGAAGTAGATCTTGAAGGTGAACTTATTAGTGCTCTTAGTGCTTTGAAAAAGGAAAGAAAGAAGAATGCTAGACTCAAGGATAAGTTAGATGAATGTTGTATGGAGAGAGATGATCTTATAGAAAGTCTTGACTTCTCTATGGCTAAGACACAAGAACTCAAGGATGAGTTAGAGTCTAAGGTTCTTGAGTATAGTGAGTTAGAACAGAAAATGGCTTCTTTGAAAGAGGAAACTAAAGAGTACAAGGATAAGCTTTACGAGGTTTCAAGATAGCTCCAAAAAGGTTAAGTCACTCATCAAAGGTCAAAGAAAGACAACAGATAAAATAGGCCTTGGTTTTGTTAAGCCACACAAGGAACAAGTTGGAGAGTCTAGTAAGAGACTCCAAAAGGAAGAGAGTTCCGATGAGGAAAGTATTTCAGAAAAGGAGTCCTTGAATGATAGATGCACAGAAACTAGAAAATAGAATTCAGAATGAGAAGAAGAAGTTTTCAGAACCTAAGAGGTCAATTAAAGGAAAGTTTCAAGGCGGATGTTTTGCTTGTCACGAGGTTTGGTCACATGGCTTCACATTGCATGGCTCAAGTGAAGGAGGTAAATGACAGTTTCAGAAGTGCTAGTTACTTTCAAGGGTATTGCTACTCTTGTCAATAGTTTGGGCACAAGGCAGTTTATTGCAAGGCACATAACAGGAACAGGTTTGGTCGGAACAGGTTTAATTCAAAAGTTTGGTCGAACAGGTTTGCAAAGTTTGGTCGGAACAGGTTTGGTCGAAGCTGGTGGATTCAAAGATCAGGTTTACCTCGGAGAAACAACATCGTCAAGTGTTTCAAGTGCAACAATGAAGGTCACACAATCGAGACAGTGTAGAGCTGAAATTCTAGAATACGAGGAACAGGAGCAGTGGCATGATCGGGTCCAAGGATCAAGGCATGGACAAGAACAGGGGATGAGAACAAGAACAAGAACAGTGACGGGAACAGGAATATGGACAAAGAGTTCAAGAGAAGGCCCGACAAGGAAGTTATAGACGCTGATGATGATCGAGTGCCTAATGGGAGTTTTACTCCCACCCAAGAATTAATCACCTCATCGAGAGGTGGGGGAGGGACTAAGCTAAGAGGCTCATTCTTAGTCCCGAGCCCCAAAGGTGACCCTTTGCCATTGATGACAAAGGGGGAGAGATTTGAGTAAGGGGAGAGCCTCAAGACAGGGGGAGCTATTTATGTTGAGTTTCTGTGTTGTTGAGAAGCATGGTTTGCCATCAATGACAAAGGGGAGATTGTTGGCAATTTTGGGTTTGAGATCCTAGCTTCTTGTCTATGAGTTGTCATTGATGTCAAAAGGAAATGGCATTAATGTTAAGAGGATGTGTTGGCTTCAAAGGTGGAAGATTCCAAGAGAATATTTTTAAGAGAATCCGGAGAGATTCCATTGGCAAGGGTTTTTCATTAAAACCAAACCGGTTTTATTAAAACCAAGTTGGATAGGGTTTTATTAAAACCAAGTTAAATGGTTTTTATTAAAACCAATGGAGGTTCTCTTTATTATTTATTTAATTATTATTTAAAACCCTTCAAGGTTTTAATTAATTAATTATTAAATTAATTAAGGGAGACTTTTGATTAATTTCGAAATGGTCTTTATTTTCGCCGACGTCAAGGTGTCTTCGAAGAGACTATTTATTCTCCAACTCCTAAGGTTGGAAGGCTAATTAATTCGAAATTCCTCGAATGCAATTTGCGGTGTTTGTGCTCTGTATTCGCTGCGATCGAAGGAAGACTTAGAAGCACGTGCGGTTGAAAAGTCTTCGGGAGTTTTTCGAGGGTGAAGTGGAGGGAAGTTCACTTGTGAACTTCGTAGCCCGCGTGGGCTAGTGGCAGCGAAGGCTGCTGTTGGGCGTTGCATTGGCGGAGGTCACCGTTTCGAGTCTCGCGGGGGTGCTTTGCTAGAGTAACACACGTTTTTATTAAAACGTCTTTATGCCACGAAATTCGGAGTTTCTTGGACAATGATTTATAAGGTGTGATTAAATTTTATGAGTTTTGGCTTTTGTGATTAGCATTGAATAAAAGCTTAGGAGAAATAAGGGCATATTTCTTTGGATGTATTTTTAAGATTATTCTTTGCTATGCTAAAATTAAAAATGGAGGTATAAGGTGTGAGTCTGTGATTGTTGATTTATTGGCATGTTATGGTGGTTGTGTTTAAAGAAGTGGAGCTAAAAGGTGTAATAAAGGAAGTTTATATTATTGCTCATTTCTTTTTATTCTAACCCTAACTTGGTTGGAAGTTTGAGAGTTGTGTGTGGTGACAGCTTGAAGGTTCAATTATCTTCTACTCCAATAAGGTATGGGCACATTCTTCTTATGAGTATGATTGGTGTATGTTTTCTGAAATAAGGTTGGAGTGAAAAGGTATTCTACTAGGTATCCTTTGGCTAGGTGTAAATCCTATTTTCTGGTTTGTTGAAGACTACTTATGCATTGTTATCCTTAAGGAGAGTTTTTGGTGAATGCATAATTTTTGGTTTGAGATAGTGGAAGCTTTGTGCACTAGGGTTTATATTTGTGAGTCTAGCTACTTGCATTGAGTTGGTGGAACCCTTGGTTGGCTGTTTTGAGTTTGATGGTTGAGTTGCTTCCATAGAGGTTGTTTGATCAAGTTATTGCTTTACTTGATTCATGATATTGGGCTTACTCCATTGAGTTGATTTGAGCAAGTTATTCTTTGCATTTGGTGATATTGTGTTGGTGGCTGTTTTGTTCAAATATCTTTGGAGGGAAAAGGATTTCTACTTGTTTCCTTTTCTTGTGATGATTGGTTGAATGCTTCAAGGTTGATGTTGAGTTGAATGGTGTTGGTTGACTAAACCTTGTTTGATGAGCATTGTTGTTGAAACCCTAATTGATGGTGAAAAGAACATGAGTATCATTGTTATGTGATTCTTTGCATAGTTGGCAATTGTTGGGGTTTCATGTTCTTGAAAGAAAACATTCTATCCTATCCATTTCAGATATTGAGTTGAGTTTTCAGATTTGAGATTGAGATTGAGCTGAGTTGATTTGAGTTGAGTTTTGAGATTGGGATTTGAGTATAGAACATATTGAGTCTCTAACAATTCTCTTTATGCTTCTATGAGTTTGACAAATCACATTGGGTCTCTAACAATTCACTTTGTGATTTCCTACTAAGAAAGTTTTTCTTGGTGAGCTTGCTGAGTTTTTGGACAGGTTCCGGTGGGGACTTGTGAGCAGTTTTGGACAGGTTCAGTGGGGACTTTTATGGACTTTTGGAATTTGAAGTTCCGGTGGGGACTTGTGAGCAGATTTGGACAGGTCCTAGCGAGAGGACTTGTGAGTGATTTTGATAGTTCTATCGAGAGAACTTGAGGACAGAGGTGCATTGGTTCTATGAGAAGAACCTGAGGACAGTTGGCAAGTCTTTGAGAAGGCTTGTATGGAGAGGATTGATTTGTTCAAGAGTTGGACAGATCGACAGACAAAGGAAGACTTGTACTAGATCGACTGACTATGTTTGGTACAGGTTGCTTGAGCTACTGTGGACATGATCATAGAAGGGAGAGGTCTCTTAGGCTAAGCATTGAGGACAGGAGGTCTTCGGTGGAAAGGAGTTCCACGTCTGGCAAGAGGTAGAGGCGGTTGATCTTCGAGGGATCATTTCCAGAGCGAGAGGGAAGGTATCTCCTTTGAGTAGAGGCTCATAAATTTTGATTGGGGAAGGTATCTCCTTTGAGCAGAGGCTCATAAATTCTGATTGGGGGAAGGTATCTCCTTTGGGCCGAGGCTCATAAACATTGTAATTGGGAAGGATTCCCAAAGAACTTTGAGATAACTTTTAGAGAAAAGTTTTGTGGACGTAGCCCGACCATTGCGGGTGAACCACGTTAAAATTGGTGTCACTTTGTGGATGATATTGTGCATTGCTTTGATATTGCTTTGGGTATATTGCTTTACTATTTTGAAGAATAATGGAAAAAGTAAAAAGGGGTCTTATACTGTTCACCCCCCCCTCTCAGTATAAGCTTGTGTTCTTCAAAAAAAATATTTGAGGTGGAAGCTAAACCTACTAAGGATATCAAAGAGAAAGTCCCATGAAACCCTATCAAAATATTTTCTAATATAAAACTTCAAAAAGAAACCTATATGCTTGTTAGAAGTGATTGAGTGGATCAACTCATGAATGGTAATAACAATGTCTGTGATAACCCTTCCTTGTATAGAAATCCCTTGGCAAGGGTCAATAATGGATGGCATAATGTGCTTCATCATATTATACATGGTTTTCGTAATAATATTTAAGAGAACATTGCATAAACTAATAGGACGACAATCGAACAAGGAGGAGAACTCATGATACTTGGGAATGAGGGTCAGGAATATCGAGTTGAAGTCCCTTGGCACAAATATGGATTTTTAAATTTCCTGGATAGCCATGGATATATCATCCCTAATTAGATCCTAGAAATATTAAAAAATATTGGATGGAATCCATCAATTCCAAGGGCTTTATCAGTCAGCATGGAAAATAGAGCTTCCTTGATTTCATCCTAAGTGAAGGGTTGGAGCAACAATTCATTATCTTCTTGAGTAATCAACTAGAGCAGGGATTCTGATATGTGGTCAAGGTAGGGTTGGGATGGTCCAAGGATGTTTTATAAGTAATCTAATATATTATTTATTATCTCCTCAATGTTATTTGGGTAGGTCCCATCACCTTTACGAAGGGCTTTGATTAGATTGGCACTTCTATGTCTCAGAGTGGTCGTGTGAAAGAACTTAGTGTTGGTGTCCCCTTATTTGAGCTATATGGATCTATATTTTTACCTCCAAAAGGTCTCCTCTCTAGAAATGGTATTGTGAAAATATGATAGTAGGTTCTTCTCTCTAATTTTGAGGTCACTATTGACAGTCCTATATTGAAACTGCTCTTCATTTTTTTTGAGTTGATTGCATAAAACCTTTTTGAATTTGAATATGTTACCAAAGACCTCTTTATTCCATAATTTCATCTTGGAATTAACAAATTTGAGCTTCATAATCACCTAAAATAAATGGGATCCACTAAAAGACTATTTCCACCATTCAACCACCTTCAACCTAAGATGAGAGTGGTGCAGCCATATGGATTTGAACTTAAATGAAGGTTTGAAAATAGGGCCATGATGAGAGACTTAGAAGAGAAGAGGATTGTGGTATGAGGGAACCCATGGGAGAGAATAAATATAGGCATCACCAAAGAGAGGGATGACCTCCTTAGAAATGAATAACCTATCTAGTCTAAGTTGAATAAGTTCATCTCCTTCCCTCTGATTGGTCTATGTAAACATTGAGATATTTAATTCAACATACATAAACTCATTGAAATCTATGAAATATATAAAATTATCATAAAATTGAGGTATGATAGGAGTACCTCCATGTTTATCAGTGGGGTAAACTTCTCTGAATAGTAACTAGAAATACTACTAAAGCTTAACAAAAGAAAGAAAACAGGAAATAAATCTCTATCTAGGAGGCCATATCTATGTAGGATGGTCATACTTGTAGGCCGTCTCTAAGAGAGATGGTCATACCTATGGGTTGTATCTACAAGATATAGCTACTAATCTACAAGTGATTTTCTTATGGTTGATTCAAGGTGATGGGTTTGATATGTTGACTGGTTAACAAATTGGTGCATTCAAGGGGAATGGCTTGGAGGTGGAATTCAATGTTGAAACAAGGATGTTAGATTGCATAAAGAGCATGGATATGATCTTCAAACTTCAAACTGATCCATTGGCATTATTTCTATGGATAAAAGAGTGCAAAAAGGGTTGAAAAATTCATTGTTGAAATTCGGTAGCACTTTGTTGCATGAAAATTAAAACTCTCTCATTTTTGTGAAGTTTGGGTGCCATTATATAGACTTTCAAAAGGGAGTCCATTATTGCATGGGAATCCAAGAAGTAGTGAGATCCAAGAAACTTAACTGTCTATTCTTGAATCTTCCTCACAACTAACTATGTATGTCATTATTCTCATATGGCTCGTGTATCCACTTTAATCATGGTGTGGGATTTGATCTTGTTTCTAGTGCAACCATATAGAGGTGAGACAACATTGATTGGGAGCCATATTGGGGTAATATGGTATCAACTGGTGTAGACACCTAAAACGCATTATGTCAAGGGTGAATACTCATATGGACATAATACAAGACCATATGAAGGATCTTGGATAGACTCCAAGATAGAGTAGTGGTTCTAACCACTCAATTTGGGCTCCTTGGCCTAATCAGTCTGAACTGCAACTTAGACCTGTGGTTTATAGGTTGAAGCATAGCTGATACCTATGGTTTGCAGTCTAGACCATAGCTGTAACTTGCAGTCTTAACTAAAGTTTAGTTGGCCTTCATCCGAGCCAAATCATTTGGAATAACCATTTGACCTAGAAGAAGGTGGTTACATAATGGAAGCTTCCAATCCAACTATCCTAACCACATCTTCTTAATATTGGGTTCTCCATGAAGCCACCCCTAGCCCTTGGGTAGTCCTATAAGTACCCCTCAAAATTAGGACAAACAATGAGAGAGAGCATTGGAAATTTGAGTAGCGAAGCCCTGTCAAATTGTACACTCAACCGAGTATACTGAGAGAGAGCTATTGCACTTATCCCATACTTACTTGTCGAGATTCATGATAAATTGCATTATGGATGCCCTAGGAGCCTGAGAGATCCAAGAAGCGCATATTCGAGCAAACAGAGGCCTTTCATAGTGAATCAACAACCAAATTAGTTTGAGGATACCAAAGGTGAACATTGAACATCAATTTGGATAAGAAGGTCAAGCCCACTACCCTTGAAATTGAGGGCAAACCTATCAGATTGCTAACCATGGCTTTCAGCCATGGTTTACAATGCAGACCTTTCACTAGAGCTATGGTATGTAGTAGAGGTATCACTACCTTATATTTTTCACTTATGTCCATTTAATTAGCTTAGTTTAGCTATTTTCATGGTTCAATTATAGTTTAGCATATTTCTAACTAGTAGAACTAGGTTAGAATAGTTTATTTGTGTTAAGCATCAAATAGGATAATAATGGATTATTTATGCACTTTTATGCTTTATTTCACATAATTGGTCCATGCATAGTGTAGTTGTTATATTTCTTTATGCAATTCTATAAATATTGATGCAATTAAATAGTTTAGAAGTGTTTTCCATGCTTTATTGATTATACATGCTTAATGGTGTCTTTATGCATCTTTCCTAAAAGTGCCTCATCATTAGAGGTTGCCTATATTTTTGACACTCTTATGTTGTTTCTTGATAGCAGGGAATAGATTCAAAGGATATTCAACCATGAAATTCCTTCCTCAATGTGAAGAAGATGGCAACTCCACCCTAGAGTAGTTTGTGACTAGTTGAAAAGAAACATTAGTGCGCCTACACTATTGAGGGCTTTGGCATTGTATTAATCATATCATCATTTGGGTTACTCTAAGAGGGGCATGCTTGTAATCGATATTATTTGCAATTATTAATATAAGAAACACTTATTTTGTTGAATATATGCAATATTGTCATTTTTATACTTTGAATGAATGAATACGACATAGTATAGTAGATGGGTGCACGCTTTTTGGTTAGATCAGAAGGTGACCATGGTGGAACTCCATAATTTTAGCATCTGATTGTGTGTTTTTTGTTTTTGTGACTTATAGGTACAAACTGCAACTACCAGCTATGGGCCAAAAATTGAACCACAAGTTCAACCTACAAGCCATAGTCAGAATCGCAGCCTATACCTACGGTTCCCAATAGACACAACAGACAGTAGAGAAATAAAGCTCATTCGAATGTGGACCTGAGGTAGGCCCTAATTTTCACTCTCTATAATTTTTTCTCTCTATATTTTTCCAAAAAGTCAAATTTCGAATGCAATTAAGAAATTAAGAAATAAAAGGAAATGAATTAGGTTTTAGTTTGCATTTATATTTCGTGTCATTAGAAAGGTGCTACTAGGAACAACAAAAATCTGATTTTAATCTGCCCTAGAATCCAGTGTGCTTGGTAGAATTTGTGTGAGTGGTTTGCATGTGTGAGGCCCAATTGGTGGCAAATTATTATCATAATGTGCATGGTCTCAAAGATCATCTATAATAGCTTACATTTTCTAAATTTAAAATGTTCTTTTATTTGCATAGCATTTAGAAAATGAGAATGAATACTATATGATGCATTTCTTTTATATACATTAAAAGGAACCACACACACCACTTGGCACTTAAACGCTAGTGAGTTGGGCTTGACATCCAACCACTAGTAGGGTCCAATGAATATGGGCGTAAATTCCATCTATTGGCCCAAATCCCACAAACCTTTTGGATACTAGACCAATACCAGATATGAGAACCTTTCGTACCCTAGACAATTTGCATGTATTCTCTTTGAAGGGTATAACACTGACTAGGGAAAAATGAGTGAGGATCTAGAAGGACCTGTGCTCCTTGACTATGTTTGGGCTTCATTACCACACATTATAGATTGGATTACATGACTTGGAGTTCATAGCCAAGTTGTCGAGCTGTGAGCGTACAGGTGAAAGCCATTAAACTAAGAATAAAATCCAAGTTTTGCAAAACATGATAAGAGTTTCTACATTGATACAATAAATCTTGAAAACTAATCAAATAGTTTAGGACTCATTTTCAAAATTTAAAATGAGATAATCATTATTGTATACCTTGTTTGCTTAATAATAAAATATACATCTAGATGCTAGGTACACAATGGTGGATACACGGGATGGTCAGCAAAGGTCTAAACCTAATGCCAATGACCAACCCTAAAAAATTCATAATAGCACGTGTCAATTCCTCAACCACATGAGCAAATTGAATGTTGTTTACCTAGCATTAGAGGAGATAACTCGACACGAGGGGATCCTGTAGAGCATACCCTAGATAGAGGAGCTTTAGTACACTCCTCTAGGCATAGGATAGAACAGGAAGCCTTCCAGAGGGTGTTCCACTCGAGAGCTATTATCGAGACTGAAATGCATGTGCATGCACAAGATCGGCCAAAGAGTTTGTTTTGCAGAGGACCAGGTTGGTGCCCCTACATTCTAAGTCCATAGGAGGATCCATGGCTCCACTTATGAGTATAGGACTATAGATCTGCCCATTTATGGGAAGGTAGACAGGCTCACTACTGAGCATAGGTCTAACCATACTCCCATGCGTAGTCCACCATGCAATATCACCATTGATATATCAAAGGTGGGATATAATGACACACCACCAAATGAGCGATTGTGGTCTAGATATCTATAGGGTTAGGTAGTGTTTTAGATCAGCTAGGTTGCAAGCCTTCTGCTCCACCCACTTGTGCCTTGAGTGACCATAGCATGAGTGTCATCAAGACTATTAGAGAATATGGAGAGGCTTCTAAGCACCCTCATGCCACACACCCACTATATGTGCATGGTGGTTCACAGAATAAGACAAAGTAGGATGCCAATGCCATCTTCAAAAATAGAGACAAAGGTACAACACATCAGTCTGATGGGTATAAAACCCACAAGGTCACTCATACAAAGCAGGGATACCAGAGGTCTCCCATGGCCAATCAGATCGATAGGTCACATCGACTGGTATCAGAGCAGAAACACCAACTCCTCCAAGACTAATTGGAGGATGCTCACCTAGATATGCGGTGCATCAAAGATTAAAATCTTCAAGCATAGAGGCTCATTAGATAGAGGCTATATGAGTAGCACATGCACAAAGAATGTATCCTTACCCAGAAGGAGTGTGTGGAGCAGGAGGATAGGCTAGTTAGGGCTGGACTATATCCTCATGATGAGCATAGAGAGCGTGTATATAAGAAGGCTTTGTCGCAAGATAATATGCATCAAGAGAAAATATATTCTTGTACTCATGATAGTTCCGAATAGAGGGAGTGTCTATCGTATCTTGATAATCAAAGGCAGAGATAGCATGAAGAAGCAGAAGGAGATGAATACGAGCAAGAATATCCTAAGATATCTTGAAATGAGGAGGAGGAAGAGCAATTCCCTCCATATCATATGAGGAAGATAGTACATCCTAATCCACCTCCATGACAACTTAGAGAGGAGAACTTTCTATCTTCAGAGGCCTATAAGGTTGTAGCCGAGAATATCAAAGCCATCGAGAGACAAGGTGCGGTTATTAAAAATCTGACAATAAGGAAAATTCATAATGAGCCTTTGGATCCTTCGGTGCCTACTCCGACTTACCCTAATCATTTTGATATGCCTAGGTTAGACAAGTTTAAGGGTGATGAAGCTACACAGGAACATGTCACAAGATTTCTAGATGCTTATTTCTATATAGCAAGCAATGATGCATTGTTGTTATGTATGTTCATCACGATAGTTTTTGGACCCACACGAGAGTGGTTCAATCAGCTAAAGAAATATTGCATAACAAGTTTCGAGCAATTAGCTGATGCATTTCTTGAAAGATATTCCTTTGGCATCAAGAAACATGCCAATATTTCTGATTTGGCTGCGCTAGCTCAGCACGACGATGAGCCAATAGAGCAATACAAAAAGAGATGGAGGAGACTAATGGTAAAGTTGCCATTCCCTATTCTTGCCACAGAGTTAACCTAAATGTTTATGAAGAGTTGTGCCAAGAACATCTCATTACTACTATAGTTGCAACAATATCCTACATTCAAAGAGGCTTTGGCACAAGCCAAAGTCATTGAGGACAACAAGTTGCAGGAATGCAACTTGAAGCTCAAGAACAGGAGAGAGGGACCAAAAAAGAGTACCACAAAACAATAGGGCAAGTAAGCCCATGTAAATCAAGTGGTTTTGAATCTCCATAGGGAGAACAAGGGGCAATAGAAATAGAATTATCAGGCCCAACCTCCTCCTGCGTAGTATGATAAGTGCAACAACAATTATAAGGGCAAAAAAAAATATCAACGCCCACCTTTCCAGTTCACACCATTAATGAAATCATTGATGTTTATTTTTCATCAGCTATGCGAGGCCAAGGCAATTATATTGCCCAAAATCAAGATGGTAGACCCCAATCAACCCAAACTAAAGGGGTACCAAGAAGATCTATTTTGCATTTTTCATCAAACGAAAGGCCATGAAATTGAGTGTGTTGGACTTTCAAACACATGGTAAAAAATATGATTGACAAAGGTGAGCTTGTAGTGCTGCACAACCCACAGGTGCCCAATAATCAAATATAGGAATTTATAAAAACCCCTTGCCAAATCATGAGGCACCTTGCAACAACATTGGCCAAGTCAACCAAGTGTGAGTCAAACCACCTACCCAGGGGTTCATAGGTATGGTGAACATTGTCACTAGGCATGAGAGATATGAGAAATAGAATAAACCTCATGCTCCAATACAAATACAAGCCACACCAAATCAATGACCTTTGCAGAATATTCTAGGCCCACCAACAAGACCAATGGTGACCATAAGGAGCAGGTTGGTCCAAAACCTCTGAGATCACTCCTACAAAGTTTTTAATATATGAATTAATATAGTATTCCCCAAGACACAGGGAGACTCTTATGGATATTTTGAAGTCAATTGAAGTACAGTCCTAGGATGTGTAAGCATTTACTAATTTTGTAGGACATGTATAGCAGTTTTAGGAATCGATGATCTAATTTTATAATCATGAGATAAGGACGGTTTCTACAACCATGACCGACCCACCATTGCACATAATTGCATGTGTTAATCACATGTCATTTAAAAGGTTCTTGATCGATACTAGCTCATCGATCAACATAATAATGACCAAGGAACTGAGTCATTTGAAGCTACCTAAATCACACATTATGCCCACTACATTTACATTGAGATCATTTAACGATGCATTATGTTAAACTATTAGCAAAATTATCCTACCCATATAGGTAGACTTGAAGACCATCTCAGTAATGTGTCATGTGATAGAAGGGGCCAATGCAGTACAACATATTACTTGGTAGGCCTTGGATTCATGAAATGCATTGCATTCCCTCGATATTGCATCTATGTGTGAAGTATATTCATGAGGGATAGGTTCACATAGTGGCATAAAATGAAGAACCATTTAAGTTCGTGAACCTAGCATATTTGCTTGGAGGTTTCATACTCCCGTCAATGCACCTGGATGTTTGGCCATCATCACCAATAAATAATCTAGGAGGTAAAATAATAGTACGTTCTCAACCAATGCCATATGTATCACATAGATAAGAGCAAACCATCAGCATTAGTCATGTGTCAGGATGACAAGAAGTTGAAGGCAAAAATGGACGAGAAAGAGAAGGAGCATGAGCATGAGCCAATCACCGAGGAGGTTCCCATTCCTATGGAATTTGAGTAACCCCATGACAAAGCCAAGGAGGCACCTTAGCCTACCTCACCTTCATCTTCAGCAGGATCATCTGCACCATGGATGATGGTACATCTCACTAACACTGAATTAGGCAAGTACCTTGTGCAGAATGTAACCTTTGAACCAATTTTGAATACTATGCAAGAGATGGGCCAACGTTCGATCATCATTACCCGATTGGATCGGTGGTTCCACTGGGAGAGCCACCTAACCAGACTAACTTTATCTATGTGGGGCTAGACCATATTCCAATGCGAGAGCCCACGGATGAAGATGGCGAGGAACATTTCACTGTAAAAATTCATTATCTATCCAATTCAAAGTATGCCATGCATATTTTCAAGTTATATAATTGGGATGGATACGACCTTGGTCTCTTTGAAAAATGATGAAGGACTCCTCTAGAACATCGTTATCAGTTAGTCACTGATAGGTTCAGTTCGGGGTTACAAAAAAGGTGCGGGACGATTTGCTCATAGCATCCCTAGATCATATGTACCTCAGTATGGTAGATGATGTGGGTTTTAATTCATATCATCTAAATCCTTCTAGATTTTAGAGGAATCACCCTATGATATCTGTCATCACCGTGGAACTTCTATAAGATCATCATGAAGGACTTCTTGAGTATACTGACACATAACTAAACCCTAGAGATCACTT
Source organism: Wollemia nobilis (assembly GCA_028583015.1). NCBI lineage: Eukaryota > Viridiplantae > Streptophyta > Pinopsida > Araucariales > Araucariaceae > Wollemia > Wollemia nobilis. The sequence continues at coordinate 2,422,777 of JAQPPZ010005611.1, forward strand.
GGGATACCAAACCCATGATGTAGTCGATGACACAGACGTATAGGGGTATAATCCCATTACTATATGTGATCTTAAGCTAGTAGATATTTGTAATAAATATGGAGCAAAGTCCACCTTTGATATGAGTGGACTAGGTTATGACACAAATGAGGAATCCTCAAGCAACGATGAATCTGGGGATGAATTTGAAGGTGCCTATGATAGGCCTTGGCATGCACGTCATTTATTGCTTATTCAGTCAGTACAGGTTACTGAAGAGACCCTTCCCAATATTGATCATTTAGGGGAAGAAGCAGAGCTAGATTTCTTGATGATGTTACACTTATGATAAAATTATCCGGTTTATCCAGATAATGATGACAGTGATCAAGCATTCAGATTCATTGGGCTACATTTGTTAGAGCACCCCATAGGAGTAGGGGAAAATGAAGGATTCTATTATGACAATGAAGAAGAAGATGAGCTATAGAAGGCCTACTTTGGTCCTCCTTATTTGTGTTACCATCATCAACCCATCGACATTGATCAGGTCTATCGGTAGCTACATGTTGGTCTTCGTATCAGAGCAAGACGGTTAAACTTGGATCAAATGCATCGGTTGGTCAATCCCCTTCTGCAAACCCACATGGAGCTTTGTGAGCCAAATGATCCTATTTTGTAGTCAGTGCATAGGGAGGATCTGGTTGTTCATAGTCCTCACAGGGAATACCTCTTTGTGCCTGTGCCATTAGAGCTAGATCATGGGTATGAGGACTACATAGATTTTGTAGAAGTCAGTTCATGTGGTCTTGGAGATAAATTCCATTCCATAAACATGGTCTCCATTTATTTTACCACTCCACTCTGCAATCCAATAGATCCATCCAAACCATTGTATCTTAACAAATATTCTATCGACTGGGATTGCGTTGATTCACCGTTGAGCTTGAATATTTCTTCCCCAATGAAGAAATGTTGCAACGTTTCCATTTTGCACCAAGCTATGCATATGATGTTTATCATGCTAAAATTGCTTCCAACGTAGAACCGATCAACCTGGTTGATGACATCCATATGATTCCTATGTCTGACCAACTTGAGGAGGGATTACATATGTTAGTAGAGGAAACCTTTGAGGTGGATATCAGTAATGATTTCGTCAATGCAAAGAAGGTTAAATTTGGAGGGAGTCTCACTCTAGATGAGCAGGCCACCCTCATCCCTCTGTTGAAAGAGAGACAAAATTTGTTTTCTTGGACATACAAGGATATGCTAGGTCTAGACCTAAAATTGGTTATGCATAACCTTTTGCTAGATCTGACGAAGAAGCCGATCAAGCAAAAGCTTAGAAAAATGCACCCAATAGTAGCCTTAATGGTGAAATATGAGCTACAAAAGTTGTTGGATGTGGAATTTGTGATCTCCATCGATTATCTAGAATGGGTGTCCACTATGGTACCCATGGGAAAACTCGATGGATGAATCCGTATTTGCATGGATTTTAGAGACCTAAATAAGGCAACACCCAAACATTCATTTTTGTTGCCCAATATTGATGTTATCGTAGATGCAACTACAGGTCACACAATGCTCTCCTTAATGGATGGTTTTTCTAGTTACAATAAAATTCAGATTAAACCTAAAGACTAGCATAAAACCACATTTATAATGCCATGGGGAACATTTTTCTACAAAGTTATGCCATTTGGCCTCAAAAATACTGATGCCACATATCAGTGGGCCATGACATACATTTTTCATGACTATATGTACAAAATTATAGAAGATTATATCGATGAATTGTTAGCCAAGTCATTGCTGCAAGAAGAGCATGCAGAGGTCTTAATTAAAGTCTTCAATTGCCTAATAGAGCATAATGTCAGGTTGAATCCTAAGAAGTGCGTATTTGGCATAACTTCTAGAAAATTACTAGGATTCATCATCTCTAAGAGAGGCATCGAAGTAGACCCAGCGAAGGTCAAGGCCATTTTGGAAATGCATCCTCCCACCAATATTAAGGAATTAAGGAGCCTTCAAGGAAAGGTAGCCTTGATAAATTTATTTATCACTCAACTATAAGATAAATATCAACCCATGAATCAACTGCTACATAAGGGAGTCCCATTCAAATGGGATGAGGACTGCAAGGCAGCATTCATTGAGATAAAGCAATACCTGGCGATGTTGCTAGTGCTAGCTCCACCAAGGCCAGAGGTACCTTTTCTACTATATATATTGATAATTGAATTTGCACTAGGAACCATGTTAGCCCAAAAGAAAGTGTAAGGAAAATAACAAGCTATATATTAAATTAGTCAAACCTTGGTGAGCTATGAGCTTAGGTATGCATATGTAGAAAAATTGTGTTTAGCAGTAGTGTTTGCTACAAAGAAATTGTGACATTATATGTTAAGTCATATGACATATGTTATATCCAAATAAAATCCTTTGTAGTACATGATGAGTAAGACTTATCACAATATGCGTACTGTGAAGTGGATCATGCTATTGACAAAATTTGATCTAGAATTCATAAGCCAAAAGTACATTAAGGGACAAGTTATAGTAGATCAATTAGTTGAGGCACCACTATCAAATAGTAGGCCTCTAACAATTGAGCTTCCGAATGATGCAGTATTCGTCATATCTGAAGCTCCTGAACTCAAAGAACAAGAGAAAAACACTGATATGACTCTGTTCTTTGATGGTTTGAAGTGTGAACAAGGTGGTGGTGCTGAAATAGTGTTCTTCATGCTGCAATAAGCTCTAATGCCCTTGTTTTTCAAGTTGGATTTTTTGTACACCAACAACAACACTAGTGTACGAAGCCCTACTACTGGGCCTCCACATAGTTTTTGCCATGAATATTAAGATATTGAACATATTTGGTGACTCCTTGCTCATAGTAAATCAAGTCAAGGGGCTTTTTCAGTGTTGGTGTCCCATAATGAAAGCCTATAAAGATCTAGTTGACACATATTTGGCTAAATTTGAATGGTATGATATTGAGGCAATCCCTCAATCATCAAATAGGTTCATAGATACCATGGCTTATTTGGGATTTTTAATACCTTAGAATCCATCTGTTGATTTCACTACCATCCATGTCAAGATGATCTTGCATCCAACAACAGAGCATGTAGCATATGATAACAGAGAATCGGTCAACATGATCAGTGTAGAACCAAAAGCTGAATGGTTATGCAAAGTTGAAGACTTTATTAAGAAGACACCTTGGGGGTCATTAACATCTCAGAGTCCTATGGGGAGTGGTACTACCATTCACCATAGTGTTTTTTTCGAGTCTGCATTTGCAAAGGTAAATACACAGGGGGAGAAAGTCATCTTAGTAGTCGAAGCTAATGTTTATCAAAATTGGATGTCACAAATGAAAGACTTCCTAAAGCTTAGTATAATCCTAGAGGGATTATCGCGTGTTGCAAAGCACACATTTAAATAGAAAATGGCTAAATATTTCTTAATAGGAGACATCTTGTACCGACAAGGCTACAATGGAGTTCTCCTTCATTGCCTAGAGCCCCAAGAGGCATCATAGGTGATTTTTTAGGCCCATGATAGTACGTGTAGTGGCCATTTTAGCGGCATGACCATCATCAAGCGCATCCTTTGAATGGGATACTATTGGCCCACTATGGAGAAGGAGTGCAATGTGTATGTCAATAGATGTGTTAAATGTCAACATTATGCTAATCTTACACACTTGCCATCGCAAGCCTTACAACCCATCCAAGGGGCTTGGCCATTTACTCAGTGGGGATTAGATCTTATAGGCAAGATCTCTCCTCCATCATCGGGCTGACATACATTCATAATCATGACTACTGAGTATTTTACAAATTGGGTGGAAGCAATACCTTTAACAACGATAACTTGAGCTCGTATATCAAAGTTTATACTAGAGCATATCATAAGTCATTTTGGGATTACATCCAATATAATATCAGATAATAGAACGTCTTTCAAGAATAAAACTGTAAGAGCTTTGATATCTAAATATAAAATCAAACATAGTACAATCTGCAAGAAAACGGGCAAGTTGAGGCTCCAAATAAGACAGTGGTGGCCATCTTGAAAAAAATGGTACAATAAAACCACAAAGACTGGCATATCCAGTTGCCCTTTGCATTATGGGCTTACAAGACTAGTATTCGGATGCCCATTGGGGCAACGTAGTTCTCACTAGTATATGGCACTGAGGCCATTATGACCTTGGAATTAGAAATTCCAACACTGCACATCACATTGAAAGAGTTCATCGATGATGATACTTTATGGCAAGCTCAACTGGATCAATTTACGCTACTTGATGAACGTCGTGTGAATGCCCTAGAGCATCTCCGCATTTATTAGGAGTAACTAAAATGAACTTACAATATCAAAGTCCACTAGAGAGACTTTGAAGTTGGGAATATTGTCTTGAAAGAGACATAACTCTAATTTTTTTCTAGATATGCAAGACTTTTGGGTGACCAAAGGGTTTATGGATACCTTTGGGGATTTTTGAGGTTGATTGCTTAACTATTTGATTGCTTATTAGGGGAGGTATGATACCAATAATTCCCCAGTTGATGTTACAGAAATATTTTCTTGATTTGCAATTATGATAATTTGGAGCGTTAGATGCATTATGCGTTATGATCTATGGATGCATTGATGGATGCATGTGTTGTACTATGATGTTATTTGATTATATGCAATGTGTGTATGCATAATTAAATGGATGATCTATTGATGTGTATTTATGGAATATGAACACTATATGACATACTATGTTAGCACCATAAATTGTATAGAATTCATAAATTCATGTGGACTATTGTCATGAGACTATGTAATGGATTTGTGCAAATGGAAACTGACATACATGTGATAAAATAGAATGAATAAAATACATGTTCTAGAAGGCCTATGAGGTTTTCATGAGACTCAAACACTCTATTCAACTAATCAAAAGTTGTATACTAACCATGCAAGATTTTTTGACAAGGTATGAATCTGTTAGGATGACCAAGATACTCAATATCCCTATGTGTGCAAGTGAGTTCATTCCTGTGAGATACATAAAGATACCGCCATTGACAAGTAGAATATCCACCAAACCTATAATGAGGATCACTCTATGAATGCCATAATACAAAGTTTTGTACTCAGTTGGATTAGACCACTAGGTAGTATAGGTGACCAAAATCTAGCTCGTCCACATGTAAACATTGGTCTATACACATTCAAAGCTAATGTGATAGACATATCGTCATGCATTTAGGATACCGCCATTGACAAGTAGGCTATCCACCAAACCTATAATGAGGATCACCTAAATGGTTTTTCAAATGCTGAGAATTCCAAGGATTCAAGATCAGGTGTCTTTTGGTTATTCAATTGATTGGGATTACTTACTCTCATATATAGTGATGAAAATCACTATTTACTTTTCCCTTTTTAGTGACTATAATCACTGTTTATTTTGAGTTTTTTCTTTTTTCTCTTGAGCAAGGGATTTCAGTAGTGGTGATAACCACTGTTATTTTTTATTGTTGCTTTTTGAGGATTTTGATTTCAAATTTGAACTTGTGGGATTTTTGTCTTGTGGATGGCATTGATCCTTTAGACCTTTGGGATGACTACCCATCCTTCTAAGGGATGTGTAGTACGAATCCTTACGACTTTAGGGATCAAAGGTGTTTGGAAATTTTTGGAAATGTTTCTTTGGAATGGTGTTGATATTTTAGGCCTTGGGTATGACTACCCATCCTTCACAGCTACGTGTAGTATGAATCCTTACAATTTTAGGGATCAAGGGTGTTTGGAAATTTTGATAGTGGTGAAAACCACTATTATTTTGGGGAATTGGGTGGGGAAGAGCTTGTCCTTTTGCAAATTCTTAGCATTCTTGAACCATTTGCATAGGGGGATGAACAAGATAAACTTTTCGCTCAAGGTATCCTAGACCACTTTGTGGGTTTCATATTTCCTTTCATAAACTTGGATTTATTAGTGTGAAATGTGTTGGGATTTTATGTATACGAGGCACAATCTCAGCAAGACTCTACCTGTTAAAAATATCAATAACCTTCTACAAAATTTGAGAGGAAACTAGATATGGCTAAGTGACCAAAAAACCTAATGACATTCTAAAAATAAATGGTGAAGTGAAGGGAATGGACACGACCATGGAAATGTATGAAATGTAGATGGAAATGATAAGTAACTATGGGATGAGTTGAGTGACAACTTGATGCCATTGATTGTGCATTATACTTAGCATACCATTTTAATGCTAGCCATGCATGAGCCACTCTAAAAATGTAAAGTGCAAATGGTGGTTATGCCTAATGCAAATGATAATGCAATGGTATGCAACTTGATGGGATGCAATATTTTTTGAAATTTTGAAATTTTGATAATGCTTTTATTTTTTTTTAAATTTTGATTGATATATGTGTATGAAGTGCGATGCAATGCAATGTTTTTGTATTTTGATGTTTTGATGATGTTTTTGAATTTTTGATTGATATATGTGTATGAAAGTGCGATGCGATGCAATGTTTTTGTATTTTTATTTTTTGATGATGTTTTTGAACTTTTGATTGATATATATGTACACGTGACTAATGGGCTTATTTGGGGGCCATTGGGACATTTAGGTTTGACCTAGATGATCGTAGATAGTCTAGGAGTATTTTTATTTGACCTAGACAATGAAAACCCACTAGGAGCCTTTTGGGTGACCTAGGTGTTTAGCGGCACTTATAAAGTGTCTACAACTACCTAGGTGTATTTGGTTATTACGAAAGGGCTTATGGATGCCTTTGGGGCTTTTAAAATTGACCTAGATGATCGTAGATAGTCTAGGGGTATTTTTACTTGATCTAGAGGGTGAAACCCGCTAGGAGCCTTTTGGGTGACCTGGGCATTCAATGACACTTAAATAATGTCTACGATTTCCTAGGGGAATTTGGCTATGATCAAAGGGCTTATGGATTCCTTTGGGGATTTTAGGGTTTACCTAGATGATCACAGGTAGTCTAGGAGTATTGTTACTTGACCTAGGCAGTGAAAACCCACTAGGAGCCTTTTGGGTGACCTAGGCATTCAGTGGTACTTAGAAAGTGTCTATGACTGCCTTGGGGTATTTGGCTATGACCAAAGGGCTTGGGGATACCTTTGGGGCTTTTAGGTTTGACCTAGATGATCATAGATAGTCTAGGAGCATTTTTACTTGACATAGACAGTGAAACCTGCTAGGAGCCTTTTGGGTGACCTAGATGGTTAGCGACACTTATAAAGTGTCTATGACTATCTAGGGGAATTTGGCTGTGACCAAAGGGCTTATGGATGCATTTGGGGATTTTAGGGTTGACCTAGATGATCGTAGATAGTCTAGGAGCATTTTTACTTGACCTATATGGTGAAAACCTACTAGGATCCTTTTGGGTGACCTAGACAGTTATAGACCACCTAGGGGTGTTATGGGTTGACCAAGTGGTATGTAGATACCCTTGGAGCCTTTTGTAACTTTTCCTTACTTTGTGTTCTTAGGAGGAAAGTGCAATACCTTTATGCGATGTTAAACATGACCTATCCTAATGCAAGTATAATGGCTGAAAAATACCTAATGTAATGCAATTAAAGTATGCAAGGGTACATGCCAAATGTTTTTGTGTTTTAATGTTTTGCAATATTTTTGAAATTTTGATTATTTTGAATGTTTGTGGATTTTGACATTTTATGATTTGTTTGGATTTTTGGTGTTTTAAATTGTTTTTTAATTTTGAGTGTTTTGCGAGGGGGAAGGTACGATACCTTAGGCACCCCCAGTGTGTGTGCTACTCAATGAAGGTGAGAAAGGTGTAATATCATTAGAGTTCTCACTATGATTCATTGGTTGTGATGTGGATGGTGGGGAAGGTATGCTACCTTTGAGTTGCTCAAAGTGGTTGGCAGATGTTGTGTTTGCTTCATGTATGGGCTAGAGGTCTTGGAAGTCTCCTATCAGTTGGTTGCTAGGAGAAATATGATTGCCCATCGAAAGCTCTCACTTCTTGATCATATATTGTACTAGGGTTAGGGTTAGTATTTGGTCCCAGATAACAAATAAACACATAAACCAGACAATATGATTATCTTTTTACTGATTAAATGTGTCCTAAACTAGTTTCAATGTGTTTATATTTTTTGTTGTTCTTTTATCTCTTGTTGTGGAATTAGAATGAGGAAACTGAACCAAAGTGGTGACTAGGGACACTAGTGCCAAACATGATTTCTCAAAAGGGTCTAGGGTACACCACTTAAATCCCAGTGAGGGGTTCACCTAGCTCTTCCACTCTGAAACAATATTTCCAACAATGGGAGGTAGTTTGAACATTAGTGACCTATGCCATATTGAGAGAGTGCCCTATTATATCTAAGACATATATGGGAAATTTGGCATAATGAGGTGAAATCCAATGTCACCAATCTAAATTGGAGGTTGGTGATGAAATCCAACCTTACCAATGTTATAGTGGAACGTGCAAGTGTGTGTGGTTCCTTTTAAGCCCAAAGAAAGTAAGCAAAGAAGCATTCAATGATCATTCACTAAAATCATGCAATAGGTGTGTTTTAATTTCATGAAACTAGGATAAAAGGAACCTACAAATGTCACTTGTGAATGAAAATCCTAAATGCTAACTTACCCATTGGGTAAGCCAAGAGCAATGAAGCCACAAATATGCATTGCTACTTTAAATTTTTTTGGTTTTTCTTATTCCTTTTGATATGTGATGTTATAAGAAAAGAAAAAATATAATTTTTAAAATTTATATGCAATAAAATGAATCAAGAAAACATATTTTTGACAGTCTCTAAAAATTTAGCAAAAAAATAGAGGGTTTAGGCACTTACTTTGTCCATTTTGAGCTCTCCAAATTCTGAATTTTTGGGCAAAAATCTCTTTGTTTCACCACCGCTCCAAGGTGGGATGATTAGAAGCATCACCACCATAATATGGTAGTACATTGAAGCCACCATCCCAGGGTGTTCCAGATAAAGACTCTACCACCGTTCCAGGGTGAGGAGGAGAGCACCTGCAACACAAAAAAGACAAAAATTACAAAATTGAGGTCAAATTTTCACCCAAATCATAAGGGAAAAGGGTCCCACCATGATAACCAATTAATTAGAGAAAAAATGTGCACAAAATTATGTGTAAAAATAAGTGTATCTACCCCATCTCGCTAATGAGCATCAAAAAGGAAGCATGCATGCAAAAGTACAAGAAAACCAACAAAGGAAAATGAATCAAAGCAAGTCTTTTCTCATTAATTTTTTGGATCCAATACAAGGTTACAGAAGTCCCATTGAGGGCTCAAAAGGGTGATACAATTGTTACAATATTGGGTGCCCAAATACCAAGTCTTTCATGAAATCCGGGTGCACATCCAATGTTTCTCCGTGGACCCAAAATTGAGGTGGGTGATCCAATGCCATCACTACTTGTATCTAGGTTCTATTATGTCTTATATTTATTCCCACATCCTTATGAGGACCTTCACATGTACACAAGGAAACAAAATAGTTCAAATAGCAAGGGTGTATGGTGAAAACATGCAATCCCCATAGGGGGAAAATGACATATGAATTAAAAGTGCATCAAATAATATCCAAATGACTTTAAAATTTGTAGATATATTAGAGAGGATTTTTTTGAGGATATCACCCAAAACATATTGGAAATTGCACCCGTAGGCACCTCGATTTAGCGTCACCTGCCTACAACCTACGAAAAGGAAGACAACAAACTCTTGAACCTTAACTCATCAAAAACTCATGAAATTTGGTAAGTATGCATAAATTGGAATTTAAAGACAACCCATATGATCATATTTTCCAATTGGATCCCGGATACACCTGCATCAAACTGGGGTGCCCGGATGGGCCCTACGAGCCTATGAAAACTTAAAAATAGCATAACTCATTCATTTTAACTCAAAATGACCTGAAATTTTAACTGTATCATAATAGAATAATTTATAAAATAAAAAATTAAAAAAGGTAATGAAATTGTTTAATAATTTACCCTCATCTCGGGGGCGATGGTGACTACAACTATTTGGAGGGCACCCTAGGAGGGGATACCCACCAAATCCGGTCACTTTTTGTTACCAAATCACTATAATATGTTCCTAAACAACCTAAGGTGTGTTTTCATAGAATTTGGTGAATAAATTCACCCGTATGGAAAAGTTATGCTCGGATTACCTTCTTGAAGTCACCCGGTAACCTCCTTGGCAAAAGGGATATTCTGAGGGTAAAACAGTGCAATAAGGTGAGGCGAAATCTTGTAAGCACTCCATTTCATATCCTAGAACTCCTATATATATGTGTGTCTAAATTTTGTGTGGAAATTACATCCACTTTATAGCCCAAAGGGGCTCAAGTGAAAAAAGGCATGCAAGGGCATGCATGGCAAGAGGTACCATTTGTCAAAAATGAGGCATGCATTGGATGGGGAAGAGAATCCATATTATTGGCCTCCATAATTATGTGTTTCATGAGGATTCAGTGTCCTCTACCTTGCATGATATGTTTGGTGGGTTAAATGGCAGTTTTTGGGCACCATTTGGCCCAAATTTGACTTTTTATGGGTCAAACTTGCTCACCGTCCCACCTTGGGATGAGGGCTCACCACCATCCTAGGGTGGGATGGTGGGAATATACCACCATCCCAGGGTGGTACGATGGTGAATTTTGAGCCAAAACCTCTCAAAATTGGGCTGATAGCCTCCAAAAACCCTTCCGGAGTGGCTAGAACCACTGTGAGCCTCCTGAGGGTTGTAGAAGGGATTGAATAGGGTCCATTTGATCATGTCTACTAGTGCATAATTGTATTGGCCATATTTTTGTGTCTACATTAACTCAATCCATGATGATAATTCAGTTCCTTCTCTATAGGCTTCACCCATGACATTTGGAATTTAAATCTACTGCACAACAATAATCGTATTGCTTGTAATTTGTTTTCTTTATATTGAACGAGTGACATGGTTTATATGATGTGTTTTAATGCTGAATGTTTTTATGAAATGTATATAGTCATACCTAGAATAATAGGATATGTAATCAATACATTTGAGCAATCCATAATTTCAAGTGAGAAATCATCTATGTCAAGTACTTCAGCCAATTTGCTAGTCATCAAAATTGCTATCCCCACAACTATGAGTGCAATGGTCATAGTAATAGATATTACCTAGTTCTAAAATTGAAGGTATCAATGTTAAATCTAGCTCTACGTGGTCTTTTTTATGAATGAAATCTAAAGGAACATTCAGTATTAGCGCTAGATGTATTATAACCTGTGCTGATGAATTTATTCTATCTACTATGGAAGCACCTTTGTATTATATCCTCCTCACTATAATTTTATTTAATGATAGAATCATTCATGGCTATATTTTTGGTGTATTGTATATCTTATTTTTTGTATGAGCCCATTCCTATAAATATGACACTATGTTGGAATTTTATTCCACTTTAAAACTTTCTCTGTTAGTTGTATCCGTCTACACTGCATGTTTTGGTTATACCCTATTGGAACCAAAGCCATTTCTACTAATGCATGATGTATAGGGGAGTTTTAAAAAGAAAAAACATAGTTTGATTCTTCCACTTGCGTAATAAAATCTGACACTTATCTAACTAAACATAAAACCCCTTCTATCCAATTAAGTTTATCTGCCCCAAGTTGTTGTGAATCCAGTGATACTATGTGAAAATTTAGAAGTATTTTCTGACTTAAATGGGTCATCGACTCCTTAATATAGCCTTCATCATAACAGGATTAACTACTGGCTATATACTTATATATACAACCTTTCAAATGGTAGACTTTAAGAATCTCCTTTATATCATATAATTTGCATATGTTAAATCCTATGAAAATTAGTTTCAATTAATTTTGAAACTTCCTTTATATCGTTAAGTTGTATCTGATCTGATTCACTTATTTATTATTTTTGTGGAAGGTTCTATAAAACATGGAAATCTCATGATTATTTATATGTAATTTAGTTGAAGTTAAAATACAGTATTTAGGAATAGAAAGTGAAGTTTAGATGTAAAGGGATTTATTTAATTTCATTTTTTAAAGTATTGGTTCTGGTTCATATAATAGGATAAATTATGTAATATAGGGTCTCAGATAAATTAAAAGGATGGCTTTAGAATATGACAATTTTAAAATTGAATATCTTGAAATGGTATTGCTAGATGTCAAAACCAAATATTCCCTTATGAGTATTCTAATTGAACACTATGAGACTTGTGGAAAAACTCTATAGATTGTACATCATTGAAAATATTTGGGAAAAATATTAGGTATCATTATGTTTTCTTATATTTAACTGAATGAACTTATGAAGTATGAATTTAGATTCATTAATTCTCCCTTTATAACATTTGTTTTGTAAATAGTAGTTTTTCAATTTTAGAGTTAAATGATTTTATAAAAGAATCAAATGTTATTGGGCTTTCTTATTAAATTTAGAAATCAAATGATATTAAATTAAGTTATGGATATTATATGTGATTTTCTATGTTAAATATTAAAAGTAAATGGAAGTAATTATTTTAGTGAAATTATAGATTTTGTATGTAAAATACATACTATGATTTATTATGAAATTTTTAATGAATGGAATCCACTAGAAGAATGGATGATCTTCTAGTTTTGGAAGGATTGGATTGGTGTCCATCTAGGAAGAGGTATGGGACTCTTCCAAATATCCCTAAAAATCAAAGGAATGGCATTCATGTTGATTGGGATTAGAAAAGTAAATTATTTAGAGATAGACCTTGATGCTAGATGATTTATGAGAATTTATGGGGTTTCCCTCTTTTGAGAGATTAATTGAATATTATTAAAGCAAATATTTGAGGCAAATTTGGTATTGTTTGGATATAAGAGAAATAATATTTGGATTTAATTTTGATAACCAAATTAGCAATATAATTAGAGATTATGATTTTGGAAAAAAATTGATAACAATTTACAAATGCATTCTTGTAAACTTTATGATAGAGGATGAAATAATTGAATGCATATTGGGATCTAGTTATGGAAATGAATTAATTTGAGATCTAACCTTCAATTGAAATATAAAAATTATGTAGGATATTTGATGCATATTTAGCTCACATTTGGGAAGAGAATTGATAGGATTTGGAAAGTAATAAAATGAATCATGGATCAAATTTAGGAAGCAAGTTTGATAGCAATTGAGAATCAATTGAATAGATTAATATGTTGTAATCAATGGGGAATTAGACCCCTATTGGTTTGTATATAATAAAAGGAAATAGCTTTAGTATAATGAGCTTTATGTTACCCATGCTAAACCTTTAATGGTTTACTTGTATCATCCTAATATTAAGGAGAAAGGTGGTTGACATGGGTTATTACAACATGATATAATTATGAAATAATAGATAATTTAAATTATTAGCTTAAATTATTAATTTAGGAAGAACGATTTATTAAAGAATTAAAGGTATGGGAATTTAATTCATGGATTGACTTTGTTTCAATTATGTAGAATGAATTTGGAATTCATTCTTGAGGGAACTTATATGGTTCTCTCTAACATCGATATGACTTCTCCAAAATAAGATTCTGATGATTATCATAAACATATGAAAATTCTTAGGATGGCTTAGAGGAAGGAATCATTAGATTCCTTAATTGCATCATGAGTTTAAAGGAATAGATGGATTCCTTATTGGTATGGGAAATACCTTAATGATACAATGATGACTTAGAGAAGGGAATTCATAAAATTCCTTAATTGCATTATGAATTTGATAAGGAACGATTGTATTTTTTTCCATGTATAATGAATTGAAAGGGACCCATAGTAGTCCTTATACAAATATAATATTTGACATCTTAAGTTTATGAATATGAGGAAAGTACATATTTTGGAGGCTGGGTTTATTCCCCATGAGGGTTCCCAGGATAAACAATGTGTCACTCTATTTGTGGTTTGATGTGTTAATTCTTGTGCATGTTGCTTTTACTTAAAAATAAAAATGATTTAAGTGGATGAGATGGTTAAATGCTTTATGAAATAGTTATGTAATTCTTAGATTATTTCAATGTGTACTATGATGCAAGGAATGTATTCTTAACTTTAATATGTTGATAATAATGATAACAATTATGTCTTATGGGAAGAAAAAAAGTAAGAATGAAATCTTGCTCAATGGATATCATGTGCTATAGTCTCAAGTCAAAGTGTGTTCCTCAATGAGTTGATAAATGAATGTACATGAGGAGTAGGTACTCCCATGATGGTTTTATAATGCCCTTTTGTAATGAACTTAATTGATTCATGTATATAACAAAAGGGATGTCTAAATAAAAGGGTGGACAAATAAGCCTTAAGAGGTATAAGGTTATATAATTTCACTAAGATGACATTCCAAGGATTCTATGAGTTGATCATGTATAGTGATTTTGTTATCTTAGTAATCCCGTAGTAATCCCGTCAGGAAGTTGTGGGTAGGATCTAAGATCTATGAATAACCATTTTTGAGGTTATTTCATCTATGATGGTTTTCCATCTTCAAGGCATTCGCCTATATAGGTTGATTTCCCTTTTATAAGGGATGAAACCTAATGCTTTGAGAATTCTCATATCTAAGTGGTATGAGGATTTCATAGAAGCTAATCACTTCTACTCAAGAGTGACTCTGATCAAGTCTCAATATCTCTTGATAATATTTGCCTTGATAATTTACAATCCAAATGGAATTATTCTATCTTAGTCCATTATTATAACCCTTTCCTCATGAAATATGAATATGTATATATATACATATATTTATGGTAAAAATTGGGGTTGTTACAGTTGGTATTAGAGCCTAGGCTAACTAATAGATTCTAGTTAGATCTAGGTTAGAAAAAAGATTTGGGTATGAAACAATAGCATGAGAGAAACTCAAAACATAAAATCCCACAACTCTAAACAATGCACGCTTGGTAAGGACAAGTTAGTACTTGATATTATCGATGTCTGAGTTCCTTTCTCCCATGAATAGATCCACAATCGTTCGAAAGTGGAAGAGCTAAGTGAACCCCCCTTCCATGGGTTTTAAGTGGTGTACCTTAGACTCTTTTTGGAAACTACTCGACATCTATATTTATTGACTTACTTACTCCTTATTTTCAAGTGCATATGAACAAGAGGGATCATAAGTTGGTTCAATATCCACTAAAGGACCCCTTGAATTAAGGTTATCAAATTATTATGGATAACTTGTTAATTTCCTAGGCCAAATGGCTCGAAGTGGAACATTTCGTGAATAAGAATTAAGTGAGTTGAAATTTAGTCCCTAGAGATAGCCTAAAAGAAGATAAATATCTTCGATATAGTTCAAAGAGCGTAGTCATAGAACTACCCATCATAAAACTATAAATGTTCTTAGATTAAATTTTGGTTATATTTAAATTTGGCATATGTAGTACACAAGAAAATATAAGAGAATGTTTTCTTTAATTAATTCTCATTACAATTTGACCTTTTGCCAAGAAGCCAAACATCTCAACCATGATGAATTCTTGTGGATTGCTATTTTTTTTAGCAATGGTTCACCCAGAGATAGTCACAACCTAAAACTTTACCATGGTTGAAGATATCATCTTGCTTTTTCATAATTTAGTAGATGTGCTTTGTGCTATTTAAGCATTGAAATATGTCATAAAGCAACATGTTTTGTGTGTCAGTAGACTAAACTCTGGAAGGTCATAAATATGTTTTTTATAAGAAGTGACTATTCCATGAGTAAGCTAGTTCATTATAGCCTTAATAGACTAGCAATAGTAGTCATGAACAAAGGTGAATTTTATCAATTTAAACATTAATGATATGAGATAGAAGTTAGAATTACAACTTGAGGAAATATTGTAATCTAACACTATTCTTTATATATCAAAAAATGGCCCTTAAAGTAGGAAGTGGAGAGGACACATTATCTTGCAAGATGAAGCAAACTAAAAGTCCTGGAGGAAAGTTAAAAATATTAAGCAGAATGGTGGAGGACCTTTTTGTGATGAATTTTGAGTTGAAAGAACAAGTAAATGACCTTAAGGAACAACTGGTCCAATAGGGCCAACTGCTAGATAACTTGGAAGCTCAAAAGTGCAAATTTGGGACATTGCAAGTCGAGTCCAATTTACAAGAAAAGAGGCCTATTTTCAATTATGCCATTTTGTTAGAACTTGAATGATAAATTTTAAGGAAGAAAAATAAGATAAATAAGATAAAGAGTGTCGATTTTATGAAGTGGGAGCAAGAACAAAATAAAAAAATAAACAAGTTTGCTTCAGGAAGGGACTCCAGAAAACCGAGACTAATAAGTTACAAGAATCATCTTCCATTGTGCAGGAAAAGGGAAAGAAACATGTAGGTCCTCTGGGGGATGCTTTACATGTAAAGGACAACATTATGCAAAAAAATACCCACAACGTGTAGGAACAAGTAAAATTGTGATGAATCACAAAATCCACGTTGCCACCAAAAGTCCAAATTTGGAAGGGCAAGCCACTCTTTTACTCATGAATGATGGTGAATCCCTTAGTCATTACAATGGAATCAACTAAGATTCTAGAGTTTCACTCCAAGACTATGAGGAAGCATAATATTGATCAGTGTAAGGTCCAATGGGACCAGTATTCTGAAAATAATTCCACTTGGGAAAAAGTGGAAGATATGAAAAGACACTTTCCTTATTTATTTAATGATGCTATGTAATAATACAGGTTGAACTATGGACCACTTATGCAAAGTGGAAACTATGCCAAAAACTATGTTTTATTGATTGTTATGTAATAATGTAGGAAAACACAAAGGACTGCGTTTAATCTAAGGGGGGAGTATGTCACATACCACCTTGGAGGACTATTTTTAAGATGCTATTTGTGTAATGATAGCTGGTTTTAATGCTTAATATATTTGCATTGTATTTATCAAAAGAAAATGATGTTGCATTGCTTGATTGTAAGAACATTTATTCTCATAGGTGGAAGAATGACCACCAAGAGATGAGAAGGGAAATGATGACTATGACAACTCAACAAGTAAAGCTCATATTCCTATCATCACTAGTTACCTCCCTGATGGTGGTGTTACTTGAGTATTACTCTAAAATTCCCACCCAATCAAAGGAAAAATGGTGATGGGGGATACTGGGCACATGCATCGAGTGCTTGTATGCCATTTGTGTGTGATTTATATTTGATTTCATGATTAATTTGCATGAGATTGGTTTAATTGAATTTTACTTGGAAAATGCACATTAAATAATATCTTGCATTTTACAAATTACTCTAAAAAAAATAGTGAAAATAATATCATGCAATTTATCATGATTTAGTGAAATCTTAATTTGAGCAATTTCTAAAGTAAAATATTTATTTTGTTGAGCATGCTTATTTGATCTATTTGATCCTATTTTAGAAGGAAATTAGGTAGTTTGTTTTTTTATAAACTAGTTCAATTTTGATTGGATTAAAAAAAAAAAACTACCTTGTAGATTTAAATAATAAATCTTTCCTTCACATGGCTACTTTGGGAAGGTTGAAATGGTGGATAAGATTCTTCTCTTATCTCTATGGATTCCCTTTCCATTAAAATAATATATATTAAAAGAAGCCTTCACACAAGGTGAGAGAAAGAAGATAAAAATATATATTTAGAAACATCTTTTCTGAAAGAAAGAAAGCTAAAAAAAATAATAATAAAAAAATAATATATTTAGAAGCATCTTTTCTAAAATAAAGAAAGCTATAAATTACCATTGAAATTGAGAAAAAAAATGTTATGTGATGTTATGCTACACTAGAGAAGCTAGAGGAGAAGTGCAAATCCAATAAGAGTCACCAATCTACTGGAGTTTTAGGTGGAAGCTATTTCATCCTTATGCTGTTTGGTTTTGCTTTAAATGGTTTATGGGTTGTTTTCTTTTCACCATTGAAAAGTCGTTTGCAAAACATGAAAATAGGTTTCACTGTAATAATGTAATCATCTTTGCTAGTTTGAATATTTTCTCCTTAAAATTCATTTAAACTCCTTGGACTACGTGATTGAGAGATTATGCCTTATTGTGAACTCAATCCATGATGATAATTCAGTTCCTTCTCTATAGGCTTCACCCACAACATTTAGAATTTAAATCTACTGCACAACAATAATCGTATTGCTTGTAATTTATTTTCTTTATATTGAACAAGTGACATGGTTTATATGATGTGTTTATATGCTAAATATTTTGAAAATTTTTTTATATTCATACCTACCATAATAGGAGATGTAATCAATGCATTTGATCCATCCATGATTTTGAGTGAGCAATCATTTGTGTCAAGTACTTTGGCTAGTTTTCTAGTCATCAAAACCATTATCCCCACAACTATGAGTGCAATGGTAGTAGTAATATTCGTTGTCTGGTTCAAACATCGATGGTATCAATGTTAAATCCAGCTCTACGTTGTCTTTTTTATGAATGAAAGCTATAGGAACCCTCGGTATTAGCTCTAGGTGGATTATAACCTATGTCGATGAATTCCTTCCATCCACTATGGAAGCACCTGTGTATTATTTCCTCCTCACTATAATTTCCTTTAATGAAAGAATCATTCATGGCTATAGTTTTGGTGTATTGTATATATTATTTTTTGTATGAGCCCGTTCCTATCAATATGATGCTATGTTGGAATTTTTTTCCACATTAAAACTTTCTCTTTTAGTTGTATTCGTCTACACTACATGTTTTGGTTATACCCTATTAGAACCGGAGCTATTTCTACTAATGCATGTTGTATAGGGTATTTTTAAAAAGGAAAAACATAGTTGGATTATTTCACCTGCATAATAAAATTTGGCACTTATCTCACCAAACATCAAAACTCTTCTGTCCAGTTAAGTTTATCTGCTCCAAGTTGTCACGAATCCGATGATACTATGTAAAAATTTAGAAGTGTTTTCTGACTTAAATGGGTCATCGACTCCTTAATATAGCCTTCATCATAACAGTATTGGCCGTTGGCTATGTACTTATATATACAACCTTCCAAAGCGTAGACTTAAAGAAGCTCCTTTATATCATATAATTTGCATATGTTAAATCCTATGAAAATTAGTTTCAATTAATTTTGAAACTTCTTTTATATTGTTAAGTTGTATCTAATCTGATTCACTTATTTATTAGTTTTGTGGAAGGTTATATAAAACATGGAAATATCATGATTATATGTATGTAATTTAGTTGAATTTAAAATACAAAATTTGGGAATAGAAAGTGAAGTTTAGATGTAAAGGATTTATTTAATTTTTTTTGTGAAAGTATTGGTTCTGGTTCATATAATAGGATAAATTATTTAATATGGAAACCTTATGTGTAAAATATAGGTTCTCAAATAAATTAAAAGAATGGCTTTAGAATATGACAATTTTAAAATTAAATATCTTGAAATGGTATTGTTAGTTGTCAAAACCAAATATTTTCTTATGATTATTCTAATTGAACACTATGAGACTTGTGGAAAAACTTTATAGATTGTACATCATTGAAAATATTTGGAGAAAATACCCAGGTGTTGTAGGTGAGTTGGAGAGGAGAGGGAAATCCTCCAAGGGAGGTCCCAGGTTCAAATCTCCACCCTACCAAAAATCTGAATTGGGTATCCAAAATCCAATTGATAATGTTGGTGCGGGCAGGGTCGGGTGCGACTCCTGGGTGACTTTGATGGTGTAGAACCCCCTGTTCATGGTCTCTCATGCCAAGGCGGCCCGCAAGGGGTTTTTCACTTAAATATATATATATATATTTGGAGAAAATATTAGGTATCATTCTATTTTCTTATATTTAATTGAATGAACATATGAAGTATGAATTTAGATTCATTAAATCTCTCTTTATAACATTTGTTTTGTAAATATTAGTTTTTAAATTTTAGAGTTAAATGATTTTATAAAAGAATCAAATGTTAATGGGATTTCTTATTAAATTTAGAAATCAAATGATATTAAATGAAGTTATAGATCTTATATGTGATACTCTATGTTAAATGTGAAAATTAAATGGAAGTAATGATTTTAGTGAAATTATAGAATTTGTATGTAAAATACATACTATAATTTACTATGAAATTTTTAATGAATGGAATCCACTAGAAGAATGGATTATCTTCTATTTTTGGAATATTTGGATTGGTGTCCATATAGGAAGAGGTATGGGACTCTTCCAAACATCCCTAACAATCAAAGGAATGACATTCATGTTGATTGGGATTAGAAAAGTAAATTATTTAGAGATAGACCTTGATGCTAGATGATTTATGGGAATTTATGGGGTTTTCCTCTTTTGAGAGATTAATTGAATAGTATTAAAGCAAATATTGGAGGTAAATTTGGTATCATTTGGAGATAAGAGAAATAATATTTGGATTATAACCAAATTAGCAAGATAATTAGGGATTAGGATTTTGGAAAAAAATTGATAACAGTTTACAAATGCATTCTTGTAAACTTTGATAGAATATAAAATAACTAAATGCATATTGGGATCTAGTTATGGAAATGAATTGAGAGGTAACCTTGGATTGAAATATAAAAATTGTGTAGGATATTTGATACATATTTAGCTCACATTTGGGAAGAGAATTGATATGATTTAGAAAGTAATGAAATAAATCATGGATCAAATTTAGGAAGCAAGTTTGATAGCAATTGAGAATCAATTGAATAAATTAATATGTTGCAATCAATGGGGAATTAGACCCCTATTGGTTTGTATATAATCAAAGGAAATAGCTTTAGTATAATGAGCTTTATGTTACCCATGCTAAACCTATAAGGGTTTACTTGTATTAACCTAATATTAATAAGAAAGGTGGTTGACATGGGTTGTTACAACAAGATATAATTATGAAATGATAGATAATTAATTATTAGCTTAAAATATTAATTTAGGAAGAATGGTTTATTAATGAATTAAAGGTATGGGACTTTAATTCATGGATTGATTTTGTGTCAATTATGTAGAATGAATTTGGAATTCATTGTTGAGGGAACTTATATGGTTCTCTCTAACATCTATACAACTTCTCCAAAATAAGGTTTCGATGATTATCATAAACATATAAAAATTCTTAGGATGGATTAGAGGAAGGAATCAATAGATTCCTTAATTGCATCATGAGTTTAAAGGAATAGATTGTTGGATATTTTGAGTCAAAGTTGTCATTGATGTCAAGGAACGAAGTCATCATTGATGTCAAAAGTTCAAGAGGAACAATGCAAAGGTTAAAGGAAAAAGAGCTTCATAATATTTTTAATATTATGTGGAAGCATATGTTAAGAGGGTTTTCATTAAAACCATGGTTGAGCAAAAATAAAAGGTTTTTCATAAAAACCCAAGGAAGACCAAGGAGGTTTTAATATTTACTTTATAAAATATTTAAATTCAAATTGAATTTAAATTTTATAAATAAATATTATTTATACAAAGTGGTAAAATCAAAAAGGGCTTTGATAAAGCCAAAAGGATTTAAAAGTTAATTTATAAAATTTAAATTCTAAAGAATTTATAAATTAATTATTCAAATTTTGGATGCGTCGACATTCAAAATTAAATGAGGAAATTAGTATATATAATATATGCCTTAGTGGCATTTATATTATCCTTCGTTTGAAATAATAAAGCGTGAAATTGTTGTTGTGAGAATTCGTGTGAGGAAGAAGACAAAAAACTTATCTTAAGCACCAACGAAATGGTTAATTTTATTGTGGGTTAAACTGTAATATCCACCGAGGCAGCATGGCCTAGTGGCAAGTGGATGAAGTGCTAAGGTGTTTTTGAGTGGAGTGATCTATGTTTGATTCATGGTGGCAATATTTTGTTTGTGGAAACGATGCATGAGTTTTTATTTTACTGCATGGTGAGATGAATATAGAGCACTTTGGGTTCTTGCTCTTCAAA
This sequence comes from Wollemia nobilis, assembly GCA_028583015.1. NCBI lineage: Eukaryota > Viridiplantae > Streptophyta > Pinopsida > Araucariales > Araucariaceae > Wollemia > Wollemia nobilis. The sequence continues at coordinate 2,444,794 of JAQPPZ010005611.1, forward strand.
TGAGCACCTAGCTCATGCGACGATTGGATCCATGACTAGGGCATTGGTAGAGGCGACATCATGAGTTTGATTCCCACCAAGGAAAAGGTAATACAAATTTTTTATATGTGTTGTGATGCCTAAGGTTTTGACATAAGGTCCTAGGGAGTTAAAAGGGTTAGTTAAAAAGGTTTTTAATTAATCATTATTTTTTGTTAATTGGAGGAATAAGGAGTTGGCTTTATTTTTGAATAAAGTATTTTTGACATATTGGTTATTGAAGATTTATAGTGTTGAGAGGACTTATTGCCATTGAGTTATTTTGAAAAGGATATTGTATTGACATTATTCTTGGTATTGAATATTATTTTAATTGGGATATTATAAGGTGTATTTGGTTAATAATTTTTGTAAATGTTGATGGATGCTTTATTTAAGATGGAGTGATAAGGTGTATGTGTGCTTTGATATTTGCATTGTATCTTTGAGATAGCTTATCATATTCTAACTCCTTTGAGCTTGGAAAATAAGTATTTGTGGTTGTGGTAGATTTTAGAGGTTCCTTCATCATCAAGAAAAAGGTATGAGCACATTCTTCCATAGTTGAGTTGATTGGTTGGTTTTCTAAAAAATAAGTTTGGAGTGAAAAGGACTTGATTAGGATTTCCTTATTGAGTGTGTTGAGTTAATGCTTCAAGGTTTTTTGGAATAAAGAGTTGTTGTTAAAACCTTATCTTATAAGCATTATTGTTGAAGCCATTGGTTGTGTGAAGAACTTGATCTAGGGTTTGAAAAGAACATGAGTATCATTGTTATGTGAGATTATTTTATAAGCATTGTTGTTGAGGCCATTGGTTGAGTAAAGAACTTGAACTAGGGTTTGAAAAGAATTAAATATTATTGTTATATAAGAGTGGTTGATAAGCATTGTTGTAAACATTTTGTGTAAAGGATCGTATGCTTGGACTAGAGTTTGTAAGCAATGATTGTTTAATTGAGTGATTGGTTGAGTAGAGTTGGTTGAGCCTAGTCAAGTGGATGTGTGAAGTGATTGTTCAAGTTCCATAAAACAAACTATTCTATATTCTAAATTGATTTGAAAGAGTGATTGAGTATTTAATTGAAGCATATTGAGTCTAAAAATTTTCTATATGTTTCTAAAAGAGTGATTAAAAGTGATTGAGCATTGTGATGAGTATAGAGCATATTGAGTCTCTAACAATTCTCTTTATGTTTCTATGATATTGGACAAGTTCTAGTGTGGACTTATTGAGTAGATTTAAGGTAAGTATTTGAGAAGACTTGTGGATAGATTTAGGTAAGCTTTTATGGAAGCTTACAATACAAATTGAGAGCATATTTAAATAGGTTATTGAGAGAAATTATTGAGCAGATTTGGACAAGTTCTAGTGAGGACTTGTAGAGAATATTGGACAAGTTCTAGAGAGAACTTGAGGATAGATTGGTGTGAGCTTTTGTGGAAGCTTGCAAGGCATATTTGAGATAAGTCTTTGTGAAGGCTTGTGAGCAGAGTTTATTGATTTATTTGTTCAAACCTTGAGTTAGGGTTTGGGATAGATCCAACTGAGTTGATTTGAGATTGAGTCAAGCTTTGAGTTAAGGCTTGAGGACATATATTGAGGAAATATTTGTGCTAGACTGAAGTACTGTGTTTAGTACAAATTCAAGGATAGATTTTGGTTCAAATTTGAGGATAGATTTGTACTAGATCAGAGACAGAGATTGAGGACATATTTGTTCTATACCAAAGGAATATGTTTAGTGCAGATTTCAGATAAATATTTGGAGGTGATAGAGTTGAGGATAATGATCTCCAGCTAGAGTAGGGAAGATAGGTGTCCATAGAATTCCATTTTCTAAGGGCAGTGGAGTTAGAGGTCTTCTAGAGGATCACCAGCCAGAGAAGAGATTAAGATATTGGTGTCTCCTTTGGATAGAGATCCATGAATTTGATTTATGGGATTGGTATCTCCTTTGGATAGAGATCCATAAACATTGTAAGGGAAAGGATTCCCAAGAGATTTATTGAGAAAAAATTAGTGAAATAGTTTCTTTGTGGAGTAGCCCACATTGGGTGAACCACGTAAATGGGTGAACCACGTAAATTATGGTGTCTCTATTATGTGTGGTGATTTATGCATTGCTTTGATTATTGCTATTGATATTTCTATCTATACATTGCATAATATTGATTGGGAAAGAAAAGTAAAAAGTGATATTATACTATTCACCCCCCTCTCAGTATAAGCTTATGATATTTAATTGGTATCAAAGCGGATTCCTTCGAAAGAGTTTAACAGATTGAAGGAAAATATTACAAGAACACAATGAATTATAATAATGGATCATCAGATAATACAACACCAATATTTTATGGAAGTGATTATATATATTGGAGTTTGAGAATGAATATTTATCTAAAGGCACTTGGCAATGAAATTTGGGAATCAATTGAAAATGGATACATAAAACTAGTTGATCCACCTATAGATAAGGAAGGTAAGCTTCTACAACATTATAATTCAAAATAAATGATGCAATTTTGAGAGGTTTGCATAGAAAAATGTCCATAAAATTTATGCACTATCAAGATGCAAAAGAAATGTAGGATAAGTTGTAAAGTATATATGGAGATAAAGGTGTCGAAAACAAAGATACAAAATCTCAAAGGACAAATTTAAGAATTAATAATGAATAATGAGGAATAAATTAGTTCTTATCTACTTCAGGTATATTAGGTTGTTAATTATATGCAAGGACTTGGACTTAAAGTGGATGAATCAGATGTTTGTGATAAGATCTTAAGGTCTCTTCCAACAAGGTTTAGTGAAAATATTTTAGCTATAGAAGAATCAAAGGATGGAAAACAAAGATAAAAAATCTCAAAGGACAAATTTAAGAATTAATAATGAATAATGAGGAATAAATTAGTTCTTATCTACTTCAAGTATATTAGGTTGTTAATTATATGCAAGGACTTGGACTTAAAGTGGATGAATCAAATTTTTATGATAAGATCTTAAGGTCTCTTCCAAAAAGGTTTAGTGAAAATATTTCAGCTATAGAAGAATCAAAGGATGGTGATTCTTTGACAAGATATATGTTGCTTGGTATTCTTATATCTTTTGAGATGAGAACAAAAGAACCTAATTACCAAAAGGAAGCACACGTCAAAGCAATTGAGAAGATAAAGGGTAGGAAGTCAAAATAAAGCAATGAGTCATCCAATGATGAAGAAGCTAATTATGGAAGAAGGAATAAGGATTTGATAAGATCTAGAGATATAAAATCCATTAAATATTTTAATTGTGGAAATTTTGGTCACTATGCAACTAATTATCAAGAAGCAATGAATAAAAATGATGAATAAAAATAGGATCATAGAAATAGGGAATCAAACAGATACTAGCACCAAAATAAAAATAGGGATGGACAAAGCAGACAAGGAAAGAAGTTCTTTCAAAGAAAAAAGAGGAGCTACTATGCAGCTAAGGCAAGTAAGTACTCAAGTTAAATTTATGCTATTTTTTTAGATAATGATAGAGATGAAGTCCTATTTATGATTGAAGAAAAAGAAGTCCAAAAAATGGCACCAATCATTCTCAAGTGTTTTAGATGTGGTAACTTTGGATATCTTGAAGATATTTGTATAAGGAATGGTTATAGTTTCAGTGATGATGATGAATATGAGGATACACTTTAAGGACCAGATGAAAATCTTCTAATGGCTCTAGAGGAAGAAGAAAGTAATCCTATAGAAGAAAAGTCAAAAGAAAATAAATATGTGGAAAAAGGCAAACAAATAGAGGAATAATTAGATAAAGAAGGATATATTCTCAAGGGAGAACTTATTTATGCTCTTGAAACAATAAATAAGGTAAGAAATCAAAATTCTAAATTAGAATTTAAGTTTCAAGAATGTGATGAAGAGAGAAGAATTCTTATAGAGGATCTAGAAAAATAAAAGGCTAAGACAAAGAAGTTCAAGGATAAGCTAGAAGAAAAATTCTTATAATGTGAAAATCTAGAACAAGAAGTAGCTTCATTAAGGTTAAAAATTAAAAACTCCAAATTAAAGCTACAAGGGTTCAAAAACAACTCAAAGAACTTAGATAAGTTCATCAAGATACAAAAGCCTACATCAAGCAAGATAGGTCTTGGATTTGAATAGGAACAAAAGAAATGGGAAGGAAATTCAACCTCAAGTTCTAAAGGAGAAGACACTTCAGAAGAAAAAACTTCATAAGAAGACAATGTAAGAGAAAATGAGACATCTGAGGATGAGTTGGAAAATAGAAAGTTCAAAAAGGATAGCAAAAATACACCAAGAAGAAACATATGGAATAGTAATCAGAATAGGTCAAGAGAGACTAAGAGACCAATGAGGTCAATACAAGGAAACTTCAATGGAAGATGTTTTTCACAGGTTTGGGCACATGGCTTCATAGTGAAGGACACATGAAAGACAAGAATATGGGAAAAAAAAACTTTTCCATGGGTATTGATACTCATGTAATCAGTTTGGTCACAAGGCAATGAATTGTAGGGTTCAGGACAGAAGAGGATATGGCTTCACTAGGAGAAATCCTAAGACATTTGCACCAAGAAATAATAGCATTAAGTGTTATAAGTGCAATAACGATGGACACACAACAAAGTGGTGTAGAGCAGATATTCCAAAATCAAGTATGAACAAGAACAGGAAAAGGAATATATATATGAATAGGAATAAGAATAGGAACATGGATATGAAAAAGAATAGGAACAAGGACATGGATAGGAACATGGACATGGAAATGAACAGTCAAAGTGACCTATCCAAAAAGCATGCACCTATCTATTGCATTAATCGAAATCAACATAAAAGCATAACATGATGAACAAGATTGCAAAATGATTGAGAAAATAGATGTTTCTTTTATTGATATTGGAAATGAATCTCGATTACAATCATGCCCCTCTTAGGGTCACCCAAATGTTGATACAATTAATACAATTCCAAAGCCCCCCAACAGGGTAGGTGCAATACTAATGCTCTCCAAATAGTCACAAACTGCTCTAGGGTGGAGTTGACCCTCTTCTTCATGTTGAGGAAGGAATTAGATGATTGAAGCTCCTTTGAATCTATTTCCTATGATCAAGAAACAACACAAGAACATTAAACAAATAGGCAACCTCTCGTGATGAGGCCCTTTAAAGGATTTAAACATGAAAAAGCCATAATGCTAATGAAATCAAGAAAGCATGTAAAGTAGGTAAAGCCTATGCTAAATTGATAAAGATTCGCATATACATGTAAAGGAGAAGATGCAACTAACTATCTAATGGACCTAATTATGTGAAATAAAGCATGGAGACACCAAAAGAAGCCATCATTGCATACTACTACACTAATGAAATAAGATTCCTATAAAACCTTGAATCTATCGGTCATATAGTCTCTAAAATACTAACTAGTCAACTAAAATAGTAATTATAACCTAATTAATCAAACTGTAATGAAAATAGTAAGGAGATCTTACACCTATTGCAAACCGTAGCTCTGATGAGCGGTCTGCACTGTAAACCATGGCTAATAGCCATGACCTACAACCAAGTAGGTTTGCCCTCCAATTCTAGGGCAATGGGCTTGATCCTCCTTGTCAAATTGATGATCAAGGGTCACCTTAGTGTCCTCTGATAGGTTTGGCGGTTGAATTGCTCGATAGGGCCTTTGTTTGCCCAAATTAGTGTTTCTTGGTATTCTAGCTCCTTAGGGCATCCATGGCATAAATTGTCATGATGCTTGATGAATTAGCAAGTGATAGCAACAAAACTCCCTCTCAGTGCACTCAAGTGAGTCCACAATTCGATAGGGCTTCGCTGCTCAAATGCTCTCTCTTGCTATATCTTTGCCCTAATTCTGAGGGGTACTTATAGGACTACCCAAGGGCTAGGGGTGGCTTCATGGAGAAGCCAAGATCAAGAAGGGGTGGTTAGGATAGTTGGATTGGAAGCTTCCATCCTTTAACCACCTTCTTCTAGAACAAATGGTCGTTCAAACCGATTTGGCTCGGATGAAGGCCAACTAAACTTCAGTTAAGACCGTAGGTGACAACTACGGTTTAGACTATAGACCATAGGTCTCAGCTATGGTTCATACTATAGATCGTAGGTCTCTATGGTTCAGACTATAGACCATAGGTCTCAGATACAGTTCAGACTAATTAGGCCAAGGAGCCCAAATTGAGTGGTTAGAACCACTGCTCTATCTTGGAGTCTATCCAAGATCTTCCATATGGTCTTGTAGCATGTCCCATATGAGTAGTCACCATCGACATGACATGTTTTAGGTGTCTACAGATTCCCCTTTTGAGATGTGTTGTGAGATTGAACAATGCGTGAGCAAAAATAGACCACCTAAAATGATGTCGAAGGTTGCATGATGATCATTAATCTGATCAACATTAGATGCCCCAGGTCCTGCAAAAGGATGCGCATCCTAGAATCATTGCTTTCAACTGGGTGAAAGGCTTAAATTTACTTCCAACTGGATGGAAGGCTTACATTTGCTTCCAACTGGATGGAAGGCTTACATCTGGTGCTTTGGCATTTTTAGGTATAATCGGATAGGACCGATAGACGGAGTGACAAAGGCTTAACTCATCATTTTTGCTTTTTGCCCCAGCAAAGGGTAAGCTTATGATAATTGTTGGCAATGATTCATAAGATGAACGCAATTTTGACAAGATCAAGGGATATTTTATTGATTTTGATTATGATTTGATATTATGACTACCCCCTCAAGCGACGAGTCGATGAGGGTAATGATAATTAAATGAAGCGACGAGGTCGCTTGACCACTATGAATGATCTTGAACAACTTAAGATTTAGTATTTAAATACTTGGCAAGGCCTAATCAACTATGATTACAACTATTAATAGTAATTGCCTATTTCTATCCCATGGAGTGGTCCAGCCACGAAGGCCTTCTTAGGGAATCGAAATGATGCCAATTCCAATTAGGCATATGTTGAATCATATTATCGATGATCTACTAAAAATATCATAGGAGAATTGACATGAATATCTCATTCCCATGGAGTAGTTCAGCTGTGTAGGCCTTCTTAGGGATTGAAATGAAGCATAGCAATTCTACGATGATGAATTTGCCCCAAATGTCCTTATGGTAATTTACTCATCTTGTCGGATTGCATGGAGCGCAAGTCGCTGCAACCGCCAAGTGTATAGGGTAAATAACTAGGTACGAGGCACATTTGGCTTTTGAGTTATTTGATTTTTTTGTTATTTTTACATTTTTGAGATGCACGTGGATGCACTGCTTATATGATGTGATGTATGGATGACATGCACTAGGTAGCTATTTTAATTTATGATGATGATGGTATGTAGTGATCTAGATGCTTAGATGTGCTATTTATGATGGATGCATATGGATGCGATGTTTACTTTTAAACCCATATTTAATTTTGCTTTATTGCATGCATTTAATTTATGACCATGTCACGGTATGCTGGTGCAATGTATGTAATGCATTATTTACATGATGGTAATCTAATGTAAATGAACTTGTATGCTTTAATTACTTAAAACATAAGGAATGAATGCAATATGTGTTTAACAATCTAATGGACGACACCACAGAATGTGTAAAAATCATGAATGTAATTGAAAATCCTCATTACAAGAATTTAATCAATTAATCACCCATATATGAAATGCAATGATATGAAGTGGTATGATGCGAATGATATAATATGTCACTCAATATTCCTTTTGCAATTTGAAAGATATGCACAATATAGTCAGTGGTCATCTAAATATCATTTCTGACATCCATCCGGTATCTATCCTATATCATGAAAACTTTGTGCTCAATGTAAATTATGTATCATGGATTCGGTACTTTGCAGCTTGATGATTGAGATGACTTTATTTTAATGGTCTATGATATTTTGATATTTTGTTGCTATTAGAGAAATTTTTGAGGTTTTCCATGAGACTCAAACACCCTAGTAGACTTATCAAAAGTTGCATACTGACCATACTAGACTTCTGAAATGCAAGGCTTTTGCTAGGATAGGCCCTAACTATTCATTATCCCTGTGTGTGCACATGAGTATATTAAGATAAGACATAAGCATACCCCGATGTCAAGCAGGATTCTTTCAACCCATTGCTAAGATAGGGGGTCCGCAAATGTTTATCCAATCCTAGGTTTAGATTTTAGTTGGACTAAGGCCACTAGGCGATACAGGACACCTGAAGCTAGCTCTTCCACATTCAAACATTGGTCTGTACATAAGCGAGGTGCTAATGCATCAGACATATCATCATGCGTAAGGTACAATAGTGCTAGAAATTCCATGGATTCAAGTTCACTCCCTTATTTTCTTCAATTTTTTGGGATACTTGCTCATATATAATTGTGCAAGGGATTTGATTCCATTTTGACTTTGAGCTTCCTTTGGATCTTCATTTGATCTTGCTTTCTGATCTTCATTTGATCTTCATTTGAACTTTGATTTCTGATCTTCATTTGATCTTCATTTGAACTTTGATTTTTGATCTTCATTTGATCTTCACTTTCTGGAATTTACATTTGATAATTTTCTTCAAAAACTTCCCTTTGGGGATTTGACTTTGGGGAAACTATTTCTGGGATATCGATTGAGGATATCGATCTATGATATCAATATGGGATATCAATCTGGGATGTCGATCTATGATATCGATCTAGGGTATCAATCTTGAGGATTGATGTGGGATATCACTCTGGGATATTGCTCATTTTATCATAAGCAAGGGATTCTGGGTAGGGAATGAACTTGTCCTTTTTCCAATTACCAACATTTCCCATATCGTCCGCATAGGGGGATAAGCAAGAATAACTCTTTTCACCTCAGGATACCTGGTCCTGCTTCATGGATTTCATCTTCCCCTAGTCCTTATTAGGATTGTTTAATTTGTTGATTAGTGATAGGATTATGATATGCTAAGGGCTATACTAACTAGAACTCAACTACAAAAGCAAAGCAAGCTTTCTATCAACTCTTGAGAAGACCTCTAGGTATGGTTGAATGACCGGAAAACCCTAGTATATTCTCCATAGCAACAAAATGGGTTGTGTTGAAAAACACAATTACTCACATGAATGATGGATTTATGATAAATGCAGAGATGCATGATTGAAACACAAACATGGCATCATTTGTAAGACTGAAAAACACAATCCATCCTACTACGGAATGCAACGGATGAAGAATGCCTACATGCAATGTGATGCAATGAATGCATGTGTGAATGCAAATGAAAAATGCATAATGCAAATGCAAATATTTTTGGATTTTATGCTTTACCAATTTTTTTGGATTTTATTGATTTTTAATTTTTTATTGATTTTGAGCCTTTATATCTGACCAAACGATGAATACATGCCTCTGGAGCCTTTAGGAGTGACCAAACAATGAGGAAATGTCATTGGAGCCTTTAGGAGTGACCAAATGGTGAGGAAATGTCATTGGAGCCTTTAACTTGACCAAGCGATTTTTCAGAAAATCCTTGGAGCTTTTTAGGATGATCGAGCGGTTTTAAGCAAACCCTCAGAGCCTTTTGGGGTTGACCAAAGGTTTGAAATACCTTTGGAGCTTTTTGATTGACCAAACTACTCACAAGAGAGCTTGGAGCCTTTTAGGATGACCGAGGAGCTTTAAGCAAAACCCTTGGAGCCTTTTGGGCTGACCAAGCGATTTTTGGGAAATCCTTGGTGCCTTTTTGGGATGACCGAGTGGTTATAAGCAAACCCTCGAGGCCTTTTACTGACATGACCAAGCGGTTTTAGGAACCCTTGGAGCCTTTTGGGGAGGGTATGCTACCCTATGTACCCCCAGTGTGTGTGCCACTCGATGAAGGTGAGGGAGGTGTGCAATACCTCTAGAATCCTCACTTTGCCTTATCAAATTTGGCATGGATGGTGGGGAAGGTATGCTACCTTGAAGACCCCCAATGTGCATGTTATCTACTAAAATGTAATCAAATTGCTTAGGAAGAGTGATAGAAATCAACTCCTCCAATTGAGGCATGGACCTCTATAGAGTGCCTATGTCTTGGTGGAGGTGAACAAGAGAACCATCTTCATGGATCTCATTTTTCATCAATCGGATTTTGAATCCATCTTCTCTAAATGAATGACAATCAAATGTCATGCCCCTCATATACGATGATAAATGCAAAATAGGCTTTTATCTATGGACCCATGTTTGGTATTTCTTCGTTTGACCTCAAGAAATACAAATGCATTTGCCTCATACAACTTTTGGAATAAAGTTACAGTAGTCATTTGAAATGCAAATACTCATGGAAGAGTCTTGTTAGGACTACGAGGCGATGGGTGCCTTTGAGGTGATGATTGGGATGAGGAAGACTCTATTTTAGTAGGTTGGGGCACTATAAGTGAACCATCTACATGATAAATCCCACTATCTATGAGGTTTTGCACCTTATGCTTGAATCCATAGCAATCATGAATGTTGTGACCCTCCATTCGATGATAGAGACAATAATGATCCTCTCTATAACCCTCAGGTTTGACTCGATTTGGGTCTACAGGTTTGATGTCAGGTAAGGTGATGACCTTAGATTCTTATAACTTTTGAAGAATGTTAGACATAGACTCGTTTAAAGGAGTCCAAATGCATTATGACTATCTTGGGTGCCTAACCCGCATTGGTTTGTCATGAGGACCCAATGGTTGAGTTAGCCGAATTGGCTCTTGCTTTTGCTGAGGTTTTTCCTGTGGTTGCATAGGAGATGAGTCAGCCTTAGATGTGGGTTGCTTTTGTAATTCCAGGTTTTCAAGCTGGTTCATGATACTATGCAATGCCTTATCTTGATCATCCATTCGATGCTCCATTCTATCTATACGACTTAGAATGGATTGCAATACTGACAAAGAATTCATGCATATTTCCAATGATTGGTTCGAAATACCCTTGTCTACTGAAGAAGGTGAAAGAGTGGCTGCTAAAGATCCACCAGATAAGTGCACATCACCAATTTCCTTCCTTTGAGCTGATGTGGCTGCTTCTTGATGATTCACTTTGTTAGTGGCATCCACATGCTCATGTTCATGACTCAGTTCATATTTTTGTTTCACTTTGTACTGTTGAACTGTGTAAGCCTGAGTACCCCTAGTTTGATGTGGGGAAGGCACCCATTCTTTCTCTTGAAGAGGCACCATGAGCAATGAGTCAGGAGTGACTAATTTCAAAGGTTTTGGCCCTTTCAATGTGGAAGCAACATCTGATTGCCCCCTCTCTTGTTCTATCTGCTTTAGAATCCCTTGATCCTTTGGCTTAATGTCAACCATTCCCATGAACTCTTGAGAAGGTGCTTTAGCTTTTAGACCAGTTGTAAGTAAATCATCAACTAGTCGAGATGATTCTGCATCAGTCATGCTAACTGATGTTTTCTTCTCCTCATCAGGTAATATGATACCATGATTTTTGGTGATGGGAGAAGGTAGCGATTTCTTGATGCAAGCCCTAGTTGCATGTTTGATGATTTTATTCGAATGAATATTTTGAGGCTTGCATGCCACTAGAGTTTCTTGTAGCTCATCGAATTTCTTGTAATATTTGAATGGCTCTAGATCATGGGGGACCACATACACTTGTCCTTGGTGTATGAATTTTAGGTTTTGGTGCACTATGGAAGGCACGCATTCCATATCCCTCATCCATGGTCTCCCTAGCAATATGTTATACTACCTCTCACCCCCTAGGATATGGCACAATGTAGGTATTGTCTTTATCCCAACATTTATAGGTAAGATTGTTGTATCGATTTTTGGGGATGTGGCATCATTGAAGGCTCTCAATGTGAATGTTGAGTCCTTAATGTGCGAAGATGGAAGATTTAAATGCTTCAAAGCTGTAGTTGTGATGATGTTGATAGATGACCCGGTATCAATCAAGACTCTCTTGTACGGAATCTGATTGATGCTCGCTATGATATGTAGCGGAGGATCGGGTTCATCCTTAGAGATTAGCTTAATCTCCTACCTACGAAAGGTAATCACAGGGTCCTTTTGTAAGTGAACTAAATTCATTGTTGATATGGACCATGATAGATTATCAACTTTAGTTGAATTTTTTGGTATGTTGGGCTGATCAAGGCATCTCTTACTTTGTGCTACAATATTGATCATACCGATAAAACCCTCATCAAGTGGGGCTATGTGCACCTCATTAACGTGCTCAACTTGATTGTTGTTGTCCTCATGGTTGTGTTGAGGGTTTTTGGATATGTTGATGTCTTGATTATCGATAGCTAAAGGGCTATCTATTTGTAATTTGTTCTTATCCAACATATTATGCACTACATTCTTGAATGCAACACAATCCTAGATATCATGGCCATTTTGTCGATGATAAACACAATAGAGATCTTCTCTATACCCCCTAGGTTTGCGGTGATTAGGATCCAAGGCATGTACTTCAGGAAATATTAGGGCCTTAGCCTCGCAAAGGTGATTGAAAATTGATGCCAAAGATTCAGGCAATGGCATATATTTATGAGGTGGACGTCTCTGTTTGTCCTTGCCTTGATTCTTGTTGCACTTGTTGTGATGTGCAAGAGGAGGTTGAGCCTGATAGTTCTCTTGTTGTTGGCTCTATGCTTCTTTTGGAATGTTTAACATGATCTGGTTGACATGCATAGGCTCAACCTACTGTGGTTGATATCGCATGCTCTTGTTCCATTCTTTCTCGCTATGAAGCTCTAGGTCTCCTTCTTCTAGCTTGATATCTTCAATGACCTTGGCTTGTGCCAAAGCCTCTTCAAATGTTGTATATTGTTGCAACTGGAGCAACAATGATATGTGCTTGGCACAAATTTTGGTAAACATTCGGGTAAGTTCAGTAGTGGGAATAGAGAATGGTAACTCTGCTATTAATTTTTGCCACCTATCCCCATAATCCATGACTGGCTCATCATCATTTTGACATAGATTGGCCAAGTCAGATAGATTAGCTTTCTTTTTGGTGCCAAATGAGAAGCGCTCAAGGAAAGCATCCACAAACTATTCGAAGTTGGTGATGTTGTGCCTAGGTAATTGATTAAACCATTCAGTAGCTGTACCTAAGAGGGTCATAACAAAAGTTCTTAACATCAAGGCATCGTCATGTTGCAGCTAGAAACATGCATTCATGAAGCCTGTTATATGCTCTTGCACATCTTCATCACCTTTAAACTTATCCCATTTAGGTATTTCAAAATGTTTAGGATAAGCAGGGCTTGGCACTGATGGACACAATGGTTGATTGTGTATCTTGCTTAGAGTGGGCTTTTGACTAGCCACATCTTGTTTCTCGAGAGATTTGATTTTCTCGGCAAGCACCTTGTAGGCTTGAGAAGAGATGATCTCTTCCTCCCAAAGGGATCTTCGAGGTGCAAGCGGAGGTAAGTTCCTTTGAGCATGAGGTGGTCGATTGTATTCATCGACCACGTCTATAGAAGATGGTTCAGGATATAGTTGATCCTGGTCATCTGACTCTGATATTTCATACTACCTGTGCTCATGCCTGTTTGGCACTAAATGCTCTCGTGGCTGAGAAGCATGTCGAGAAGTATGGCGAACATAATCATCTACTCTCCTATTATGCAGCTCAAGGTGCGAAGTAGCATGTCTCTCATTGTGCTTCTACCTATACTCACTACGAGGAGATAATTCAGATCGAGCCAATCTATTTGATCACCTTTCTTGCTCCTTTAAATCGAGGAGGCGTTGCTCTTCTAAGCGGTGTTCATATAACCATTGTAGGTGCAACCACTATTGTTTTGCACTTTCTCATTCTAGATTTTCTAAACACTCATGCTCAATGCGCAAACCCTTCAATTGGTCTTGAAGCATTTGTTCTCTCTGGATTGCATCTGACCTATGTGATCGATTTGATCGATTTGCTGTGCTAGGTCTAGGACTTTGCAACTCCTTGTGAGGGTTCTTGTTTGCTTCAAACTATGCAACAAGGTTGGAAACTCTTTTTCCTTGATGAGTCAAGATTGCACTGATATTATGTTCTTCCCTCGGGGTGCAATCCTCATGCAAGGATGTTGTAGGGGTGCCACGTGTTCGCTGGGAACACTCACTGTGGGAATGGATAGGATGCAACTACATGATAGTTCCTTCATCCATGATGTACTTTCTAGACACCAAAACAACACCAACCTAACAATGTGGCTACAAGCACTAATCGAGTTGGCATGCATACCCCCTAGGGCAGCCTCCATAGGTTAAACAATGGTCCTAACCACTCCCAAATTATTTTTGGAAGGTCAGAGGTCAATTTGGCACATTTTAAGCACTTTGCTCCCTATTCATCCCACCTTGGGACAATTAGAATCCTATTCGTCCCACCCCGGGATGATTAGCAGCAATCATCCCAGGGTGGGACGATTAGTAGGTTTGACTAGCAAAAATTGAAGCCTTGATAGATCCGCAAATCAACTTCACCTTCATTGCATGCAATTTCAAGGAACGGTTTCAAATCTAAGAGATGGACTTCAGTCAAATAGGCCTCATGCAAGAAGGCCCTAAATCAAGGAGGAATCTATTGGCAATTTTGGGTACTTTGGGTACATTGCATTTGCTCAAGTGTATAAGTTGTCATTGATGTCAAGAAGCTCTTGAAGGAATTTGATTTGATGTCAAACAATTTGTTTTGATGAAGGTGTTACACACCAAACCTAGCCGTCGGCTAGGCACTCCGAAAGTTAAACAATTCATATATATATTAGAGAGTTTCATTAATTTAGATCATCACATTTTTTATTTCCTATTGCATTTCGCATTAGCCTTCACGGTGGGACCTGCTCTCCTAGTGGCATTGCGCTCATACTAATATTTGATTTATTGTTTCATTTCATTCTTTGAACTATTGAGAATCGTTGCTAATAATTCTGGTATTATTTAAGTGATTAAATTTATTTTTTGAGTAACCAGAGAGACCTGTACTTGTCTCTCTACAAGTGGTATCAGATTCAAATATAGATCCTGAAGCCCCATCACAGGCGTCCTTGACAGCACGCTCCAACCGTGCTTCTACGCAGTCTCGGTCCATCAGGCGTCACTGGCAGCCGCTGCAGTCTTTAACAGTTGCATCTCCACAACGACGGCAGCTAGCTGCTGTCCGAAACCATCTCAGCTCACCGACGGCCAATGTAAAAGTTAACATTCATGAAGCAATTGAAATTTTGGGACAATTAGTCTGCAATTCCTCACGATGCCGTTGGTCACTCCAATTCATGATTTTATTCATATTACAAGCAAAAAAAAAAAAACTTAAGGTTTTTAATTCTTTTTCGGTGCTGACGTCAGATAAATTTTTTATTTTTCCGTTGTGCATTTGGCTAGTTATCCCACATTGGCAGTGTTTCTATTGTGGAGGGGTTTAAATATTTGGCATCACACCATTTATGTCGTGACTACGGTCACACCTTGGGAGTTTCTTCGCACGTAGCAAGTTCTTCCATCCGCCGTTGGTCGCATTTGTTCCGTCTGTTTGTGTCATATTCTATGCGTCTCACGTTTGTCTACCCGCTCGGTCCTATTCTGTCGTGTCTCCCATCTGTTCCTTCTACTCATGTCATGATCTATCGTGTATTGCAATCTTTTCATCCACTCGGTCCTGTTCTATCGTGCTCACGTGTTCTGTCACATCTCGCAGCTATCTCGTTGTCGTGTATTGCAATCTATCCGTCTGCTCAGTCCTGTTCTGTTGTGCTCGCATGTTCTGTCACGTCTCACAGCTGTCTCGTCATTCATTTCATGTCTTCCATTTGCTCGTCTCGTGTTTCATGTCTGTGTCCTCGTCTTTCGGTAGTCCACGGTTAGTGGTTAGTACGGTGTCGTGTCTTTCAAACTGCAGTCAAGAAAAGTTGTCAAATATTGTCAAAAGCTGTCAACAAAAAATTACAGTCAAGAAGGAGCCCAAATCCAAATTCAAATCCGCGTTGCAGTTGGAGCGACAATTATAGTGAAAACCAAATTTTTGGTTAAAATTCCATCACATTCTGCGGCAGTCCAAGTTCAAAGGTTCCTAAGTAGGTTATGTTAACAAGTGCATGAGCAAAAAGTGGATCAAAGGATCTGACGGTCGATTATCAAGCTCGAAAATGACCAATAACAACACAAGAAGACCTAATCGAAGCCCAGGTACAAAAAATTATCTTTCTCCTTTCAAAATTGGTAGTTATAATCCACGTCATCCACTGGTAGATCCTATGGCTACTAATCCTCCCCCAACTCACGAAAACATCACACAAGGAAACTCCAGTAACTCAGTCGTTTCCAATGATGATTCTCTTTGACTCCTACTAGAGGGTATGAATGAAATTAGTCTCACCCTAAAATCCCTAGTGCGAGCACAGAACCCGCTTAATCCCAATACTAATCCCCAATATCACTCCCATGCCCAAAGGAATGAAGACAATGTTGAACAAAATGACGATTGGGAACAGCAAATAGGCACTTCGGATAATTCCAGGGATCGCTATCATAGACAGCGGTATAACCAAGATCAATAAAGGGATATAGGTTATCACCAACCGAGAGGCCCTAATAATTTTCCACACATTGATATGCCCACTTTTGAGGGTCATGATCCTCGTGGTTGGATAGCCAAAATGGAAGGCATTCTCGACTTATATCAAATTAAGGAAATTGATAAAGTCCCTTTTGCGGCATCAAAATTAGGCACTGAGTCCTACCAATGGTTCGTATGGCTTAAACAAGAGAAAGGAGCTACTATTAACTGGAGAAAATTTACTACCTCTTTTTTAGAAATATTTGACGAAGGAGCTACAGCATCATACACAGTAAGACTGTTATCTCTTAAACAAGAAGGATCGGTTAGCGAATTCGTTTCGGATTTTACCAGTTTACTACCATACACTTTAGACCTCAGTCCCGACACAGTGGTAGGAGCTTTTTGCAATGGATTGAAAGAAAATATTTGAGTGGAGGTCGACATGCACAATCCAACCTTGCTGAACGATTGTATAAGAATAGCCAAGCTGGCCGAGAAGAGACATCAGTTGTCTGCACGACGTGAAACTTATAGTCGTCCTTCATATCGCAACAATTCCTTTCATAGAAATGATCAACCATCAAGATATTTTTGCTATAAATGTCGCACTCATCACCCCAAGGAACAAGCATGTGCCCAAAAACAAAACTTTCATATTGAAGGTGATCAATGTGAAGGAGAAGAGGAAGAACCTTACCAACCAGAAGAACCTATGCCAGAAGACCTACCATGTACTATAGAAGAAAAAGAAGAGGATACAATGGCGATCTTCGTGCATGCTCTCATGGGTTTAACCGCCCACCATACCATCAAGGTACCAGGATTTCTCTCGCCAGAAAAAGGTGAATGTACTAATTGATTCTAGTAGTACCCACAATTTTATCGACATCAAAACCATAGAAGCTTTGAATTTATTCATTAACTCTTCCAACAAAGATAAATTCTAGGTTCTAGTGGCCAACGGGGTGAACGCACAATGTGTTGGTCGCACATCTCAAGTTTCCATAAAAATGGGAACTTATACTTGGTTTGGATCCCTTTTCGTCATGAATTTGGGGAACTCGAATGTCATTTTGGGAGTTGAATGGTTGGAAACATTAGACACGGTTAGCTTCAACTTCAAAAAATTATTTGTGGAATGGAAGGAAAACGGACGAGTCATTCACTTACAAGGCATTACTACTCCTCCATCACAAATGGTGAGCTCTCATAGTATGGAGAAGATGTTAAAAAAGGGTGGATATGGGTTTATAGCTCAAATTAATTATTTGGAAAAACAATCTCCAGAAACTTCGGATATTATTGCTCCAGAGTTACAAGACATCATAACACATTACAAAGAGGTTTTCCAAGAACCTCAAGGATTACCACCTAAATGATCCCATGACCATGCCATCCATTTGATTCCAGGGAGTGTTCCACCTAACAATCATCCTTATCGCTATCCTCAACCACAAAAGACAAAAATCAAATAGATCGTTCAGGATTTGTTGGATCATGGAGTCATTCATCACAGCACTAGTCCTTATTCCTCACCTGTAGTCCTGGCTAGACGAAAAGATAACTCTTGGCGTATGTGTCTTGACTTTCGTTCTCTCAATAAACTCACTATCAAATACAAATTTCCTATCCCTGTCATATATGACCTATTAGATGAGTTGCATGGTGCAAAATTTTTTACAAAATTAGACCTTCACTCCAGATTTCACCAAATCCGTGTTAGAGAAGAAGATATTCCCAAAACTACTTTTCGTACTCATGAAGGTCATTACAAATTTTTGGTCATGCCTTTTGGTCTCACTAATGCACCATCCACATTCCAAAGTCTCATGAACCAAGTGTTTCGTCCACTCCTCCGTAAGTTTGTGTTAGTTTTTTTTGATGATATTCTCATATACAGCAAAACATGGACGGACCATTTACATCATGTGGATAAAGCCCTTCACATTTTACACAAAGAAAAGCTATTTGTCAAACATTTCAAATGTTCCTTTGGTGTCCAAGAAGTGGAATATCTGGGTCATATAGTTTCACACGAGGGTGTCAAAGTCGATCCCAATAAGATTAAGGCAATTCAAGAGTGGCCCTTACATAAAACCATCAAGAAACTTCATGGTTTTTTGGGTCTCACAGGCTACTATCGCAAGTTTGTACGAAATTATGGTAATATTACAGCATCTCTCACCGCACTCACAAATAAGGATGCTTTTTGTTGGTCGAAAGAGGCCACTCAAGCCTTCGAATCTCTTAAGAAAGCCATGTGTACAACTCTAGTATTAGCAACTCCCAATTTTCACAAACCATTTATTATCGAATGTGATGCATCAGGAACAAGAATTGGGGCTATATTAATGCAAGAAGGTCATCCGTTGGCATTTGAAAGTAAACAGCTTTCCAGGAAAAATTTGGGAAGATCAACATATGAAAAAGAAATGTTGGCTATTCTTCACATAGTAGAAAAATGGAGACACTACCTAATCAGTAGCCGCTTCATTATAAAAACAGATCATAGTAGCCTCAAACATTTTCTTGAGCAAAGGTTTTCATATCCGGAACAAAATAAGTGGTTAACAAAACTGTTGGGCTATGATTTTGTTATCGAATACAAGAAAGGGAAGGAAAATATAGCTGCCGATGCGTTGTCTAGGAAATATGAAAATGAAGTAGTCATTAACGCTATTTCAGGTCCTTGCTCCCAATGGGTGAATCAATTACAAGAGGAATGGTTGTCCAATAGCGAAACTGCTCAGATACTTCAAGAATTATCTATAGGGTCCTCTAAACACCCTTTGTTCTCTTATGAAGATAAAATCCTCAGGAAGAAGAATCGCATTTACATTCCACAAATTCAGAACTCAAATCGAAGATCCTCGATGAATCACATGCTTCTCCATCAGCAGGACATTCAGGATTTTTGAAAACATATTTAAGGGTCAAACAATAATTTTGTTGGAAAGGATTAAAAGCAGAAGTCAAACAATGGGTAGCAGAATGTGAAGTTTTCCAGCGCAATAAAGGAGAAACAGTCAAATCACCAAGATTGTTACAACCATTACCCATCCCTGAATGATAGTGGGAACATATATCCATGGATTTTATTGAAGGTCTTCCAAAATCAGAAGGCAGGACAGTAATCTTCGTCGTCGTAGACCGGTTATCCAAATACACCCATTTTCAAGCTTTACAACATCCATTTTCTGCAAGCAAGGTGGCCAAGGTATTTATGGATTCAATTTTCAAATTACATGGTATGCCAAAAAATATAGTAAGTGATCGAGACCCCATCTTCACTAGTAATTTTTGGCGAGAATTATTTCGACTTAGTGGTACCAAATTGAACATGTCCTCAGCCTACCATCCACAAATAGATGGTCAAACAGAAGTGGTTAACAAATGTTTGGGTACATACTTAAGATGTTTTGCTCAAGATAAACAATACCAATGGATCCAGTGGTTAGCATTGGCAGAATGGTGGTACAACACTTCTTACCATTACTCAATTAAGATGTCTCCATTTGAAGCATTGTATGGCACCAAGCCTCCAACCATTGTAGATTACGTACAAGGATCATCCAAAGTAGCCAAAGTGGATGATTGGTTCCAACAAATGCAGTCTGCACTCACCATCCTCAAAGAAAATTTAATCCAAGCACAAAATCGTATGAAACAACAACAGGACTTGCACCGATCAGAGAGAACTTTCAATATAGGTGATTGGGTTTTCCTAAGGTTGCAACCTTACAAACAATCATCGTTAAGGATTAAGTCCAGCCAAAAGTTGGCTCCATGATTCTATGGTCCTTACAAAATTGTGCGCCGCATTGGAGAAGTTGCCTATCAGTTAGAGCTACCTTCATCATCACGAATACACCCGGTATTTCATGTTTCATGTCTCAAAAAAGTAATTGGTCAGAAAGTGCAAGGTCAATCAGAATTACCAGTGCTCGATGAGGAAGGACGCATACATCTCCAACCTGAAGATATACTACAACATAGAATACGAAGATTGAGATCACGTTAGATTCAAGAATTTCTCATCAAATGGCAAGATTTACCAGAGGAAGATGCCACATGGGAACTTGAAAGTATTTTCCAGACATTTCCAGCTTTTAGGACAAAGCTTTCCGAGGAGGGGAGTCATGTTACACACCAAACCTAGCCGTCGGCTAGGCACTCCAAAAGTTAAACAATTCATATATATATTAGAGAGTTTCATTAATTTAGATCATCACGTTTTTTATTTCCTATTGCATTTCGCATTAGCCTTCACGAAGGGACCTGCCCTCCTAGTGGCATTGCGCTCATACTAAGATTTGATTTATTGTTTCATTTCATTCTTCGAACAATTGAGAATCGTTGCTAATCGTTCTGTATTATTTAATTGATTAAATTTATTTTTTGAGTAACCAGAGAGACCTATACTTGTCTCTCTGTAGAAGGTTATGGCATGATAGTTTCAAAGGTCTTTTGTAAACCCCAAGTTGGCAGGTTTAAAGATTACAGGTGGATGCATTAGTTTAATGCATTTGGGTCCAGGAGGAAGTATTTATTTAATAATTAAAAATCTTGTTAAGGTTCCTTTTAATTATTTTTAAATAAATATTAATATATTGTTTGCATTGGGTTGTCCTAACCCATGGCACAAATGTCTTAACTTTGATGGCACTTTGTTCTAATATTGTGGGCGCTAGCCAAGACCTCCGTCGATGTGTTAAACTCCTCCACCGACGTGTTAAAATCCTCGCCGACATCAAGAGTTTATGGGAAATATGCATATAAATCTCCCACGATGAAGATCAAAGATTATCCCATCCGCATTTTCAAAAAGTGTTGCTCGCTGTGAATTCATGATCTGATGTTCGATTTCTTCCTCGCTGTGATTTCGTGATCCACTATTCGGATATCTGCTATTCATTTTTTGTATCCACCGTAAGGTTTCGTCTTCGTCATTCGCGTCAAAAGATAGGGAGGCCTGTTGTTTATTTTAGCCCTGGCACAAAAGGTACAAGGGAAACAGAGTGAGATTTAAACCTCATCGGATGCCTTTAGCGCACCGATAGCGGCTAGGCTATTGGCATGCTACCCGAACAGGAGTTTCCACATTTGAATAACATGAAAGGGTTTTTCTTCATTGAAGTGGATGTAGTGGGTGGTGTTAGAGTTCATGCAAAATTTCTCCATAGCACGATTTTTGGTGTTGGCCAAGGTATTTTCGAAATTAATTTTTGCTAGTGTATTTTGCGGATGGAGGAAGTTTATTAGAGAGAAAAAAATCTTAGGAGTTATAAGGAGTTTGAAGCTTGTTTTATTTTGATAAAATATTCTTTTTAAGGTGTTGTTTGCATTATCTTATTGCATTCTTATGAGAGATAAAGTTTATTGTTGATAAGACTATAAGGGAGAAATAAGGTGTATAAGGGATAAATATTTCTTGTAATTTTGAGAGTGCTTTTGATTGATTATGGAAATGAAAGCATGATTTTTTAAGGTTAGAATTGCTTCTTGTGTGAAGTTGTGAAACCTTAAGTGGGCAGCTTTGAGATTGACATTAGCTTTCATTAAATTGGTTATAATAAAGCTATTCTTTACTTGGTTAAAGTGTTGGGCTTACTTCTTTGTTGATGATTTGAAAAGTTGTTTTGTGCTTGGTGATTTGAGTTGGTGGATGTTTTTTGTTCAAACAATGTTGGAGAGAAAAGGAGTTCTACTTGTTTCCTTTTTTGATGTTGATTGTGAAATGCTTCAAGGTTGTGTTTTGAGTTAAATGGTGTTGATTGAACCTTGGTTGATGAGAATTGTTGTTGAAGCCCTAATTGATGGTGAAAAGAACATGAGTATCATTGTTATGTGATTCTTTGCATAGTTGGCAATTGTTGGGGTTTCATGTTCTTGAAAGAAAGCATTCTATCCTATCCATTTCAGATATTGAGTTGAGTTTTCAGATTTGAGATTGAGATTGAGCTGAGTTGATTTGAGTTGAGTTTTGAGAATGGGAGTTGAGTATAGAACATATTGAGTCTCTAAAAATTCTCTTTATGCTTCTATGAGTTTGAAAAATCACATTGGGTCTCTAACAATTCACTTTGTGATTTCCTACTAAGAAAGTTTTTCTTGGTGAGCTTGCTGAGTTTTTGGATAGGTTTCGGTGGGGACTTGTGAGCAGATTTTGGACAGGTTCCGGTGGGGACTTGTGAGCAGATTTGGACAGGTCCTAGCAGAGGACTTGTGAGCTAAGTTTGATAGTTCTATCAGAGAACTTGAGGACAGAGGTGCACTAGTTCTATGAGAAGAACCTGTGGACAGACTTGGTAAGTCTTTGAGAAGGCTTGTATGTAGAGGATTGATTTGTTCAAGAGTTGGACAGATCTGACAGACATAGGAAGACTTGTACTAGACTGACTGACTGTGTTTGGTACAGAGTTGTTGAGCTACCGTGGACGTTATCATAGAAGGCGGAGGTCTCTTAGGCTAAGCATTGAGGAAAGGAGGTCTTCGGTGGAAAGGAGTTCCACGTGTTGGCAAGAGGTAGAGGCGGTTGATCTTCTGAGGGATCATTTCTAGAGCAGAGGGGAAGGTATCTCCTTTGAGCAGAGGCTCATAAATTTTGATTGGGGGAAGGTATCTCATTTGAGCAGAGGCTCATAAATTATGATTGGGGGAAGGTATCTCCTTTGGGCCGAGGCTCATAAACATTGTAATTAGGAAGGATTCCCAAATAACTTTTAGATAAATTTTAGAGAAAATTTTTGTGGACGTAGCCCAGCCATTATGGGTGAACCATGTTAAAATTGGTGTCACTTTGTGGATGATATTGTGCATTGCTTTGATATTGTTTTGGGTATATTGCTTTACTATTTTGAATTATAGTGAAAAAGTAAAAAGAGGTCTTATACTGTTCACCCCCCCCCCATCTTAGTATAATCTTGTGTTCTTCAATTGGTATTAGAGCAGGTGCCTTCGAAAAGTTTAACAGCTTGAAGAAAAATCTAGTAAAGAACACAATGGATCATTCAAGTGGCAATGCAACACCTATTCTTGATGGGTCAGATTTTGGTCTTTGGAGTGCAAGGATGAAGGTTCATCTAATGGCACTTGGGAATGAGGTTTGGGAAGTGATTGAAGATGAGTACACTATTCCTGAAAATGGTCCTAATACTAAAGAAGAAATGCTCCTACATCATAGTAATTCAAAAGCAATGAATGCAATCTTGAAAGGCTTACAGAAAGCAGATCTCACCAAAGTGATTCACTGCAAGATAGCTAGTGAAATGTGGAATTAGTTGAAGATGGTTCATACAGGTGATACAAATGCCATAAAGGCCAAGTTGAGACACTTCAAAGTTATGTTTGAACAAATCAAGATGAATGATGATGAAAATATTAGTGACTACATGCTTCGTATGGATGAGGTTGTTAACTCCATGAAATACTTAGGTCTTGAGCTTGCTGAAAATGATGTTTGTGATAATATTTTAAGATCTCTTCCTAATAGATTTAGTGAAAATATTTCTACTATTGAGGAAGCTAAATATTTGGATAAGTTGAAAAAGGATGAGCTCCATAGTATACTTGCAGCATTTGAGTTAAGAACTCAAGTGAAGGTTGATGTCAAGAAAGAGGCAACTTTCAAGGCTACCAAGAAATCCAAGGGTAAACAGCTTCAAGATAGTGATGAGTCTTCTAGTGATAAAGATGCATATTACAGCAAGAAAGGCAAGTTCTCTAGAAAGCACAAAAGTATGAAAAAAATAAGATGTTTCAATTATGGAAAGTTTGGTCATTATGCTACTGACTGTATTGTTCCCAAGAATGAAATTGATGAAGATAAATAGGATTCTAAGAGCAAGGATTCTGAAAAGCACAAGCATCACAGGAAAAACAAAGATGAGCACAACAATCAAGGAAAGAGGTATTCTCACAAGCACAAGAAGAGTTTCTACCTAGACAAAGCAAGTAAGTGTTCTAGTAGTGATAGTGAAATTTCTTCAAGTGATGATGAAAATGAGATGTTGTTCATATCAGAAAAAGAGGAAGAATCGAAACATAGATTCATTATCATAAAATGTCTTAGATGTGGATACTTTTGTCACCTTGAGGATGATTGCACAAATAATGATTTGGTTTCTAGTATGTATGAGGATGCTTCAAAAAACTATAAGGAAGATGTATGTATGGTTTTTGAAAAGGGTAGCACCTCTAGTGATAAGAAATCTGAAAAAGGCTTTGATGATTCAAAAAGAAAACAAATAGAGGAAGATATAGAGAAAGGAGAAGTAGATCTTAAAGGTGAACTTATTAGTGCTCTTAGTGCTTTGAAAAAGGAAAGAAAGAAGAATGCTAGACTCAAGGATAAGTTAGATGAATTTTGTATGGAGAGAGATGATCTTATAGAAAGTCTTGACTTCTCTATAGCTAAGACACAGGAACTCAAGGATGAGTTAGAGTCTAAGGTTCTTGAGTATAGTGAGCTAGAACAGAAAATGGCTTCTTTGAAAGAGAAAACTAAAGAGTACAAGGATAAGCTTTACAGGTTCCAAGATAGCTCCAAAAAGGTTAAGTCACTCATCAAAGATCAAAGAAAGACAACAGATAAAACGGGCCTTGGTTTTGTTAAGCCACACAAGGAACAAGTTGGAGAGTCTAGTAAGAGACTCCAAAAGGAAGAGAGTTTTGATGAGGAAAGTATTTTAGAAAAGGAGTCCTTGAATGATAGATGCACAGAAACAGAAAACAAAATTTAGAATGAGAAGAAGAAGTTTTTAGAACCTAAGAGGTCAAATAAAGGAAAGTTTCAAGGCAGATGTTTTGCTTGTCACAGGTTTGGTCACATGGCTTCACATTGCATGGCTCAAGTGAAGGAGGTAAATGACATTTTCAAAAATGCTAGTTACTTTCAAGGGTATTGCTACTCTTGTCAACAGTTTGGGTACAAAGCAGTTTATTGCAAGGCAAATAACAGGAATAGGTTTGGTCAAAACAGGTTTGGCCAGAACAGGTTTGGTCAGAATAGGTTTGGTCAGAATAGGTTTGGCTAGAATAGGTTTGGTCAGAACAGGTTTGGTCAGAACTGGTGGATTCAAAGATCAGGTTTACCTCAGAGAAACAACATTGTCAAGTGTTTCAAGTGCAAAAATGAAGGTCACATAATCAGACAGTGTAGAGCTGAATTTCCAGAATACAGGAACAGGAATAGTGGCATGATCAAGTCCAAGGATCAAGGCATGGACAAGAATAGGGATGAGAACAAGAACAAGAACAGTGACAAGAATAGGAATATGGGCAAAGAGTTCAAGAGAAGGCCCGGCAAGGAAGTTATAGACGCTGATGATGATCAGTGCCTAATGGGAGTTTTACTCCCACCCCATAATTAATCACCTCATCAGGAGGTGGGGTGGGGGGACTAAGCTAAGAGGCTCATTCTTAGTCCCAAGCCCCAAAGGTGACCCTTTGCCATTGATGACAAAGGGGGAGAGATATGAGTAAGGGTGAGAGCTTCAAAGTGAAGAGGAGAGCTTCAAGTCAGGAGGAGCAAAACTTCAAAGGAATATTCTCAGTTGTGGTCACAGTTGGTCAGTTGTTAGCACGGTTGGTTTCAGTTTTGGCTCTTGAGAAGTGTTTTCGATAAAGGTTTGCCATCAATGAAAAAGGGGTAGATTGTTGGCAATTTTGGGTACTTTGGGTACATTGCCTTTGCTCAAGTGTATAAGTTGTCATTGATGTCAAGAAGCTCTTGAAGGAATTTGATTTGATGTCAAACAATTTGTTTTGATGAAGGTTACGACATGACAGTTTCAAAGGTATTTTGTAAACCCCAAGTTGGCAGGTTTAAAGATTACAGGTGGATGCATTAGTTTAATGCATTTGGGTCCAGGAGGATATTTTATTTAATAATTAAAAACCTTGTTAAGGTTCCTTTTAATTATTTTTAAATAAATATTAATTTATTGTTTGGATTGGGTTCTCCTAACCCATGGCGCAAATGTCTTAACTTTGATGGTGCTTTGTTCTAAGATTGTGGGCGCTAGCCAAGACCTCCGTCGACGTGTTAAAATCCTCGCCGACGTCAAGAGTTTATGGGAAATATGCATATAAATCTCCCATGATGAAGATCAAAGATTATCCCATCCGCATTTTCAAAAAGTGTTGCTCACTGTGAATTCACGATCTGATGTTTGATTTCTTCCTTGCTGTGATTTTGTGATCCGCTGTTCGGATATCCGTCATTCATTTTTTGTATCCGCCATAAGGTTTCGTCGTCGTCGTTCATGTCAAAAGACAGGGAGGCCTGTTGTTTATTTTAGCCCTAGCACAAAAGGTACAAGGGAAACAGAGTGAGGTTTAAACCTCATCGGATGCCTTTGGCACACCGGTAGCGGCTAGGCTATTGGCGCGCTACCCGAATGGGAGGTTCCGCGTTCGAATAATGCGAAAGGGTTTTTCTTCATTGAAGTGGATGCAGTGGGTGGTGTTAGAGTTCGTGTGCAATTTCTCCATAGCATGATTTTTGGTGTTGGCCAAGGTATTTTCAAAATTAATTTTTGCTAGTGTATTTTGCGGATGGAGGAAGTTTATTAGAGAGAAAAACAGCTTAGGAGTTATAAGGAGTTTGAAGCTTGTTTTATTTTTATAAAAGATTATTTTTAAGGTGTTGTTTGCATTATCTTATTGCATTCTTATGAGAGATAAATTATATTGTTGATAAGACTATAAGGGAGAAATAAGGTGTATAAGGGATAAATATTTCTTGTAATGTTGAGAGTGCTTTTGATTGATTATGGAAATGAAAGCATGATGTTTTAATGTTAGAATTGCTTCTTGTGTGAAGTTGTGAAAACTTAAGTGGGCAGCTTTGAGATTGACATTAGCTTTCATTAAATTGGTTATAATAAAGCTATTATTTACTTGGTTAAAGTTTTGGGCTTACTTATTTGTTGATGATTTGAAAAGTTGTTTTGTGCTTGGTGATTTGAGTTGGTGGATGCTTTTTGTTCAAACAATGTTGGAGAGAAAAGGAGTTCTACTTGTTTCCTTTTTTTATGTTGATTGTGAAATGCTTCAAGGTTGTGTTTTGAGTTAAATGGTGTTGATTGAACCTTGGTTGATGAGCATTGTTGTTGAAGCCCTAATTGATGGTGAAAAGAACATGAGTATCATTATTATGTGATTCTTTGCATAGTTGGCAATTGTTGGGGTTTCATGTTCTTGAAAGAAAGCATTCTATTCTATCCATTTCAGATATTGAGTTGAGTTTTCAGATTTGAGATTGAGATTGAACTGAGTTGATTTGAGTTGAGTTTTGAGATTGGGAGTTGAGTATAGAAAATATTGAGTCTCTAATAATTCTCTTTATGCTTCTATGAGTTTGACAAATCACATTGGGTCTCTAACAATTCACTTTGTGATTTCCTACTAAGAAAGTTTTTCTTGGTGAGCTTGCTGAGTTTTTGGACGGGTTCGGTGGGGACTTGTGAGCAATTTTTGGACAGGTTTCGGTGGGGACTTGTGAGCAGATTTGGACAGGTCCTAGCAGAGGACTTGTGAGCTGAGTTTGATAGTTCTATAAGAGAACTTGAGGACAGAGGTGCATTGGTTCTATGATAAGAACCTAAGGATAGACTTGGCAAGTCTTTGAGAAGGCTTGTATGCAGAGGATTGATTTGTTCAAGAGTTGGACAGATCTGACAGACAGAGGAAGACTTGTACTAGACTGACTAACTATGTTTGGTACAAGTTTCTGAGCTACTGTGGACATGATCATAGAAGGCAGAGGTCTCTTAGGCTAAGCATTGAGGACAGGAGGTCTTCGGTGGAAAGGAGTTCCATGTGCTGGCAAGAGGTAGAGGCAGTTGATCTTCCGAGGGATCATTTCCGGAGCGAGGGGGAAGGTATCTCCTTTGAGCAGAGGCTCATAAATTTTGATTGGGGGAAGGTATCTCCTTTGAGTAGAGGCTCATAAATTTTTATTGGGGGAAGGTATATCCTTTGGGCTGAGGCTCATAAACATTGTAATTGGAAAGGATTCCCAAAGAACTTTGAGATAAATTTTAGAGAAAATTTTTGTGGACGTAGCCCAGCCATTCTGGGTGAACCACGTTAAAATTGGTGTCACTTTGTGGATGATATCGTGCATTGCTTTGATATTGTTTTGGGTATATTGATTTACTATTTTGAAGTATAGAGAAAAATTAAAAAGAGGTCTTATACTATTCACCCCCCCCCCTCTCAGTATAAGCTTGTGTTCTTCAGAATCTTCTTTCCCCCAAAAAAGGCATGACAAGCCAAGTGGCACCCTCGCATGCACATTCAAAGGAGACCCTTAGGTTTATAAAATGGTGAGCCTTATCACCCTAAAAAAAAGATAGCAGGTGCATTTGGAGCAATGGAGTGCTGCCAAATTATACCCACATTCCCCTTTGTGCTTCTTACATCCCTAATTTCTCTTTTGGAAGAGAGGTTATCGGGTGAACACTAAGAATGCAATACCAATCAAAAACCCAAGAAATTGACCACAATCCCATACCAAATTCATCGACACAACTCCCTAGGAGGTTTTGGACCCATCCCAAGTGGATTGATGTCAAAACCAGACCCCAAACGGTGGGAGTCCTGCCCCCGGGAGCCCCCCAAACTACTGTAGTCCTAATCGTCCCACCCCGGAGTGATTAGAAATTTTTGAATACTTTCTTCACTATTATTTTTTCATTATGTTCTATTTGGTTTACTTATGTTGTTTTTCAAGTTTCATTTCATTCTGACCTGTTTTGACTTTGTTTTTATCATTTTACGTGTTTACTAACCTACAGGGAGCGCCTTCAAATATGGGACAATCTAGGTAGAATATGCCAAATATGACCTTCTAGGTTGTCCTAAAATGCCCCTTTTTGTCTAACCCTGAGTTTGCAAGAATTTTGGAGGCCTCTAGATAGGACATTTACAAGGTCACTTTTGCATGTTTTGTGACAATCCTAATCGTCCCACCCCGGAGCGATTAGAAATCCATGCATGATTTCCCAACTATTATTTTTGCAATGTATCTATGATGATGTTTATATGCTTCTATCAAAGTTTGAATTCATTATGACATTTTCTGACCATCGTTTTACTATTTTATGTATTCACTAGTCGGAGGCCCTGGGGATTGCATGTTTTCCCTCTATCCGCATATGCTATTAACAATTTTTTGTTTCTCTTTGCATATGATATCACCACCAAGAAAATCGAAGGGGAAAAAAGGAATGATGAACACATGGACACAAGATGCGACAACCTTTGGCCCACCCATTTCAAATGTGGGCATGTGGAAGACATTGGAAGCGTATCATCCATTGATGTAACAAACTGTATCAAATGTTCTGAGCCCTAGAAGAGGGACATATTTTAACCAGATTTCAAAGAAACATTAATGAAAGAGGCCCTGATTTTATTTGTTTGCTAACATCTCGCGTATTTCCTTCATGCATTTCTTTTCTCGCATTCGTAGGACTTAGCATTTTTATATCAATTTCGTTTGCATCATAATATGGCACACTGTCACTCTGCATTCAGATTTCATACTCCTTAATGGATCTGGTAGATCCATGAGAGGAATGATCGTGATGTATGCTTCTATGTTCCAATTTCCCCTATTGAGATCTTCTAGCACCTTGATCTAAGAAGTCAAGGTGATTGGACTTCCAAGGTTGGGAAAGAGGAGTATCTTTCCCGCCAACACTACGATAAGACAAATTACATCCTCCATGTTTGAAAGGATTTGGAATTATAATAGGTATGTGAATGGTTGTCTTACCTCCATATCACACTTCATTGGAATGATTTAACTCTCAGTGTAATGAGATGTGGTAGGTTCGGAGGTATTCTCATTTAGGTCACAAGATCTGTTGTTAATTCTCTTGAGCGGGATTCCTTGATGAGATCCACTGAGTCATGTTGTATCCTCTAATAGTACCTAAAGTGTGTTCAAGTATGTTTTTTATAGGTGTGATGCCTCTAGTGTGACCCAGACCCTATGGTGCATTGGGTGCAACCTCAATCTTAGATCGGGGATGACCTCGTGCATTGACCATGACCTTATGAATTTTGACTTCCGAAAAAAGTTGTAATTGTTATATATCAAAATGATCAGTGCGATGAGCTGATCACAATGAGCTATAACTCAAAAAATAGATTTTTGGGTCAAGTTTTAGTATTTTTTTGAATAATTGGCCAACCGGGGCTTGTGAAATGACCACTTTTAGGAATTTTTAGGAAATTTTGAACCATGAAGAGTTAGGACCCAAAATTTTTGTGAAAGGTGCACAAGGACTAGACTAAGACAACAAAATAAATTTGGCAAGTTTTGGAGTTGTCTAGACCATTTTATGATCATTTTAATGCAATTTTTCTCAGTTTTTGGCTTCGAAAATAGAGTAATCATAAAACCAAAATAAAATCTTCGTTATAGCTCCTATTTACACAATTCTCAAACCATTGGATGCAAAATCAAAAAGTAGATTTTTACTATTATTATTATAAAAAAATATTATTATTAGGGTTAGGTTTTGGCCCAAAATATTATGTTGATTACCCAAATAATAAAGAAACACACAAAGTAGACAATATGATTATCTCTTTTAAGGATTAGATGTGTGTCCTAAAATTGGTTTAGTGTGTTTTAAAATTTGTTGAAAACTTAAAGTATTCTCATCATGTTTTTCAATAGTTGATTATATACTTATTTTAAGGGCTTTCACCTCTATACTCGTAGCTCGACAACTTGGCTATGAACTCCAAGTCACGTAATACAAACTATAATGTATGGTAATGAAGCCCACACACAGTCAGGGAGCACAGGTCCTCCCAGATCCTCACCCATTTTCCCCCAATCAACGTTATACCCTCCAAAGAGAATACATGAAAATTTTCCAGGGTACAAAAGCTTCTTAGATTCGGTATTGGTCTAGTATCCAAGGGTACGTAGGATTTTGGTCCAATGGATGGAAGTCACCTCCACCATCGTTGAAACCTAATAGCGGTTGGATGTCACTCCCAACTCACTAGCATTTAAGTGAAATGTGGTGTGTGTAGTTTGTTTTAATTTGCATAAAATAAAAATGCATAATACAACACAATGATTTTTTCCTACATGTAACATAAAAAGAAATGTTTCATATTAAGAGGTGCATGCTATACTCTACATGATTTTTGACAATGCAATTACGATGATCCAAATGGCCACTACTTGGGCCTCAACATGAAAACCAAACACACAAGTTCTATCAAGCACACTAGATTCTAGGATGGATTGAAATTAGAGATTCGATGTTCCTAGCAGTGCCTTTCTAATGACAAAAAATAAATGCAAACCTAAGACCTAATTCATTTCTTATTTTCTTAATTTTCTACTTGAATTGCAAATTTGAGCTCTCTAGAAAACACAGTGACAATAAAAATGATAGAGAATGAAAAATGGGACCTACTTTAGGTCCACATCTGATCTATACTCTATTTTTTGCTATCTGATCTATCAGTTGTGAACCGCAGGTCTGATGCATGGTCTACACTGTAATCCATGAGTTGCAGTTGTGGTTCAATTGTTGGCCCATAGCTAGTAGTTGCGGTCTATACCTATAATTTTAAAAATTCAAGAAATGGTCGTTAGATAGTTGAATTTACAGAGTTCCATTGTGATTGCCTTTTGACCTATCCAAAAAGCATGCACCTATCTATTGCATAAATCAAGATCAACATAAAAGCATAACATAATGAATAATATTACAAAATAATGATAAAATAGATGTTTCTTTATTGATATTGAAAATATTCTCGATTACAATCATGTCCCTCTTAGGGTCACCTAAATGTTGATACGATTAATATAATTCCCAAGCCCCCAATGGGGTAGGTGCAATACTAATGCTCTCAAATAGTCACAAACTGCTCTAGGGTGGAGGTGACCCTCTTCTTCATGGTGAGGAAGGAATTAGATGATTGAAGCTCCCTTTGAACCTATTTCCTATGATCAAGAAACAATAGAAGAACATTAAACAAATAGGCAACCTCTCGTGATGAGGCCCTTTAAAGGATTTAAACATAAAAAATATTCACATATACATGTAAAGAGAATATGTAGCTAATTATCTAATGGCCTAATTATGTGAAATAAAGCATGGAGACACCAAAAGAAGCCATCATTTTATACACTACACTAATGAAACAAGATTTCCTTAAACCCTAAATCTATGGGTTAGAAGTCTCTAAAATCACAACTAGTCAACTAAAATAGTAATTATAACCTAATTAATCAAACTATAATAAAAATGGTAAGGAGATCTTACACCTATTGTGAACCATAGTTCTGATGAGCGGTTTGCACTGTAAACTTTGGCTAACAGTTACGGCTTGCAACCAAGTAGGTTTGCCCTCCAATTCTAGGGCAATGGGATTGGTCCTCCTTGTCAAATTGATGATCAAGGGTCACCTTAGTGTCCTTTGACAAGTTTGGCGGTTGAATTGCTTGATAGGGCCTCTATTTGCCCAAATTGGCATTTCTTGGCGTTCTAGCTCCTTAGGGAATCCATGGCACAAATTGGCATGATGCTAGGTGAATTAGCAAGTGAATGACAACTAAACTCTCTCAGTACATTCAAGTGAGTCTACAATCCGATAGGGCTTCGCTACTTAAATGCTCTCTCTCTCGCTATATCTTTGCCCTAATTTTGAGGGGTACTTATAGGACTACCCAAGGGCTAGGGGTGGCTTCATGGAGAAGCCAAGATCAAGAAGAGGTGGTTAGGACAATTGGATTGGAAGCTTCTATCCTTTAACCACCTTCTTCTAGAACACATGGTCGTTCAAACCAATTTGGCTCAGATGAAGGCCAACTGAACTTCAATTAAGATCGTAGGTGACAACTGCGGTTTAGAATGTAGACCATAGGTCTCAGCCATGGTTCAAACTATAGACCATAGGTCTTAGCTATGATTCAGACTGTAGACCGTAGGTCTTAGCTACGGTTCATACTAATTAGGCCAAGGAGCCCAAATTGAGTGGTTAGAACCACTACTCTATGTTGGAATCTATCCAAGATCTTCCATATGGTCTTGTAGCATGTCCATATGAGTAGTCACCATCAAGATGACGTATTTTAGGTGTCTACACAAAGGAATCAAAAGTATTAGATAAGAATAAAAGAAGACAAATATAAATACCAGTGCTTTGTGGGAGTAAAAATACTCCCACCCAAAAATTAACCACCTCAAGAGGAGGTGGGGGAGGGGCTAAGCTAAGAGACTCATTCTTAGCCCCAAGCCCCAAAGGTGACCCTTTGCCATTGATATCAAAGGGGGAGATATTTGAGTAAGGGGAAGATATTTGGTAATTAAGTAAAGAAGAGAGATTTGAAAATATCATTGAGCCAGAGGGAGCAATGTCCTAGGGGGAGCAAAAAAAAGAAAAGGTTAAGTTTCCGGTAAAAATAATTTGGGTTGCCATCAATGACAAAGGGGGAGATTGTTGGACATTTTGATTCAAATTTGTCATTGATTTCAAGGAATGAAGTCATCATTGATGTCAAGGAATAAGCTACCATTGATATAAAAATGTCAAGAGTAACAATGTAAAGGTTAAAGACAAAAGAGATTCATAATATTTTTAATATTATGTGGAAGCATATAATAAGAGGGTTTTCATTAAAATCACGGTTGAGCAAAAATAAAATGTTTTTCATAAAAACCCAAGGAAGCCCAAGGAGGTTTTAATATTTACTTTATAAAATATTTAAATTCAAATTGAATTTAAATTTTATAAATAAATATTATTTATACAAAGTGGTAAAATCAAAAAGGGCTTTGATAAAGCCAAAAGGATTTAAAAGTTAATTTATAAAATTTAAATTCTAAAGAATTTAAATAATTTAAATAATTTATAAATTAATTATTCAAATTTCAAAGGCACCGACGTTCAAAATTAAAGGAGAAAATTAGTATATATACTATATGCCTTAGTGGCATTTAGATTATCCTTCGTTCAAAATAATAAAGCATGAAATTGATGTTGTGATAATTTGTGTGAGGAAGAAAACAAAAACCTTATATTAAGCATTAGTAAAAGGGTTAAGTTTATCATGGGCTAAACTGTAATATCCACTGAGGTAGCGTTGCCTAGTGGCAAGTGGACAAAGTGCTAAGGTATTTGTGAGCATATTGATCCACGTTAGATTCACAGTGGCAGTGTTTTGTTTGTGTGTTTTGAAGCATCGAGGAAGTGATGCATGAGTTTTTATTTTGGTGTATGTGAAGAGGAATATAGAGAACATTGGGTTCTTTCTCTTCAAATGAGCACCTAGCTCATGCGGTGGTTGGAGCTGTGGCTAGGGCACTGGTAGAGGTGGCATCATGAGTTCGAGTCCCACCAAGGCAAAGGTAATAAAATTTTTAATATGTGTTGTGATGCCTAAGGTTTTGACATAAGGTCCTAGGGAGTTAAAAGGGTTAGTTAAAAAGGTTTTTAATTAATCATTATTTTTGGTTAATTGGAGGAATAAGGAGTTGGCTTTATTTTTGAATAAAATATTTTTGACATATTGGTTATTGAATATTTATAGTGTTGAGAGGACTTATTGCCATTGAGTTATTTTGAAAAGGAGATTGTATTGATATTATTCTTGGTATTGAATATTATTTTAATTGGGAGATTATAAGATGTATTTGGTTGATAATTTTTGTAAATGTTGATGGATGCTTTATTTAAGATGAAGTGATAAGGTGTATGTATGCTTTGATATTTGGATTGTATATTTGAGATAGCTTATCATATTCTAACTCCTTTGAGCTTTGCAAATAAGTATTTGTGGTTGTGGAATATTTTAGAGGTTCCTTCATCATCAAGAAAAAGGTATGAGCACATTATTCCATAGTTGAGTTGATTGATTGGCTTTCTAGAAAATAATTTTGGAGTGAAAAGGACTTGATTAGGATTTCCTTATTGAGTGTGTTGAGTTAATGCTTCAAGGTTTTCTAGAATAAAGAGTTGTTGTTAAAACCTTATCTTATAAGCATTGTTATTGAAGCCATTGGTTGTGTGAAGAACTTGATCTAGGGTTTGAAAATAACATGAGTATCATTGTTATGTGAGATTTTTTTATAAGCATTATTGTTGAAGCCATTGGCTGAGTAAAGAGCTTGAACTAGGGTTTGAACAGAACTGAATATTATTATTATATAAGAGTGGTTGATAAGCATTGTTGTAAACATTTTGTGTAAAGGATCATATGCTTGGACTAGAGTTTGTAAGCAATGATTGTTTAATTTAGTGATTGGTTGAGTAGAGTTGGTTGAACCTAGTCAAGTGGATGTGTGAAGTGATTGTTCAAGTTCCATAAAACAAACTATTATATATTATAAATTGATTTGAGAGAGTGATTGAGTATTTAATTGAATCATATTGAGTCTCTAAAAATTCTCTATATGTTTCTAAAAGAGTGATTGAAAGTGATTGAGCATTGTGATGAGTATAGAGCATATTGAGTCTCTAAAAATTCTCTTTATGTTTCTATGAGATTGTACAAGTTATAGTGTGGACTTGTTGAGCATATTTAAGGCAAGTCTTTGAGAAGACTTGTGGACAAATTTAGGTAAGCTTTTGTGGAAGCTTACAATATAGATTGAGAGCAGACTTGAATAAGTTCTTGAGAGAACTTATTGAGCAGATTTAGACAAGTTCTAGTGAAGACTTGTAGAGCATATTGAAAAAATTCTATAGACGACTTGAGGACAAATTGGTGTGAGCTTTTGTGGAATATTGCAAGGCATATTTGATACAAGTCTTTGTGAAGGCTTGTGATCATAGTTGATTTATTGATTTATTCAAACCTTGAGTTAGGGTTTGGTACAGATCTAGATGAGTTGATTTGAGATTGAGTCAAGCTTTGAGTTAAGGATTGAGGACAAAGATTAAGGATATATTTTTTCTAGATCAAAGGATTATGTTTAGTGCAGATTTGAGGATAATGTTTGGTGTATATTTGAGGATATATTTTTACCAAATTAGAGATAGATATTGAGGATAAATTTATGCTAGACCGAAGGACTGTGTTTAGGTCAGATTTGAGACAGATCTTTGGAAGTGATAGAGTTGAGGATAGATATCTCCAGCTAGAGCAGGTAATACAGGTGTCTTCTATGGATAGAGTTTTATTTGCTAAGGGTAGTGGAGGTAGAGGTATTCTAGAGGATCACCAACTAGAGAAAATATTAGGATATTGGTGTCTCTTGTGGATAGATATCCATAAAATTGATTTAGGATATTGGTATCTCCTTTGGAAAATTTCCATAAACATTGTAAGGGAGAGGATTCCCAAGAGACTGATTGACAAAAGTTTAGTGAAATATTTTCTCCGTGGAGTAGCCCACATTGGGTGAACCACATAAATTGTGGTGTCTCAATTTTGTGTGGTGAATTAAGCATTGCTTTTATTATTGCTATTGATATTGCTATCTATACATTGCATAATATTGATTGGGAAAGAAAAGTAAAAAATATCTTATACTATTCACCCCCTCTCAGTATAAGCTTGTGTTCTTCATAGATGGATTCCTTATTGGTATGGGAAATACCTTAATGATACAATAATGACTTAGAGAAGGGAATTAGAAAAATTCCTTAATTGCATCATGAATTTCATAAGGAACGATTGTATTCTTTACCATGTATAATGAATTGAAAGGGACCCATAGTGGCCCTTCTACATCTATAATATTTGACATATTAAGTTTATGAATATGAGGAAAGTATATATTTTGGAGGCTAATTTTATTCCCCATGAGGATTCATAGGATAAACAATGTGTCACTCTATTTGTGGTTTGATGTGTTAATTCTTGTGCATGTTGCTTTTACTTCAAAATAAAAATGATTTAAGTGGATGAGATGGTTAAATTCTTGATGAAACAATTACGCAATTCTTATATTATGTCAATGTGTACTATGATGCAAGGAATTTATGCTTAACTTTAATATGTTGATAAATAAATGTACATGAGGAGTCGGTACTCCCATGATGGTTAAATAATGTCCTTTTGTAATGAACCTAATTGATGCATGTAAATAACAAAAGGGATGCCTAAATAAAAGGGTGAAAAAATAAGCCTTAAGAGGTATAAGGTTATATAATCATGCTAAAATGACATTCCAAGGATTCTATGAGTTGATCATGTATAGTGATTTTTTTATCTTAGTAACCCCATCGGGAAGATGTGGGTAGGATCTAAGATCTATGAATAACCATTATTGAGGTTATTTCATCTATGATGGTTTTCCATATTCAAGGCATTCACCTATATAGGGTGATTTCCCTTTTATGAGGGATGAAACCTAATGCTTTGAGCATTCTCATATCTGAGTGGTATGAGGGTTTTGTAGAAGTTGATCACTTCTACTCAAGAGTGACTCTAATAAAGTCTCAATATCTCTTGATGATATTTGCCTTGATAACTTACAATCCAAATGGAATGATTCTATCGTAGTCCATTATTATGACCCTTGCCTCATGAAATATGAATATGTATATATATATATATATATATATATATATATATATATATATATATATATATATATATATATATATATATATTGTGGTAACAATTAGGGTTGTTACAGCCACCCACGTCTCAAAAAACTCCATATCATGCACACGCTACTCCATATCCACAATCCTCAATAGATTATTGACCTTCACAACCTTTTTATCTACCCTCATTACATCCAAAGCCCCTATAGTCACTTGGTGGACTCAATAATCTCATACCACTTTGTCCTCATAGCGTCTCACTCACCTATGAGTGTATCTTGCTCACCCATGAGCACATTCCATTCACTCCTCAATGCATCCCTTTCCTCAATAACCTATTGCAATCTCACCCTCATCTCATCTCGCTCCTCTAGGGTGACTCTCATATCTGCCTTTGCCTCATGTATCTCCTCCTCTAATGATGAGAGATTAGTCACCCAATCCAACTCAATGTACAAAATATTATCCTTAATATTATTCACTTCCTCTCATAGTTGCTGCATATCATCCCCTGTAGCCATCATCTCCTGCAACTCTATCATAAAATAAAAATCCACTAACTCTACCACTGTATCCCCACCAATACCACACTCCTCCATCAAAGGTTACTCGTATAACCCTACCATACCCTCATCATATTATAAATTATCAATATCCATCATAGATATATCCTCCATAAATGCTTCATCCTCTACTATCCCCTTACCACCCTATATTGATGGCCTTGAACCACTATCACTCATCAATCGATCTTTCTCATAATTATAACCTCACCCATATAATTATTTTATCTAGCTCTACCTCCTCCTTCTCACCAATATCAATTGATCCTTCATATTTGCATCCTCCCACATGTCTTGGCGATGCTAACCCTCATCCCACTTGGTAATGTCCTAATTGGAAACACTCTTACCGCCTCCTCCCATCCATCCACCACCCCAAGCATAGGCTCCCATCAGTACCTAGACCACCATATGTCATAATCTAGTGTGGTCCCTGCATTGTTCACATCAGGGACAACTAATGGCTCATTAGGGTTAAATTCAAGTGGTGGCACCACTAGCTCTGGCCATCTATCATCTACCACTCTGAATATCACCATAGGTGGCTTAGGTCACCCCTATCACAACCCAAACTATCAAAACACCCGTGAGAATGGAAAATACTCTATATATGATAGGTATTTCACCACCACCCATCACCCTCACCTGATGCAAACTAGCTTCTATGCATCCTCAACCTAATAAGGTGCTCCTCACCAAGACCTCCATCTCACTTGATCCATCCTCAAGCCCTCCATATCCTCTCGGTGATACATCAAATCACCCTCATGCACTCTCTTCACTCTCTTATCAATATTCACCCTCCATCTCATCACATAGGGCACATCATGACCATCCACACTATGTGCAGTATGCGGTAACTCTGATGGATACAGAATCATGATATGCTCCCAAGCCCACACCTACAATAGTGGACTAACACTAATGCTCATCTACTCCATCCTTACTACTCCATGGAGCTCTCTATACATCTATACTAGTAACGCAGGTGCACACGCATATACAATACTTTACTCAACCATGTCATACACTATTCCCATCATATTCCAAGGGAATATCACCCCTTAAGTATTTGGTAAAGCATGACTAACTATCATCAACATCTCCATTACATGGCTATTGGACAAAAAATTCTTCAGCCAATACTTTGCATAATCCACCCCACCCTTCACATCCACCCTCCTCCATCTATGCCCAAAAACCTATTGCAATATGTCATCTCATGCATCTTTCTCTACTATTATCACTGTAATCCCTTTTATCAACAACTGATAGATGTGATATATGTTCTCTAGGGTTACTATCATCTCCTTTATTGGTAGGTGAAAGGTATTCATATCAATATCCCACCTCTCGTATAGTGTATAAATCTACATGTGGTTCACATGAACCTCATGCATCTCCCACACACCATAAAGTCGTACAACGTGCAACCAATCCCCATCCTCCACACACCATACATCCTACAGTGCCTTTCTAAATTTTTGCAATTGATGTCAAGCAAATGTCTTCTTCACTTGCCATAAATCACATATCACATGTCAAATATCACTCATAGAATTTTAAAAAACATCATTTTAAATAACAATAATTCATGCATTTTATTTTTTTAATTCACATAGGTACATTTCATGATCTTTATATTTATACATCACATTGTAGTTACACTCATTCCTTAGATTAAATTTTTCAATTGTATACATGTGCACACAAAAAAATACATGTTCACACAACCTCGTGTGAATCAATGCATTTGCACGCCCCCATGCAAACTTACCTTTTTCAAAAAAATTTGCACACACAATTTTGTCTCTCATCACACAATCCAAAAATACATTTCACATGCACAAAAAAACATCAAAAACATGCCAAATTATGCAAAAACATGCACAAATCCCTCCATACATGCATGCAAAATGAGGTCATCAACTAGAAGTCAACACAGTAAAAAAACATAGATATGGATGCCCACTTGGCCCAATATCATTTTTCACTTGTCAGTTTTCACATGCATGCACTCTCATGTCAAAACCCACACATCACATCTCATTTGCGCTTTCCAACATTCAAAAATACTTGTATACCAAAATAGAACACATCCCAGAATACCCATTTGGTATTTTTCACACAAAGTGCATGCATTTCACTCCTATTTTAGCATACATGCCTAATCTAATCCATTTCAAGAAAATGCAATATTCATTTACCCTAAACATTCACACACACTTCGAGAAAGCATAATTTGCTTACCTCAAGCATCACTGCCCCTGCACTCGTACTAACTAACGTACTTGCCATTTTGACCAGCCCACTCCATAGCTTGGTAGCACTTCTCTTTCACGTTTCTTATCCACAACCATGTTCCCTCCATCCTTCATGCACAAATAATGTCAAACATGTCATTTTCACTATTTAAATGTGCTTTACACAAATTCACACCCCACACGTGCAAACTGATAGATTCTCATGCCCCCATGTGAACCACC
The DNA here is from genome assembly GCA_028583015.1 of Wollemia nobilis. Lineage (NCBI taxonomy): Eukaryota > Viridiplantae > Streptophyta > Pinopsida > Araucariales > Araucariaceae > Wollemia > Wollemia nobilis. The sequence continues at coordinate 2,485,976 of JAQPPZ010005611.1, forward strand.
CCCGTTTGCATGAACCTATGTGAACCTTTTCTTCCCACTCAAATTCATTTCCCCCACATCAAATTCTTCTTGGATTCCTCCCAATTATCATTTTTTCCTATTTTCCATTAAATTTTTTGCCTTTTCTTCTTCATCATTATTAATTGTTTCGCTGTTGATTTTCATTTCCTCTATCGCCAACTCATTTATTGAGGGGGTAGTCATGCAAAACATCAAAAATACCTTGTAAATGATCAAATAACCAAACATCCAATAATGGATACAATAAATGCCTAAGAAATTTTTTCTAAAGATTATCTCAAAATCCTCATACTAGGATAGATACAAAAGTGAAATTTCTCAATCAAAACTCCAATCCAATGTTTGATAGACCTAAAAACACCTCTAACTATAGATATCTCATGGATTTCTCTCTTCATTGTGGTAGTCATAATTCCACTTTCGAATGAAGCTCCTAAAATTTCTACCCTATGGCTCCAAGGGTTCATCAAATATTGTCAAAAAAACTCATCAATCAATCAAAAGAAAAAAAATTAGCAAAGGCACTTGTTTCTTCGACAATTGAAACATCTCAAGTTTATCATAATGCAAGGAAATCATATGCCTTCCCCCAAAATCAATCATTATAACACTGAAAAGTGTTGTATCCAATCATGCACCATTTTTATTAGTACATCTTTCTCACAATGACCCACAAGTCATCAATCATAAATTCTTTGCCTTCCAATAAGTCCATTAATTTACATCATCAATTTTTGTACTAAATTGTGTCTCCACACAATTCAATACAAAAAGTGGCAAAATTTAGACACCCAAAAGTCACACATTGTCCCTCTCCTCATCTTCGTGGTCAATCAATTTGCAAAACCCATGAAAATTGCATAAATTGGCTAAAAATACTATTCATTTATCAAAATCACTATTCGTCGTCCTTAGCCTCCTTGGAATAGCTAAGATCCTTCCTATGCTTAACTCTAGGTCCTCATGTGACCTCATTCCCAACTCAACCAAGGTTGAATTCTCCACCATGGTCAAAAAGTACTTTATGATCAAAATTCAACATTTTTGGTTAAAATATGCTTTATAGCTAATCACATGATTAATTAGATCTAATATTGATTTGATTTAAGCCTTCCACCTCACCTATTATAGCATAGCCTAGACTTTCCACCTCTCACCTAGATATTTCTCCACCTCACACTCCCCTAGGTCATAAATGAAATATGGAGACTTTTGCACACAAAAGACATTTTTTAATTAAGAGATTTCCAAAAAGGTGCTAATAAATGCCAAATGGATATTTTTATCCAGGTCATCATGACTTATGGATGGATGAGGGATTCTCTCATCCAGACTCAATTATAAGCCATGACACCTCTTAGGTGGACACCTCACCATATACACCTCAAAGGGGACACCTTATCCCCTCCCCCTCACCTTGGCCAAATCTATAAGTAGAAGGTCCTTTCCACCATTTTAGAGAGACCAACTTTAGCTTACATAAAATTTGTATAAATTAATCTAGAAATACATCCATCACATATCCATAATACATCCATATTATTCACATTGCAATAGTATTTTATTTGTTTTTATTATATTCTTCATGATCGAGACAGGTCATCAACACCAAAAAGGATAATTTTTGAATGTGACCCATCAAAAAAATGAAGAAGCAGCAGCACTAGGACAACTCAAAAATCCATCTTGCAGATTCGATCACAAAAGTATAGGTTCTCATGCCCCTATGAAACCTCTTGGTTCACACCAGGTTTGTACCCCCTGTGCAAACCTCTAATACAAAAAATAGTGATCACCAAGTAGGTAAACATGGCATAGTTTAGAGTTTTTATACTATTTTTATTAGTTTTTATCATGTTTAAAGCCTATCTAGAGAGTCTTTTGTCTGTATAAACATGGGGTTTGACTGAGGCAAGCCCCCAAATATTCTAACCACATTTTTTAGGTCAATAGGTACATAGAACACATCAATCCAATGGTGGCCCATGCACAATAAGCCCATCAGCACTAAGGAACACCAAGAAGATAAATCTCACTACCTTTGTACACATATAAAAGGGATTCCTTAGGGAAGACCCCATTATAGCCTTTAGGCAAAGAATTGTAAAATGATATCACTCTATAACCTCCTCTTATTATTTCAATAACAAAAGTAGCAAGATTCTATAATTTTTTAATGAAGGATTGTAGAGTTATTTTTTCTAGTTTCACCTTTGACACCACTACTAAGATCCCACTCCTCCTATGGAACCTCCACTCCATGCACCTCTGATATCACTGCTCAGATCTCTCTCCTCCCTTAGAAACTGTACTCCACACTATCACATGATAGCCTTTTGATCATGTTATGTGATAAATATTTTGAAGAATTTATCCAATTATTTCCTACTATGTACTAACAATATTAAATAAGGATTATGAAGCTCATAATTGGCATAAAATGAAAGTTAAAGATCACTAGCAATAATTTTAGGTTGAAGGATAATTTTTGGTTCTTGTAAATATTCCACTTACTACCTAGATTCATCATTGGCACCAAGAATAACATAATTTCAAAACTACTTTTCAAATAAAATGCATTCTAAATTTGCTATATTTTATTTTGTGATGCATAATGAGAAGTGAAAATATCAAAGATACAATTCCCATCATTGTAATGCAATGTGTGGGTCTCATTAATGGTATAACCAATTAGGCTTCCACTATGTTTCCCAATTCATGTTGGGATTGATAACTACCTAAGTTATTTTAGGGTTGATCCAACATAATGCACATGAGGTGCTAGAAATATTGAGTTGTTATTGATGTCAAAGGCAGAAATATCTTCAAGGATAAAATGTTGAGTTGTCATGATGCAGGAGCATCCAGCAACACCTGCAGTAGAGGCATCAGAAGGTAGGAGGGCCACTTTGATAGAAATGGCTTAGGAAGAAAAACATCACGATTTCGCGATGTGTCATGAAATCGTGATAGAAACAGGCCAAGAGGGCGAGGACGAAAACTTGTCGCGATATCGCGACAGAAAAAGTGTTGCGATATCGCGACACAACGAGGAGAGAGAAGGCATGGGCCAAAAATGTCGTGATTTCATGACATGTCACGAAATCGTGACCGAAGCGGAGAATGGAGGCAGCAGACAAAAAATGTCATGATTTCGTGACATGTCATGAAATCATGACCCAAACAGGAAGAAGGAGGCTGCAGGCAAAGATGTCGCGAAATTGCGACCAGCGGGCAAGCGAAGAAGCCAAGGGGCAAAGCTGTCATGAAATCGTGACACTTTTGGAGAAAAGGTGCTAAGGGGCAAAGCTATCACGATATCATGACACTTTTGGAGAAAAGGCACCAAGGGGCAAAGTCGTCGCGATATCGCGACACTTTTGGAGAATCGGCGACAAGAGGAAAAGCTGTCATGAAATCACGACATGTCATGATTTCACGACCCAAAGGCAAAAGACAAGTATGGAAGGCAAAGACGTCACGATTTCGTGATGTGTCATGAAATCGTGACCCGAAGGCAGAAGCCAAGTGCGGAAGGCAAAGACGTCGCGATTTCACGACATGTCACGAAATCGTGACCCGAAAGAGCGAGAAGGCACAGAGGGAAGAAGATGTAGCAAAATAGTGACATGTCATGATTTTGCGACGCGAAGAGGAAGGAGAAGGTGGAACGAGAGGATGTCGTGATTTCGTGACATGTCACGAAATCATGACCCGTAGGAGCGAAAGGAAGCTGGAAGGGAAGATGTCGCGAAATCACATGTCACGATTTCGTGACCTAAAGTGGAAGAGAGGGAAGAAGGAGAGAAATGTCATGATATCGTGACATGTCGCGATATCGTGACCAAAAAAGAAGAGAAGGGGCAGGAGGAGAAAGATGTCGTGATATCACGACATGTCACGATATCGCGACACCTGTCACAGTGCAGCTGGAGGAAGAAGGCGACAGAGGTTAGGTGACGGAATTTTTAGGTACTACTATAGAATGACACATGGCCCATGACATGAGAAGAGCAGGCAGATGTAGAGGCTGTTACAGGGACACATGGCAGCATGAAATTTAGAGGAAGCAAGTGAAGTAGCGGGGGAAGACGACAATGACTAGTGGAGGAATGAAAACGAAGAGTCATGCACGGTAACCTGACAGTGAACAGGAGTTAGCCAGCAGTAACAGAGGCCATGCAGAGTGGAAGCATGCAGCGGTTATGAGATCCGCATTTTTTGTAATGATAACTGAGAGGGACAGGACCTCTATAAAAAAACCTAATAATGTAATAGGTTAGAGAGGTTGGAAAAATAGCAGATTGCAGTATTGAAAGAACTGCAGAAACAAACTCGCGCAGTCGAGTTGAGGAAGCCGAGGGCAGATTTTCGGCTCGTGACTGCATTTTCCTTCCAAGGGGTAGGCAGGATAAGGAAAATTGCATAGTGCATAGAAAACCAAGCCGAGCACTGGTTGTGTAAAGCCTGAGGGCTATTCTGTAAAATTTTATTTCCAGTTAATGAATGTAAATCTAGATTTAATAGAGTGCAATTTTTCTGTCCCACATCAGTGGTATCAGAGCCAGTGATTCTGAGTGCATAGCAGATTCTCCGAACGTGAGGTAGTTGCACCAGGATCGTTGGGAGGGTGCTGGAGGAAAGTTTGGAATCCGTGGAGTGTGATCGCATGATTTTTTTGTTCTGCATAAGAGAAAAATGATGACAATGAAAGAGTTCAAGGCACTACAGAAGCAAGTGCAAGCCATGCAGGAAGAACTACTCAAGAGAGATTTGCAGAGGCAAGTGAAAGCCCTGCAAAGGGAGCTACACCGACAGCATGAGGAAAAATAGAGAAAGAGAGAATATGGAGTGCTTCGGAAGTTGAAGCCATTAAAGTCTATAGACAAAGAGGAGTGCAAGCAGGCTGCAGAAGAAGTATGCAGCAGTGGGAAAATTTGTCTGGAAGAATACAGAAGTAATGTGAACCATGAGAAGGGGTTGGAGCAGTCTACTGAGGTAGATAAATGTCTAGAAGTGTTGCAAGAGTCAGTAGCCAGACCGTGCAGAAGTGAGGATCACTTCTCCACCAACCCCGAGTGTCTGATGCAGGAGCATCCAGTAGCACCTGCAGCAGAGGCATCAGAAGGCAGGAGGGCCACTTCGGCAGAAATGGCTAAGGAAGAAAAACGTCATGATTTCGTGATGTGTCACGAAATCATGATAGAAAAAGGCCAAGAGGGCGAGGATGAAAACCTATCGTGATATCGCGACAGAAAAAGTGTCGCGATATCGCGACATGACGAGGAGAGAGAAGGCGCGGGCCGAAAATGTTGTGATTTCGTGACATGTCACGAAATCGCGACCAAAAGCGGAGAATGGAGGTAGCAGGCAGAAAATGTCATGATTTCGTGACATGTCGTAAAATCGTGACCCAAATAGGAAGAAGGAGGCTACAGGCAAAGATGTCACGAAATCGCGACGTGTCACATTTTTTGTGACCAGTGGGCAAGCGAAGAAGCTAAGGGGCAAAGCTATCATGAAATCGTGACACTTTTGGAGAAAAGGCACTAAGGGGCAAAGTTGTCGCGATATCGTGACACTTTTGGAGAAAAGGCACCAAGGGGAAAAGTCGTCGCGATATCGCGACACTTTTGGAGAATCGGCGCCAAGAGGAAAAGTTGTCACGAAATCGTGACATGTCACGATTTCACGACCCAAAGGCAGAAGACAAGTACGGAAGGCAAAGACGTCGCGATTTCATGACGTGTCACGAAATCATGACCCGAAGGCAGAAGCCAACTGCGGAAGGCAAAGACGTCGCGATTTCGCAACATGTCACAAAATCATGACCCAGAAGAGCGAGAAGGCACAGAGGGAAGAAGATGTAGCGAAATCGTGACATGTCATGATTTCGCGACACGAAGAGGAAGGAGAAGGTGGAACGAGAGGATGTCATGATTTCATGACATGTCACAAAATCGCGACCCACAGGAGCAAAAGGAAGCTGGAAGGGAAAATGTCATGAAATCATGACCTGAAGTGGAAGAGAGGGAAGAAGGAGAGAAATGTCATGATATCGCGACATGTCGTGATATCGCGACCAAAAAAGAAGAGAAGGGGCAGGAGGAGAAAGACGTCACGATATCGCGACATGTTGTGATATTGCGACACCTGTCATAGTGCAGCTAGAGGAAGAAGGCAACAGAGGTCAGGCGGCAAAATTTTTAGGGACTACTACAGAATGACACATGGCCCATGACGCGAGAAGAGCAGGCAGATGCAGAGGCCGTTACAGGGACATGTGGCAGCACAAAATGTAGAGGAAGCAAGCGAAGCGACGGGGGAAGACGACAACGACCAGTGGAGGAATGAAAACGAAGAGTCATGCACAGTAACCTGACAGTGAACAGGAGTTAGCCGGTAGTAACAGAGGCCGTGCAGAGTGGAAGCATGCAGCGGTTATGAGATCCGCATTTTCTGTAATGATAACTGAGAGGGACGGGACCTCTAAAAAAACCCAGTAATGTAATAGGTTAGAGAGGTTGGAAAAATAGCAGATTGCAGTATTAAAAGAACTACAAAAACAAACTCGTGCAGTCAAGTTGAGGAAGCCGAGGGTAGATTGTCGGCTCGTGACTGCACTTTCCTTCCAAGGGGTAGGCAAGATAAGGAAAATTGCATAGTGCATAGAAAACCAAGCCAAGTGCTGGTTGAGCAAAGCCTGCGGGCTATTCTGTAAAATTTTATTTCCAGTTAATGAATGTAAATCTGGATTTAATAGAGTGCAATTTTTTTGTCCCGCATCATGTCATTAAGTGCAAGGTAGATATATTCAAGGGTGCTTTAATATTTAGATATTAAAGTAGAAGGTTTATATTTAAATCAAAGGATTTAAATATAGTTTAAATATTTAAAGTTTAAATATTTAAATGATGGGTCGACCTCCTTGAGTGCACCATGCAAAGCAATTAAAATTTAAATTTTCAAATTTATGGGCTAACTTCCTTGGGCATAAATGGAAAAATCATATAAATAAAAGCCCTTAATTCACTTTGGACTATGCATGGAATTCGAAGAATATCTATCGAGCAGAAAGATGCAGCGAGTAGGAGGAAGGAGAGGAGTGCAAGTTTGGTAGCATAGCAAGTAGAAAGAAGACTTTAAATAGATGTTCATACCACTTCTATCCCAAATGAATGGTTAGACCAATCGGTAGCCTAGCTCACACTAGGGCACTGCATTGTAGAAGGTTAAGAGGTTGAATCTCTTTGATATCATTTTGGTGAATAGTTGAAGACAGAGCAATGAAGTAATTAAATATTCACTAGCATCTTTTGGTTCCATGTGCTGCTATAGCACATCTGGTCAATAGCATGTGTTAGGGCACTGCACTTATAGAGGTTAAGGGAATGAATCCCATCCATGACTATGCAAGGTATTTGTAATTTTTATTTCATTAAATTTGATAAAAGGGGATATATAAGGTGTAATATTGTGATTTGATTTTTGCAAATTATAAAAGGGGAAATATAAGGTGTAATGTTGTGATTTGATTTTTACAAATTATAAAAAAGGAGATATAAGGAGTAATGTTGTGATTTGATTTTTGCAAATTATAAAAGGGGAGATGTTGTTAGTATAAAGTTCTATTTTTTCAAATCATAAAAATATATATAAAGGATATGTTTTTAGAATAAAATTTATATTATAATTTTTAAAAGGGAGATATAAGGAGTTATTTTTAAGCTTTATTGTGTATGTTTTTGAAAGAAGTGATAAAGGTTAAAGTGGTTTATTTGATATTTAAATCAATAAGGGAAAACGAGAATTATTGATCAGATTTGAAAAGCACATGCAAGAGGAATATCATCATTACTAAGGCAGATTTGGAGGGCAGGTTTTGTAAGAAGGTTTTGGAGTAGATTTGAGTAGGTTTTGTAAGCAGGTTTTAAAGGAAACTTGAGCAAGGGGATTTGTGTCTCCTGTGGATTGGTGTCCATGAACTTGAGCAAGAGGATTGGTGTCTCCTATGGATTGGTGTCCATGAACTTGAGCAAGGGGATTGGTGTCTCCTATGAATTGGTGTCCATGAACTTGAGTTATAGGATTGGTGTCTCCTATGGATTGGTGCCCATAAACTTGAGCTAGGGGATTGGTGTCTCCTATGGATTGGTATCCATAAAATTGAGCCAGGGGATTGGTGTCTCCTGTGTATTGGTTTCCATGAACTTGAGCTAGGGTATTGGTGTCCATGAACTTCAGCAAGGGTATTGGTGTCTCTTGTGGATTGGTGTCCATGAACTAGAGCAAGGGGATTTGTGTCTCCTGTGGATTGGTGTCCACAAACTTGTAATAGAGGATTGGAGTCTCTTGTGGGTTGGTGCCCACAAAATTTATTGAAGAAATTTATAAGCAATATTTTTCATGGTTTTCTCCCGAGAGGGTGTTTCCATGTAAAATCTTTGTCTCTCATGTGTATGGTGATTTGTGCATTTTTCATTATTGCATTTTTATTACTTGAAGTTATTTCTTTGGAAATAAAATATAAGTTTTATCTTATATTTTTCACCCCCCCTATCATTTTAAGCTTGTGTTCTTCAATTGGTATTAGAAAAAGTTCATGAAAGCCTAACAACTTGAAGGAAGATCTTACAAGAACACACATGGCCAACCATGAAGATTTTTTGTCAAATAGGGTACCATAGTTTGATGGGACTAACTATGCTTTATGGAGCATAAGAATGTAGACTTATTTGATGGTACATGGCTATGATATATGGTAATCCGTTGAGGATGGGTTCACACCACCTAAAATTTCTCCCACGGATAGAGATGGCAAGAAACTATTTAAAAATAATGTCAGGGCAAAGAATGTAATATTAAGTGGTTTATGTGAATCAGATTTTGTGAAAGTCATGCAATACACCTCAAAAAAAAAAATATGGGACAAGTTACAAAGAACATATGAATAATACAACAAGGTTAAAATGGTAAAACTTTAAACCCATAGGAGGAAGTTTGAAGACTTAAATATGAAATATGAGGAAGATATTGCTAAGTATCTACTCCGAGTTGATGAGGTTATCAACACCATTCATGGACTTGGAGAAAATATTGAAGACTCTAATATTATTCAAAAAATATTAAGGTCACTTCCCATGAGGTTTGATGAAAAGGTTTCAACAATAGAAGAGATGAAGGATCTTAAAATCTTAAGCATGGATGAACTACATGGAATTATCATAGCCTATGAGATGAGGAATAAAAAATATCAAACATCTAATTGGGAAGCAACATTTAAATCTTCAAATAAGATAAATAATAAGGAACCAAAATCAAGTTAAGAATCAAGCAGTAGAGAAGAAGTTAACTTTGTGCGAAGGAATAAGAAAGGTCCAAGAAAATATAAACGTATGAATTCTGTGAAGTGTTTTAATTATGGTAACCTTTGTCACTATGCATCTAATTGCCCACAAGATAGAAGTAGTAGTAGTGAAGAAGAAAAGGAATATAAGAAAAAGAAAGAAAGAAAATTTTATCATGAAAATAAAAATAGGTATGGTCAAAATAAGCATGAGAAGATCTTTCAAAGACACAAGAAAAGTTTTTATGTTGAAGAAGTAAGTAGTTCTTCCAGAAGCAATGATGGAAGTCTCTCAAATAGTGAAAGAGAAGAAATCCTATTTTTTTCATATAAGATAAAGAAGATACTCCTATTGTCAAAGCCCAAGAAGAAGAAAAAGATTCATAAAATGAAGAAGAAGCCATGGTTGACATAGAAGAGGATCTTATTGTTGCTTTTGAAGAGTTGAAGAGGGTTAGAAAGAAGAACTAAATATTGAAGGCTCAAGTACAAGAGGATGAGAAGAAAAAGGTAAAGTTATCACAATAACTCATTGAACTAAAAGTTAAAGTTGAATGGGAAAAGTGAATTGAAGAAAGTATGGCTAAGCAGTTAAAGGTAAAAGAGTTCGAATGTGAAAATTTGGAACATGAGATTGTCTCTCTAAGGAAGGAAGTGGAAAAATCTAATGATAAGCTACATGGGTTTGAGAAAATCTCAAAAATCATAGGTGATATTATCAAAGCACAAAAATATTCAGTTATAAATACTAGACTTGGGTTTGAAGAAGGTCAAAAGAAACAAAAGGGGGAATCAAGCTCAAAAGGAACAAAGGCATAAAATAAAATGATTAAATAGGAACCTAAGACCTATGATGATGTGTTGAGAAGTGGAAGCATCAAGGAGGAAGAAAACAAAGCATTATCAAGGAATAAATTCCATCATAGGAATAGCAGTTAGAGAACCGTGTGACAATATCCTCCATGGTAATCAAACAGGTTTCAATATTTTTTCCATGGTCATTGTTTCTCATGTAACTATTTTGATCATAAAGTTTTAAATTGTGAGGTCTGTGCTATGAATTATTTTGGCTTCACCAAGAGAAATTTCAATTCATTTGCACCTCCCATGGACTACAAAATCATATGTTACAACTGTAATAATTTTAGGCATGGAGCTAGATGGTGTAGAATAGTGTTCCCTAAAATTTCAAAGTTAAGCAAGAAGGAGAATAGTTTTGGTCAAAATAATATGACCTCCAAAGTTTAGATAAATAAAATAGAACAAGAAGAGGATAATAGTAAGTTAGGAAATTCACTCCCATATCATAATTGATGTCTCAAATAAAAGCAGGGAGTAGGGGGCATTATCAAGTGTCTTATCTTACAACCCCAAGGAGACTTTACCATTGAGGTCAAAGGGGGAGAATTTTAGTAAGGAAAAGTAGCTAGTCAAGGGGAGTAGCTTGTGATCCTATTCAGTAAAGGTCAGTTTCATTGTAGGGTTACCATCAATGATAAAGGGGGATATTGTTAGAAAAATTGAGTTGTCATTGATGTCAAATGCAGAAATATCTTCAAGGATGAAATGTTAAGTTGCAATTAAGTGCAAGGAAAATATCTTCGAAGGTGATTTAATATTTAAATATTAAAGTAGGAGGTTTATATTTAAATCAAAATATTTAAATATATTTTAAATATTAAAGTTTAAATATTGAAATGTTGGGCCGACCTCCTTGAGTGCACCATGCAAAGGAATTATAATTTAAATTTTCAAATTGATGGTCTGACTTCCTTGGGTACGAATGAAAAAAAACATATAAATAAAATATCTTAATTCAATTTGGACTATGCATGGAATTCGAAGAATATCTATCGAGCGAAAGAGGCAGTGAGCAGAAGGAGGGAGGAGAGGAGCACAAGTTTGGTGGTATAGCAGGTAGAAAGAAGACTTTAAATATATGTGCATACCACTTCTATCCCAACCAAAGGGTTAGACCAGTTGGTAGCCTAGATCATGCTAGGGCACTATGTTATAGAAGGTTAAGAGGTCAAATATCTTTGACATTATTTTCCTAAAGTGTTGAAGACAGAGCAACAAAGGAATTAAATATTCACTAGCATCTTTTGGTTTCATGTGTTGCATTAGCACAGCTGGTCAAAATCCTATGTTAGGATTCTATACTTCTAGAGGTCAAGGGATCGAATCCCATCCATGAATGCGCAAGGTATTTATAAATTTTATTTCATGAAATTTGATAAAAGGGGAGATATAAGGTGTAATATTGTGATTTGATTGTTGTAAATTATAAAAGGGGAAATATCAGGTGTAATGATGTGATTTTATTTTTGTAAATTATAAAATGGGAGATATAAGGTGTAATTTTGTGATTTTATTTTTGTAAATTATAAATAGGGAGATGTTGTTAGTATAAATTTATATTTTTACAAATCATAAAAGGATATATAAAGGAGATTTTGTTAGACTAAAGATTTATATTGTAAGTTTTAAAAGGGATATATAGGGAGTTATTTTTAAGCTTTATTGTGTGTGTTTTTGAAAAAAGTAATAAAGGTTAAAGTGGTTGATTTGATATTTAAATAAAAAATGGAAAAATATAATTATTGACTATATTTGAAAAGCACATGCAAGAGGAAGATCATCATTACTAAGGTAGATTTGGAGGGTGCAGATTTGAAACAAGTCAAGGTTTCAAAGAATAGAGTAAGCATATTAAGTGCACATATTCACCCAAGAATTCAATTAATAAGGAAGGACAATTCAGTCATCTCAAGAAGAAGTAAAGGTACACATGATAGTGTAAGAAGAGCAAGGTATGAGCATCTCCAAGTCAACACACAAGTAAGTTATCCAATGCTAGACTTGAGCTACCTTTAAAATGTAATATATGAGATATGTGGAGGTGACAGACTTAATGAATGTGAAGAACATATTGGCCATTTGAAGCTTACTACATTAGTACATATCATTCTCTATATGTTCATGAAGATAAAGAATTTTGGGTAGAATATGTCTAAATTGTTTTTAGTTGAGGAAAACAAAGGTGAAGAACTTGATGTCATTATTGATCAAGTTTTGTAAAAATATTTGTGCATTGGTTATGATTGAATTTGGAAGTAGATGTGCAAGGTTTATAGATCATATTTGTAAGCATATTTGTGATCAGGATTTGGAGTAAATTTGAGTAGGTTTTGTAAGCAAGTTTTGGAGTAGATTTGAGTAGGTTTTGTAAGCAGGTTTTAGAGCAGATTTAGGTAGGTTTTGTAAGCAGGTTTTGGAGCATATTTGAGTAGGTTTTGTAAGTAGGTTTTGGAGCAGACTTGAGAAATGAGATTTGTTTCCATGAACTTGAGCAATGGGATAGGCGTCTCCTATGGATTGTTGTCCATGAACTTGTGCAAGGGGATTGGTATCTCCTGTGTATTGGTATCCATGAAATTGAGCTAGGGATTGGTGTCTCTTGTGTATTGGTGTCCACAAATGTGAGCAAGGGGATTGGTGTCTTTGATGGATTGGTTGCCATGAACTAGAGTAATGGGATTGGTATCTCCTATGGATTGGTGTCCATGAACTTGTATAGGGTATTGGTGTCTCTTGTGGATTGGTATCCATGAACTTGTATAGGGGATTGGTGTCTCCTATGGATTGGTGTCCATGAACTTGTAATAGATGATTTATGTCTCCTATGGATTTGTGCCCTTGAAATTTATTGAAGAAATTTATAAGCAATATTTTTTCATGGTTTTCTCCCAAGAGGGTGTTTCCATGTAAAAGCTTTGTCTCTCATGTGTGTGGTGATTTGTGCATTGTTTCATTATTGCATTGTTATTACTTGAAGTTATTGCTTTGGAAAGAAAAGAGAAAAGTTTTATCTTATACTATTCATCTCCCTCTCAATATAAGCTTGTGTTCTTCATGAGGATCACTTGGTAAAGCTTACTCAAAATGCTTGTGTTCATATACTTTAAATTTTTCCCCTTGTTTTTATATTTACCATCTTATCTTCTTACTCTTAGGAAACTTTTTTACACTAGCCCCCTACCTACTTTAAAAATTTTAAGTGAAAATATCTTGTTTATTCACTCACTTGGTATTTTACATATCATATAATAGAACAAATTCATATATAGCTTGAACAACTAAATATTTGGCAAAACATGTTCTTGTTTTTTTTTGGTAAATTAATTTTATTGAAAATGGGACATTTGAAATGCGCCCCAACACCTTGTACAACAAAGGAACATAAAGGAAAATGGAAAAACATAACCACATGAAGGAACCAAAAGCTACATCCTCAAACTAAAAGGAAAAAAATAAGCAGGCGAAAGCCATCAGAAACAAGATTGCAACCTCTGACGAAAAGGAACATAGAATAGGAAAAAAGCTAGCAGAGCCCAAAAAGGAACAATTCTTCACCATGCAAGAACCCAAAACCAGAGGAGAAGTTGTCAATCATCGAGGAGGAGGTCCATCTACATGAGAGACAAAGCGACACCTTCCAAGATGGTATCTTTTGCATCCATTTTTGGAACTTCCTTAGTGTTGTCCTTTTGAACAGTGGTGCAAGATTCCTTAGCAATATCCATAACTTCTTCATTGTTGATGGCATATTTGATGTCAATATTGGTATCTAAGGATACCTCAGCACCTAACATAATCAGAATGTTTTAAAAATTATCACAGAAGAACAAAAGACTTAGTGCATGACATTGTTCTTTGAGTGTTGAAATCGCCTTCCCGATGGCCAAGTGAGCAGTCTCAAGATGGTCAATGGTGGCAGATGTTGCATGGATAACCAATTTGTGTAGGTACCTTTCGACAAGGTTAGGAGAGTTGGAAATTTCCTTTAGAGTTTTAACAGAGGTGGACGGGGGAGTTTTGGCAATTTCTTTGCATTTCAGCCTCTAGGAACTATGGACAGGGGTCATTTCAACTTTAACTTTTTTTATAGCATTGAACTCAGGAAGGGATTTATCATTATTGTCTTTTATTTTAGATCTGATAGCTTTTAGACTTGAGGTTGAGAAATAATTTTCTTCCTCAAACTCAGGGGCAGGGATGTTACCTTTTGGAAAATTTAGGAGTTACTTGTACAGAACTTTAAAAATACCTTGATGACAAGGTTTAGCCTCTTCTTTATTAGAACGAGTGGAAGTAATAGTGTAGTTCATGGAACAAAATAAGGTAGCATGAATGTTAATTTTAGAATCCCAAAAATAATTTACAAAGGCTAAATGGTAATAGTAGAGTTGGGACTCAGGGTTATCAGAAGTAAGATATTGCATGATAGGTTTTAAAATTTCCTTCCAAGGCATTGATAGGTGGTGACGAAATAAACCTTTTTTGACCCTCTTGTGGATGGGCACATTCTTTTTAAAATGTGTCAGATCTGCCTCCCAATTGTGCTTATTTCTTCTGATCACCTTTATTTCTAGATCTTGTCCTGTTAGGTCCGTAAACATCTCCAAGGAAATCTAGAACTGGACACCGTGGATGGTAACGATGCCTTTGTCCCAAGTAGTAACAAAGGCTTTGGTAACCTCCTCATCAAATTTGTAGAACATCTTGAATAAATAAATGAGACATTTTTTGTCCTTAAACATATCAGTGGAAATAGAATCCAACTCGAGAGTCTCAGGCTCAATGAAAACAACTTTCCCTTCCTTCATGATTGCGAGAGGAAGTAAGGAAGGAGAAAAATTAGGGTAACACATGAACAGGGCCAGAAGAACAAATATGAAAATATGCATCCACTAAACAAGCTACAGGTGGGATAAATAGAAATTAATGCTTATCAAAAATGGAAAATACTACCATAAGGAAGTAGATTGGTCAGGGCAATAGGCACGACAAAAATTAGGGTAATAACCTTGAATGAATGCAATGGGAAAAATAACCATCTAATGAAAAGGGTGACTCCTGTTAATGCTCAAAAAATGAAGCCAGTAGAAGAACCAGGTACGATAATCAGAAGGGATTGGGATGTTCATCACAGGAGGCCTCGGGAGAAGGCAAAAAATAGAGCGTTGAAAGAGGTTTCTCAAAAAGGCAAAAAGGCAAAAATCATTCCACACGAAATAGAAATGATTTAAAATTAAGGTGAACCTAGCATTGGGATTCATCATGGAAATAGTTATCAAAAAAAGGGGGGCACAGATAGAATGCGGTAGGGGACTTGGAAAAACATGTTCTTGTCATCTCCAAGAAGAGTAAACCAAAAATTTTGAAGAATAATTTTTTTTATAGAGATATCAATGGATAAACCAAGACATAAATTAATTATAACATCTTAATTCCTTGTATTTAGATCACTCTAATACAATAATTAAATTGAGAGGTATCCTAATTTTGAGATATATGTTTACTCTTATTAATATTAGCTTTAAAAAAATTAGTCATTTGGCTCAAACACAAAAATTCACCATCCATTTTCTTTACATTTTCCTTATTTATATCTCTTAAAATTTAAATAAATATTGTGATATAATAATAATAGTCACAAAAACATATTTTTTATATTCTAAATATATAAATTATAAAGTGAACAAAATTATACTACTAATATATTTATTTTCTCCTTTTTTGACAAGTCTAGTAGGATACAACACCATTGAAGGCAACACTAGAACTAATCCAAACCTAGTAAAATAACAAAATAATAAATACAAATATGGGGAAGGTTAGGTTTGAATCAAAGTATATGGATGCCCATATGGGATGATCTATAAGGTAAATATGTAAGGCAGAAAGTAAATGGTGATAGATATAGAGTAAACATGCACAAGCCTAACTAGTAAAGTCTATGTTTTTGTTTTATTAAAGAAAACTATAATAAGTATAAGTAATGATCCCAATATGCAAGATAAATAAATACAAAGATGATAAGGTATGAAAAAATAATAATTATTAAATCTTAAACTAACCTTGAATTGTGATAGATATAGAGTAAACACGCACGAGCCTAACTAGCACTAAATATTATAATTATGATTAAATATACTTGAATTATTCTTGACTTCTATCCTTGAGCTCATAACTTCTTTTATTATCCTTTACAGAGGCTTGAGACCTTTCTAATTATTAATTTATCACTAGCATGATATTATATTAGGTAATAATTTTAAAGGAGAATATTATATAGGGGAAAAAGGAGAAATATTTATCTTTTGATTGCCCAATAAATAATAATGCTAGTTTGCTTGTTCCCTTGCTTAGTATCCTAGGATAAATATAGGACATATTTGACAAGAATAAAAAAAAATTATGGAAGAGGATTTTTTATCTATTGTAAGTTATATTATTTATTCATGTTGAATTCTATGTTAAAATTATTATTATTAACCTATTTCATCCTCTTATTTATTGTGATTTTTCTATTTAAAATCATTCCAATGAGAGCATTGATAAACATAGGTATTATTGAATCAAGTTATAAATAAAATAATTATATCAAGAATAACTTAACATAACCATCATCATCATAATCAAAATTTAATTTCACTTATTGATCTAGGTGATTATGCCTATTGAAAGGACCAATGAAAAGCAACATTATTGATAGAAAGAGAATATATATATATATATATATATATATATATATATATATATATATTTTTTTTTTTTTTTTTTTTTTTTTTTTTTGAATTTACATGGTGGAATCGGTAGCCGCCACGAATTCGGGCAGGCTGTCCAGCTTTTATGGCCGCCACAGTATTCTACATTGTCCGCCCTAGAAGCCGCCACACAGATCTTTGTGCAGTCCGCCCCTATAACCACCATGCCACAATAATTTTAAACCTTTTACGCCATTGAAAGCACCAGGAAAGGGACAAGCGTTCAGTTCGACGAGGCCCGAGATTTGAACCTTGGACCTCCACCCCCCTTATGGGGTTTGGATGAACCAATTGGTCTACACCTCGGACCTAAAAGAGAATATATATTAGATGTGATTTTAGGAGAATTTTAATAAGGATATTCTAGTGGTCTTAGAGCCTATTAATTGGATTTGGATTTGAGCTTTGATTTTTTCTCATGTATACATATTACTATCAAAAGATGCTTATTTTACCATAAGGTGAAACAAAGATGGACCACATTTATAAAGAAAGCATAATGTTTATAAAATAGAATAGGGAATGTTCAAGTGGAAATAAGACAAGGGTCATCATGATCATATGAGAAAGTAAAAAAATGTAAAAAAATATTAATTTCTATGGATTGTACTTGGGTGATTTATTTGGATATTATATTTAATTTTTCTACGAGACAAAGAATGAATATAGTCAAGAGACATCCTATGGAAAACCTAGAAGTTTAAGGTGTACATAAGACTAAGGGTGAAGTGTATGGACAAAAATTCAATCAAGAAAACATAATTAAGTGAAAAGAGAAGAATCATACACTTTAGAAAAAGCTCACAATTTATTAAAAACTAGAGCTAATAATTAATAATGGATGCCAAGGACAAAAGTATTTTTCCATGTAATATAAAACGTGAAAAAATTAAAAAACTAAACATATGAAAAATAGAAATATTATAAAATGGAAAAAATAAAAAAGGAATGGTGAGATGGATGGATGAAATAGATATATTGGCAATGCCTTGAGTCCTAGTTAGAAAAAAATATTTCCTATCTTTTTTATTACTATGCTCTTTTCTACATACACTTTTTAAAAGCATATTTTTATATTTAGTTTTTTTTATGAGATATTATTTATTGAATGACCTTTGAATGGAATATATACATGATTTGAAATTTATTTGTAACTTGTTTCATCTCATGAAGAGTTATATTTGACCACATGTAAAGTTAAGTATGTAAATAAAAATATCATATGACCAACAATAAATTATATAACTTAGATCCATAATATGAAAAAGTCAAATAGAGATGAATATAAGTTAAATTCAAGGCTTCTTGACTTAATAATACTAGATGTTTTTTTTTTTTGGTAAGTAGTAGTTTGATTATCAGGGTTTTAACTGTGTCCCAGTCCCAGATATACAAAAACCCTTGCCAGGGTGGTGGAATTTGATATTGTAGAAACCTTGTAGTGGTGGATAGAAGCCGAAAACCTAGTGAAATCCCACTCGGGGGATGAACAAGACAGTAGTCCCACATAGGATATTAGGACCTGAACATCTACAGCCGAATAGCCCACACAGGGGTATTCCTTTCTACCAAAAAAAACTACCTAGAAAATGTGACAAAGCCCCAAGGGCTGCCTAGAATCCCAAAACATTAAGAGATCAACAATGACCAGCAAAACAAACCAAAATAGGGAAGCTGAAAGGGGATCCCTAAGGATCGACCTTCGTGGAGTTCTCCTTAGCGTCCAGATTGAGCTCCTCCAAACACCGCTTCATAGCCTCGGTGGTGCTTTCAAACATAGAAATGAAACATTTGATAAACATTCTGGTCATGCACTTTGACGTTTCAGGGGTGGGGTATGAGTCCTCACTGTTATTGTTAGGTATGTTAGCCGAGGAGTTCTGGCTTGACTTCGTCTTGAGATTCTTGGTTCTTGATGATCTGTGGATCACAGGAACATCTTCAATGGTAGATCTGTGCTTTCCCATCGTCGTCTTCTTGGAGGATGGGGTGGTCTTAGTCAAGGAAGGCTACTTGGGGTGGGTCTTCTTGGAATCAGGAGTTTGAAACTCAGGGTCTGTCTCACTGGCCAAGGGTTCACTAGAGAAATAGGGAGCTAGTGAAGATGCAAGGGGGGGACCAGGAGGGTTGGAATGGAGGGGAGATGCTACCAAAGGGGAATTTCCTGCAACATGGCAGAAGAGAACAATGAAAAGGCCCTGGTGGGTAGGATGGTAATGCTTCTTTCGAGCGATAGAAACCAATAAATAGACAGAGCAGTGGAGGAAGGCAGGAATGTTCATGGGCTTGTAACCATGAAAGTGGTTGACAAGAGCTAGGTGGAAGCTGGACATCAGCTTGGCGGGATCATCAGAGGTCAAATACTGGATCATGGGAATGGTGACAGTGGACCACAGGGAAGGAAGGGAAGTGCGTTCGAGGGAAACACCTAACCACTTGAACTCTTGGTAGTTGGGGAAACCCTCCAGCTTGGGCTCCCAGTTGTGCTTGTCTCGGTGGACATGATGACCAGACAGGGGAAGGCCAAACACTTTAGCTATCAACTCAAGGGTAACCTTGAAATGGACCCTGCAGATGACGACAAACCCATTCTTCCATGTCCTGACAGTTAGAAAAAATATCAGTTTCAAGGCCCTAGAATTTGTTTAGGAAGGGTGATAAGTTGAAGGTATCGATGAAAGGTTTCGCCAGAGGGTCGAGCTAGAGGGAGCTGGTTTCGATGTAGGCCATAGTGCCAGGAGGACAGGACAAGGGGAGAGAAAGCAAACAAGGCAAAGGGTGATGATTCATGAAAGGAAGGACAAGGGAAATGCTTAAAAAGGCCAACAAGGGATGATTGGGCATGCTTATGGGATCGGGGATGGGACAGGTTGCCAAAGGCCAAGGAATGTGGGGATTGGTGATGGTTTGAGGGCCTGAGGCAGCATAGGAAAATAGGGATAACTGGATATGCTTGGATGTTGAATGGGCAGGAGCACCGATGGTGGCATTAGGACAATGCAACCTGTATTGGGGAGCATAGTTGAGGATACCAATCATCCCCATGGGGAAAGGATGACTAGCATTGCCATCAGGGATGCCACTCATGATCCAGATAAGACAAAGGAGCCTGTTAGATAAGATACTCCTAGGGCCATCTGCACACCTGAAAAGAAAACACATTAGTTAGCGGGGAGGGGGTGACACGAACCTTCCTTGTCTATCCACATCTTCTATGTGGGAGACACCTGGTGGATTTGAATTATGCCGCACCATCATCAAGGATTGTCTAAGACCCATGTTGGCTAGCTAGTCAGTGAGCTTATTTGCTTCCCAGAAAACATGGACAACTACCACCTGATGCTGCTGATCGATGAGGGCTTTGCTTTCATGGATCAGCGAGCTAATGTTCCAAGGGGGATTTTTGTCAGTTTTGATGTAGTGGATGATGTTCATAGAATCCCCTTTGATGTGAAGACAAATATGAGAATCTTTGATCAGATTCAAACTTCACCAGAGAGCTCAGTCTTCCACAAAGTTATTAGTCTGATGATCGAGGTTCTCAGCAAAGGCAAGAATTATCATCCCTTTGTGGTCTCGAATGACCTCGCCAGCTCCAGAGAGTCCCGGGTTCCCCTTGGACGCCCCATCAAAATTTAGCTTTAAAAAACCTGTGGGAGGGGGATGCCAAAAGGCTAACCGTCTTGGGTGAGGACAGGGGGAAGGGCGGTCGGGGATAGGGATGTTGAGGGAATGGAAAATGTCCCCTTACACCTTGCCAATCGGGGATTTAGACCAGGGGAGTAATTGGAGGTTCTCAGACACATAGGTAATGGATTTGGTGGTCGTAGATATGGCATCATTAGAAGGGTTGGAAAACACTCTGCGATTGCATTCTAACCAAATTTTCCAAATAAGGTGGTGGAGACAGATCCTCCACAGGAAAGTAGCATTGGGATTCTGAAATGGAGTGGGCCATTGGATAAAGAGATCTCGAAGAGTGTAGGGTTGGGACCACTAGATTTGGAACATGGATAGCAAGTGGTTAAGACTCCCTTGGGTGAACTCACAATGTAAAAAGAGGTGGTTGACCGATTCTACATTAGATAGGTAGAGATGACATCTATTAGGGATATGGATGCCTCTTTTCATCAAGTTATCGATGGTAAGCACTTTGTTGAGAATGACAGTCCAGGAGAAGAACCCAACCTTAGGGACTAGGCGCTTGATCCAGACCAACCCAAATAGAAATGTAGGAATGTGATGGTTCATCAGGAGGGAGTGAGCCGACTTGATTGAGAAAACCCCGTTGTCTATCCCTAACCAGACAAGAGAATATGGAACATTTGTAGTAGGAATGATGGTGGTTCTAAGAAGCTGAGATAAAGAAGCGCTCACTTGGGTTATCTGGGCACTGGCACTACCAGTGGGGATTTGCTTCCATTCCCACTGGTTATTAAAATAATCCCTCACTCTACTGCCCCATATATGCTCAAGAAAGGATTTGAGAGCAGCCATACCTGGGATGACTGCGAGGGGCTGGTTGTTCAACCAAACTTCATCCCAAAACTTGATTTCAGAGCCATTGCCGAGTTGCCACCGGGTCCCTTTGGTAATAAGAGATCTAGATTGACTTACTGCCCTCCAGAAAGCAGATCCAAAAGTAGGGAGATCTTGGTTCATGAAGGATGAACGTGGGAAATATTTGCTCTTGACAATCGTCACCCATTCTGCTTTGTCATTGATGAAAAGTTTCCACTCCTACTTAGCCAGGAGGGTAAGGTTCAGATTGGAGGATCTCCTCAACCCCAGGCCCCCTTGGGATTTGGGTTGACAAACTCTGTCCCAGTTGACAAGGTGGATTTGGGAAATAATACTAGATGTTAAATCCATGAAAATTCAACAATTATTATTGTAGACATGGAAAATTGGCCCCTCAAAATGAGTCACTTTTCCCTTAGAACCCTAAGAATTCACTCAAATTTTCTAAGGGTAAGTTTGAGTTTATATTTCCTCTTTTTGTTTGGATTTTTATCCTAGCCTTTCTAGATTCATAGTCATCCAAGATAGGGCATGGATTCAATAATTTGGGATTTTTATTTAAAAAAACCCCATGTTTTTAGTCGACCTTTATGATGTCAGCTCTTAGCCAAGTTTGAGTTTTTTTTCCAACCTAGACCCTTCCAAACCTCCTATAAATAGAAGGATTGAACTTATTTTATCTTTTAGAGACACAAACACAAGAAGAAGATATATCATCTATCAAAATTATGTTCCCAAGTCTTGATGCTTTTGGAATGCTTTAGTGCTCTACTTTATTTTTGTATCTATTATGATTTTTACTGTGGATGAGTAAGTGAAGGAGCCTTGACAATAGATTATGTACATAATTTGTCTTCTATAGAAGGAGGATAGGTCTTCCATATTGGTTGTTTCCTTTACTATTGCTTCCTCCATAGGCTTATCAATTTTTCTATGCATCATTAGCTCTTTATATAATTAATTCTTAGTTTTAATTGCATGTTGCATTCATAGGTTAATTTATAACACCTTCTGCATAGGGCATGAATTTGGTTTTATTATTTGTTTTTGAATTCATGGTCACTAATTATGAGGTACATTCGGTCACAAATAGTTTGGGGAAAAATATCTACTCCCAAAACCTAGTTTATTTCTTGCATACTAGTTTTTCAATGCATCCATTCTATTTGCACTCTATTTTTACTGGTTTATATTGTTATACCTTATGTTTCTTGTTTCCAAAGGTCAAAAATCATTTTCATTTTCAAAAATTCAACTAAAAGTACCAAGGGGGCTTGACTGTTGTGCCTCCAAGTTCAATCACATAGCAGCCTAAGCAAGCCCCCAAACACTAATCAATTTTTCCAAGTTTTTATTGGTGATTTTTAGGTTTGATCAAATTCATGGTCAGGATTTATGGGACACAAATTTGGATAGGATCAACCACCAAGTAAATTAAGTGCTTTGATATATATTTTAGGTTTTTTTTTAGTGTTTGTGTTCATTTCTATTATCTGTAGTTGAAATAAATAACATAAATATGATATATTAGCTAAAAGACAATTGCACTTTAATCATAGATTTAAGATTTTAGGAATTAAATAATAAAAGCATTTAGTTTGCACCTAGGCTAATCCTATTTGTGCATTCCCTTGGACGCTTGTTTTAAAAGACAAAAATTTACTTTCTTACAAAATTAGGAGTAGTTTTCATTAATATCGAGAATCATTATAGGCATAGTACTTTATTTTCCTGCACCATTGTTTGCTCTGCATCAATATTTATAGCATTTATTTAGTTGTTATAGCTTAGCTCATAGTCAAAGACCAAACCTAGGTGTTTTCTCCATATACACATTAAAAATTCCATACCATAATTGGAGTGATGCTTAAGGTGCTTTTAGTGAACCCTTCGATCCCCAAGCCTTCATGTATAGAGAACAATAAGCCTTGTGGTTACCTCAAATCTTGGTGAATCCTTTGAGAATCATCCATGGGGGTTATTTTTCTCCTCTACATATTTGGTGAACCCAACATGAAACATGTCCTTAGTGTCCATCTAATAAGCTTCTTCCTTTTGCCCTTTTGTTCTTTTCTTTTTTAAAACAGTGAGCAAGATCATTTAATTTATTTGCATATATTAGGAAAACTAAACAAAAACTTAATAAATTAATTTGTGTCCTTTGTGTTTTTTTTGTGGTAGCTTTTTTTACTTTCTCTTTCTATTAATATTATGGCCCCAAGCCTTAGGAGTAAGTGAAAGATGATAGAACCAAAAGAGAATCCTTTATACCATGAGGATGATTAGGTTTATAGGGAGAATACCAATCTAGAAGAATAAGAGGACATAGAGACTACTAATGACTTTGATAATATTTAAGGTCCTCATGGATAGCTCACCTTCAAATCACACAATAATTTCTTGAATTTATTTAGGCAAAATAGGGAAGTTTGTAATGAAGCCTTGGATAGAGACACCCACTTCGAAGAAGCTAGAATGTCTCATCATCAAATCAATTCTCCTCTTAATATTCACATCAATAATATATTTAAATATTCTCATAATATTAATCCTTTCCATAAACCAATGTATGCTACTACAACAACCGCTAACATTGGGGAATTTCGTAGCCTCCTCCAACTAGTAACATACCTCAAAATAATGTTCAATTTCCTTCTTCTTCCAATGTCCCTCCTCTTCACATTACTTATTTTATTCCATAAAATGCAAATTATTTCCCATATAAAGATACTACACAAAATATCCCATTCCATAACCCATACCACAACAATTTTAATGCTTTAAATGTTAACCAATTTCTCTTTCAAAATACTACATGTAACCTTGGGGTAAATATATCAGTAACAACCCCATATTGCATTACACAACAATAATCCAAACATGCAAATTTTTAAAAGTATAGTGAAACAATTAGCATTGATAATGGATACACTCAAACTCCAAGTTTCACTTATAACTATAAGGAAATGTGTGATCAACCTTTAGATCCTATTGTAGCCTTTAGGCCCTACCCCAATAATTTTTCAACACCCATTTTATCAATTTATAAGGGAACAAAGGACCTTGTAGAAAACTTAAGGATGTTAGAATAACATGCCATGATATCATATATGATGATATCATATTACTAAAAAAGTTCCCTAAGAGATTTGGAGGTATGGATTTAGAATGGTACTATCAACTACCCCATAATTTCTTAAGATATTTTGAGGAAACAATTGAGTTATTTGTTAACCAATTTGGAGCTTATGTGGAGAAAGTATCCACTCTTCAAGATTTATACCTATTGAAACAAGGTAAAGAAGAAATTTTCTCAAAAAATTTATCTTGATGGAGGAGTTTAATTGGACGATTAAGATACACCCTTCCTCCTCAAGACATGCTAGAAGTATTTATTGGTAATTTTCAAGAGCAAATCTCATATGAATTGGAAACAACAACCATTACCTCTTTCTAACAAGAAATAAATCTAGAAAGAATAATAGAGAAGGCTCTTATTCAAAGAGGTCAACTTAAATTAAGAAAAGAAGAGGAAATACTAATGAAAACCCAATATAAGAACAAGCATGTAATTGATGGGATAAAAAATAATAGATCAACCAATAATATCAATATTACTAGTACCTTGTGGAAGTTGGTATTTAGAAAACCTTAAAAACCCACACCAAGAAACTTTACTAGACTCAAACAACCTCTTTCATCATTTTGTAAGCAATGTTTGGAAGCTAAGATGATCGAACTACCTCCCATAAGACAACCTAATAAAATAATAGTTTGGTATAAGCCTCATCAATATTACAAGTATCATAGAGTGAAGGGGAACATGTAAGAGGTTGAAAAACATGGTTCAAGATTTAATAAATAAATTTTGGCTTGTTGTGGATGACTTCCAATTGAATCCTAACCACAAAAATTCAACTAATCAAACTCCTAGTCAACAAAAATCTACAACTAATTAAGATATGGGGATCTTCCAAAATCCCCTATCCAATCATGTGAAATGGACAACCAACCAAGTTTCATTTAATAATGTGCTACATCCCTACAACAATATGGTTGGTATGATAGCAACCACCACAAGGCAAGAATTTCAACCTCAACTAACTCAACAAAATTAAGAGCAAACAAATTTCATATCCAACCAACCTTCTAGACCACCCTTAGTTATTAAGAGTACCTAACAAAGGAGCACAACGGTAGAAAAAGCAACCTTAGTTTGGAAACCAAAACTAAAAGTCTCCTTCAACCTCCAACAACAATTAAGTAACACACTTGCCAAGATATCCCTTTTAGACCTTTTACAGACTTCCCCTATTCATAGTGAAGCCTTGATGAAGCTTTTAAGTCAACAATCTATCCTACAAGATATTCCCCCTAGTAAATTGGCCAATGTTGTAGGTACTCTTAGGATAAATCACATACCTTTTTATGATGACAATATTCCTTCCTCAAACTTACAAGGGGATTCTCCCCTTTACATTACTGGTTATATTGGGGAAAATTTCATCAAGAGGATCTTGGTGGAATGGTTCCTTCCTCAATATATTCCCTTATAATTTCTTCTAAAATTTTAGACTTAGGTAGGAAGATTTAACCAGATATGATGTCATCATAAAATCTTTTAGACTTAGGATAGGAACCAAGATATTAGACACTTTGTTTTATGTGGTGTCTTTCCAAACATCCTTTAATATTCTTCTTAGATGCTCTTGGATCCATGCAATGAGGGTTGTCCCTTCTACTCTTCATCAATGTTTGAAATATGAATTTAAAATAAATTTATCACCATCCAGGGTGACCCTCATCCATTTCATTATTGTTTAGTGGTTGAGCAAGCCCAATCTACAATCAATTAATGTCCATACATTCCTCTTCATAAACGTCTACCTTCTACTTCTTCTACTTATTCCTTTCATCATTCTTATCCATAATTTGGAATCACCAATTAGTTTGAATATTTAAAAATAAGTAAGGAAACATCAATTATAATCTCATCATAATATCTAGTCACTTAGTTCATCAAAAGTCCTCTTATAAATTTATCTTAGCTACCACCTTCACCTCGATCTATGGGTTTACCCCATAAAAATGAGGAAGTAGTACATATTTGTATGTTTACCTTTGTCTATGTGGGTACATCCCATGAAGAAAATATCAATGGTAGGAACCCCTTTCCATTAGAAAAGATATTTTTCCATTGCTATTTATCTGATGATTACCCATTCCCTAAGAAGATCCTATCTAGTATGGGATATGAAGGTAAGGATTTGTGGCCACAAAAAAAATACATTCAAGAGCTTTTGGAAGTTGAGCTTTGGCTTGGAATATGTGGCATAGGCTATATCCCCCAAAAAAATAACCCGTACCAACTAATGATAATCAAGTTATCATATTTGTTGAATTCATGAATCATCATGGCTTATATTTTAGTGAGGATGAGGGACCCCCTTCTCCCTTTAACATTTTATTTTGTAATTTAATAACCTTATTTTACCCTAATTTAATAGTGAATCCTAGAGAATATGATGACATGGATACTCTTTATAACATGGATCATCAATATATCCTTTGAAATATCTTTTTCTTTAATGATTCATTTCCTTATGTCATGCATGTTCAAACTTCTAGGTCTTAAGAGGATTTAATTACTATGTCTCCCAAATACATTGAATAACTAGGAGCTATCCCCACCCCTCAAAACTATGATGATGAATCCCAAACCCTCATTGAGGATACCCTTGATGTTAATATAGGAACCAAAGAGTAAGTTGGGAAAAGTTATTTTCATGGACAACCAAGAGAAATTGACTAAATTGTTAATAGAATTTTAATATATTTTTTCTTGGTCATATGTCGACATGCTAGGGCTTGACCTCTCCTTAGTCATGTATCACCTAGTTTTTGTACCTAATTTCAAATATATTAAGTAAAATCTTAGGAAGATGCATCCTAAATTCACTATATTAGTCAAGGAGGAGCTCCAAAAACTCCTTGATGTTAGATTTATCAAAGTCATCACTATTCTAATTGGATTTCCAATATTGTACCTATAGCTAAGAAGGAAGGAACAATCAGAGTATGTATTAATTTTTAGGACATCAATTTTGCTTATCCCAATGATGACTTTCCCCTACCCAACATAGACATGATAGTAAATTTCACTATTGGATGTGTATTGCTATCACTCATGGATGGTTTCTCGAGATACAATCAAATATGGATTGCCCTCGAGGATCAAACAAAGATAACTTTCATAACTTCATGGGGAAACTTCTATTATAAAGTCATGCCTTTTGTCTTGAATAACGTTGGTGCCACATACCAAAGATCCATGACATATATATTTCATGACTTGATGCATATTGTTGAGGACTATGTGGATGATCTTCTTGGTCACTCCATAAATCAAGAAACTCATGCTCAAGATTTAAGATGTATTCTTGAATAACTTTGACAATACAAATTCCATATTAAGCCCTCTAGGTGTGTGTTTGGGGTCACATATAACAAGATTTTAGGTTTCATAGTATCTATGTGAGGTATTGAAATGGATTCCACTAAGTTAGCAGATATTGTTTTTTGGTAGATAAGATACTATAGCATTAATACCGGTTTTTACAGGTTGACCCAAAACCTTTTACAAAAATCAGCCCAGGGTTGTTGATGAACATATCCTTACTAAGGATCCTATATATGTAAAATCTACATGCTGCCTGATGAGAACCATAAATGCTCATTTTATATACACGGTTAAGGAGAATTATCACTGGTTCAATTAGCATATGAGATGTATTTTATATAACTTATGCATATAATTGATAGAAAATCCGGTATTATGCTTGATTGGTGTTTTTAGTGGGAAATGTGTATAAATACAGGTTTTATTACTAATATGCTATTTTCCAATCTACATCCACTTGGACTTGGCATACTTATGCTTATAGAGACTAATGCAAGAGAGCAAGTGCCTTCCTCTTCAAGGAAGGTACCCAACAGAAGTATGTGCCTTCCTCTTCAAAGAAGGTGCCCAATAGAAATAGGCGCCTTCCTCTTCAAGGAAGGTGCCCAACAGAAATAGGTGCCTTCCTCTTCAAGGAAGGTGCCCAGCAGAAGTAGGCGCCTTCCTCCTTAAGGAAGGTGCCCAGCAGGAGTAGGCACCTTCCTTATAAGGAAGGCACCCAACAAAAGTAGGCGCCTTCCTTATAAGGAAGGCACCCAACAAAAGTAGGCGCCTTCCTCATGAAGAAGGCGCCTCCATGCCTTCATACTTTGCAAGATTTACCAAGTCAACTTTGATTGGTTGACCAAGTACTATGGAGGAGGTTGCACATGAAGACAAAGGAGATCTATTTTAATCATGAATTTATTAAATAGAATAAAGTATTTGTGATTATTATCAACCGATTGGCCAGTTGACCTTGTAAAGCTCCTAAAGCATATTATTATTTTTAGGATGCATTAGTTTAGGATTTGTTGTTACGTAAACCTAAGGATGTTTATATTTATACTTCTGGTGAATGAACATACTTTAAAATATAAGAATAAAATATGTGTAGAATCAATTGTAACTAAATCACATCACACGATTAAAATAGACCGATTTATTATTGTAATGAGATCTGGCTGCACTTTATATAAAGATGCAGGCTAGATGAACAATGGGGGAATGATTAATTTTACAAAGAACTTATTTTATTTTATTGTTTAATTAATTAAGAGTGCAAATACTCTTATTCGAGCAACCTCTATGTAGCTAGCCGGGCGGACTATCTGCAGGAGCTTGGGCCCACTCCTTGCAGTAGTCCTCCCCTGTTTAATTTGTGCATTTGCTTTTTGTAGATTAGTTTACTGCTTTATTTAATTTTAGTTGTGTGTGTTTATTTCCTCGCACTTTATTTCCACATTTTATTTCCAGCACTTTAATTTTTTTTTATAATTTATTTATTTCATTTCCCGAACTTAGTTTATTTAGTTTGGCTGGAATCCAATTACACAAACCTCCCCACCAAACTAAATAAGGTACAACCAGATTTTTTCCCCAACACTGCAGGCACATACTGTGCATGACACTCATAAGTTTACAGACTTACCGAATTGATAATTTATGGAAGAGAAATGAATGTTTTTCGGGACGTGAATTTCTGCTCACCATTTTGGCACCATTGTCGGGGAGTGTCTAAACTTTAGTGTTCTAATTTATAGGTTAGATAAAAAGTCTATTTAAAATTACCTGTAGATATTTTACCTAAGAAGTGTGAGTCCATCGTGGGCCTTTTTATAAGGCCAAAAATAGTTTCTAGTACAGTCAGAGCTAAATTCCATTGGCAACTATTTGCATTTTATAGCTTCTTAGGTAAACATGGGAATGAACCTGATGTACCAAATTAAGTGTAGAAGTAGGAATAAAACGTGTTGTTGAAAAAAAAACAAAATTAGAAAAAATCTAGCATTGAAGGATTTCCATCATGTTCTAAATGGTTTCAAGGAATCAAAAGAAAAAGCACAACCCAAGTCTGATTGAAAATTTTTAGGGATGTGTTTCTATATAGAAACAATTGAAAAAATTGTGCCTCTAGAAGCTTGGTTTTAAATTAAAAAATTTTACAGGCTTGAAATTTTTGCAAAATATGGGTAAATGTTTTTATGATGAAATTAATAATGCAGGGAAAATGACAGAGCAAATGCCTTGTTATGGAGTATGCTCTTCACTTGCGCTTAAGGCAACCTAGTGAATCAGAAACTAGCATGTGTTTTTAACAAACTACTATGCAATGTTTTCTTCAGGTTGCTAGCTCACGAATAGTCATTGGCTAGCCTGCACACTTTGCCATTATGTTGAAAGAAGTTTGGTTACGAGGCCATGAAGGAAAATACTCTTCTCATGCTACAACATATTAGACTAGTTAAATATATATATATATATATTGAGAAGACTAGTTCAGATGTAGGCATGGGGGAGACCCCACCTTCATCAATGCCGCCAACAACACAATGAATGCTATTTATAGTGTTCGTGAAAAAAAAAAGAGAAAAAAATAAATTATATGCTGAAAAGGCTCCAAGTTAATGAGAAAATCAAAAATAGAGTTTTATTTTGCTGCTTTTTGAAAGAGAGTATCCTCTTTCCCAAGGACCAACTTGGTCCAGAAGGGAAATGAGAAATCTCCAACCGGTAGCTAAATAAAATAAGAAAAGATCTTGGAGGAGATCAAATTTCAAATGTATGCACAAAGGCCACATGGTGCTTGAGCAAAAAAAAAATGTGTGAATGGAGCTCAAGGTGGCTAGAAAAATAATAGCACATAAATATCATCGAGGCATTTTATGAAGGTGTCACACTTGAACACCCAACACATGTTGTAGATTATGGAAAATGTTTTTTTTATCCTCACTTTGAGAAATAGAGGATCGTAGGGCCACTCTAACTCCACCTACGATGTAAATAATTCAAAGTAGGAGATCATTATGATGCACATGTGTCAGGATTGTGTAAAGATTACTTAATTGAAAAAGTGATGCGTTCAGGGGCACGATTAGAAAATAGTGCATGAAGATTAATCCTTGCAATGCATACGAAGAGTCCAATACTTTGGATATGCATTAGATCAGGATTAACATTTTTTTATGTGTTAATTAAGGAGGAGTTTGGTGTTTCAAAAATATGAGTTGTTGGTTGTCATAAAATCCTTTCATAATGGTACATGGAATGTAACTTTCACATAGTAGGCTACGTAGTTACCTGACTCACACAGCCTCCACTTTTGAATGCACAGTGCCAAAATTACAATTTTTTTGGTAGCATTCTCATTTTGTTAAAATATGTGAAGAAAATATACAAAAGAGATGCAGAGTCTCACTATGGTGGAAGATAACATCAACTTTGAGAGGATCTAAAACCATGGAGAAATATGCTTTTCACAAAAAGTGTGAGGGTAAAGATGTTTCAGTACATGGCACATTTTACCAAATTCTTAGGATGGATCATTGAAAAACCTCTAGATGTGAAAATCACCAGCTCAAATGGTTGAAGCTGACATTTTGTTCTTTGATGCAGCTGATGAAAAAAAAATGATAATCCAAGATCTGTTATGGTCAAGGCAGAATAGACCAAAAAACCCCATTTGTTAGGTCGATTAGCCAAGTGAGTCTTAGCCTTTAGTGAGTTTAACCTAATATTTATATGTCAAAAGACTATAAATTGTTAGGTTTTCACTGACTAGCTAGTTGTTTCTCCCCTAGAATCCACCCATCCCTTAGTCATAAAGTTTCCTAACAAGTAACTTAGCTTAGAAGTAGAAGAACCTGATTCTTGGTCATTATTTTTTAATGGAGCCAATTGCTTAAAGGGTACTAGGACTGGAATCATTCTAGTCAACCATAAAAAATAATTGATCCCCTATCATTCAAGCTATGTTTCTCTTACACTAACAATACTAAATAGTATGAAGTTTTGATCCTAGATCTTAAGGAAGATTTAGCCTTAAAAGTTATGAGACTTTCTATTTTTGGTGATTCTCAACATGTGGTTGATCAAGTTAACAAAATTTATCAAATTAGATATGATAAACTCAAAACTTACAAGGATATTATCACCAAGATCTTATTTACCTTTGATAGGGTTACCATAGAGTCTATCCCTAGATTCTCCAACCACCATGAGGATGCCATGGCAATCGCTTTATCCCTTATCCCCTTGGAGTTAGAAGATGATCAAGAAACTATCATCATTAGACAACTTTGAGAGCATGTAACCCTTAGACTGATCCTAGTTCTGTTAGACATCTTAAACATCAAAGTTTCTCAATCTAAGCCATGGTACATAGAGCTATGGTACATAGACATCTTTAATTTTATTAAGGATAGCATGATTCCTAATGGTTTATATCATAATCAAACATCAAATATAACCTAAGTATAAGCCTAGGCATATTTTATGTCATTCAATCTAATAATGTGAGTCACCTTTGCTCATGCTAGCGTCTAGTGGCAGGTTGTTTTGGACAACCTCCTAGTTATTAGTTGTTGGCATTTTTTTAGCACTTAGTTAGCACTCCTATATCTTTAGCTAACTAAGTGTTTTTTTAGTTATCTAGTTGTTAGCTAGTTAAGCCCATTCTTGGATCCTAACTGGTTGTTAGTTTGACTACTAGTTTGTTACAGCTATTTTATATGTAGAGAATATGACATTGTGCTTATTTATGCACTAAGAATAATAAAAAAAATGGTTTTGGTTTTTTATCTCTCCATTATTCATGTGTGGCACTTAGGTGCCACATCACTAGTATAAAAAAGATAACTAGTGGCCTTGGATTATTTCATCTCTTGCTCTGCTTAATTTGTTACAAGTGTAATATGCAAAGTGCCTTGAGAATATTTTGTTGAGAATATTGAAGCTCGATCATGCATGAGTTTCATGCATAACATTAGAAAAAACCAATATTGGAAATTCTGCTCCACGATATGCTAGCCTATGCCATTGGTTACTAGGCTTCTATTATACAAAAATCTTCTGCCTGAAGCTTACACATGGAGAGAAAATGAATGATGATAAAAACCATGTTGTCATTTGATGTTGTGAGGCCATTTTTTTCCTAGGAAGGTAGATTTGTTGTTAGGTTTTTATCAGTGGATTCTCTAAGTGTCATCAATCGATGAAAATAATTGATGCCAAACATGTGCCTTTATGGTGATAATATTTTTACTCTAGTGATAAACGATAATCTATAGCAAACATCAATGTTGCTAGACTTGATACAACCCTGATGTAGGTAAAGAAATTGAGAGGAGCTACCCATCATAGCTATTTCCATCCATGAGAAACCTATGCCCTTTCCCTCTTGTTCATCTCTAGGGCCCCTCATTTCCATGTGTAGTCATGATCAACCGATCACTGCATACATTCAAGATTAGTTCGTAGATGATGACCAAATGGAGGAAAAATAAAAAAGAATCTTATAAGGTTAAATCAGCCAATCAAAACATATATTCAAACCCTAAATTCCTTCCCCAATTGGTATGACACATGGTGTTTCCTAGTAAAATTATGAGAATATCGAATGCCCATTCATCTTCAAGCATGTGACAATCTCCAGTTGGATAGGTATTTTCATTACGCAAGTTTTGATAGGAAAGTGAAGCAAAAATATTATCCTATTTTTCTTCAAGTTTCATTATCCCACATTGATCATGGGGCAGCTTGAATAAATATTTAAGAGGGGTAGAGACCTCCTATTGATGCAACTACCATCCAACAGTCAGGCTAGCTCTTGCACCTACATGGCTAGATGGTGGAAAGCACTGACGGTTGGTGTAGTTGCTTTTTACCATTTAATAGTTTATCTAGTTGACTTCCAACATAGTTCACTATAAAGTTATACATAATTTGACCATTGAATTCAAGGTTGACCCCCGACAAAAATTTAAATTTTTTGCTATCAAAGATAAATTTTTAGCACTTGTTTTCAAATTTGAATTTAAAATTTTGGTGCCAGTTTTCAAAAGGTGAAATATAATTTTTGCCTCCAAAAACTTAAATTTTACACTTTTAAGGGTCATTTAGAAGGTGAAATCTAATTTTTTCCTCTAAAAACTTAATTTTTCCACTTTTTAAG
This sequence comes from Wollemia nobilis, assembly GCA_028583015.1. Taxonomy (NCBI): domain Eukaryota; kingdom Viridiplantae; phylum Streptophyta; class Pinopsida; order Araucariales; family Araucariaceae; genus Wollemia; species Wollemia nobilis. Next base: position 2,520,088 of record JAQPPZ010005611.1, read on the forward strand.
GGTCAAATTTTAAATTTAGTGCTAAATTTTTATTTTACCACTTCAAATTGAAGGGTAAATCCTTTGTAATTGCACAAATTGATGCAACTTTGTAAAGCACTAAATTTTACCCTTTTTGTAATTTGGAAGGCAAACATTGTCTACTCTAGGACATTATGCATTAGGAAACCCTCAAATTTGTTCCTAATAGCTTCCTAGAAATTTTTTATCAAGGTTAGGGCACCATGATGACTTTTGAAGAGATGGAGAAACAACTCAAAATTATCATTTTTAATATCTAATAGATTCAAGCTGCCCAACTAGTAGAAGAAATGATAGCAAAAGAATAGGAACCTATTGGAGAAGAAATTCTTCCTATGGAATAAATTGATGAACAAAAATTTTAATCAACACCTGGAATAAAACCAAGATTTATGTGAAAAAATCCCATCATATTTTCATTAGATGATGTTGCTCTTAAAGTAGAAGAATCTGAGGAACACTTAGAAATTGTTGAAATTCATGAAGTAGCAATACCTAGAATTGAACCAGGATCTATGGGCATGGAGCCCATTGTCCTTCCTTTGGACTATACTATTATTAATGATGAAAACACACAAATATTTATATAAATCCCTATTAATATAGTTGAAGATAAATAAATTCTTCCTATGATTGCCCTAATAGAAGATTATGAAGAAGAAGAGGTAGAACTTGTGTTGGAGCTCCCCATTCAATTCACTCCACCACAACTGGTTGAATTGATGACTTGGAACCCTAGATTTATAGTCATCCAATTCATAGTATTTTCATTATGCCTTTAGATATTTTCAAGTTGGATCACTCTCTTCTATGGTTGTCATAAAAATACCATGTTTTCCATGCCTGAACAAAGTGTATCAATGATCAATAACACCGATGGCCTAGGGAGGCCACCTCCTTGGCTAGCACTACTACCCCACTAATTTTCAAATACCTCCTCCTTCTTAGAATTCTATTTTTGATATTGAGACTATCATCAATATGTGGTACCTAACTTCCAACTTTCACTTGCTACAGATAAATTTTTCAACACAACTCATCAGCTTCCACAAATGGATCATGATTTCTATATTTGTTGAAAGCATTGGGGTGCTTCTATGGTTGGGAGGAGTGATGAGGACATCAAATATATCATAAGCATTAGCTTACGAATATTTTATATTATTCATGCTAATAATATGAGCCACCTTTGCTCACGCTAGCTTCTAGTGACAGGTTGTTTTGGACAACCTCCTAGTTTTTAGTTGTTAGCATTCTATTAGCACTTAGCTAGAACTCCTCTATATTTAGCTGTATTGTTTTATTTATCTAGTTTTTATCTAGCTAAGCCCATTATTAGATCCTAGTTGGTTGTTATTTTTACTGCTAGTTTATTACAACTATTTTCTATGTAGAGTGTATGAGTGCTTATTTAATCACTAAGCATAATAAATAATTTATCTTTGGTTTTCTATATCTCTATTATTTGTGTGTGGCATCTAGGTGCCACATCACATATTAAACATAAAAATTTATCAATTTGGGCCATGGTACATAGACATATTTAATTTTCTCAAGGATGGCATGATGCCTGATGGCTTAGATCATGATCAATGAAATATTTTACAAAAAGGAACATGTTGATTCATGACAATTGGTGATACTTTATTTCAACGTCCTTTCAAGGGCATCCTCTTGTGATGCCTTAAATTTGATGAATCCTGGTAAGCCCTTTGTGAAGCACATGAAGGATCATGTGGAGGTTATTTTAGGAGCAATTCCATTACCAAAAATCTCATTTGTATTGGTTAATATTGGCCTTCCATGGAGAAATATGCATGTGACTATGTTCAATGCTATGAAAAGTGTCAATGCCATGACAACCTTGTTAATGCTCCTTCTCAAAACCTTTAGGTTATTTCTTCCCCTTGGCCATTATCCATGTGGAGGTTGGAAATTATAGGGAATATTAACCCCATGTCATCTGATGGACATAAATTTATCATTACGACACCAGAGTCCTTCACTAAGTGGATAGAAGCCATACCATTGGCCATAGTGATTGGATCTCAAGTCTCCACATTTATCTTCAACCAAATCCTTTGTAGGTATGGGATTCCTTATATTATTATCTTTGACAATGATACTCCTTTCAAGAACAAGGATGTCCATAAAATTTATGCTAAGTATAATATTTAGCACAAATGGTCAATCCCATATTACCCTTAGGGTAATGGTCAATATAAAGATTCCAAAAATTAGTTAAGATCCTCAAGCAGTTGGTTAGTAAGACTAGTCAAGAATGGCATATCCTATTGTATCATATCTTGTGGGCATATTTTACTAGCATACAAGCTCCTATAGGTGCAACTCCATATTTCTTGGTTTATGATACTAATTTAGTCTTCCTATTTGAGATAGAAGTACCATCCTTACATATCTTGTTACAATATGCTTATTTTGGTGATGAGTACCATTTTTATCATTTAAAGCAATTGGAGTTGTTGAATTAAAAGTGCATCCATACCTTAGAACATATTTGAGCCTATCATAATAGGCTTAAGTAAAATTACTCTAAAAAATTTTAAACTCATTCTTTTGAATTTGGGGACCTTGTCCTTAAAGAGAACCAAAGGAACTCTAATTATTGAATAGATTTAAAGGGAAAATTTCAGCCAATTGGCTAGGCCTCTTTGTCATAATGACCAAGTTTGACTCAAGAGCCTATTTTTTAGCAAAATTAGATGGTAAATAAATAAAATAACCAATGAATATAATGCACCTAAAACAATATTATGAATGAATTCACACCACCTCTCTTTTTTTCTTATCTTTTCATTGATCATCTCTCTTCTTCCATCTTCTTCTTCTTTATCATCATCTATCTTCTTCTTGTCAACTTGCATCAGTTTGCTTGCTCATACTACATGATTTCTTATCATAAATTGCATATACTACTTGACATACTCTTCTTTTACACTAATTATTGTCATATAGCTACTTGATTTCTTGATCATACTTTCTTGGCTACTTGATCATATAGACTTTTGGGGACTTTGCAATGAGGCAAGTGATGAAACCTAGTTAGGTTTTAGCTTATATGCATTTCACTCATACTAGGTCATTGATGCTTAATAAATCCTAAACCTAGGGTACATAATTTTTTTCCCCCATTGGTATGCTAATGATTACCTCAATTTTTTACACATATATGCATGAGGTATTTATATGCTAGTGGAAACCTCATCTTTCTACATTATTGCGTATGTTGGCACAAACAACTTCTATATTATATATTCCTTGACCTTGAAAGTATCAATAATCATAAAAATTTCTCCAAGTCAAGGGATATAGTTCTTCATATATTTTATATATTTTGTCCTTTGAAAATTTTTCAATAATTTCTTCTTTTCTCCAATACAAAGGATATATGATCCTTTTATCTGCACATCTTGTTTTGATCACACTTTTCCTTATTGATATTTTAATTTTTAATGGGTCCTTGTAGGATAGGATAGATACCACATGAATATCATTTATGGTGTTCATATGACCACTGACTATTCTACACACATCCCTTAGCCATTGAAATTTCAAACAAGACACACACACAACTTTATTCTTCTCATCTATCTATCTTCTCTCTAGAACATGTACACACTACACCTTGTTTTTATTTAATCAATATTCTTCTATTCTTTACTGAGCTAACACCCCAATCAGGCTATACTCCTTTTGACCATATACAAGCATAACATACCTATCAAGTTACACTCCTTTTGGCTTAGCAAGCAATACACGCCATACAGGATAGCTTCATGGCCACCAATGAACATCATCCTCCACATAGGCCATTTGTGAGCACACATTCTAGTGGGTATCGATCTACATATAGTCACTAGTGAGCATACACTGATAGCAAGTTTTTCTCCATATTTTGATCACTAGCGAGCACACACCCATAGTGGGTAACACTCCACCATGCTTATTATCTTTAGCAAGCATGACACCCTCACAAGACATCTTCATGAATACTCATGAGCATTACACCCATAGTGGGTTTCACTCCATCCTTGGCCATTTACGAGCATACATGCTCATAGGGTTTTACTTCATATTTTTCATTCTTTTACTTGGCTTATGTTTTTTTGATCACATTTATCCCTTGAGGTCTATGCTAATTTAAATATCATATTCTAAGTATCTTTTCACTTTCTTTGACCTTTTTTTGACCTTCTTCTTCATATTTCCTTTCTTCTCCTTTTTCATATTTTCTTATCTTGTGCTAAATTCACACTCTATTCATATGGGGTGTGAATTCTCTTTGTGACAAATTTATGATCAATGTTTACAAGGCATAAATTTGGCTAGAGCATTATTTATATTTCTTTTTCTTATTTTTTCTTCTTCCATTACCTTTTTATGCTTCCATCTAGTCCTCTAATCATTTTTTCATTCATTAAGTTCATTTATTATGCATTTATTAATTTATATTATTGTGCATTTTTCATCATGTTCATTCCTCATGCATTTCCTCCATTTCTAATTTTTCATCCATTCATGCATATTAAAAATTAACAAACACATAAAATTAGCAATCACATAATAAAAACATACATAATCATACACAAAGCAATATGATATATTACTTGATAAATAGAGCATATGTTAACCAGTTTGGTGTTCCATAATACAAGCTTGACATACTCAACCATATATTGGATAAGGGATGCATACCATACTCAAAATTGGCAAGTCATATCGATCCCTGCCCTAGCTCTATGAGCTTGTTTTCTCTACTCTACCTATTAGAGGTGGTATTTATGGGGGCATCTTAATGGATCATGAAATATTCTATGTTCATAATTATGATTAGCCCCATGATCATAGGGAGGATTATGGGGCCACCCTCTATTCTACTATACCTACCTAGAAGTACAATACCTAGAAGAAGGTCCCTCTCTACACCAATGCTTGTAGGTCCTCCCTCACCCTCTATAGATCCTATTATAGTAGATGGATCCCTTGGTCTTATTGGTTGCTAGTGATAATGGACATCCCCTTCACTTAGGCCTACTATCACTCCCACTCCACTTAACCCATCTCCTCCTCAGGAAGTCTATCCTAGCCCTCATCAGATATCTCTCTATTGTTATTATGTCCCATGTTGTAAGAGCTTGATTGCACTCTAAGAGTGAAATATTTAGGGTTACTCATAGCTCCTCTAGTCTCTTGTAACTTTCCTCTTGGATTAGGTCCATATCCCTTTGCATGGCCACTATCCTATCCTACAATACCTCTACCTCCCTCATTAGGTCATATTGATCCACGGTCCTACTAAGTCTTGCCACTACCACTATGGGGGAATCTCTTGCTATCCTACTTGGCCTAAACTTCACCATATGGGGTACCTCATATTTTTCCCTCACCCTTTATACCTAAAATGGTGATGGTTGTCCTAAATATTGTATCCATATCCACTTGAACCTACATATATGTCTATATAGGTGGGTTTGTATTCCTTTGCTACTTCTTAGTAGTGCATTGGATGGCCTCTCACAATATCAATTGCATTCATCGGTCTATGATTTGGTGCCTCTACATTGGCACTAATAGAATATCCTTGAGGGTATAACACTCTTGATCCATCTCCTATACTCAATGGCTATCCTAAAATCATCTACTCCTAGATCAATATAGAGAGGATCAGCTAGGTCCTCCTCTATAAACCTCCCTACATTAGGGTCCTCTTTGACCCCCGATGGATCCATCTACATAAATTTGAACTAATAGTCACCTAGGTTTTGTACCTCCGATAGGTGCCACTAAACCCAATCAAACCTATATAGCTCTAGTTCACCCCTCTTTATAACCACCCATATAATCCATGAAACCTAAGCTAGATCCTTCCTATCCTTAATCTACCCAATGTTTATATGCCATGGTTTCCAAATGATCATATTCTCCCATAGCTCATCTATTGCCTTCCTCCCTAGTGGTAGGATATTGATGTATGATGTTTGTACATGCTCAAAGTACCAGCCCCACCTATATATTATTGGTTGTTTTGGGTTGGGCATGGCCATGGTAATGCATGTGATATTTGAATGGCTATGTTCTCCTAGCACCACACCTAGAGTAAAGTAGTGTATACTATCCCTATATATCACTTGTACATAAAATTTTATAATATCTTGTACAAGCGAGCTAGAACATAGGATCCCCATGTGACCACATCTATTGGTCTCACATGTATGCTAACACCCCTACTAGTACCTCTGGAAAGTGTTGCCTACTTGTGTGGCACACCAATATCCTATCCATAACCCCATAGAGCATAGTAGTTAGTACCCCAAATCTATATCATGTAGGCATCTCATAAAAATATAATCTGCTCTGTTGGATCTCATGTGTCAGGTTCCTCCATAATATTTGGAATACTACCTATGACACCTAAATTTTATAGAGCATCCTCCCCTTGATGGGGATCCTCAAGTTCCACCACACATCCTCTAGTGTGATAGTCATCTACCTTATGGGTAGTTGGAAGGTGGATGACACTAGATACCACCTCTTAGCCAATATTGTTAGTAGTGCTCTATCAGTCTTGATCCAAGACATCTCTATCAAATGCAATAGCTCCACCATCCATAGAGTATCCTTATCTATTGCTATGAGCTACTGCAATGCCTCCTCTAAGGTGTTTAGCTACCACTCATTTCTCTTGAGGACATCATGTTAAAAACACCAACATTAATAAACTTTAATCAATTTTTATCATCATTTAAAAAATCAAAATCAAAATCTCATAATCAAGATAATAACATTATCTCTCTCTCTATCTTCTTCTTCTCTTCTTTTTCTCATTTTTCTTTTCTATTTTATGTCTTCTCTCTCTCATTTCTTTCAAATTTGTGCCTCATATTCTCAGTGTATAAATTTTTTTACCATAAAATTTTGGTTGAATTTATAGTTGACCCCTAAATTCATGTCAAGGTCTTGCACAATGGCTTTCTCTACAAAATTAAAAAATTCGTAAAACACTAATCTAACCTAGTCTAGAAGATATATTTAGGTTTGTACCCATGCTTGTTATACTGTTGTGATGGCCATACCTTTCGCAATGGTTGCATGACAAGTGGGAAGTATCATTTGTTATTTTTATCTTCTTTCTCTCCTCTTCGCATGATGAAAATGATATTAATTTTCTCCCTCCCCTCCCATTTTATCCATCCTTTTTCTTTCTCTCTTTTTTGTTGCTTATCTATTTTTGGCATATTTGTTCTTTTGCATATGTTGTTTTGAATTTCTTATGGAATTTTACATTCCTTCTGAAACCCAAGGGGGAACACCCCATATTTAGGGGAATTGATGTCATTAATTCCTTGTAAAGCATGTAAAATTTCAAAGTGTTGGGAATGACACCATTTTTGCATTTTCCCTTTACCTAAGCCTGCTACCCCTTTTTTGTGTTTGTATTTTTTTACCTCTAGGTGTCTACATATTTCTTTAATACATTTATTAGGCCATAAATGCATAAAGAGGGGCTAAAATGTAGACACAAAAATTGACCCATCAAAACGAGTCATTTTTCCCCTAAAACCTAAGAAATCACTAAAATTTGCTAAGGGTAAGTTTGAGCTTCTATTTCATATTTTTATTTGATTTTTTCTCCTAGCCTCAAATTCAAATTCATCCAAGATAGGGTGTGAATTTGGAAATTTTGGGTTTTGTCTCTTGAAAAACCCAAGTTTTTAACTAACATTTGTGACGTCAGCTCTTAGCCAAGTTTGAGTTTTGTTTTCCTACTTAGACCCCTCCAAACCTCATATAAATAGAAGTATTGGAATCCCTTTTCCCTCTTAGAGATAAAAATACAAGAATATCTATCATCTATCAAAATGATGCTACTAAGTCTTGATTCTTTTGTAATGCTCTAGTACTCTACTTTATTTTGTACCTCTTATGATTTTCTACTATGGAAGAGCAAGTGGAGGAGCCTTGATGATATATTATGTACATCATTTGTCTACTAGATAAGGAGGAGAGGTCTTCTATCTTGGTTGCTACCTTTACTCTTGCTTCCTCCATAGGCTTATTGGGTTTATTCTATGCATAATTAGCTCTTTAAATAATTAGTTCTTAGTTTTAATTGCATTTTGCATTCATAGGTTAATTTCTAAAACCTTTTGCAAATTTGCATCCCTCCCTCATGGGGTACAAATTTGGTTTCCTTATTTATTTCTAATTTTTCAACCACTAATTATGGGGTGTGAATTTTATCACAAATAGTTTGGGGGTAAATATCTGCTCCTAAAATCCTAGTTTGTGTCTTACATACTAGTTTTCCATTGCATCCATTTTGTTTGCACATTATTTTACTATTTTGTGTTGTTATATCTTGGTTTGCTTGTTTCTAGAGGTCAACAATCATTTTCATTTTCAAACGATCAACTAAAAGGGCCAAGGGAGCTTGAATTTTGTGCCTCCAAGCTTAGTAACATAGTAGCCTCAGAAAGCCCCCAAACACTGGTCAAATTTTCCAAGATTTTGTTGGTGATTTTCAAGTTTGACCAAATTTGGATAGGATTAATCATCGGGTCAAGTAAGTTCTTTGATAGATCTTTTAAGATATTTTTGAGTGTCTATGTTTATTTATTTTATCTATAATTGAAATAAATAACATAAATATGATATATTAGATAAAATACAGTTGCATTTTAATCGTAGATTTAAGAATTTAGACATTAAATAAGATAATCATATAGTTTGCATCTAGGCTAATCCTATTTGTGCATTCTCTTAGACCCTCGATTAAAAAAAAAAAGTTTTACGTTATCGTAAAATTAGGAGTATTCTTTTATTAATATCAAAAATCATTCTATGAATAGTACTTTGTTTATCTTGCATCACTCTTTGTAACATTTATTATATCTTAGCTCATTGTCAAAGACCAAACTTAGGTGTATTCTCAATATACACATGAAAAATTCCATCCCACACTTGGAGTGAGTCCTTAAATTACTCTTGGTGAACCCTTGAATACCCAAGCCCTTGAATGTAGATAACAATAAGTATCACAGTTACCTTGGCTCCCAATGGATCTATCGAGAATCATCCGTAGAGATTATTTTCCCCTCTACAATTACATGGTGAAATACCTATGAAGAGGTAAGATTAAATCAAGATGAATATATAAATCTATCTAAAAAAAATAGCATTTTGGGTTGAAAATCCTTATTTAGATCTATTTACTTATTTTTTATATTGCTTGATAAGACATATAAAGTATTTACCATTTTTCCATGTGTAACTTATACAACAAATAGGTCCGAGGTGTACACCAATTGGTTCATCAAAACCCCATAAGGGGGCAGAGGTCCAAGGTTCAAATCTCAAGCCTCGCTAGACAAAATGCTTGTCCCTTTCCTAGTGATTTCAGCAGCATAAAAGGTTTAAAATGATTATGGCATGGTGGTTATAAGGGTGGACTGCACAAAAGATCTATGTGGCAGCTTTTGGGGTGGACAACACAGAATACTATAGCGGCCATAAAAGCTGGAAAACCTGCCCAGATTCATGGCGGCTACTGATTCCACCATGTACTGAAAAAAAAAACTTATACAATAAATATATGATCCAATAATATATCCTTAAAGGACTGAATGATAGAATATTCAATATAGAATGCATGATCTCTTTTGAATATTATAAGCTATATCTTATGAATTTCATAATGAGGTGTCACATATGTAAATATTCTAAGGGACACAATTCCCTTTAGGTATAATGATTGAATGATCTTTGGCAAGATGCCATGTATAATATAGAATTAGTCATATGTTTCCATATTGTATGGTATTTCTTTCTCCTTCCTTCTTCCATATATTTTTTAATTTTTGTTTTTTTAATATTTATAATTTTCTTTGTATTTTATTTTATTTTACACTATTTTTGTGCACTTATTTTTGTTTTCTATGGTGCATGTTTCTAATTTCTAATATCAATTTCTTGTTTATTGAATGTCTAAGGTCTAATGAATTTATACTACTAAACCTTGACACTAGTTCCATAGAAACTATGGTGGTGGTGTAATCACTTTGGGAAAATAATTATAATTACGATAGTACTACTTTTGTTCATCATTTTTTGTAGGAAAAAACAATATATAAAAAATACAAGCATATGTAGTAAAAAAATATTGATAGAAGATAATGGATTTGGAATTTTATACAAAATATTTGTAGTATTGGTTTTTTTATATATATATTTTTTTCATTTTTTATTAAGGTATATTTTTCTTTAAATTCTTTTGATATAGAGATAATGTCTTTTGTAAGTAAATAAAATTATTCACAAGTTTTATGTTAAACCTAGAAAATACTTCTTCATTGTCCCATAAGTATGAAATATCATTTTATGACATGATTTATGTAAATGGAAAATATGGTTCAATGATTGTAAATCATTGCTTGGAAATCTATTTATAGCCATAAATTTTTTATCCTTGGTCTTAAAAATTCAAAAAATAATTGATGAAAAGAGAGTCAATATGCAAAAAGAGATATGTAATGATAAATATGAATTTGACTATATTTATTTATAGTACGAGGGGATTGATATGTGTAACAATCCAAAACTACCAGCCTAATTTTTTTTGAAGAGCACTTACAAAATAAGGCTCTCAAGGGTGACACCCCCTTTTTCTATAAATATATCAGCATTCAAGGGTTTACCAAATTTGAGTTCTAATTCATTGTAGATGACACTTAGTGAATATGAGAGGCCAAATCCCATAGCTTTTGGGGTTCACCTTACTAAACCTACACATTTATAAGGATGCCATAAGAGGTCCCCCCACATTTCCTACACCCTCCTCGATATAGGACCATATGACCACAATGTAGGGATTTTTATTTAAAGCTCACAATACTTAAAGTGGGATGCCAATTCCCTAACCTCACTCTAGCTCCACCTAGGTAGGTTACATGGCATAGAGCCTTAGTTCTTAGTTACCATACCTCCATGAGCTAACTAAGGTTATTGTCACTTTGATGACAACTAACATGATTTCCTAATCCTACATGATCGAGGAATCACCACTGCTACCTTGTGAATAGATTTCCCTACACACCCAATCCTACTCGTTCAAGGTGTGACTACTCACAAGTTCCCTAGCTATTGTATACACACAATTCCTTCCAAGTTCATGAGATCCTAGCTATTGCATCCTTGCAACTCCTTCTAGGTATCACATCTACCTGTCTATTGCATCCATGCAACTCCTTCCAACATTAGATTTTATTGTTTACAAGAGGAAAATTCTACCCACCCCAAGGATAGATAATAATATCATATACCAAAGCTAAACAAAGCACTAAGCATAAGTGTAATACATAATTCATCTCAATAAAAAATGCAAAAATAAATTCCTCTTAACCATAATCAAACTAAGCAATTATTGAACTTAAATCTCAAATGCTTCCATCAACAATTACAAAAGCAAGATATTCCATATCTCAAATATGACATACATCAAAAGGTTAATGGAACACATTAATAACCAACTTTAGAGTTTACTTTAAAAAATAATAAGGCAACTCCAAGTTACCATTTAACAATGTAACTTCCATTACACAAATAATCATTATTTGATGTTTAATCATTACAAAGCTTTAATATCCACAATAACAAAACCTTCAAGCTCTAGGAAACCTTAGCCAAAGTTTCTTGAATCCATCCACAAGTTAGCAAGCCTCTTAGTGATGGGAAAACCACCATGATCATTGTGAGATATACTTAGGGATTAGAACAACTCTCTCATGCAATGCAACTTACAACATGCCATAACAAAAATGCAAGCAACCATGCATCATTTCAAGTAGCTACTAGAAAAGAAACTCACTTTCTTCATAATGATTTCTTTAACTACCACTAGTCTCAAGAAATCAAAATAGCTAACTTATCACATAAATATGTAACAAAGAGAATCCCATACTTCTCTTTAAGTGATTCCTTTACTATCACAAGCCTAAGGAATCAAACATCTAAAGCATAATACTTTCCTTTAAATGATTCCTTTTCTTTCACAAGCCTAAGGAAATCAAGCAACTATAGTATTATTTCATTCAAAGGTATAAGTAAATTCAAACAATTTCCCTTATACAATATTTTAATGACAAGCATTTTTTTAGCATCTAAGTTAAAAATAAATCTCTTAACAAAGATACTCTACACAACATCTAAGTACTTGATTTAAACCACTAGAAAACCAAGCAATAAATAAATCCAAAGCCAACACTCAAAACAACTAGCAACAATGACACTCAATATAAATGAAACCTAAGCATACACAGAGTTATCCTATAAATATCTTAGACCAAGGGTTAAACACAAGAATCTAAGTGCATAATTAAATTATCAAGGATTCAAAACCACAATCTAAAATTAAACAAAAAGATGACAAAAAATAAAACAAAACCACCCAAGGCTTGCATGAGTAACAACTAAAACATGCATGCAAACTAGAAAGTAGTGCTCATTTTGAAATAATGACTATGTAGGTGTAAAGATAGCATAGTCACCACCCTACCAACTAAGGTTATGCACATGCATAAAAACCCTAATCCTTTCCTTGAGGCTCACTACACCGGAGCAAAGCGCACGTAGGAAGGAACACCATCCATCTACCTTGCACTTCATCTCATACTAGGAAAGAGAGATGTGCATAAACCTACAAGACTAGAATTTTATTTATTGATAAATATTCTAAGGAGGAAAACTAGTCAAAGATAAAACCAAACAAAATAAAATGAGTAAGCTAAAAAACAAGACCCCATGATACAGGTAAGGAGAAGACAAGCTAGGTTTCAAGAAAAAACCAACAACAATAGTCTTACCCAAGCAAAGGAGACATAACACAATAAAACAAATACTCAATGGAGAACTTGTAGGTATGCATGGATCACACACATGATAAATATCATGGAAGTAACAAAAATTCCAAAGACTAACATGCTTAGCAAAACCAGGTCAAATGCTAAAAACAAAGCAAGGTAAAACCATATCGTTCAAAGATCCTTCCTTTTAGCTTTGTGTAAACTTGATTTGGCCCGCACTTACTACTTGAACTATCCTCACATTATTAAAACATCCAAGAGAAATTCCACCCATTTTCCTCTCCCTCCACCATCTTATGGAGCAAAGAGGATCATCATGTCTTGGTGTATGAGTGTTCAAGAAAACGCTCAACAACAGGTTCATCAAGCACCATCTAATTTCAATAAGTATTATAACTTATGTAGCAAGGTGGTAATAAATTAGGTTTAATTAAAGAAAGATATTAATTAAAACCAAACATTAGGATTCAAACCTTTATTTAATTATTTCAAGCCAACCTTAGGTTTAATTCCATAACTCTAATATTAATAACAATATCATCCTGAAACAAAAGTATAATCCATCCAAAACTAATTTACAAGCCACAACAAGCATAAAACATTCTCATTATGTTCATCCGCCCATGTAGAGGAGTTGGAGAGCAAGTGGGTAGTTAAACCTCTCTAGTTGCTGAGAGGCCTAGGTTCAAATCTCTCGCCTCACATGTTGCGGATATGTTATGTAATGGTTCCCTCGTGGTCACAGTCTGTTTACCCCTTGTGGCCACCACCAAAAAAAAAAAAAACATTCTCATTATGTTCCACACCATTATTTTATCCTTGATTGGGCAACTTATTTTTTCTAAGATACACAGCTATCATCGAACTACTTTAAGGAGGTTCATTACAAGCAATTTCCTAGTCCAATGGTGCAAAACTTATGGAGTTAAGAAAACATGATATGCATCTACATGAAGGGTAATTATCCATGTTACCCCGAGTTGCTTGATGAACTAATCATCCTCATAATTTCCCTAAGTATCTATCTCTTGTAGGTGGTTGCCCATATGGTTCCACCAAGGAGAGCACCTAGTCCTACATCCATAAATACATCAACAATACCATATTCGAAGTTTCCAAAATAATGCAACACTCCATCATATATAGATAAAGGATACTATGCCATTAACCACCCCATTAATACATAATTCAAAGCACATAAAGAGTTCTATACAAATAGTGGTGTTACAATATGGTCCTAATGGATCTATCATACACTTGGATGAATTGGATATATTTAGAGAATATATATCAAATATTTTGTAATATTACAAAGGTTTTGACATAATTATTGCAAATTTTGTTTTATATAACATACACTATCATAGCTTTTGAACTGCAAAAACATAGTAATACAATCGTGCTTAATTGGGATATATCTAGCATTTGTATCTAAAATAGTGACTAGTGCAATAGATGACATATTGTAACCCCTTAGCATATTATTGGATCAAAAATTTCTCTAAGGTAATAGTTATTAAATACCTATTAAGAACTAATTGTTTATATTGTATGGTGGCTTGAGGGTCAAATATTTAAGTAAATTTTTTTTTGATTGATTAGAACATTAATGATACTCCTTGGTATCTTATATAGTAGCATCCTTCTTGACCATTTTGGTATTAGGTTAAGTCTTATTGGAAATTTTTTAGATGGACCTATTTATAGTGTCAAGTTTCACAACAAAGGATAAAATTTGATTGATTATAGTGGGGGTGGCATATCAACTATGCATTTAATCTTGGAAATATTAAGCACCATTCTTAGAGACTAAATATCCTAAATATTTTCCTCTTAAAATGTCACACTCATACTTGTGTATGAAGGATATTATCTTATTTATTTAATCCTTGAAATGTATCCTCTATATATTTTTTATGATCTTGTTTTTTTATGGCAAAAATATCATCTACATAAGATGCCACACTCTTCTATATGATATAATATAAAACGTAGATTATGGATCTTTTATAATTTGCCCCATATGTTTAAGGACAAAATACATGAGTCTATTTAATTTATAAATTCCATATTTTATCATCCTTTAAGGCAATTATTATTTGGTTGTATCCTAAAAAACCATCTATAAGAGAAAGTATTACAAATTCCATGGTAGAAACTATGATTTAATCCATGGAAGGAAATAAAAAACTATCCTTTGAATAAGTTTTTTCTAATATATATAAATTTTATTTATGATGTTAGGAATTAGAATCATTTTACTTTATGGAAATATATTTAAATCCCAATCAACATAATCGATATGATTTCTATATCCTTATTTTAATATTTTATTTATCTCCTCTTGAGTGAGCTTGCTTACCACATTAAAAAAAATTCTAGCAATTTGTCTTATGAGTTTTACATTTGAATAAGTAATAATTCTATTCATAACAACTTTATGGTCTATTCCATCCATTCCCATATAAGTATAGGCCAAGATATATCTAAACTCTGTAACTACCTTTATGTACTCATCAATTTATTGTGGAATCAAATCTTTGGCTAGTCTGATCATTTTAGGCTCTTCTCATGTATATTAATTTTGATAGTATTGATAACTACATGTTATTTATAATATAAAAATAGTATGTATTATTAGTTAATTTTTAATATTAGCATCATCTATGTCTATTGTCATAATTATGAAAAAAACATCTCTTTTGAGAAATTATAGGATTTCATATTTAATTTCCATTTAAATATTGATGATATTTATACCTCATAGTTAACTAATATCATATCATATTTACTCATTTCATTGTTATGAAATAATAATAAATGAGTAGGTTTGGATAGGTCAATGACCATGTTAATCATATTATCAATAATTATGTCATTTTTAGAAATAATGGATCCATTAGAGAGAAGGTATCCCTATACTATTAAATATTAGAAATATCACATCTAGGAATAACTAAAGCCTTTCGTTTGTGATCATCATATAGAAATTACTTTTATTATCTTGCTTTATATTCCATGTAGCATATGTAAGAAATACCAATAGTATTGTTTTTATGAGACCTATGTTTGAATTCCATTTGGATAAATTTTCTAAAGCTATAAGCTTCTATATTCTATATATTGCCTAAACTAAAAGTTTATTCTTGTTATTTTTCATCATATTCATCTATTTTGACTATATATAAAAAATATTTCTCATATTATCTTAGGACCATGATGGAAGCAATACGTAAATAGAAATTATCTTATGGTATTCAATGATAGATAGTGCTTAAAATCTTGTTGGTCTAATAACTACACATCACCATTGTTGTGTTCTGGTTTGTCATCAAAACTGAACCTTGAACTATGACTATCATCTAAAATATTTTGAAGGTGAACAACTACTATTCGCAGCCCAAACCAAGCATTAGAAGGGTTAAAATACCTTAACCCAACCTCTAGAGTAGGCTGGTATACCTTGTCAACGTAATCAATGTTGAATATTTCTAGCTCAAAAATACTAAAATATTAAGGATAGAGGTGAAAGGGTTAAGAAATGAATGAATTAATGATGGATGGATGAAGCTAACAACATATGCATCCACAAATAATCCTCTAGTAAATCAATTTCTAGAAATAGTATTTGGAACTAACAACATTTAAAACTTAGTAACAATCCATATTGAGAGCTTTGGGTATGCTTAAAGAATTATTTCAAAAATCTAAAGAATTTAAAATCCAAATTGACATAATTAGATTAATGTATTGACTAACAAAAATAGAATTCTTATAAGTATGCGTGCAAATATGAATCATTCCAATTTTATCAAAGTTAATAATCCAAATCAATAGAATAAACTAACCATAGCAACAGTTGCAGAAATGACTTCACAAAAGTCATATCAACAAGCAACACAAATGCAATTTTGAGGTAAACATCCCTGGTAATGCTCTTTTCATTAATTGTAGAGAATGGACAATAGTAGAGAAAGCAAACACTTCAAATATGACCCTTTAAAATGAGGGTTTGACCTCTATTTATAATTTTACAATCCTTTCATTTTGAGCATTACAAGGAATATTTTAAGTTCTTGATCTTCTTACAACTTACCATCACTAGTGGCATCCAACATCATTTCAAATAGTTACAACAAATATCAAATAAGAATAAAACTTTGCCATCCCTTGTTATTACAACATATTCATATTTATTGATATGCAACTAAGTTAGTTGGGTTGAAGGTTCTAGAGACTTCTGGACTGCGACCTCTTATTTTCTTGGTGTTTCAGCTTTCATGATATTTAGTTCAATGTCTTCTACTTACTGTAGCATGCATTCATGCAAAAACACGTTGAAAATTTGAGTTCAAATAAGATTCAAACTTTTTTATTGATCTGAGGATGAGCGACTATGATCAATTTATTGACTGGCTCATGGCCGCTCTCTACCTTTGTATTCCTTAAAACTGTGTTAAAATTTTACCTTTTAGAGATTTTGATAGATTCAACTGTGGATTCATGAAATATCATGGCTTTGATAATTTTCTTATTTTTGCCCGTTCAACCTTGTGACCATTAGAGTTTCCCTTAACTTGCTTGTTTTCCCTTTAGTCTTAGCAGATCTTTACAATATGGGATCTTTTGTTTACCTTTTCCTTTAAAATACACTTATCCATGATTCTAGGCTCTTATCCATTTTTGAAGTCATCCCGTAGCTGCGCATCTATTATATTCTTGAAAGGACTCCTCATTTCCACACCATCGCCAAAGAAAAATGCTCATCCATGTACAATTTTCAAACTTTATCTATTTTGTACATTCTTATTGTGGCGAGGCAAATATCTATGATTTTAGGCCCCCAATAAGTTTTTTACTCTTAGTCACATCTCATACAAAGAAGGTTGGAAAATAATGCACCTTAAGGAACTTAAACCATACCTAATCTATCGACTATGGATTTGAGCTTGTATCTCTCGGTTGTGATTCTAACAAAGGATTACATCAACCATGCTTCATTTTTCAACTTAGTCATTTCTTATGAATTTCTCTATAGAATCATGTGTTTCAGTGGTTTTGAGTTCATTTGACCTTCACGACTCTTCCTCCAAGTACCTTTCTAATTTTTATGTTGCTAACAAGGGGATCTGGTAGCTACGCTCAATCGCTCAATAATAAAATTTAGAACTCTTATCACCCCTTTATCGTAGAATCATATTTTGGGCTGCTTTGTCAGACTTTCCCATGAATTGGTGCAAATCAATGGATTTGAGGTTGTTTTTATTATGTGTTTTTCTCATTTTTATGCTATTAACAAAGAGAAATGGCAACCACACTTCAAAGCAAATTTTGATGCCATTCTAACCTCTTTACCATGGATTCATGTTTTTAGCATATTTGAGCCTTATTTTCATGCTTCTCTCAACCATTTCTCTTACAAAATAAATCTCACAGTTGTACATCATTCTTTAAGAACCAAATTTATCAGTGATTTTGAATTAAATGACTTGGGACCAAATATCCTTGAGTTTTTCACTATCTTCAAGGCTACAACTTTAAAAAATTTATAATTTTGGACCATCAACTGCTCATTTAGTCAATTTTTATAATTTGTTTAATCCTGTACCTTTTTGAGCCTAAATTATAGTGCCTCTTGGGGGAATTTTCTTATAGACTTATAGATATTAGATAGACTTATCTCAGAGCTAGCACTTTCTAAAGCATATTAAAATTCAAAGAGACACACTAGGGGATGAAGAGTATACTATACAAAATGGAATGGAAACACTAATGGGTACAAAATGAAGGAAAATTTGAAGTGAAAAAAATAGAAGTGAACGACTAATATCAAGGAGGTACAAAGGATAGGGAAAAAAAAACCTCATATTACACATGAAATGGTGGTGATAGAAGATAGATGTGCTAACAAACAAAGAGGCTTGTGGAGTATTTTGTAGATGGGGATGATGAAGGAGTAGCAGAGTGCTAGAGACAAGGAAAATAGAAGAATCAAAAATGGAATTTAAGGTACACAAACTAAATAAATTGCCAAAAAAATCATACCTCCATATATATACTCTATCATAGCTTAGAGCTACTTCAAGGATAGAAAGATTACCATAAATTGGGTGATCTTCCATCACTTCTATATCTCTTGCATTTCCTCAAGCTAGCTAACAATAACTTGTATTCTCCTCTGCGTTCCTTCATTTGTACCATTTGACTCATTTTTTACACTTAAAAATCCATTATTTGACACTCTTTCCTTATATAGGGTTGAACTGAGGGACAAGGTTTCATCATCTGATGTTTCCAAAATCACCCTTCCTAGATTTTGAAGATGTTATGCTTACTTAAGCTGTCCATCCATGTTTCAATTGTGTCCTTCACTCATATTTATTTTTGATTGATGGAGGATGGGTTTTATAAGGGTGCCAAAACCTTATTTACATAGAAAATATGATAAAAAGTAGATCAACAAGACCAAAACATCCAAGGGCAGCCAAAGGTACCACAAAAATAGACAATAGAGCAAGGAGATGAGTCATAAATACCCTATATAGCAAACAAGTAGAAAATTTATCCTAGGGTCAACATGTCAAAAAGGATAGCATAGAATGGTAAGGCTACATCAACAAGAATATATCAAAAATATTATATCATATGCCATCGTGATAGTTTCATTCCCACAAATAGGGTATTACTCATGTGCAAGGTGGTAACCACTAGTCGTCGGGTTCACTTCATCATGTTTTTGGAAGTCCTTCAAGGCTTCAGCTACTAATACAAATTATATAGGATATTAGTTGATTGATCATACAAAGTTAGGGTAGCCTTAGAATCATTTTCCACATTGAACAAATTCACAACCATCCCAACCATGGGATCAAGAATGGTCTTCTGGTATAAGTTGCTAGTGAGCTACCCCAATGACTCAAAGAATTTCATAGCAGTCGAATTCACATCAACTATTACCTTTGTTAGTGGGTTTTCAGTTTTAATATGTTTGAGCTTGGAGGAAGCATGCATAAATCTAGAAGTTTCTTTATGTTTGATCCCAAGCGTGGAGGTTTTGGAACAACATTACGAGGAGGATCCATGGGATGGTTCAGGAATGATATTCTTACCCTAGTTAGAGGAGATACGGGAATCTCCCTAGGTTTTCTCATCACTAGAGACATCATCATCAAGAGTTTATTGATTGGTGCTAGGGGAAGGTTGGGTGATAGATGGATTGGTAGTGATGATAGCTTTCTCAAATTTGTTTTCAAGGGCATGGTGGTATAGGATGAGGTGGATCCCCTAATGAATTGGGTGGGATGACTTACCTTTCTTAAAATTGGTAATGGGGAGTTTTAGGGAGTGTAAAAGGTACTCATATTCATAGCCTTAACATCCCTCAAGTGATTGATAAATGCAATGTAGAAGTTGTGAAAGGGAGAATCAACTTTGTCAATAGTAAAATACTGTATGACAGGGATGAAAACACGACCCCAAGGAGTAGGGAGAGATTTACAAATGACAACATCATTTTTCCAAATGAATTTCTTACCTTTGGTGAAATTTTTTATTTCTTTAGTCAAGGATTTTTTATCTCTGTGAATGATGTGGCCATCAATTGGAAGTTTTGTAATCTTATCAAGGAGCTTGATACTAACTTGGAACTCTAGACCCTAAACTATAATGTGACCCTTATTCCACTCATGTTACTCCTACTTTCGAGTGAAATTTTATGATATTTTCTCCTATCATACACTAGTTTTAGTGATCTTGTCTCTTGTCACAAAAAATTCTCTAGCATACCTCATGTCATTATAGAAGTAGCTTGTTTTCTATCCATTGGGCTATAGAGTCATGTGATATGTTTTGACAGTTTTAGTGGAAAATACATTTGAATTACCAATGATTCCTCCTCCCTCAAAGCATCTCATGATTTGCACATCAAATATCTATTTCATATCTTATTTTCCTTAAGTATATGTACAAAATGATGTAAGGAATTCATTTTCACACGAGCTTGCCCCACTCTTTCATCATGATTTTAGTCAGCCACTTTATTTACTTATTGACTATGTACACAAAAATATGGTGTGTAATCCTATGCTTGGATTTGAGGTCTTTTGTGAAGCTACCCCATGAATTTGCAATATCCAAACAAAATAGTCCTAAACCTGTACTTTTCCTCATATCCCTAGTTTGACAGTTCATAAAAATTTTTGCCCTTTCATGAAAATGCTCTGATTCTCCATTCCTCTTCAAATACTCAATGTGCAGGTCTAATGATAATTTTTTATCGTTTGTAGTCTTGACAAGCTCTTCTCGATAGATCATCAAAGTTTTCAAATCCCTTTGAAGATATTTGTACCTGTACAGGTGTGGTTTTTTAGCTTCTACTTCTTCTAATTGGATTACATAGGAATTTAAAAAATGAGACCCCCTTGTCTCTAGGAAAGAGAAAAAATGAACCACAGTCCTTTCTTGTAAATTCTCATTGAAACAATAGTTTTGTAATGAATCCCTTTGTGGGAAATATCCATCTCTACCTCAACACCATATTCAATACCCTGCTATAAGTTGACCTGATGTCATTTGTATATTTCTATAATGAAAGGATGAAGGATTTGGTCAAAAAATTTAATCATATTCCTTTCTACAAAGATTTTTACCTAATTTGTTTTTTTTTCAAGATAGATTTATGAGTTCTTGAGGGAAATACATATGCCAAATAATTGAGGAATGTCGACCACCACTATATCATGAATCACCACTAAATTAGGATACCTATACAACATCATCATGAAGTGCTTCAAGATGCCCATACCTTTTATAGTTTTCTCTTATAATTGAAACCATTCAAATTCTATTCGATCCATAGTCAACTTCAGAACTTTGTATATATTTAGGGGCATGATCGATATTTCAGCTCTTGGATCTACTACTTAATTATGCACTATACCCTTTTCTAAAAATATTGGTAAATAACATGGACCAAACTATTTTTTCCCAAAACTTAAAGCTCTGCTTCTTTAAATTGAGTCACCCTCCCTAGTTAGGTTTTCTAAAGAGGTATTGACCAAATTGAATTCTGAAAGTATCAACAAATATTTCCTCAAGCCTTGATTAAATTGGAAATAAATCTTGAACAAGCCTAAAAAATGGACCATCCTTTCCTTTCTCTCTTCTAAAGTTATAGTCGGTAAGTACAAGCTTCTACGAGCTTTAAATCTTCCTTGATTTAGGGGCTTCACTGGTGGAATCTGTTCCTACATCCATATTTGATTTTCTTTATCTTCTTATTGAACTTTAAGAGCCAAAGAGTAATCACCTTAGTTGCCTACCAGCTTTCACATCACCTAAATCATTTTAGCTTGAATCTTTTGTTTAAACAAAACTAAGTGATAAGACTAGGGGCATGATTGACATTTCATCACTTTTTATTTTTCCATATTCTAGATTCTACTCATCTTCTTCCTTTTTTCCAAAACTCCTTTTGATAAGTTGTGACCCATAATTTTGATGGGCCTATTGGTACTGAATCTCTACACTACTAAGTATTTCCATTTTAATATTTAGAAAATGTGGTTGTTTTCTTTTATCATTCCAATTAGTATACTACATCATCATTATTGATTCTTTCTTTCTATGATCTTGACTTGTTTGATAATTAGAGAAAACATTATTTCTAGTTTCTTTCCACGACCATGATTTTACTTCCTCTAGGGGTTCGTTATAAGGTGGGCTGAGAGGAGGATCAAAGGAAGGATTAATTTATCTAGGAGGGAGTTTACCTACTATGATCAACATATTTTAATCTTGGATAGCTTCCTAGAAAACATGAGGGAACCTCTTTTCTTTAGATTGTTGAATAAGGAGACTTAAATCAGGATGGAGTGCATGAATGTAGTAAAGGTATGCTTGGGGGTGAGAGGGTTGGTATTATTGAGGAATTCTTCTCCACATCCTCTTAAAAAAATATTGAACTCAAAAATATTCTCATGAGAATATTTTTTTACAAATGAAAATTGAGTGAGCAACAAAAAAGGATATTTAGGATTGTCAAACTCATCAATGAGAGCTTTGACTAGATTCACCGAAGTTGTAATAATCCTATCTTCTAAGGATTTATACCACATTAGTACCTTACCTTTGAAATATAGAACCAATAATATAACCATGATATTTTTAAAAATAATGTTGTAAATTGATAACTATGAAGCTATATCTTGACAATGTTCCTTTGCAATATTTTCTTTCCCTTGATAACTAGGCAGATTTTTCAAAGCAATCCTAGGAATTTAATGAATAATTGGGATATTGAGGGGGCCATAGACATACCATGGGGGATAATTTTGATAAGACATAAAACCTAACCTAGGTGGTCATGAAAAACCTAGGGGGAGTGACTTTTTACAATTCCAAATTCATGCAATAAGACCAGTAGAGTTGTTCTAAGAATATAAATTAGACATAAGTTACCGGTAAGATGCCAAACTCTTCTATATGATATAATGGAAAATATAGGTCATGGATATTTTATAAGTTACCCCATATTTTTAAGGACAAAATACATGATTCTAGTTCATTTATTAATTCCATATTTTATTATCCTTTAAGGCAATTATTATTTGGTTGTATCCTAAAAAACCATCTATAAGAGAAAGTATTACAAATCCCATGGTAGAAACTATGATTTAATCCATGGAAAGAAATAAAACAATATCCTTTGAATAAGTTTTTCTATTATATCTAAATTTCAAGTATGATATTAGGACTTAGAATTATTTTACTTTATGGAAATATATTTAAATCTCAATCAACGTAATTGATATGATTTATAGATCCTTATTTTAATATTTTCTTTATCTCATATTGAGTGAGCTTGCTTACCACATTAGAAAATTTTCTAGCAATTTATCTTATGAGTTTTACATTTGAATAAGTAATAATTATATCTATAAAAAATTTATGGTATATTCCATCCATTCCCATATAAATATAAGCTAAGATATATATAAACTCTATAACTACCTTTGTGTACTCATCGATTTATTGTGGAATCAAATCTTTGACTAGTTTGATAATTTTAGGCTCTTCTCATGTATCAATATTGATTTTTATAGTACCAATAACTACATGTTATTTATAATATAAAAATGGTATGGATTATTAGTTATTTTTTTAATATTAGCATCATCTATGTCTATTGTCATAATTATGAAAACAACATATCTATTGAGAAATTATAGGATTTCATATTTTATTTCCATTTAAATATTGATGATATTTATACCTTATAGTTAACTAATATCATATCATCTTTACTCATTTCACTGTTATGAAATCTTAATGAATGAGTAGGTTTGGATAGGTCACTAACCATGTTAATCATATTACCAATAATTATGTTATTTTTAGAAATAATAGATCCATTAGAGAGAAGGCATCCCTTTAATACATTGGAAATATCACATCTAGGAATAACTAAAGGCTTTATTTTGTGATAATCATATAGAAATTACTTTTATTATCTTGCTTTATATTCCATGTAGCCTATGTAAGAAAGGACAATAGTATTGTATTTATGAGGCCTATGTTTGAATTCCATTTGGATAAGTTTTTTAAAACTATAAGGTTCTATATTCTATATATTTCCTAAACTAAAAGTTTATTCTTGTTGTTATTTTTTATCATCTTCATCTATTTTTACTATTTATATAAAATATTTCTCATAGTATCTTAGGACCATGATGGAAGTGATACATAAATATAAATTTTCTTATGGAATTCAATGATAGATAGTGCTTAAAATATTTTTGGTATAATAACTACACATCATCATTGTTGTGGTCTAGTTTGTCATAAAAGCTAAACCTTGAACTGTAACTATCACCTGAAATATTTTGAAGGTGAACACCTACTAGTCATAACCCAGACCAAACATTGGAATGGTTAAAATACCTTAAATGAACCTCGAGAGTAGGTTGGTAGACCTTGTCAACATAATCAATGTTAACTCTTTTTAGCTCAAAAATAGTAAAAGCTTGAGGATAGGGGTGAAAGGGTTAATAAATGAATGAATTAATTATGGATGGATAAAGATAATAGTATAGGCATCCATAGAGAATCCTCTAGCACATAAATTTACAAAAAAAGTGTTTGGGTCTGACAACATTTGAAACTTAGTAATAATCCATATTGAGAGCTTTGGGTATACTTAAAGAATTATTTTAAATATTAATCCAAATTAATAGAATTAGATTAATGCCTTGACTAACAGAAATATAATTCTCATAAGTATACATGCAAGTATAAATCATTCCAATTTGCTCTAATTTAGAAAATCAGTAGATTAAACTAACCATAGTAGCAATTGCATAATGACTTCACAAAATTAAAATCAACAAGCAACACAAATGCAAGTTTGAGGTAAACATCCCTAGTAATGCTCTTTTCATTAATTGCAGATAATATACAATAGTAGTGCAAGTAATTACTTTAGAGCTAACCATTTGAAATGAGGGTTTGACCTCCATTTATAATTTTACAATCCTTTAATTTTTAATACTAGAAGAAATATTTTAATTTATTGATATTATTACAACTTGCCATCAGTAGTGGAATCCAACTGCATCTTCTTGAACAGTTACAATAGATATCGAATAAGAATCAACCTCTATCATCCATTTTTATTGTAACATCTTTGTATTGTCTGATCTACAACTAAGTTAGTTGGGCTAAAGGTTCTAGAGAATTTTGCACTGCAACCTCTTATTTTCTTGGTGTTTCAGCTTTCATGGCAATTGCTCAATCTCTTCTGCTTACTATAACACGCAACTGGGCAAAAATACATTAAAAATTTGAGTTCAAAGTAGATTAAATATTTTCCATTGATATAAGGATGAGTGGATATGATAAATTTATTGAATGACTCATAGTCACTCTCTACCTTTGTATTCCTTAAAACCACTCTAAAATTTTACCTTTTAGAGATTTTGATAGTTCAACTGTGGAATCATGAAAATCGTGGCTTTGAGAATTTTCTTGTTTTGGCCTGTTCAACCTTGTGGCCACTAGAATTCCCCTTAACTTGCTTTCTTTCCCTTTAGGTTTAGCAAATATTTAAAATATGGGACCTTTTGTTTATATTTTCATTGAAAATGTACTTTTCCATGGTTTTATAGGCTCTTATCTATTTTTGAAATCATCATGCAATTGTGCATATATTAAATTCTTGAAAGACCTTCTCATTTCCACACCATCACAAAAGAAAATGCTTAGCCATGTATAATTTTCAAACATTATTTTTTTTCATATTCTGACCACAGTGAGGTAGATATTTATGGTTTTGGGACCTGTTGGGCACTGAATTGCACCAAGTTTTCACTCGATACTACGGTTGTCTATCTTCCTAGTTTCTATCCAGGCTTGCACTCGATAGCTGTAGCTCAGCACTCAACATTGGATGGACCAAAATAGGAGTTTTCGATCCAACCTCCAGAGTAGGTTGGTTCCTTGTCAACTTAGTAGGTTGTTGACACAATTATGCTCACTTAGGGTTTGGAGTTTAGGGTAAGAGAAGGTTAGGGTTAGAGAGATGTAGATAACAATGGATGGATAGGTTAACAACATTGCACCATCATAAAAAGCTCCCAAAAAACCATATTAAGGACATACACTCAAATCAACATTTATCTCATAATAGATCGTTTCATATATTAAAGCATAACAGAGAAATGTTATAGAAAGCAATTTCAATACCCAGGGAATGATAATCCAAATAACAGAATTCACCAAACACTTAGATTTTATAGAAATATACTTTCCAATAACATAGAACGAACTCAAAGTAGATTTCAATTACTCACAACAGCTAGTAATCCAAAATAGGCACAAACTAACCATCTAAGTATTTACAGAAATGTAACTATGAAATCCGAACCTCTGACATCAAGCATGAGAACGCAAACTTGAGGCAAATATCAATGTATTGCTCCTTTCATTTAGCTCTTCAGGAATATTTACAATAGCACAGGCAAACACGCTAGAGTCGACCCTTCAAAATGAGGGTTCGACCTCTACTTATAGTTTTCTTATTACAATAATCAAGAAGCAATACACATAATCTTGTTACAATAGTATAAAAAAGATCTTAGCTAGCATCAACTCATTGGTCCATCCTCCAAGAAATCCACTAAAATAAAATCCACCATGATAGCTCGGGGTCTCTGCAACTTGTTGATCGCTCAGTGGAACTGAAGCTCAGGCGTTAAAGATCACTCATTTCCGTTGATCCTTCTTGGGAGTGAATTACCATCGTTGATCTATAACCACCTCTGGTTTTATCTTCTTGGAAACCCTCGATGCTTCATCTCTCACAAGACTTATAATTTTGATACAATAATATCTTTAAAACAACCAAGATTTGGTAGCTTAACCTCAACCGGTGATCTTCTTCATCACACGATTTAGGTTCAATCCAGCATAAGATAAATGCCATTCCACTTTAAAAATTATGACGTCCTCTTTCTTATCAAAAAACAGAATCTCCAATCCGGACCTCTGAACCTCAAATCCGCTCTGAGATATTAATATTTAGTATTATATCCTTCAATCCGGGTTTGGAGCTAGTCACGTACTTCTTCTATCGTGAATCCGTGCTTTCATTATTTTGCCACCCCATATTATCTTCATTCTAGAAATGGAAGACTTGTCCATTCCAGAATCACCATTTCGCACTTTTCAGTCGCTAACGTCATCATCTCTTAGGAACTTTTGTGGATTTTGAAATTTGTCTTCATCTCGGAGTTGGAAACAAAAAGGACCTTCTCGGAATCACCATTCCACACTTTTCCACCACTAACGTCATCATATCTTAGGAACTTTTGCGGATTTGAGATATCTCTTCATTCCGAAGCCGGAGTAAAGTCACCCGAAATCGCTCCAAACAAGAAAACTTGACTAACTGCTGAGCGGATTCATATCTTCTGACCCAGTTTCAGATAAAAGCATACTGCAAGGTTTACAAAATGATGATTTTGTCACTTAGTCAAATTTGTACAAAATTTTACTAAGTATGTGGTCATTTTGGGCCTACATTTTGGCACCTCCCGGGTGGATTTTCTTGCAAAGCCAATCGAATCCAGAGTCTTATCCATTGGGCCTTAGGAGTCAAAACAAGACTTATCTTTAAAGATATGTTTTAAGGAATAATTTCCATACAAACACTACCCTCTGAAAGCTCAAATTCTGCCTAGAGGGTAAAGGTTCATATCAAAACCATGCAAAAAACATCATAGAACTCACTTGTTCAACTAGAGACTGTATCCATAATATCAGTATTACTACTGCCTTCAAAAATATACATAACTCTACCTCCTTTATAAGGCTTCACTTCAAAAATACCTTCACAAAAATGTTGCGCTGTAGAATTCATGCCTTTATTACTTGTTTCTGATAATTGTCAGAGTAAAAATGGAAATACAAAACTATTGTATTAGAAACACAAAAACCATGCATATGTACAAACAAAAATGAAATGATTTTAAGTGTGAGCCCCTCTTGGGCTTGTAGCTACTCAATCCTATTTTCATTCTTCTATAGCCTCTTCATCATCACCTTCTATAGCCTCTTCCTTATCATATTCTCCTAGAGCTTGTAGTCTCTGATTATCTTCACTAGAGGTGTCCCCAAATACTTGGACCATTGATTCCAAAGACCGAAGAGCCTATTTCCAAGCTTGCTCAGAGGGATTTGATGTCTCTTTAAGTTGCTTATAAACATATTGTAGTTCCCCAATATCCTCATAATTAGAAGCATTCCCTCTAGTCACTAGATCTTCCATGAGATCTCTTAAGCGGGTGTAACCCATAATTAATTTGGCAGCTTGTTCTTGGGATAATGGCTCTTCCAATGAATCAATTTCAGCTTCATCCTATAGGTTCTCCTTGATGCTTTGTTGGGCTTCTTCCATAGATAACAAGTTGTGATCCTCCTTCCATAGCCTTTTGAAACCAACATGAACCATCTCCTCATTTATTTCAATAATATCTTTAATTCCCCTGTCCATCCTGTCAAACAATAGCCAGGCTCTCTAAACTGCCCTATGCTTTTTCACCACTATCTTGGAGGCTACCCTGGCTAGATTCCATTATTTATTAGAAATTGGTTTAGCAGCATCACTGAGCCTACTACCAACCAACCTATACATTTGTTCTGTCGGAATCACCATAGGCTATAACTCTCTAGTGATTTGATCTAAATCCTTATGAATGGTAGATAATAATTGGTTGGCATCCTTCAGGTAGTCAATTATGAGTTGAAGACCTGAACATTTTTCTTGAACTTTAGAAAAAAATCCTATTTTATCCTTTTCAAATTATCTTTGGAAAATCCTGAGGACTTGGCTTTCTCAATCTGAAGTTGATGTTTCAAATTTTGAATTTCTTTTGCCTGATCCTCATTCAGCTTCTTTTGTTCTTCTAACTAATCTTTCAACTCATTAGCCTTTTGAAATATTTCCTACCAACTCTTAGCCTCTTTCCTAAGAACTTTATCTACTTATTTTTGATCATGGAGGCTCTTCTTAAGATTTTCAACCTGTTGTTTCAACTTTTCTACCTTATCTTTTGCTATATCAGTCTTCACATAAAAGGTATCTAAGTGAGCCTTGGCCATCCCTAACTCATATTCAGTAGGAAGCTTGTCAATATCTTCTATGATTTCCTCTACTTTATAATCTTGAGTAGTCATTTCATTTTTAGGTTTTCTTACCTACGAAATCAAAGACCTTGAAACCCTTTGCCTAGTGATAGGGTTAACATACATACTTTTCCTTATCACGACCATTCTGCTGGAAGGCCTGGTAAGCTTCTCTGCCCAATAGTCATTTATACTCTGAATGGTTGCCTATTCTTTTGATATAGCAACAGACCTTGAAACATCAGTATCCAAAGGAGATAATGGCATCAAAAACATAAGGGCGGACTGACTTGTTATTGATGGGGGTGGAGATACATTGATAGCAACCTCTATTACAATGGTAGATTCTGTGACTACCGTTGTTGTAGACATAGGTAAATTTAAAGAAACAAGGACAAAACTGATAGTAGAAGGGATGGATGAACTTGGAATGCAGTGTCCCATGGATGGTGGTAATGAAAGAGATGAGGATGCAACAATGGTGGATATTGAAGTGGATATCTCAAAAGTGGAAGGTGGGTTTGGAGGAGGCTGTGACACAATAGAACTGACTGGTACCTCCATAGCTATTGATGGGATGAGGGAAGAACTGTGAGGTGGAGGAGATAAATTTGCCACATTCTCTTGACTAGAAAGGGAGGGAAATCCTTTTGGGGATTCATGGAGATGAGAAGGAGAAGAGGGATTAGAAACCATACCTTCACCTACAGATGTAGGGTGTTCTTGTTCAGCTTATGTCTCATGTTGTTATTCTTGTTCAACTAACCCTTCTATATTAAAAGCAGCTACCTCTTCAACAATTTCCTCCATACTCATCTTCTACCTTTTGGAAGCCTCTCTCTCCTCTATTTTCAAGGTTCTCTTAGTCCTCCTATAAACTAATTGGAAAGCATACACTTCTCCTTTAGAATTTTCTCCCTCTAATACATCTCCTTGCACTACTCCCGATAAGTAGAGGTTGCTCAGGATATGGGTAGTATGAGGGCGCTCGGGTGAGTGGAGGAGCAACATAACGACATACCCCCCAACCCCCAACTAATATCTATGTCTAGATACGATGTCGAGCAAAGAGGTGGGCAGATCTTATTTCAATTAGTGGAATATTGACAACTCCTTATTTTAGGAATTGTGTTTCATTCACCAATTTAGCCTTCTCGGGAGACTTCTCTACCTGCTTAGAAGTAGGATTGGAGATTTTGAGTACTTTAGCTGTGTTTAAAGGAACTTTTTGCATCTTTGTCTAAATATTTTGATTTGTAAGAGAAGAGGGGGACTTAGAATCATTCTGGGGTTTTTCATTGATCAATATTATATTTCTAACATCCTTTGGTATCCAAGTATTAATATTCTAATTATTTCTTTTTGAAAATTCCTTATCAATTTTCATTCCAAACTTTGATTTGGGATTTTCCCAATTTCAACCCTCATACGCCACCAATCCACAATATTTGTTACCCTCACATGGTCCTTTAAATCCTCCTCCTTTTCCTCTCTCTAGCTACATCTCTTTTCTGGAGAGGAGTGTCTTTTATTTTGGTAGATTCAACCCTCACTCTTATTAATTGTATCCTTTGTAAGTCGATGGTCAAGCTCATGCTCTAGATCAAAATCTTCAATCTATTCATAAAAATCCAACCATGGAGGTAATTGATCCATCTTGGAGATTTTCCACTCCAAAAGGGCAGTCTCATCATTATTTCTTCCCTGTTTGAAATTAGCCCTGGGCCTTTTTTCAAATTTATAGGCCTTGTCTCCATTTAGGGTTTTATTTCTCATAGTGAAAATACCATCGGGATCATAACTCCATCTTTGAGGAATATAAAATAGACCTAACCTATCGAGGTAGCGATCAATTTTTTGACTTTGCCCCTGCCACTCGGATATGGTGATATCACTCTTAGTGCATGGTACGTAAGTAAAGACTTCTTCTTCCTCCCTAAACCGTAGCTTGCATCAATGTACTCCACCTGCCTCAAATATTCCAAGGCAAATAGCCTTTCGTGATCAAAGTGAGGTAGGAGAAAGGGTTTACACTACGAAACCATATAACCTGATTTCTTAGTAGCCATCTCGTAGTAGTAGGATATACCAATCTAGGCCTTCCTAAGCATATTCTTTCCTCAAAATCTACTTAGCTAAGGAAGGCAACCTAGGGCACTCATTATACATTATTTTTAGGGCAGGTTCCAAAAATTTCAAGTTGAATCTATAATAGGACTTACTGATATTCAAACAATCCATCCAATAATAGACTGGTAAGGGTTATCCATCACTGGTTTTATCCTTAGCCAGGATCCATGACATTCTACTTTTGATGGCTGCATAGAACATCCACACCAAACTCAAGCAATTTCTAAAATTGGGAGCACCAACACCCTTCTTCATTTTTGATTGGGACTTGTTATTTGGCTTTGGCCTGATTCCGCTTAGTGTCTTAAGAATCTTTTGAGTCCACTTTGGTACTTGAAGCTTGCACGCATGGTACACTACGTCGATTCCACTCTGACTATCTCTAGCTTTGAAAGGTTCTCGGATTAGCATCATTTTTTGTCCTTCTTTATGTGGGATAGAAACTAATAGACCACTCCATGGAAATCCGGATTTAACCATGCGGACTTGAGAGCGGAACACCATTCCAAAGAGTACTCAGCACCATGTGCGGAATGGAACATTACCATGCATTTTGGCCAACACTTAGTAATTTCTTGCAAAATTTCTTCTCTCTTTATTTTTTTAGCATTTCTTTGAAAAAGAACTAATTACAAAGTGTAGAAAGAAAATCAAATAGAAAGTGCAGAAAGGAAAGGGAAATATTTGTACAATGTATATACATATGTTACAATGAGCTTACTTATTACATATAGTAGAGCTTGAGGTGGAAACCATTCACCGGAATTGGTTGTATGTTTCCCTCTGGATCCTTCAACTAAAATACATTAGACTCTTTAGCTTCCACTATTTTGAAAGGACCATCCCAAAAGGAATCAAACTTTTCATGTTTGCCTGGTTTTGCCCTGTCAACATTCCACCTGAGAACTGAGTCTCCAACTTGGAATTTTCTGAACCTGGCCTTTTTATCAAACCATGATTTAATGTCTGATGAGTTTTTTTGAAAATGATCATATTCTTGAGTCCTGCTCTCTTCCAATCGTAGCAAGTGTGTCAACCTGGTTTTAACTGGATCATCCTCTAATTCTTCCTTTGTACTGACAAGCTTAAGTGTTGGGATCTCTAAGTGAATCGGCAATACCGCCTCTTTTACGTATACCAGTGCATAAGGAGAAGTTTTGATGGAATTTTTAATAGTAATCTTGTCTGCCCATAGAGCATGGTTGAGCAATAGGTGCCAACTCCTTTTGTTACCTTCCAAATATTTTCTCAAAATCCTTAATAGGTTTTTATTGGTAGATTCTACAAGTCCATTACCTTGTGGATAATAATTTGAAGTATTTTTAAGAGTGATGCCATACTTTATGGTAAACTCGATGTACTTGGCTCCTATGAAAGTAGGGCCATTATCACTCACCAAAGCTTTTGGGACTCCAAATATGGAAATCAAACTCTCCATAAAGTTGATCACAACTTCTTGGTCTGCCTTCTTTGTAGGAATGGCCTCTACCCATCTGGTAAGATAATCTATAGCTATCAAGATAAACTTGTGCTCTGCTAAAGAATTAGGATTTATAACTCCTATAAAATCTAATCCCCATTGTTGGAAAGGCTCTTCAACTTGAATAGGCTTCAGGGGAGAGGCAGCATTTTTAGTTCTTCCAACGTACCTCTAACACTTATCACAAGCTTGGGTAATTTTAAAAGCATCATTGAACACAATAGGCCAATAATAGCCTACTCTTATTATCTTCAAATCCGTAATTCTACCTAAGCCATGACCACCTATTGACCCTCCATGAAATTCTTCAATGACTCTTTTTTGTTGGTCCTCCTTCAAACATTTTAGGAGAATACCATCCAAGTTTCTTTTGAACAACCCTTCAGGTAGTAATACATATTTTAGAGCATGAAGTCTATACCTCCTTCTTTGAGAAGAATTCAGATCAGGTGGGAAGATCCCAGTTTGGAAATACCTGGTCATTTTCTCAATCCAATCAGAATCTGGAGTGTGTACAATCTCTATTTGATCTTCTTCTATTATCTAACAAGTGGTCATTTTGGCCAATGCTGAAGCATCTATCAATCCTTGGCACAAGGCTCTACCTCTTACCAATTTTGTGGGATGTATCTCCACATCATATTCCTGGATCTTAGTAATCCAACTAGCCCTTTTATCTCCCAAGTCACCTTGTAAAATAAAACTTCTTACATTTGGATGAACCACATATACCAGGGTTTTGCTCTGTACCAGATATTGTCTAAACTTCTTTAGTGACTTCATTACAATGAACACTTGTATTTCAATAAAGTTATATTTTACCTGATAATCATGTAAAGTTTGACTCCAAAAGAACACAGGGTGCTCATCCCCTTGACTATCTTTCTGGGTGAGTACCGAGGCATAGCTTTCTTCAACTCCATAAGCATAGAGAATAAAATATTTAGTGAAATTAGGATTTATCAAGACTAGGGTTGTTGCAATGGATTGCTTGATGACCTCAAAATCTTACTTCCTAACCTCAATCCACTTGAACTCTACCTTTTTCTTGAGTAGTTCAGATATAGGCCTCACTTTTTGTGCAAAATCAAAAATGAATTTCCTGACGAAATTGATTTGACCTAAGAAATACTGCAAGGTCTTCTAATTAGTAGGCAAAGGAATAGCTAGAATTGCTCCAATTATTTTTGTATCTATGGCCATACCTTCCTTTGAGACCACATGGCCTAATAGTTTTCCCTCATGTACTACAAATAATGACTTCTTAGGATTAAGTGAGATACCAAATTCTCTGCATTTTTGAAAAACCTGTTCCAAATGAGATAGATGATCATTTTTATCATGAGAAAATACCGTCATGTCATCCAGGTAAATCAGAATAACTTTGTTTATAAGTGTACCAAAGGCATAGTCCATGGCCCTCTAAAATGTAGCTCCAGCATTAGACAGCCCAAAGGGCATTCTCTGATAGGCAAATGTACCCCATTTTGTGGTGAATGTTGTTTTGTATTGGTCTTCATCTTTTACCCAAATTTGGTTATATCCAGAGTAACCATCCAATAGTGAGAATCTTTCTGCTCCAGCTACAACTTGTAATATCTGGTCAATCTGAGGGAGGGGGTAGTGATCCTTGAGGGATGCTTGATTCAGATTTCTAAAATCTACACATAGGCATATATCCCCATTCTTCTTTCTTACAGGTACCAAATTGGCTACCCAAGTGGAATGTTTTATTGGATATATTATCCTAGACTTTAGTAGCTTTAAGAGTTCCTCTCTCATAATGGCTTCTATCCTCGGATTGACAGGCCTCTATTTTTGTTAGAATGGTTTAGCATCAGGTTCTAACTCAATAGTATGTTGGATAATATTTTTGTCATACACCTTAAGGTCTTCATATGACCAAGCCATAGTGTCTTGGTATTTTAAGCATAAATCTTTAATCTCCTCTACTTCCTTAGGTGAACACTAGATCCCAACATTGAGCTTCTTTCCTATTTTGACCTCCACTTCTTTATAGATATTTTTACCGACCTTCATAGCTCCAACCTTCTTTCTATCTTCATTATCAAATAGACTTTCAAGGGTGACCAATCCCCTTGGGATATGATTGTTTCTTAGTTGGATAAAGTCTTGTTGATCTATTTCCTCCAAGTCTTCCTCTTGGATAGTTGAGAAGCATGCTTCTCTTATCATAAAATCTAGAATTTGTTCATCACTTTCAAAAACCTTCCAAAATATCTACTTGTCTGGCACCACAGGTCTGAAAACCATTTTAATTCCCTTGGTCTTCTTAGTTCCAAAATCTACAGGAGGATTGAAATTAGCTCCCTTTGTTGCCAAAGAATCTGCTAGGTGATTATCTTCTCTAGGCACAAAACTTAGATTCAGGGCATCAAATGAATCCATTAGGTCCCATACCCTATTTCTGTAAGCTTTCAAGTAATGGTGCTTACTACTACACTTATTCCTTACCTGATGGACTATCAACTCAGAATCACCATATATGTTCAAAATCTTGATGCCCATGCTTTCTTCTTGCATCAATCCGAGGCACAAAGCCTCATATTCTGTAGCATTGTTGGTACATGACCATGTCAATCTATAAGAAAAATTATTTATCCCTTCAGACTGTGATTGTAGAACCACACCAGCCCCTGCACCATTTCTACATTTAGCACCATCAAAATGCATAACCCATGTTTCTTTGTTTCTTAGGGATTGATTAGAAATAGTAGGGAGTTTCTTTTCTAATTCAGTTGTGATGTTGTATGTACCCATACCAATTCCAAATTGACTATAGTCTTCTCTGAAAGGCAACTCATCTTCAATGTCTAGCTCTTCAATGTTTTCCACTAGCTCAAATTCCTCCATAGGATTAATATTGCACAAATCCTCTTCAATTTTTTCAATATGATAAGCAACTGGTTTCTCAGGTGTTATCCTTATCCTTTTTCCTTTGAAAGGGATTACCATGCTAGAATAATCCATGTACATACATCCTCCTAGTTTTGCAATAAATTCTCTTGAGAGGCATAACCCGAAATAAGGTTCCAAGTCCACCACCACTATTTCCTGCACCATTGTTACCTCGAGAGCTCTGTGCAACCTCATCAGTACATCTTTAATAACCCCAACTATTTTGACAGGTGTCCCATCTAATTGTAACACTCTAGGACAATACCGGGTATATTCCATACCCATTTCTTCATAGACCGCCTTAGGCATAACTATGGTTGATGCTCCTGAATCAATCATACAATTTTGGACTACCCATCCTTCCATTCTTAAGGATATGTAGAAAGGGGGAGGTTTGTTTTTTAGAACAGCAGGTGTCATTTCTTTCTTTTTTGGTGGTATACTGAGGATGGTGGTGGTTGGTCTATTTTGGGGATTTTTGTTGAGGGAAGCTTTAAGCAGGTCAATCTGGCCCGGGATGAAAAGAGTATCATATAGGCTAGCTTTTGATGGAATCCTTTTCATCTCCTCAACAATGTTGTACTCAGACTTGGTCAGGGATAGTCTTTCTAGCCCTCTGTCTGGCTCACCATATTTCCTTTTGTATTGTTGGGTTGCCTCTAATATTTATCTTTTGGTAATAGAGGGGAACCTGAGCCTTTCTTGATCCTCACCCTTGGATCTCATTCTGTCTCCTTCTGTTTCTCTTTCAAGATTTTTAGGGAGACTATTTGTCTTCTCCTTCCCTCTAGCTTGAGGGATAGGAAAAGTGTCACTACTTTGAGGGGGGAGTCAACTTTCTTTTGAGAAGGGACCTAGAATTGTCCCATCTTCTAGGGGTCTACTTGTAAAGATTTCTTTCCAGATCTTGTCATAACAACAATTGGGCTTTCTTCATCCAACTCTTTTTTGACCATGATCTGATCATGGTGCCATAACATATTAACCCTCCCCTTATGATTCATTTAATCTTGATCCATAGCTTGTTGAACATGGTGTTGATACATCACACAATATTGTGATTCATGGGGGTCATTACATACCAAACACCAAACATTTGCAAGAGTGGTATCTACAGAACACTTTGGCTCCTCATATGCTGCATTCACCCTAACCCCAGTACTATTACTAGGACCAGGCCTTTGATATTTGTTCACATATGGGAATATCCTCTGTTGTGACCTTTCTTGATCTCTCTTTTCCATTGAATTCATTCTATTACTCAAAGTTTTCATGGTATTTTGTATATCCAAAATAGCAGACAATTCTTGAGAAGGTTGGGAAGGAAGGGGAGGAAAAGGAGGTGTAGAGGCTATCGGTTTAGACCAAGGAATCAAATTCATTTGTGGATATGGAGATGGTAAAGAAAGGGGGTCCATGTAGGAGGGCTTTGTGGATTGCTCATGGCCACTATTGGTTTCTGAGTTATAGGGTAACACGGTTTTGGGGGAATTCTTCCCACATTGATTAGGATATTTTTAGCATGGACGACTGCATTATAAACTTGGGGGAAGGTTTCTACTCCATATTGTTGTGTTTACAAACCTAACTCTGATCCTAGGGCATGAATATAATACATATAAGCCAAACATGCAGCTGGTCTAGCAGTGGGGGGAATTCTCTTCCATGTTCTACTAAATCTCAAATTAAAATCTGAGATAGTTTCTTGTTGGGTTTTTTGCATGGCTGTAAACTGATTCAGTAGGGAAAAGGGATCAACAAATTCATTAAATTCTTCTATGAATGGCTCAGCCAATGATTGCCATGAAGTGATAGAATTATCTTCCAGAGTTCTAAACCAATGCAATATCTTTCCATGAAAGGACAGGGCTAGAATTTTGACAATAATATTTTCTTCTTTTATGTTGTGGATTGCTGCCAGATTCAGGATATCTTGGTAGTGCTCATAAGCTATTTTCCCAAATCCATCATATGTGGGGGTTGCCTTAGATACATCCTAGGGAATGGCATCCATTTGTGCTAATCTAAGGGGCCTAGTTGAATCCTAGTTAGGGTACTTCTGAAGTGGCTGATTAGGAGCCACATTATGTGCCATGTTTTTGGTTGTAGGTCTTCTTGGGGGAACTATTGGGTTTTCTTCCAGAAGCTCTTCTTCTTCAATAAAATCTTGATCCAAACTTTTGATAACAATAGCCCCTCTCTGAGGTAACTCACAATGAAAGAAAGAATCATGGTTGTTCCTCTTGAAAGACCTGGTATACATGAAAGGGTACTAGTCTACAATACTTTTTAAGGGTCTTCTAACTAGGGAGTCACCAAGTGAACTTTCTTTTCTCCGCTAATAAGGTCAAGACAATTCACCCAATATTGATTCCTTCGGGTTGAGATAACAATAACTCTTTTGATGGGTTTCATGTTCCTTGTGAATTGGTCCCATCGGGTGTGCCAAAAACTATTGGGCACTAAATTGCACCAAGTTTTCACTCAGTACTACGGTTGTCTATCTTCCTATTTTTTGTCCAGGCTTGCACTCGATAGCTGTAGCTCAACACTCAACATTGGATGGACCAAAATAGGAGTTTCCGATCCAACCTCCAGAGTAGGTTGGTTCCTTGTCAACTTAGCAGGTTGTTGACACAATTATGCTCACTTAGGGTTTGGATTTTAGGGTAAGAGAAGGTTAGGGTTAGAGAGATGTAGATAATAGTGGATGGATAGGTTAACAACATTGCACCATCATAAAAAGCTCCCAAAAAACCATACTAAGGACATACACTCAGATCAACATTTATCTCACAATAGATCATTTCATATATTAAAGCATAACAGAGAAATGTTATAGCAAGCAATTTCAATATCCAGGGAATGATAATCCAAATAACAAAATTCACCAAACACTTAGATTTTATAGAAATATACTTTCCAATAACATAGAATGAACTCAAAGTAGATTTCAATTACTCACAACAGCTAGTAATCCAAAATAGGCACAAACTAACCATCTAAGTATTTACAAAAATGCAACTATGAAATCTAAACCTCTGACATCAAGCATGAGAACATGAACTTGAGGTGAAGATCAATGTATTACTCCTTTCATTTAGCTCTTCAGGAATATTTACAATAGCATAGGAAAACATGCTAGAGCCGACCCTTCAAAATGAGGGTTCAACCTCTACTTATAGTTTTCTTATTACAATAATCAAGAAACAA
Source organism: Wollemia nobilis (assembly GCA_028583015.1). Taxonomy (NCBI): domain Eukaryota; kingdom Viridiplantae; phylum Streptophyta; class Pinopsida; order Araucariales; family Araucariaceae; genus Wollemia; species Wollemia nobilis. The sequence goes on from JAQPPZ010005611.1 coordinate 2,559,409, forward strand.
TACACATAATCTTGTTACAACAATACAAAAAATATCTTAGCTGGCATCAGCTCATTGGTCCATCCTCCGAGAAATTTGTTGAAAGAAAATCCACCATGATAGCTTGGGGTCTCTGCAACTTGTTGATCGCTCAGTGGAACTGAAGCTTAGGTGTTAAATATCATGCATTTCCATCGATCCTTCTTGGGAGTGAATTACCATCATCGATATATAACCACATCTAGTTTGATCTTCTTGGAAACCCTTGATGCTTCATCTCCCAGTAGACTGTTACAATTTTGATACATCAATATCTTTAAAACAACCAAGATTTGGTAGCTTAACCTCAACCGTCGATCTTCTTCATCACACGATTTAGATTCAATCTAGCATAAGCTAAATGTCATTCCACTTTAAAAATGATGACGTCCTCTTTCTTATCAGAAATGACAGAATCTCCAATCTGGACCTTTTGAACCTCTAGGATATTAATCTTCAGTATTATATCCTTCAATTCGGGTCCGAAGCTAGTCACATACTTCTTCTGTCGTGAATCCATGCTTTCATTATTCCACTACCCCATATTATCTTCATTCCGGAAAGGGAAGACTTGTCCATTCCGAAATCGCCATTCCACACTTTTCAGCCACTGACATCATCATCTCTTAGGAAATTTTGCAAATTTTGAAATTTATCTTCATCTTAGAGTCGAAAACAAAAAGGACCTTCTCGAAATCACCATTCCACACTTTTCCATCACTGATGTCATCATATCTTAGGAAATTTTGCATATTTGAGATATCTCTTCATTTCGGAGCCGGAGTAAAGTCACCCGAAATCGCTCCAAACAAGAAAACTTGACTAACTGCTGAGTGGATTCATATCTTCTGACTCGATTCCAGATAAAAGCATACTACAAGGTTTGTGAAATGATGATTTTATCACTTAGTCAAATTTATACCAAATTTTACTAAGTATGTGGCCATTTTGGGCCTAGAGGCCCTTAATAAGTTTTTACTCTTGGCCATACCCCATACAATGAAGGTTGGGAAATTATGTACCTTTAGGAAATTTAACCATACATGATCGTATCAACTATGTATTTGGGCTTGCATATCTTAGTTGTGGATTTGGGATTGCATATCTCGGATATGATGCTAACAAAGGATTACATTTGCCACACTTTATTTTGCAACTTAGCCCTTTCTTAGGAATTCTTCTATGAAATTGTGTGTTTCATCGGTTTTGAGTTCATTTGACATTCACAACACTTCCTCTGAGCACCTTTCTAATTTTTGTGTTTCTAACAAGGGAATCTAGAAACCATGCTCAAAAATTAAATTTAGACCACTTATAATCCCTTTACCATGGAATCATATTTTTGCCCGCTTTGTCAGACTTCCTTGCATATTGGTGCAAATCAATGGATTTGAGGTTGTTTTGATTATGCACTTTTCTTAGTTTTGTGCTATTAACAAAGAGAAACAACAATCATTCTTCAAAGTGAATTTTGATGCCATCATGACCTCTTTACCATGTATTTGAGCCTCCTTTTCATGCTTCTCTCAACCATTCCACTTACAAAGGAAATCTTGTGATCACGCATCATTCTTTGAGAACCAAAATTTTCAACATTTTTAAAGTAAATGACTTGGGACCAAATATCCTTTAGTTTTTCACTATATTCAAGGCTACAACTTCCAAAAATTTGTAATTTTGGGTCATCAACTACTAATTTAGTCAAATTTTATAATTTTTTCAATCATGTAGATTTTTTAGCCTACAATCATCAAAATCATACCCATTAAAAGTTACCCATTTTAGTTTCAAGTGATATTGTTCTATGTAAAGGTTAATAATAGGTATCTAATAAAGGGTATTTATCATATTAATGAGACTTTGCATTAAGTAAAAGCATGTATGAGGGAGAAAATTTGAATCTGGTAGCTTTCCCCAAGGATTTGGTGTCTCTTCTAATTTTTATAACATAATTTCTTTGTAAGGAAAATTTATCATTCGACATTAACTTTCATTTTATAGGTCCAAGAAACCCCTAAAAGAACATAATACTATGCTTTCAATTGGAAGGCTAATTTTTTTAGTCGAATATTTGAAGGACCACATGTGCTAGGTAACCAGATGCATCTAATATAGGAGTTTAGATAATTTTTATAGCTATGGAAACTAGCCTTGATAGGTTTCAATTGGCTTTATGATTATGCATGTGCTTGGATGAAATAGAGGGGGTAATACATGCAAATGCACCCTTGTATACTAGGTATATTTTAATTCCATGATAAGTATAGTTTAATTCTAGAAATAAGGGAGAGTCTCCTCTTATTTATAGATCTTGAATATATATCATGCCTCTCATTGGAGAATAAATAAAAAAATTATGGTATGTGTTTTTATGAATCATAATAGCATGGATGACATATTTCTTATCTTGATATTTTAGGGAGGCAAGAATAGTAGGGGCATTTTGTGGTGGAAATGGGAGATCTATATTGGATAGTATTCATTGCATAAATTCCCTATGAGAAGGATATATTCTAAAAATCTTTATCCAAGGTATATTTGTGGATGCAAATGCTAAAACTTTAGTGTATCCCAAGAAACAACTTTAATAATTATGTGGAGTTATCATCCTTATCATTAATAATCATAGACTCTTTATACATTGTTGAATTGGTAGAACTATGGTTAAAATATAGAGTTTGAGAAAAAATATTGGATATTGAAGCCTAGACATTGTCTGTTTATGTTTTTTAAAACTTTTGGTCATGTCTTGGTCTTGTTTAATTTTGTCTTTAACATTGTCTTAGTTAATAGGGATTTTTTTATATACTTAGGACCACTCATATTAGTAGAATTCATATTTAGATATTGGAAAATATTCTCATTATTATGGAATATACTTATAAGAAACCTATTAGATTAGTGCTATGCTTCACAAAATCAATATTATTTAGAAATTGTAGGCACCCAATTTTGCTCGCCCCATTGCATCCTAGGCTTCTACAAAATTTTAGGAACCTGCCCAAGACTTATTTTAGTCTTCACAATGAAATTTAATCCTCCAAAATAAGTTCACCACCTACATTAAAAAATCATTTCCAATTAAGTTTCCAAGTTGGTGATGTACCTTTTTAGGGGTTAAATTTAAAAGTTTTCCTTCTCCAATGGTCAAAAATGTAAAATTATCAACTAGAAATATTTGTAGACACAAACTTTTGTAAGTGGTGACTTTTCCCACAAAATTGAAAAATATAAAGTTTTCCATCTACGTAGCTATGGTTATCCATAAAAATTAGAATAAGATAGCCACGCCTCAAGAGTATTTCCAATCTTGTGTGATTTTTTCTTTTGACTACGTGATCTTATCTTTCCAACCTCTTAAATCCTACTTTATTTCCAATTTGAACTTCTTTTTCTAATATAAAATCCCCTACATGAACTTAGTAAACTTTTATAATCTCTTCCCACCTCAAAACATATAAATTTTATCCTTCTTTCTCAAATCAACATGAATTTTTTATGCAAGGTAATTTCTATGTAATAATATTTCTATGCCACAAGATTTTGACACTTCTTAAGGTGCATTCTAGTGAAAATTTGCTCGTTCTTCTCTGTAGGCTCTTGGTTTCATTGATTTAAGATGCCTTTTTGGATATCATGTATGCTAAATAATTGCATGCAAGATATTTGGCTACAAAGTAGAAAGGGGAGTCTCCCATTATGATTATCTTCTATTATTTTAGCTCATTAAGCTTGGTTTTTGTATATTTTTCATAAATTTTATAATCCTAAGCTCTTGATTTTAATAATTAGCCAATTTATTTCCAAATATTATTATAGTACATGTTGTCTTGATCAAATATTATCATATTCATATTTGGAATATCATCTATCAACTTTTTAAGTGTTATTACCATTGCAGGAACTCCCTACAAAATTATCATCTACAATATTGGTAGGTGATGGGTTTGATTTTCTCACTCTCTAATTGTAGGATCTATGGCATCAAGGGAACCTACTAATATATTTTTTTGGCTTACCTCTCTTTTACACATATGTAAGAAAAATCATCGATAACAAACTCTTTAGGCTACAAATCTATTTTGAGGGTGACAAAGGTATCCTATAATGATAATTTTATTTTAGTTTGTCAAAAATCATATTTCAATTTAAAATTTTCTATTTAAGTTCATATTAATTAGTATCATTTTCTTATCAATGAATCTTAACTTTCATAGCATTTAGTTTCAGTCCTTTTAGCAAAGATCATCCTCCAAAGGTTCATATTCACTTTTTTCAAAAGAACAAAGGGTCTAACTACCAGTAAGGAAGTTCAATACCTTCCCTAGAGTCATGGAAGACTCCCAAAAACTAACTAATGTCTTTTACCCCCATTTTAGTCTCTTTTTGAAGGTTTTTTAGCTATAGTATATAAAATGCCAACAATGATTCAAGTTTGCAGGATGCAAAATTGTAGAGTGGTAATTTGGATTTTAGGATAGTCTACAAATTCATAGGTTAGAATGTTTATTTTTAGTAATCTCTATCTTTTGGTGATGTTTTTAAGGAGGAGGGAAGTTTGATACCAGTTTTTAGATTCATTAAATATAAAATATTGATTATTCTCATTTCTTTCTATTTCTACATTTAAATCATTTAGTTTGTTGTTTGTTTTCTTTTTTTTCACACATTCTAAAGAAAATCAAGGAATATAAGTTTGTTTCAACTAACACACTAAAAATATATTGAGATTAAAATATTCTAGACATTTATGCTTTTCTTTTAGGTATTGTTGTAAATTCTACCATTTTATGCCACAAGTAAATTTCTTAGGATCAAATATCAATTACTTAAAATAAAATTCATAAATAACACCAATATTGCATATCAAAATAACTCTATTATACTCATAATTCAAATTTTCTCATATACATTTGGATTTCCCTAGATTACATTGCATAGAGCTTTGCATCTAATATATCACCTTACAATATGACTCCTCAAATTTTCTCGACTATTTCTCTCCTCAAATTGTTGAAATATATAACCTTTCATATTCCTCACATTATGAAAAAATTATCATGATTATATAACTTCTCACTTTATATCTTGACTCATCTCATGTGACTCTTCACTTTCATACTATACACCTATCATATTTGAAGAACACAAGCTTATACTGAGAGGGGGGTGAACAGTATAAGATAACTTTTTACTTTTCTTTCCCAATCAATATTATGCAATGTATAGATCAATATCAACAACAGTAATCAAAGCAATGCACAAAACACCATACACAATAGAGACACCACAATTTACGTGGTTCACCCAATGTGGGCTACTCCACGGAGAAAATATTTCACTAAAATTTTCTCAATCAATCTCTTGGGAATCCTTTCCCTATTACAATGTTTATGGACCTCTGTCCAAAGGAGATGTTGATCCCCTAAATCAAGTTCGTGGATCTCTATCCATAGGAGAACTCCTTCTCCTCTACTTTGGTTGGTGATCCTCTAGAAGACTACTACCTCCACTACACTGGCTTGTGGATCTCTCTCCACTGAAGACTCTTGTCCCCACTCAGAAGACCTATCCTCACTACCCTGGCTGATGGATCTCTATCCACTAGAGACCACTGTCCTCTATGCTCTATCACCTCCAAAGCTCTATCTCAAATCTGCACTAAACATAGTCCTTCGATCTAGCACAAATCTGCTCAATATCTATCTCTAGTATAGCACAAACCTATCCTCAAATATACACCAAAATCTGCTCCACAAGTCCACTCAGAACTTGCTCAAATATGCTCAACAAGTCCACTCAAAACTTGCTCAATATTCTCAACAAGTCCACTCAAAACTTGCTCAAATTCTCAACAAGTCCACTCAGAACTTGCTCAATTCTCAATAAGTCCACTCATAACTTGCTCAAACCTCAACAAGTCCACTCAACACTCAACAATCCACTCAACTTGCTCAATGCTCAACAAGTCCACTCAGAACTTGCTCAACAACAATCCCTAACTTGCTCAATCTGCTCAACAAGTCCACTCAAACTTGTCCAACCGCTCAATAAGTCCTCTCAAGAACTTATCCAAATTGCTCTCGATATTATTGTAAGCTTCCACAAAAGCTTACTCAAATCTGTCCACAAGTCCTCTCAAAGACTTACCTCAAATCTTCTCAACAAGTCCACACTAGAACTTGTCCAATCTCATAGAAACATAAAGAGAATTGTTAGAGACCCAATATGTTCTATACTCAATGCCCAATCACTTTCTCAACTCAAATCAGAATATAGAATAGTTTGTTTTATGGAACTTGAACAATCACTTCACACACTCACTTGACTAGGCTCAACCAACTCTACTCAACCAATCACTCAAAGAAACAACCCTTGCTCACAAACCCTAGTCCAAGCATGTAAACATCAACTCAAAATATTTCCAACAATGCTCAACAACAATCCTCACATAACAATGATACTCATGTTCTTTTCAAACCCTAGTTCAAGTTCTTTCTCAACAACTCACTTTAACAACAATGCTCATAAAACAATCTTCACATAGCAATGATACTCAAACCCTAGTTTAAGTTCTTCACACAACCAATGGCTTCAACAACAATGCTTATAAAACAAGGTTTTAACCACACTTCTTTATTCCAGAAAACCTTGTAGCAATCACTCAAACACACTTAAAAGGAAACCCTAATCAAGTCCTTTTCACTCCAAACTTATTTTCCAGAAAACAACCAATCAACTTAAACTTTGAAAAATATGCCCATACCTTTTTCTTGATAAAGATGACCTTCAAGAATCTACCACAATAACACAATATTCCTTTGCCAATCTCAAAAGGATTAGATGACAATACAATGCATATATTAATTCATGAGTATACCTTATTGCTCCAATCTCAAAATAATATCCAACACCAAACTATTTTGAATATTCACCTCTCAAGCATAAGTCACTTTACTACTTTGTTTTTCAAAACCCAAAGCTATTTCTACTTATAACTCCCTAAACTTATTATTGCATTAAAGATAATTCTTTTAATAAGATAATGCAATTTATCTTTCCCTTTTCTAAGGTAAAAGTATTTTACCCACAAGTAAATATTTTCACCTCAATACTTTATAATAACTACTCCCTTTTAATTTAGGCATTCATCAAATTAATTACAACCTTATTTCTCCTTTATTCAACCTTAGCCTAAATTAAAATTAAAGATCACAAAAATGTTACCAGTTTTATTAACGCCTGAAGCGCTTCTTCTTCCAAGCGCCTTCCTCTTGGCTGTCACCACCGTGGAGCTGCGTTCTCCCTTGGAGCCTCCACACCTTACGCCTTCACCTGCTTCAGGCCATGCCTTGCTACATTCACTACCTCAAGCCACACCTTGGCTATGTTTGCTGCCTTGAGCCACACCTTGGCTACGCTCACTACCTTGCACCACTCCTTGGCTATGTCTATTATCTCTAGCCACACCTTGGCTACGTTCACTACCTTGCACCACTCCTTGGCTACGTTTGCTATCTCTAGCCACACCTTGGCTATGTTCACTACCTTGTGCCACTCCTTGGCTATGATTACTATCTCTCACCACACCTTGGCTACGTTCACTAGTGCATAAACAAGATTTTCGCTACTCTTTCTTCCTTACAGACTTAAACACAATTGCACATTTTTATCATCGAGAAAAAGGATAAATTGAAATACCTCCAAGGCATTAGATTTTATACTAAATCTCTTCCTCCATGCATGACGTCGGTACTCGATTTATTCTCAACGTCGATGCTCGATTTTCCTTTGAAAATTTATTAATTTATAAAATATTTAAATTCTTTTGAATTTAAATTTTATAAATTAATTCTTTAAACCCTATGGTTTTAAAGAAAAACCTTTTATTTTTTCCACCATTGGTTTTAAAGAAAAACCTTTTAATTTTTGCCACCATTGGTTTTAAAGAAAAACCTTTTATTTTTCCACCATTGGTTTTAAAGAAAAACCTTTTATTTTTGCCACCATTGGTTTTAAAGAAAAACCTTTTACTTTTTTCCATCATTATTTTTAAAAAATATTATTTAAGTCCACATTGCCTTTAAGCTTTTGCATTGTTCCTTTTGATCTTGACTTTATTAGAAGCTTCTTCCAGAATATCAATGACAACTTTGATAACTTGTTTCTTGACAAATTCCTTGATATTTAATGATGACTTCATTTCTTGACATCAATGACAACTTTAACTTTAAGGACTCAAAATGTCCAACAATCTCCCCCTTTGTCATTGATGGCAACCCAAAAATTTTTACCAAAAACTTGACTTCTTCTTCTGTGTTGCTCCCCTGGGACATTGCTCCCCCTGGCTCAATGCTCTCTTCAAATACCAAGTCTCTCCCCCTTACTCAAATCTCTCCCCTTTGACATCAATGGCAAAGGGTCACCTTTGGGGCTTGGGGCTAAGAATGAGCCTCTTAGCTTAGCCCCTCCCCCACCTCCTCTTGAGGTGGTTAATTTTGGGGTGGGAGTATTTCTACTCCTAGAAGGCATTGTTCTTTACCTTTATCCTCTTTCCTTCTTATCTGATTCTTCTGATTCCTCTCACTATTTCTTTTAGTGTCCATGTTCCTGTCCATGTCTACATTCTTGTTCCTATTTTTATTCATATCCATATTCCTTCCTATTCATATTCATATTCCTATTCCTATTTCATATTCATATTCATATTCATATTCATATTCATATTCTGTTCCTATTCATATTCATGTTCCTGTTCACACCTGTTTCTGAAATGTCTGCTCTACACCACTTTGTTGTGTGACCATCATTGTTGCACTTGTAACACTTAATGTTATTATTTCTTGGAGGTGCAAATGTCATAGGATTTCTTCTAGTGAAGTCATACCTTCTTCTGTCATGAACCCTGCAATTCATTGCCTTATGACCAAACTGATTACATGAGTAGCAATATCCATGGAAGAACTGTCTGTTCCCATATTCCTATCTTTCATGTGTTCTGCATTGTGAAGCCATGTGCCCAAACCTGTGACATGAAAAGCATCTTCCATTGAATTTTCCTTGTCTTGACCTCATTGGTCTCCTAGACCTATTCTGATTGTTGTTCCATATGTATCTTCTTTGTGCATTGTTCCTATTTTTGTTGAACTCTCTATTGTCCAACTCATCCTCAGATGTCTCACTTTATTTTACACTATATTTTTCTGAAGTATCTTCATCCGAAGTTTCTTCTTCTCCAAAACTTGAAGTTGACTCTCCTTCCCATTTCTTTTGATTCTGTTCAAATCCGAGACCTGTCTTGCTTGATGTAGTCTTTTGTGTCTTGATGAACTTATCCAAGTTCTTTGAGCTATTTTTAAACCCTTTCATCTTGATCTTGGAGTCCTCTAAATATTCTTTTAGTAGTGCCACTTCTTGTGCTAACTTCTCACATTCCAAGATCTTTGCTTCTAACTTATCCTTGAACCTTTTTGCCTTAGCCTTTGATTTTTCTAAATCCTCTATAAGCAATCTTCTCTCTTCATCACATTCTTGAAACTGAATTTCAAGTTTAGAGTGTTGCTTCCTTACCTTCTTTACTATGTCAAGGGCATAAATAAGTTCTCCCTTGAGATCATAACCATTCTCTTCTGAATATTCCTCTATTTGTTTACCTTTGTCCACATCTTTATTTTCTTTTGGCTTGTCTTCTATAGGATCACTTACTTCTTCTTCTAAAGCCATTAGAATATTTTCATCTAGTATTTCAAATGCATCCTCATACTCATCATCACTGAAACTATAACCATCCCTTGTACAATCATCTTCAAGATGTCCAAAGTTACCACATCTAAAACACTTGAGAATTACTAGAGTCCTTTTCTTAACTGGTTCTTTTTCTTCAATCATAAATAGGACTTCATCTCTATCATTGTCTGAAAAACTAGCATCACTATCACTTGAGTACTTACTTGCCTTATCTGCATAGTAGCTCCTCTTTTGTCTTTGAAAGAACTTCTTTCCTTGTCTGCTTTGTCCATCCTTGCTTTTCTTCTGGTGCCTATATCTTTTCGATTCCCTGTTCCTGTGATCCTATTTTTCTTCACCATTGTTTTTCTTTGGTTCTTGACAATCTGTTGCAAAATGTCCAAACTTTCCACAATTGAAACACTTAATAGATCTTAGATCTCTGGATCTTCTGGAATCTTTATCTCTTCTACCATAATTAGCTTCTTCATCACTGGATGACTCACTGCTTGATTCTGACTTCTTACCCTTTGTTTTCTTGATTGCTTTGAAGGTTGCTTCCTTCTAGGGAATAGGATCTTTTGTTCTTATCTCAAAAGTTGTAAGCATACCAAGCAACTTATCTCTTGTCAAAGAATCACCATCCATTGACACTTCTATAGCAGAAACCTATTCATTGAATATTTTTGGAAGAGTTCTTAAGACTTTATCACAAACATCTGATTCATCAATCTTCATTCCAAGTCCTTGCATATCATTAACAACCTCATCAATTCAAATTAGATAAGCACTGATATTTTCCTCATCATTCATTCTTAACATTTCAAATTGTCCTTTGAGATTTCGTATCTTTGCTTTCTTGACACTTTTATCTCCTTCATATATACCTTGCAATTTATCCCACATTTCTTTTGTAGTTTTACAATGCATAACCTTCATAGATTTTGTTCTACGCAAACCTCTCACAAGTGCATTCATTGCTTTTGAATTATAGTGTTGTAGAAGCTTACCTTCCTTATCTGTAGGAGGATTGACTAAGGGATCATATCCAAATTCCACTACTTCCCAAACTTCATTGCCAAGTGCCATTAGGTAGATCTTCATCATCATACTCCAATACATATAGTCACTTCCATCAAATACTGGTGCTGAATTATTTGAGGACACCTCCTTAGGATCCATTGTGTTCTTGTTAGATTTTCCTTCAAGCTGTTAAACTCTTATGAAGGAACCCACTCTGATACCAATTGAAGAACACAAGCTTATACTGAGAGGGGGGTGAACAGTATAAGATAACTTTTTACTTTTCTTTCCCAATCAATATTATGCAATGTATAGATCAATATCAATAACAGTAATCAAAGCAATGCACAAAACACCATACACAATAGAGACACCACAATTTACGTGGTTCACCCAATGTGGGCTACTCCACGGAGAAAATATTTCACTAAAATTTTCTCAATCAATCTCTTGGGAATCCTTTCCCTATTACAATGTTTATGGACCTCTATCCAAAGGAGATGTTGATCCCCTAAATCAAGTTCATGGATCTCTATCCATAGGAGAACTCCTTCTCCTCTACTTTGGTTGGTGATCCTCTAGAAGACTACTACCTCCACTACACTGGCTTGTGGATCTCTCTCCACTGAAGACTCTTGTCCCCACTCAGAAGACCTATCCTCACTACCCTGGCTGATGGATCTCTATCCACTAGAGACCACTATCCTCTTTACTCTATCACCTCCAAAGCTCTATCTCAAATCTACACTAAACATAGTCCTTCGATCTAGCACAAATCTACTCAATCTCTATCTCTAGTCTAGCACAAACCTATCCTCAAATCTACACCAAACTCTGCTCCACAAGTCCACTCAGAACTTGCTCAAATATTCTCAACAAGTCCACTCATAACTTGCTCAATCTCTCAACAAGTCCACTCAAACTTTCTCAATCTCTCAACAAGTCCACTCAAAACTTGCTCAATTCTCAACAAGTCCACCCATCTCAACAAGTCCACTCAAACTTTCTCAATTCTCAACAAGTCCACTCAGAACTTGCTCAATCTCAACAAGTCCACTCAGAACTTGCTCAATCTACTCAACAAGTCCACTCAAAACTTGTCCAATCTGCTCAATAAGTCCTCTCAAGAACTTATCCAAATATACTCTCAATATGTATTGTAAGCTTCCACAAAAGCTTACTCAAATCTATCCACAAGTCCTCTCAAAGACTTACCTCAAATATTCTCAACAAGTCCACACTAGAACTTGTCCAATCTCATAGAAACATAAAGAGAATTGTTAGAGACCCAATATGTTCTATACTCAATGCCCAATCACTTTCTCAACTCAAATCATAATATAGAATAGTTTGTTTTATGGAACTTGAACAATCACTTCACACACTCACTTGACTAGGCTCAACCAACTCTACTCAACCAATCACTCAAAGAAACAACCCTTGCTCACAAACCCTAGTCCAAGCATGTAAACATCAACTCAAAATATTTCCAACAATGCTCAACAACAATCCTCACATAACAATGATACTCATGTTCTTTCAAACCCTAGTTCAAGTTCTTTGCTCAACAACTCACTTTAACAACAATGCTCATAAAACAATCTTCACATAGCAATGATACTCAAACCCTAGTTTAAGTTCTTCACACAACCAATGGCTTCAACAACAATGCTTATAAAACAAGGTTTTAACCACACTTATTTATTCCAGAAAACCTTGTAGCAATCACTCAAACACACTTAAAAGGAAACCCTAATCAAGTCCTTTTCACTCCAAACTTATTTTCTAGAAAATAACCAATCAACTTAAACTTTGAAAAATATGCCCATACCTTTTTCTTGATAAATATGACCTTCAAGAATCTGCCACAATAACACAATATTCCTTTGCCAATCTCAAAAGGATTAGATGACAATACAATGCATATATTAATTCATGAGTATACCTTATTGCTCCAATCTCAAAATAATATCCAACACCAAACTATTTTGAATATTCACCTCTCAAGCATAAGTCACTTTACTACTTTGTTTTTCAAAACCCAAAGCTATTTCTACTTATAACTCCCTAAACTTATTATTGCATTAAAGATAATTCTTTTAATAAGATAATGCAATTTATCTTTCCCTTTTCTAAGGTAAAAGTATTTTACCCACAAGTAAATATTTTCACCTCAATACTTTATAATAACTACTCCCTTTTAATTTAGGCATTCATCAAATTAATTACAACCTTATTTCTCCTTTATTCAACCTTAGCCTAAATTAAAATTAAAGATCACAAAAATGTTACCAATTTTATTAATGCCTGAAGCGCTTCTTCTTCCAAGCACCTTCCTCTTGGTTGTCACCACCGTGGAGCTACGTTCTCCCTTGGAGCCTCCACACCTTACGCCTTCGCCTGCTTCAGGCCATGCCTTGCTACGTTCGCTACCTCAAGCCACACCTTGGCTACATTTGCTACCTTGAGCCACACCTTGGCTACGCTCACTACCTTGCACCACTCCTTGGCTACGTCTGTTATCTCTAGCCACACCTTGGCTACGTTCACTGCCTTGCACCACTCCTTGGCTATGTTTGTTATCTCTAGCCACACCTTGGCTACGTTCGCTACCTTGCACCACTCCTTGGCTATGATTACTATCTCTCACCACACCTTGGCTACATTCTTGGTGCATAAACAAGATTTTTACTGCTCTTTCTTCCTTACAAACTTAAACACAATTGCACATTTTTATCATCGAGCAAAAGGATAAATTGAAATACCTCCAAGGCATTAGCTTTTATACTAAATCTCTTCCTCCATGCATGACGTCGGTGCTCGATTTATTCTCAATGTCGGCGCTCGATTTTCCTTTGAAACTTTATTAATTTATAAAATATTTAAATTCTTTTGAATTTAAATTTTATAAATTAATTCTTTAAACCCTATGGTTTTAAAGAAAAACCTTTTATTTTTGCCACCATTGGTTTTAAAGAAAAACCTTTTAATTTTTGCCACCATTGGTTTTAAAGAAAAACCTTTTAACTTTTGCCACCATTGGTTTTAAAGAAAAACCTTTTATTTTTGCCACCATTGGTTTTAAAAAAAACCTTTTATTTTTGCCATCATTGGTTTTAAAAAAAACCTTTTAACTTATGCTTCCACATAATATTTAAAAATATTTGGGCCCTTTTCCTTAATTTTTTTCTTTTTACCACTTTATTAGAAGCTTCTTCCAGAATATCAATGACAACTTTGATAACTTGTTTCTTGACAAATTCCTTGATATTTAATGATGACTTCATTTCTTGACATCAATGACAACTTTAACTTTAAGGACTCAAAATGTCCAACAATATCTTCACTTGCACTCTTGACACCTATCACCTATGACTCTTCACTTGCATACTTGACACCTTACACACTTTATTAAATAACACATAATACTCTCCACACTTTGACATATACTTTAGACAAATATTAAACTCACTCCTAAACTAATATTTACAATAGTACTCCAAGGTACTTCAATGTACCAAATAATATAATATCTCGAACAAGATTCAAATTTTAAAAGGCTTAGATTGAATCTAGGCTAAGTGTATTTATTTGCATTATTCTCTTGAACCCCTAGTGAAATAATAAAAGTTTTATTTCTCATAAATATAAGTACTAGTCTAGTTATCAAGAAATCATAAGTGCATATAGGTTAGATCTATTTGTATTATATCGGTTTCACTTGTGCATTGTATTTAGCATCCTCTTTTGTATTACCTCTTACTTTGAAAAATCCCAAGTGACCGTTAAACCTACTCATTAAACATAGATTTAGGGTAAATCTATAAAATATCCTTGGTGAACCCTAACTTGCACTAAAGATAAAAACTCTCATAATGACAATATTTAGGCTTGAATCCTCATTTAAGTGTTAATCATGGGCTTGAGAGCCAACATTCTTGAATCTTGGTCCACATTTTTGATGAACCCAATGTGAACACCATGCAGGTCTCAAGCACCCTTTTGGCTTAAAACCCTTGCCTTAATACAACCTAAATTTTACCAAAATTTTAATTTAGACTATTTAATTTGTTTACCTAACATAACTTAGATTAATTATAACTAACAAGAATATAAAGAAGTTCTAGTATTATTGGGGAAGGTTAATGAACCCTTGATAAACCATCATACAAACCTTGAATATTGCCCCTCTTAGATAGTATAAAATGGTGGGCTAGTGGAAGTCATAAGGAGGAACTGCTCTATCACCAAAGAGGATATATGGAGTTTTTGAAACATCTTCTCTTTCTTATTTAATAAACACTATAAAAAGACTCTAATAAAATTTACTTTCTCTTCCCAATTATTATTTATCAACCACCTCATTACATAACTAGAATTATAACACATCAATTGTGCATAACACTGAACCATTATCCCCAATTTAGAAAAATTCTATAGTGTTTAAAAATTATGTATATTAAGAAGATGAACAACTATCCTATGGAAATATCTCCCTCATACATAATGAAAAGGGAAAAGTGGTTTTCATATCCATGGATCACTTGGATACTTTACCCACAAAAATAAATATGCTTTATTGATGATCATCAACACAGATAATTAAGAACACCTAGATAAAACATCCCATTCTACTAAGGAAATTCTCATTTATAATCCATCCAGTAGCCTAGGTCAAATCATTTAGATTATAAGTCCATGGAGGCTCATAAAGGATATTTAAACATGGAATTTAACATTATAGGATCAAAGCCTCCAACTATTACTATGGAAGGAGGAAGCTTCAACCCCACCTTGTTTGGATCCCATCCTAACACTTGATGTAATATTCCTTGTGGTACGTGGGTAGTACCCATGTTAATATTTTGTAATATTTTATTATAGTTTTGTATTAAGAAGTGTCTATGCCAAATGATACCATTATATGTAACCATTTTTCAAGAATGTAACTGATTATAGGTAGGATATTCTAGCCTGGGTGGCATTTTGCATGCCAACCAACCTTGGGAGTTAGTTGTTAGAGGAATTTCTTAAATCTGCAAGAGGCAATGTTGTATGTATATTTTTGCAAAACTGAATGAAGTATTGAATGAGGTTACCCCCTAAAAGAGGCTTGTGATTTAGTGCTATTGTGAGATTGTTCTTTTTTGCAATTTAATTTCGTAATGTGCGTGTTAATTCTAAGTGTGTTGTGATTTTATATGTTTATTTTTAGTATTTGTGTGAAAGTGTTTGTTTTTATTAGTAGGTTCCTAACACACATCTTCTATAAGACATCAAGTTCCAACAACTCCCATAGAGGAATTGTTAAGAATTTCTAGTCATGTGGCTACTTCTAACATAGAATAAAAGCACCTAGAGATTCCTCCTGATAAATTGATGCCTCAATTGGTCTTTCTACAACAAAAACCTTTATCAAATATTGAAGGAGAAACCATGTGTAATTTGGATCCTTCCACTTCAAATTTGATAGACCTATTCAATCTTAATAATTTTGGAACAACAAACATGCCCAATTTAATAAATACCTCAACTAATCCATTCAACACATCTTCAAATACTTTTTCATTTTAGCTTATGCAAACCAACACTTTACTCAACATTTCAAATCTTCTTCCTGTATGATACCGGGAAGCAATACACCTAATCAATTTGCATCATTAAAAAAATTATAAAACCATGAAAGCATAAAGAATAAATAATTAACAAAACACAAGATATCTTTTCATTAATTCATTTGGAACTTATATTATAGATAGATCCCTCTTAGAGATACTGATTGCTTGATACAATGATTACAAATGGAATTAGCCCCTGAAAGGGGATGGTGCACTCTGCAGGCTTCTATGATTCATACATAAATTTTTTCAAGGGCTTACAAATGCCTTCTTCTCACTTTCTTGGAGGTAATTGATGCAAAATATGCTTTGAATTCATCTAGGACCTACGATCTGTGTACAAGAAATAACAAAAAATAATCAGTAGCATATGAAACCTCTCATGATGAAACTTTCTTTAAATATTTTCATAAAATGACATAGAGACATGATGAAAGTATTAAAAAATGTAAATATAAATAGATATGCATTAATAACTTGGAAATCACCATACACATGTAGTGGAAAAGATAGATCTATTCTAATATAATATGATAAAATAAACAACAATAAGAAATCTATCTTAAAAACTTAGAAAATGATGACTCAAACCCTAGGCTGGGCCTACAAGCCACTATCGAAGATAGGGGCCATGAACTAAAACTTTCTACCTCACAAACTAGGGGGTTGCGACAATCAATCATTTGTCCGAATTGATGTTCAAGGGTCACCTTCATGTCCAAAGATAGATTGGTGGTGAATCTCATGTGGAATTGAATGTTTGAATGGTACGTTGTCATTAATCAATCAAACAACATTTTGTTACTCCTCAAATGGGATGTGAAATTGCTCTCCAATTCACTAGGGATTCACTACATAAAACTTAGATTTTAGGGGGATATTTTATTGTTCCTAGGAGAATGCATATGTAGACCTCTCATATCTAGATCTAGATCCAAATCTTGGCTTCCTAGAGAAGCCAAGATCCATATTTACATGTAACTAGTCTTTGGAGGGCAAGGATTAGTTCTAAATTTGCATGGAAGTGGCATTCATGAGTACCTCTAGGAGATCCACACTAAAACTCACTCAAATCTAATGCAGGTGCAGTAAGACTATGTGATCTGGGTCTGCATTCATGGCTAGTTTGCATTTTAGTGCTAGCTGCTATCTAGAGCAATGAATATCCATGGCTACTCTTAGCTTCAATGACCTATGTTGGTGGCCACTCTGGCCGACAGTGGCCGAGCCTGAATGAGATAGAACTACCCATTGTGAGTGGTTAGGACAACTTTTGGGTCTTGGAAAGATCCAAGATCAATCATATGGTCTTTGGATGTGCCACTATGAGTAGTCCCCTAAAAATGACATGTTTTAGGTGTCTATAGATACCCTTTTTTGGGATAACCTATGGGGAAACACAATGCTGAACAAAAATAGACCACCTAGGGCCATATTGTAGGGTGTGTGATGATCATTGATATGATCAACATTAGATACCCCAACCATAAGTAAGGCACACATCCTAGAATAATTGCTTCCAATGGAATGAAAGGCTTAAATTTGATGCTTTGGCTATTCCAGGTATAATCGGGTAGGACTGATAGTCAGAGCGACAAAGAATTTTCTCATCATATTTGATTTTTCCCTAGAAAAGGGTAAGCTTATGATAGTTTTTGGTAATGATTTTTAGGATGAACATAATTTGACATCATCGGATGCTCCTTTGTTGATTTTGATTATAATTGTTGATATTATGACTACACCCTGAAGAGACGAGTCGATTAGGGAAGGACAATAAATAAAGTGACGAGTCGCTTGAACAATTTTATTGAGTTGGATGATTTAAGAGTTTTGCATTATTATTATATGGTGTCTTATTTTAGGTGTGACTTCAACCATTAGTAGTAATTGTATATCTCTATCTCGTGGAGCGGTCCAGATGCAATGGCCTTCTTAGGAAATCAAGATGATATCAATTTAATTTAACTTGTGTTGAATCACTTCGATGATTTGCTGAAATGTCATGGATGAATTGAAACAAATGCTTCTTTCTCATGGGGTAGTCTGGTTGCCATGGAATTTTTCGAGATTGAAGTGAAGCATTTCTATTCTACCATGTTTGATTTTCTCCAAATGGTCTTATGTTAATTTACTCATATTTTTGGGTTGCATGGAGCGCAAGTCACTGCAACTACCAAGTGTATAGAGTAAATGACTGAATACGAGGCACATTTGGGATTTTGATGTTATTTGATTTTTTTGTAATTTTGCAATTTTTGAGAATTTTTATTTATTTATTTTTATTTATTTTATTTTATTTTTTTTTTAAATTTACATGGTGGAATCGGTAGCCGTCATGAATCCGGACAGGCTGTCCAACTTTTATGGCCACCACAATATTCTGTGTTGTCCGCCCAGAATTTGCCACATAGATCTTCGCGCAGTCCATCCTTATAACCACCATGCCACAATCATTTTAAAAATTTTACACCACTGAAAGCACTAGGAAAGGGACAAAATTTATTAGAATATTGGACAGGTAGATATGCTTAATTATCCATTTTGAGATTTCTCATGGTGATAAATTGAGTTTTTTATTCCTATTTTCTAGCCATTGTCAGCAAAAGCAGCCCCCAATTGCAATTTCATGGCCACTGTCAGCATCAATGGCCAGAAAGTGTGGGCTACTGATGCCAGTAGTGACCACAAAAAAGTGGAAAATATAAAAGGAAATTAAAGTTTTGACTTTCATTATTTCTAGCTGTCTTTTGTGATTTGAACTCTAAGGTGAGAGAGAGAGTGATAGTGACCCAAAACATTGACGAGATTGGACACCATGGTGGAGCAAGGTGAGGCATCTACCAGAAGAGGAGCTAGAGCTTCATAGGTATCTCTCCAAACCCTAAATTATTATTTTTTTAGTAAAAATAAACCAAACTAAGTAATTGGTAAATGAACCCAATTAAAATTGTTGGTAATGAACCACATCGCTATATAGGCTTAGAATAGGTTCAATTTAGGTGGGTTTTTATTAGATTTTTGCTTTTGTCAAAAATTTTAGATTTTTGAGGCAAGGGCGAATGTTGTTGGCATGCTGCCTCTTGGCTTCTATCACCCAGAGTGGCCCCAAATTTGCAAAGATGGGTCATTGTCGAAAGTGGCCAGTTTGAATTCCAATGGTTAATTTTTTGACCATTTGCAGCTAGCCTCTATCAGCATCAACAACCACTAGGTGTCCACTATCAGCATGAGCAGCTGTTAGGCGATCGTTCTCAACGTGACTAGTCATGAAATTTTAGAGAATTTATTTAATTGTTTTAATTTTATTTGAATATTAATGCAATTAATTGATTTTTTTGAAATTTTGAAGTGTAAATTTTGATTTTTTTGCATGTTTTGGTGCATTTGCTTAGAATTTTTGTGCTTTACTTGCCTTTGAATTTTGATTGCACTATTTTTGTATCTTATGGTGTTTCTTTATTTTAATTGCATTTAATAAGTCATTTATTTTACACTTGTAGCTCTTGTCTACGCGGGCTTGAGACCCCTGTTTGCTCGTTCAACTTCTCCCTTTTATGGATGACGTAGATTGGGCATATTTTTATGCCTAGGGACTCATGTATGTAATGAGGCTACTGAAAAATATGTCAAACCAAGCCTATCTTACTGCCCTGGCACATAGGTGGGATTCTCGGATGAACAACTTTCATATCCTTATTGGTGATATGATTATCACTCTGGAGGATGTGTATAGGATCTTTAGGATCCCTTTTGATAGAGAGGCTATCATGTCTTCCCCCACTACTTCTAGAGATGCTATATTTGAGAGGATATTTAGAGATCAGGTAGCTATAACATTGGTTGACACCCGATATGGTGGAGTCTCTGTGATTTGATGGTATCAGAAGGATGTATTCACACGATAGTAGGTCATCTTGATGCATGTTATATATAACATACTTTTACCAGATTGTTCTAAAGTGAGGTTCCCATAGAACCTCTTGGATATGGTTCAATACTTGCTGAATAGTGAGGATCCAATCATTACGGCTTGGGGGAGTGCACTGCTAACCCAATGCTATGATGATCTCTATAGAATTTAGTAATGCAGATGGGCTAGTGTTGCTTACAGCTTGCTTCTGCAGATCTAGGTCTAGGATCACATCAGGTTGGACCACCCAAGAGGATTACCTATTAGGATCACTACTATATATTAGGTGGCCTAGTGCTACATATGCAGGTGGCTTTGGGAGTGAGAGGAGAACCAGAGTCAACATCACGTGGGGCATATAACACACTATGCAGCCACCTTGACTGGCATATAGGTGCGAGATATTATATGGAGGTATTATTTTGAGTGCCCCGCATGGCCAGAGGCAAACATATTTATGGCTTGGACTAGGCATGACCGATGGGTGATCGGTCACTATAGACACCTAAAACGCGTCATGTCGATGGTGACTACTCATATGGGACATGCTACAAGACCATATGGAAGATCTTGGACAGACTCCAAGATAGAGCAGTGGTTCTAACCACTCAATTTGGGCTCCTTGGCCTAATCAGTCTGAACCATAGCTGAGACCTATGGTCTATAGTCTGAACCATGGTTGAGACCTACGGTCTACAGTCTGAACCGTAGTTGTCACCTACGGTCTAAACTGAAGTTCAGTTGGCCTTCATCCGAGCCAAATCGGTTTGAACGACCATTTGTTCTAGAAGAAGGTGGTTAAAGGATGGAATATTCCAATCCAACTATCCTAACCACCCCTTCTTGATCTTGGCTTCTCCATGAAGCCACCCCTAGCCCTTGGGTAGTCCTATAAGTACCCCTCAAAATTAGGGCAAACTATGAGAGCAAGCATTGGAGATTAGAGCAGTGAAGCCCTGTCGAATTGTGGACTCACTTGAGTGCATTGAGAGAGCCTAGTTACCATTTATTTGCCAATTCACCAAGCATCATGACAATTCATGCCATGGATGCCCTAAGGAGCTAGAATGCCAAGAAATGCTAATTCGGGAAAACGGAGGCCCTATCAAGCAATTCAACCGCCAAACCTATCAGAGGACACTGAGGTGACCCTTGATCATCAATTTGACAAGGAGGATCAAGCCCACAACCCTAGAATTGGAGGGCAAAGTTACTTGATTGCTCACCATGGTTGATAGCCATGGTTTACAGTGTAGACCGCTCATCCGAGCTACGGTTTGCAATAGGTGATAGATCTCATTACTATTTTCTTTCCATTATGCTTAATTAGGTTAGATTAGTCATTTTAGTGGGTTAATTCATGTTTAGAGACAATCTGACCGGTATATTTAGGGTTTAATCAATCTTATTTTCATTATAGCAAGTAGGACATTAATGGCTTCTTTTCATGTTAACTTGCTTAATTTCATGCAATTGATCAAGTAGATAGATAGCTGCACTTCTTGCTTTCATGTTTCTAACAATATTTATGAATCTTGCATAAGTTTAATATGTTTTATCCATCTTCTTGATTTCATAGTTGTTATGGCATCTTTATGCATATTTTCCTCAAAGGGCCTCATCATGAGAGGTTGCCTATTTGTTTAATGCTTTTATGTTGTTTCTTGATCGCAGGGAACAGATTCGAAGGAGATTCAATCATCAAATTCCTTCCTCAACGCGAAGAAGAGGGTCAACTCCACCCTAGAGCAGTTTGTGACTATTTAGAGAGCATTAGTATTGTGCCTACCCCATTGGGGGCTTGGGAATTGTATTAATTGTATCAACATTTGGGTGACCCTAAGAGGGGCATGATTGTAACCAAGACTCTTTTCAATATTAATAAAAGAAGCATCCATTTTATCGTTATATGCAATATTATATTATTTTATGCTTTTTATGTTGATTCTGATTGATGCAGTAGATAGGTGCATTGCTTTTTGGATAGGTCAAAAGGTGATCATGGTGGAACTCCACAATTTATGCAACTGATCTCTGACCTCTATGTTTTTTTATATCAGGTGCAAACCATAGGTTTTAGCTATGGTCTCATTGTTGGCCCACGGCTTCAAAACGTGGGCTGTAGTCTGAACCGCACATCAGACCTATGGTTCACAATAGACACAGCAGACAATAGGGAGTCAAAGCTAGATCGAATGAGGACCTGAGGTAGGTCCTATTTTTCACTCTTTGTCTCTATTTTTACTATTTGTATTTTTCCAGAGAGCAGAAAAGTGAAATATAATTAGGACAACGCTAAAAAAGGGAAAATGAATTAGGTCCTAGGGTTTCATTATTTTATGCTTTAGCTAGGCACTGCTAGGAACAATGGACCTCTGAGTGTAGTCCACCCTAGAATCCAATGTGCTAGGTTTAAATTGTGTGTTGGTTTGCATGCTTGAGGCCCAATCAGAGGCTATATCATCGTAATTTGCATTGTCAAAAAGTCATATAGGATATAGCATGCATTCTCTGAAATGAAACGTTTCTTTTTGCATATCATGTAGGAAATAATCATTCATGTTGTATTATGCATTTTCCTTTATATGCAAATATTAAAATGAACCACACACACCACGTTTCAATTAAATGCTAGTGAGTTGGGAGTGACATCCAACCACTAGTAGGGTTCAACGATGGTGGAGGTGATTTCCATCCGTTGGCCCAAATCCTACGTACCCTTGGATACTAGACCAATACCGGATCCAAGAACCTTTCATACCCTAGAAAATTTGCATGTATTCTCTTCGGAGGGTATAACGTTGACTGGGGGAAAATGGGTGAGGATCTGGGAGGACCTGTGCTCCTTGATCATGTGTGGGCTTCATTACCACACATTATAGGTTGGATTACATGACTTGGAGTTCATAGCCAAGTTGTCGAGCTATGAGTATATAGGTGAAAGCCAATTAAACTGAGAATATCATCCAACAAGCTTTCAAAACATGATAAGGAGTTTCTAATACTGATACAACAAATCATTGAAACAACATCAAACAGTTTAGGGCTCACTTTTAAAATGTAAAGGAGATAATCACATTGTTTACATTGTATGCTTCTTTATCACTTAATTCATCAAGATAAGGCCTTCCTTGAGGCCAAAATTTTTAGTAAGAGAGGTTTCCTCTCAAGACTTGTCTAGTTGGCACATCATGACAACTAGGCATAGTCGAGCTCACTCATGAGCTAATGACTCAGAATATGCAGGGAGAGGCCCTCAATGCCTTCGATATTCCCCTAAGGATATTTTAGATCTTGCATGCCTCCTTGCTAGGCATCACACGCATCATTCACCTAAGGATCTAATCCTCCCAGCATGACACTCTGATAGTCATCGCGAGCTCCCTTCATCACATAGGGGGTCCACCCATATAGGCCATGGGGTTTCTCCACACATGGAGAGAACCCACATTGTTAGGTCTCCTCCTAGCGAGATAGAGAGTTGTGGATCCTACTCCATGAGTCAGTCATATAGGGAACCTGAGTCTCATGCAGCCCATAAGAGGTGACTACTCCAAGACCAATTGGAGGAGGCATGCATTGAGCGTGAGCATCTAGAGCGTGAGTGCGCAGAGAGGAAGAGAGCACATCAACAGAGGTTGGATGAGCTCCAAAAATGGGAAGAGAGGATTTACCAATAGAAATTATGTGAAGAACAATCATGTGAGGTAACTCCTAAAAAGAAGCTCATACCTAGAGTGCTTAGGCAACAAGTCAACGTGATGCACCCTACGCATCATCAAGAGTTACCTCTTAAGCAAGTAGATAGCCATTCTCTTAGATAGATAGACATACCTAGGGTTATCGAAGAACAACAAAAAGACAGGTTTAAGGATCCCATGCGCAAGCATGAGGTTGAGAGTAGTCAAGTTAGACAGGTGAGCAATGTCAATGCTCGAAAGTCATCACAATCCTTGGTGCATATACAATCTATTCCACCATATAAGGAACCTATGATTACTTTCCATAAACATGAAGTCAAACCTATCCCTGTCAAGGAATCTGATCCTCCATTGCATATCATAGCGAGGATAAATCAGATTGTGTATAAGCGAGTGTTGGTGGATACAAGATCATCGATTAATATCATCACCACCTCTACATTCAAACATCTCAAAATTCCACCTTCCCACATCAAGGCATCAAATTTCATGCTACAAGATTTTAATGATGTGGAATCCCCTATAGTAGGCACAATAGTCCTCCCCATCGAGGTGGGACAAAATATTATTTCTACATTGTGCTACATTTTAGAGGGATCAAGACAATATAACCTGCTGCTTGGAAGGCCGTGGATAAGAGCCATGGAGTGCGTACCATCCATAGTGCATCAATGCATTAAGTACACCCATGGAAATGAAGTCCATATAGTAGAGGCGGACCCAGATTCTTTCAAGTATTATAAACCTGAGGATCATCCTCAAGAACCTAGTGGGGCACCTATGCATCTCGAACACTAAACATGATGAGTCTATCCAAAGTTTGGATGCAACCTCGCAGACTATGGTGGAGTTACCTTCACCACCACTATCCTCGATGGTGTCACCTATAACCCCTCCATCCTCGATATTTCCTAGCAGGGAGGGATTGATGAATGCAGTCACGGAGATGCTCACAGCTACCTTGGATGTGTCATTAGAGGAGCCTCATACTCCTATCAAAGGAGAAGAGCCTATGGTGGATATGGATGAACCTGAGTGTATCATACCATCATCATCCATCATATTACAAGATAGTCCTCATGAGGATGATGTTGAATATGAAGAGCTTATAGAGGCTAGCATTACGATGTCACCCATCATGGAGTCCATTGAGGATTTAGGTCAACTTCTTGTCGAGTCTCTACCTGTTGAGCCTATCCTTGATGCATCGCATGAGCATGAGGAAGGTTCAGTTATCACAACTAAAATGCTACAACCCCAATAGGTTGATGAGTCACCTACGACTCATGCAATTGTGGAGTCATTTTCTCATGAGTTTGTGGGAATGGTTGACATTAGGTTAGAGGATCGAGTGACTCTAGAGCAAATAGAGTAGGAGATGGGGCAATCAGACATTGCTTCCATATTGAAGGGGTCCGAACCTTTAAAATTAGTCACTCCTGACTCATTTCTTATGCCACCTTCTCAAGGACAAGAGCAAGTGTGTACCCCATATCAGGTTGGGGGTACTAAATCTAACATAGTTCAATTCTTTCAAGTCGAACAACAACATGAACTGAGTCATGCGCATGAGCATGTGGATAGCACTGATGAAGTGTATCATCAAGAAGCATTTGCATCAACCCAAATGAAGGAAATAGGTGATTTGCAATTACCTAATGGATCTCTAGCATCCACTTTTCTATTTCCTTCAATAGACAAAGGTATTTCGAATCAATCATTGGAAATACATATGAATTCTTTGTCAGTCTTGCAATCCATTCTAAGTCATCTAGAACAAATGGAACATCGAATGGATGAGCAAGATAAGGCATTGCATTTTATCATGAATCAACTTGGAAAACTGGGATCACAAAAGCATCCTTTTCTTGAGGCCGAACCACTTCTTGTGCAAGTACAGGAAAAACCTCAACAAAAGCAAGAGCCCATGCGGCCTACCCAACCATTGGGTCCTCAAAGTAAGCCAATGTGGGTCGAGCACCCAAAATAGTCACAACACATTTGGACTCCTTTAAAAGAGTCTATGTCTGACATATTTTAGAAGTTGCAAGAGGCTAAGGTCATCACCTTACCTGATATCATCTCTTTAGACCCAAATAGAGCTAAGCCTATGGGTTACAGGGAGCATCACTATTGTCTCTATCATCGAATAGAGGGTCATGGCATTCGAGATTGTCATGAATTCAAGAGTGTGGTGCAAAACCTGATAGATAAGGGGGTTTATCATGAAGATGGTTCTCTTATAGTGCCCCAACATGCTAAAGTGGAGGTCACACCTCCTCAGGAGTGACCCCGAGGTCGTCAGTCACCTCATAGGCCCGATAAGCCAGTGCAACGAATAGTTTCATTTCAGATGACTACTCTAACTTTGTTCCAAAAGTTACACGAGGCAAAGGCATTCATATTACCCAAAGTCAAGCAAAGGGTATCCAAGACTGGGTCACCTGGTAAGAGCCCCTTTTGTGTGTATCATCGAGCGCATGGACATGACATTCAAGATTGTCAATCATTTAAGAGGGTCATCCAAGACCTAGTAGAACGAGACATGATCCATGAGGATGGTTCGCTCATTCAACCCTGCCAAGACATAGGCACTCCACTGAGGTCCATTCCTCAGTTGGGAGAGTTGATTTCTATCACTCTTCCTAAACAAGCTGATTACATTTTAGTGGATAGCATGCACGTTAGGGGTCTTCAAGGTAGCATACCTTCCCCACCAGCCATGCCAAATTATAAGAAAAGCAAGGGGTCTAGAGGTATCACACCTCCCTCATTATCATAAATACACTAGGGGTACATAGGGTAGCATACCCTCCCCAAAAGGCTCCAAGGGTTCCTAAAATCACTTGGTCATGTCAGCAAAAGGCTCCAAGGGTTCCTAAAACTGCTTGGTCATGTCAGTCAAAGGCCCCAAGGGTTTCTTATAACCGCTTGATCATCCCAAAAGGCTCCAAGGGTTCCTAAAACCTTGTCAAACATTTTAAACCCTTGGTCAACCCAAAAGGCTCGAGGGTTTGCTTAAAATCGCTCGATCATCCTAAAAGGCTCCAAGCTCTCTTGTGAGTAGTTTGGTCAATCAAAAAGCTCCAAAGGTATTTCAAACCTTTGGTCAACCCCAAAAGGCTCCAAGGGTTTGCTTAAAACCACTCGGTCATCCTAAAATGCTCCAAGCTCTCTTGTGAGTAGTTTGGTCAATCAAAAGGCTCCAAAGGCATGTACTCACCATTTGGTCAAATATAAAGGCTCAAAATCAATAAAAATTATAAAATCAATAAAATCCAAAAAAAATTGGTAAAGCATAAAATCCAAAAACATTTGCATTTGCATTATGCATTTTCATTTACACATGCATTCATTTCATCATTGCATTGCATATAGGCATTCATCATCCATTGCATTCCGTAGTAGGATGGATTGTGTTTGTCAATATTACAAATGATGCCATGTTTGTGTTTTAATCATGCACCTTTGCATTTATCATAATCCATTGCATTCATACACAACACCTATTGCTATGAGATGTGTATATATACCAAAGTTTTCCAATCACTCAACCATACCTAGTGGGTTTCTCAGATGTCGTAGAAAGCTGCTTTTGCTTTTGTAGATGAGGTCATTAGTTGTGATAGTGCTTGGCATATCAGGATCCCATCACTAATTGACACATTTAAAATCTTGCTAAGATAAGGGAGGATGAAAGCTATGAAAGTGGTCTTGGGTATTTAGAGAGATGGGTTTTATTACCTGCTTATCTTGCAAATAGTTTGGTCTAGAGTGGTGAACCTTGGAAAAAGGACAAGAATTTCCCCTACTCATACATAGATACAAAGTTTAAATTGCAAACCCAAAGTTCAAAGTTCAAATATAAAATGATATAGTGAATCAAAAGCACTATACAAATCCCTTGCTCAAGAAAAATGAGAATAAACAATGATTTTTATCACTCAGAGTAAAACGTGAAAAACAATGATTTTTATCACTACATATGAGCAAATATCAAAATAGGGTGAGAACTTGAATCCCTAGATTGTTCACTATTCAAAGCCATAGAATGAACCCCGATTGTAGCAATGGGTTGAAAGAGTCCCACCTACTTTTAGAGTAGTAGTTCTATTGGGTGATCCCCAAATGCAACAATGGGTTGAAAGAGTCCCGACTATTTTTGGAGGGGTAGTCCTGATCAATTTGTGAGATGAGCTAGCTCTAGGTGCCTGGGGTTGTCTAGCAGTATAGTCCAATCAAGTCTAAAACAAGGATGATATGAACATAGGAGGAACCTGATCTCACATATGGGTTGGAAGAGTCTCGAATGACATCTGGGGTATGCCTATGGTCTATCTAAAAATACTCACGTGCACACATAGGGGTAATGAATAGTTGGGTCATTCATGATGAAAGCTTTGTCCAACAAAAGCCTTGTACAATTAGTATGTGACGTTTGAGAAGTCTACTAGGGTGTTTGAGTCTCATGGAAAACCTCAAAAATTTCTCTAATAGCAACAAAATACCAAATATTAATAAAGTCATTCAAATCATCAAACTGCAAAGTATCGAATCTATGATACATCATTACATAAAGCACAATCAAGATATAGGATAGATACCGGATGGATATCAGAAATGATATCTAGATGACCACTGACTATATTGTGCATATTTTTCAAAATTGCAAAAATAAAATAGAGTGACATATCATATCATTCGCATCATACCACTTCATACCATTGCATTTCATATATGGGTGATTAATTGATTAAATTCTTGTAATGAGGATTTTCAATTACATTCATGATTTTTACACATTCTGTGGTGTCATCCATTAGATTGTTAAACACATATCGCATTCATTCCTTATGTTTTAAGTGATTAAAGCATACAGGTTCATTTACATTAGATTACCATCATGTAAATAATGCATTACATACATTGCATCAACATATCGTGACATCATCATAAATTAAATGCATACAATAAAGCAAAATTAAATATGCATTTAAAAGTAAACATCGCATCCATATGCATCCATCATAAATAGCATATCTAAGCATCTAGATCACTGCATACCATCATCATCATAAATTAAATAGCTATCTAGTGCATGTCATCCATACATCACATTACATAAGCATAGCATCAATATAAACATCTGCATCCATGTGCATAACATAAACATAAAATTAAAAATACACAGGTACACATAATGAGCCAAAATGATCAAAATATCATATATATATATATATATATATGTGTGTGTGTGTGTGTGTCCAAACATGAGTACATGGGGGTACATCAAAAATACCCATAGGCTACAACTATGTAGGTCCTCGACCTTACACTCAAAAATAGTACAACAAAAAATATCTCTACAATATATACTAAGGGCCTGCACCCCCAGCCTATGAGTCACCACCATCACCTCTACCATCCCTATGGCCCCTCTGCGAGCTAGATTCTATGAGTGCTAGAGGACCTATGTGTCCTCTCAGACCTATGGGTCCTATGACTAGAGCTAATGGACTACTCGACTCCCTAGTCCTAGTCCTAGAGCTACTCCTATGGGTCCCTATAGAGTAAATATCCTCTAGAACCTCCCCACCTATCACCTAATATACCCCTCTAGCTGAGAGATGCGAGCTACCCTCACATCTGATATTACCCTCCTCAACGAGGGAAGTGAGCCACCTAATCTCATACATGGGGTCATGACCTCCTGGTAGTACAGATGATGGTGCTACGGGAGGTGCCATGAAAACCTATGTAGATGAGGGATCTCCCCTCGATGCCCTCAATAAATCTAGATATGTCCATACAAGATCATGCTCGATAGTGAGCCTCTAGATCTTTGTACCAATTGTAGTCAGTTGTGCCTTGAGAAGAGGCCTCTCCTCCTCATAGCTCCTCCACTGGCTCTGACCATGTCTAAGCTTCACCTCTACTATGGTGAGACTAGTATCCCTCTATAGTAGCTAGGACTGAAGTCTCCCAACCTGACTCTACAGATCTACAACCTAGGCTAGCAACTACCCCACCTCACTATCTAGAGGTACCTCACCCTCATCTAGGGCCTCCTCCTCAACCTCAATCTATGGTGCATCCTCTATGATAGCCTCTACCCCCATCCACCCTCAGTACACTGGCGCACATTGCACCCCTATGGATCAACCTCTATCCCATCGTCTACCCAACCGAGGGGCCCAGATCCCTACCACTATAGTAGGGACCACCAAGTATCATATGCTAGGGTGGTCCCAACCCTAGCAATCCTTGACTCCTAAAAGTCATCTACAACATCCCCAAGTGGTGTAGGCTATACCCATGGTAAATCCCTCTCTAGTACTAATCACTTATAGATGATGGGTAACTCTAGGATGTCCTACACTAGCCCAAACTACCGTAGGACCCATGAGTAGAACTGGTACTCATAGACCTCAACCTTGTAGCCGAGTAGCCACCTATCTCACCAAGTCTAGCATAGTCACTCGCCAACCTCCTCCCATGTAGGGCAATCCATGTATGGATGCCACTCAATGTCATCCAATCGAAGCACTACAAATCGACCAATGTAGTGCTCTATATCCCCAACATGGGACCTACTCTAGAACCCCTCCTCCTCATGGGGCCAGCATGTGACATAGCACTGATGGGCATCATCAATCGAAGTAATATCAAGGGGTAGCTCCATAGGATGCTCGATCTTGATGTGCTACCAACCCTAGATCTAGAGGAGCAGACTACAGCTAATCCCTACCCAACTCCTATCGATGATCTAGTAGAGCTCCTAGTACAACTAGCACAATAAAGTGCTCCCCTAGGCTAGGAGTAGTGGATGATCGATAGAGCTCTATGTGACCCTCCTAACACTGGCTAGAAGGTTCTAGGGGATCCTCACACCCGAGGAGTCTGGAAGCACAATCTGCATGACCAAGTGCATGAATACTACCTCTCTGATAGAGAAGATGCCCTTCCCCTACCAGTAACCGATATGGATGCCTCCATGGTCGATCTTACCCTAGGCATCCTAGCTTCGATCATCAAAGATAGCATCAAAAATAGCTCCTCTATTGGTAAATGGAGGAGGAGGTGATGGCCTCACCATCAATAGGGATCCTAAATATCCGGTAGACGTCCTCTAGTGTAATAGTCATTTCACCTATCGATAGGTGAAATGTGTTGGTCCATGCATTCCAACATCGGGCCAATGCAGTCATGTAGGCTTGATCTACCCTGATAGTGGGTAGATCCAAAATGTAGCCAAAGCCAATGGCTCCAAACCAATCCCACTCTAAGTCAGTAAGTAGTGGGCAGATGGTGTGAAGGATGTCTAACTCCCTAGCTCTAGAAGTCAATTTTTGAAAAGAAATAATGCATAAGGAAAAAGCTAGCTAAAAATGACCTAAAAAGAGATAAATAAAGCTAAAAATAGCTAAAAATACAAAATTATGCTAAGAATGATAAAAAATTCCAATAGTACATCTCAGAAGTGCAATAAATGGCATTAATTACCAAGAAAAATACAAAAAAATCAATAAATTTGGAATTTTTTCTAAAAATAGGGAACCGCAAGTCAAACCCATGGTCCGCATAATGGTCAAATTTTTGACCGTTGTAATTTGAATCTAACTGCAGTTGATACCTACGGTCCCCAATATGTCAATGGGGAACCACAGCTACCAGCTGTAGTCTAGGAATATGACCCTTTTGGGGTCATTTCCTAGCCAAGAAATAAAAAAACAAAAATAATAATTAAATCCTAAACTAGCCTAGTCTAAGGTGAGGTTCATTGCCAACAGTTTAGTGAGATTGATTTAACCCATTAATTAATGTGGTTCATTTTTAATTGGTAATGAGTGCGAGGATTCGGTTTTGAGTTACCTTACCCGCATTGAGGCCTCTACTAGTAGAAGGTTGTCCATGGTCTGCCATCAGGAGGTGTGTAAGGTAGTAGGTTTTAGTTTTACCAATGTTTCATGTCAAGTTTACTCTCACACCTCTCAGAGCTCTTCAAATTGTAGTCATTGTCAAGGAATAATGAGGAAATTTGAAAATAAGAAATTTATAAACCTTTTCCTATTTTTGTTGGACCGCAGCTAACACTCATGGTCCCAGAATTAGGGTTTGTCAACCGCAGCTGTGATCCATGGTTCCCAAAATTTGAAATTTCAACCGTAGGCCCTAGACGTGGTTTGCAACTGGCATTAAATGCACTAAAATCCCATCATGGGAAGGTCTTAAATGGTAAATTAATGACTCCTAATGGATCAGAATCTCAATAAGAGCAATCAATTTAACAAATTTGGTGATTTTTAAGCACCATGATCAACTAAAAAATTCAAATTAACAAAAAAATCAAATAATTAAAAGCCAAATGCACCTCGTATTCAGTTATTTACCCTATACACTTGGTGGTTGCAGTGACTAATGCTCCATGCAATCCGACGAGATGAGTAAATAACCATAAGGACATTTGGGGTAAAATTGTCATCATTGATTTGATATGCTTCTTTTCAATTCCGAAGAAGGCCTTCAAGGCTGGACCGCTCCACGGGAATGAGGTGTTTCATGTCATTTCTCTTATGACACATTTTTTTAGCAAATCATCGACAAATTGATTCAACATAAATCTAATTGGCATTGTATCATTTTGATTCCCTAAGAAGGCTATTGCAGCCTGACTGCTCCATGGGATAGGAATGTGCAATTACTATTAACAGTTGCAATCATACGCTGAACTAGGCTTAGCCAAGTAATTAAATGCTCAATTCTAAGTTTGTGCAGATCATTCATTATGGTCAAGCGACCTCATCGCTTCATACATTGTCATTACCCTCATCGACTCATCGCTTGAGGGGGTAGTCATAATATCATAATCATAATCAAAGTCAATAGAAGATCCCTGAAATCGTAGATCCCTTGATCTTGTCAAAATTGTGTTCATCCTTATGAATCATTGCTAACAACTATCATAAGCTTACCCCTTTGCTTGGGGTAAATAGCAAATATGATAGTTAGTTTGTAGCTCTCCTCCTTTCGATTATATAGGCCTAACTCCTATTGTAGCACCAAAGCTACCCGAATGCTTGATGATGAGTGCAAACCCTTTCAAATTTAAGCCTTCCACCCAGTTGGAAGCAATGATTCTAGGATGCGCATCCTTTTGCAGGACCTGGGGCATCTAATGTTGATCCGACTAATGATCATCATAGAACCTTCGACATCATTTTAGGAGGTCTATTTTTGCTCAGCGTTGTTCGATCTCACAATGCATCTCAAAAGGGGCATCTGTAGACACCTAAAACGTGTCATGTCGATGGCGACTACTCATATGGGACATGCTACAAGACCATATGGAAGATCTTGGATAGACTCCAAGATAGAGCAGTGGTTCTAACCACTCAATTTGGGCTCCTTGGCCTAATCAGTCTGAACCATAGTAGAGACCTATGGTCTATAGTCTGAACCATGGTTGAGACCTATGGTCTACAGTCTGAACCGTAGCTGTCACCTATGGTCTAAACTGAAGTTCAGTTGGCCTTCATTCAAGCCAAATCGGTTTGAACGACCATTTGTTCTAGAAGAAGGTGGTTAAAGGATGGAAGCTTCCAATCCAACTATCCTAACCACCCCTTCTTGATCTTGGCTTCTCCATGAAGCCACCCCTAGCCCTTGGGTAGTCCTATAAGTACCCCTCAGAATTAGGGCAAAGATATGAGAGCAAGCGATTGGAGATTAGAGCAGTGAAGCCCTATCGAATTGTGGACTCACTTGAGTGCATTGAGAGAGCCTAGTTGCCATTCACTTGCCAATTCATCAAGCATCATGACAATTCATGCCATGGATGCCCTAAGGAGCTAGAACGCCAAGAAACATGAATTCGGGCAAACGGAGGCCCTATCGAGCAATTCAACCGCCAAACCTATCAGAGGACACTGAGGTGACCCTTGATCATCAATTTGACAAGGAGGATCAAGCCCACAACCCTAGAATTTGGAGGGCAAAGTTACTTTGTTGCTCACCATGGCTGATAGCCATGGTTTATAGTGCAGACCGCTCATTCGAGCTGCGGTTTGCAACAGGTGATAGATCTCCTTACTATTTTCTTTCCATTATGCTTAATTAGGTTAGATTAGTCATTTTAGTGGGTTAATTCATGTTTAGAGACAATACTAATGGTATATTTAGGGTTTAATCAATCTTGTTTTCATTATAGCAAGTAGGACATTAATGGCTTCTTTTCATGTTAACTTGCTTAATTTCATGCAATTGATCAAGTAGATAGATAGTTGCACTTCTTGCTTTCATGTTTCTAACAATATTTATGAATCTTGCACAAGTTTAATATGTTTTATCCATCTTCTTGATTTCATAGTTTGTTATGGCATCTTTATGCATATTTTCCTCAAAGGGCCTCATCATGAGAGGTTGCCTATTTGTTTAATGCTTTTGTGTTGTTTCTTGATCATAGGGAAGCAGGTTCGAAGGAGATTCAATCATCCAATTCCTTCCTCAACACGAAGAAGAGGGTCAACTCCACCCTAGAGCAGTTTGTGACTATTTAGAGAGCATTAGTATTGTGCCTACCCCATTGGGGGCTTGGGAATTGTATTAATTGTATCAACATTTGGGTGACCCTAAGAGGGGCATGATTGTAACCGAGATTCTTTTCAATATTAATAAAAGAAGCATCTATTTTCTTGTCATTTGCAATCTTGTTCATTATGTTATGCTTTTATGTTGATTTCGATTTATGCAATAGATAGGTGCATTGCTTTTTGGATAGGTTAGTCACAAGGGAGGTATCAGAGAGTTCTTTTATTACACCCAGGTGCTCTGCTAGTTTTGTATCCAATAGGATGTACCTCTCAAGCTAGTTTTATATAGGTATATCATCGTAGAGAGAGAAATTCTACCACCTTGAGTTGTAGTACTTTTAGAGGAGGAGGACCCTCTTGTAGTTAATTTTTTCATAGCATATGTTGGGGTTACAAAGGCATATACTCATTGGTGGGTTACACGATTGTGGTAGGGTGGCGATCGCTTGGGGTAGACTGAGGATGAGGCAGCTACATAGGAGGATCCTAATGCACATTGAGTGTGACCAAGGACTGAGGAATGGGGCCATGTAGTTGAGTAGCAGGTAGTAGAGGAGAAGGTAGCTTTAGAGGAGGAAGAGTTAACTCCAAAGGAGCAGGAGTCTCATATCTAGGCTTAGTTGCATAGTGTAGAGGATGAGATTCAGGTAGCTCGTATTCAGATTTTGTAGTGGTACTCTACTATTTCTATGCTCCAGTATTGAGTTAGGGGATTTAATGAGGAGAGGACCACTCTCCAAGCATAGGTTTACTTAGGACAACTCAAGATAGAGTTGCTCACTAAAAAGAGGGATGTTGCATGAGGACAGGTTGTACCACTTGCTCTAGTTGCTCAAGGACCTGTAGGTTTGGATTCAGGTGCTGAGATGAGATGCCTATAGGGGATATTTGAGGAGTATTAGGCACATATAACAGGATATGTTGGGTACATTACCACTATGAGGCTTCATATTAGGTGGCTAGGTGGCACTCCTTAGGAGAGGTTTTCATTAAGTGGATCACAGTGCAACGGGTGGAGTGTTTTAGGGTAATCTTTAGTGCAACCTAGCCATAATACAAGGTCCCATTATGAGAGGGTAGTAGGTACTAGCTCTAGGCTATCTCACAGAGAGGGCAATGAGGGTGGAGGTGATACTAGTGGTGCAGGCCACTCATGATCATGCTTTTGGCATATTGTATTATTTTTTAGTGTAAGGTCTGAGGACCTACACTATTGTAGCCTGCGAGCATTTTGTACCTCCATGTACTTATTTGACACACATATATATGACATTCCTATTTTAGATTTATTATGTGTATCATGTTAGTGTTTTTATTGGATGTAATGCTTATGATGTTATGTTATATGATGTGATGTATTGATGACATGCACTAGCTAGGTGATAGATGGATGCTTATATGCTATGATCTAGATATGTGGATGCACTATGATGATGGGTACATATATGAATGCACTACTTTTTGTCGAATGCACGTTTGATTTATTTAATTGTTTATGCATTTAGTTTTTGTGACATGATATGATATATGATATGTGATATGATGCATTACTTAGATGAAGATGATCTAATGCAAATGAACCTGTATGTTTTAATCACTTAAAACATAAGGAATGAATTTGATATGTGTTCAACAATATAAAGGATGACACCATGTAATGTATAAGAATCATGAACAAATAATAACTCATAAGAATTAATCATTTAAATGTATAAATGTGAGATGAGATGATGTGATATATATAATTTATGAGGTGATATGTTTTGTAGCTATTAGGGAATTTTTGAGGTTTTCCATGAGACTCAAACACCCTAGTTAACTTATAAAAAATTGTATAATGACTATCTAGACTCCTGAAAGATAAAATATTTTGTTATGAAGACCAAGATATTCATTATCACTATGTGTGCAAATGAATATATTAGATGAGACATAAGCCTATCTCAATGCTAGACAAAATTCTTTCAGCCAATTGTTGTATTAGGGATCATCAAATGCTCATCATGTTCCTAGGTTGGAATCGGTTGAATTAGACATTAGGCAATACAGGACACCCAAAGCTAGCTTTTTTTGTGAATTTCTTATAACTACCCTAATTCCAGGAGGGATTCATTCAGCCCATTGTTGTATTAGGGATCGCTCAATGATTTGTGGAGATTGACCATTCCAGGGATTCAATATTTTCACCCCCTTATTTTATTCACATTTATTTGGGATACTTGCTCATGCTTAGTGATGAAAATCACTTTTTATTTTGGTATTTTTGTTTTACTTTTGTTTTGAGCAAGGGATATTTGTATAGTGCTGATAATAACTATTTATTTTGCCTTATATTTTACTTTATTTTGGTATTTTTGCTTGTTTTTATGAAATCAAGGGTTTTCTTTGGGTAGGGGGGAGCTTGTCCTTTTTTCAACAATAAAACCTCTAGGTTATGCACATCACAATATGTGTAAGTAAAAAACCTTTTGCTTAGGATGCCTAATACTACTTTGTAGCTTTCATATTTCCATTTTACAGACTAGGATTTTAGTGTTTTGATTAGTGGTAGGATTTTAATATATGCTAGGTGCTATCAAAACTAGACCTCATTCTTTTCTAGTGAAGATAGCTTTCTATAAAATTTGAGAAGAACACTAGGTATGGTGAAATGACAAGAAAACCCTAGTACATCCCTTATAGGAACAAGAGTAGGTTGTGTTGAAAAACACAGTTACACATGGGTTGTGGATGAATGAGGATATGAAGATGTATGATTGGCATACAAATGTGGTGCCATTTGTAGGATTGATAACACAATCTATCCTAATGCAAGTGCAACAGATGGTATTGCCTAAATGCAATACAACTAAATGAATGTATGTGCAAAATGAAAATGCATAATGTAAATGTTTTTGTATTTTTGATGTTTTGCAATGTTTTTGGATTTTATTACTTTTTGATTTTTATGGATTTTGATATTTTCCATTATTTTTGTGTTTTTTTTTACCAAGGGGATTAAATGCCTTTGGAATCTTTTGTGAGTTGACCAAAGGGCTTATGAAACCTTTGGAGCTTTTTGTGAGTTGAACAAGGTCTTATGATGCCTTTGGGTCTTATGAGGGGATTAAATGCCTTTGGAAGCTTTTTATGAGTTGAAAAAGGGCTTAAGATATCTTTGGAGCTTGTGTGAGTTGACCAAAGGGCTTATGATGCCTTTGGAGTTTTTTTTGAAGTGACCAAAGGGCTTATGCTACATTTAGAGCTTATTGTGAAGTGGCCAAAGGGATTTGAGATACCTTTGGAGCTTTTTGTGAGTTGACCAAAGGGCTTTGAGATACCTTTGGGGCTTTTTGTGAGTTTACCAAAGGGATTAAGATGCATTTGGAGCCTTTATGTGAGTTGACCAAAGGGCTTAAGATGCCTTTGGAGCCTTTATGTGAGTTGACCAAAGGGCTTAAGATGCATTTGGAGCCTTTATTTCTAATTTGTTTGGGTTTTTATGATTTTCAAATGTTTTTGAAATTTTGAAAAGTTTGACTGTTTTTGGGTTTTGTTGTTTTTATGTGTAAAATGCCTTCAGATGAATAATGTTGAGAGTCTCAGGCTCCTCAACACCTTCTAATGATGTTAGGTGATATGTCCCAGGTCCAGTATTTTTTGAGATGATGTAGGTGTAACACAGTGGTGGAGTATTCCCAGTGGGAAGGTGTTTTCCAAAGGTAAGAATGATACCTAGGTTGAATCTACCAAATTGAACAGTCTTCTAATACCCTTAATGACCCTTGTATGATCTATCAATTGCTTGTATGGACCTCAAATACATACACTGTACGATCTCAAATCATACGGTGACCAAGATGGTATGATATTACACTCAGAAAAACTAATAGATGCTATTTTTGAGGCTACGTACATAGTTTTGTAATCATTCAAGTCGACTTACCAAAACTGCCAAATCGGGTAAGTTCTTGTCAATCACCTATTTTACCAAATCAGGTAATAACTCTTTGTACAATTTGTATGATGTATGATGTATGATTTTTACAATACAAAGGTACAATAGGATTTTAATTACTATACTCTTCTAATCCAATCTCTCTTTGGGATGTTTTTTAAAGGTTTAACAACCTAAATAAGATAGTTTCATTCACAAGCAAAACATCCAATCCAGACTAGTGAGAGATTCCATCCAAACAATTATGCCTAGAAATCATACAGTCTACTTTATTTTGTCTTTACCAACATCCTCATACTCCTAGATCATTCTCCATGATTCTTCTAGTAATAATTTGCTCACAATCTACAACAAAGCCTACAACTAACATATAATAGTAAGGAAGAAACTCAATTACACAATGATCATCCAAAATGCATCAACCATACACAATAGGATCATACACTTTCATCCACAACATCTATTATTCTCATTAATGGCTATGAACTCAGTTCCAATGTGTAAAAGTCTCTCATAGTAATTGCAATAACTCAAAAATATGTCTATCTCTCTACTCTAGCAACTAATAACCAGTAAACTAGTAGCTAGACCTACAAATTCAAAAATGGGGCCTTATATAATGTTTCCCAGGCCATTCCAAAGCGGTTCTTGAGACAATCCATTATTCACAACTACCCATATACAATTGAATACATTATTTTTGCAATTTATTAAGTTTTCATCTTAGATTAGCAAATCCATGCGACATTTCATCCTAAAATTATAATTCCTTTGCATCTGAGTGAATTTCGGTGCACATTGTATGATTTGCCACTACTTTGTATGGTTTATCACTTTAGTTGTATGATCCCCTATATGATTTGCTCCCACTATATGGTTTCCCAAAACTTGAGCAAATCATCCCAAAACTATCAAAATTTAGCAAATCACCTTTTCTTCTTCTAGGAGGTGGATTTGCTGCCTACATCTACCCTCCCATTTATTTTAGTCGGTGTCCTCAATGACTCATTCTACTTATTTTGTTGGGCTTCTAGTTGAGCTACCTCAGTCTCCAAGTCCTTGACTTGGGTCTTGTACATTTCCCATTCATTCTTCAACTTGGTTGCATAGCTCCCCATCTCGACAACTTTGGATTTGTGAAGGTTAGCCTTTTCCTTGATAGATTTCATAAAGTCCATCATCTGCTTTTCTCATTTGAAGGCACTATTTGTCAATTTCTCCTTCTAATGAGCTTCTTCTCGAGCTACCGCTTGGAGTTCCTCATTCTTCTTGTCAATGGTCTTCAAGCGATGTTTGATGTCAACTTCTAGAGCTCGAACCTAGTCTTCTTTGGTCCTAAATTGAGCTTTATTCTCAATGACCATATTTTTGAGCTTCTTGCTATCTCTTATTAACTCCTTTATCTACTTGGCATATGTAGCCATTTTCTCATTCTTTTAGGCCAACTAAGCGACCAGCTGCTCATCCTTCGCTTTGAGTTGTGCCTCCAACTCCTTAATCATGTCTTCTATCATTTGGAAAATATGCCAATTCTCTTCTTAAAGCATCACAATATTGGCTTCAGAATCTACTCTTAGGCCTAACAGATCCTCCTCCAACTTCTTTATTTTCTCCTCTACCACAGTTCTACTTTTCTATAGTTCATCTTCCATTACGACCAATTCCTTTTGAGTGGTTACGGTCTCTTCTACCTATGCCTCCTTGAGTCGATGGATTTCCTCCAACCCAACACCTAGCCACTCTATCCACTATGTTAGGAAGTTCAACTTCCACAAGGTAATAGACACTCTTGTAGTGACCCTTCTATATTCCACTTCTGCCATATTGGTTGGGTAGGTTGGATGACTCACTCGGTCTAAATAAATCCTTGGGTCCTTCCTGTAGTTTGTGATCGTCTCTTCTGGCAAGTCTTCTCTTCCCAACATCATTGTTACCTCTTCCTTGGGTAACCTCCATGGATGTTGTGCATGGATATATGCTATCTTCTTCATTCACTCTAAACTATTCACCCATTCTATTATCCGCTCCAACTCGAGAGATACTTGTTGCTCCCATAGCTTCAGTTCTCCTATGTGGCCAATACAGAATTCCAATATGGCACTATTTATCATGTGGCCTAACTGAGTGAAGAAGTGTTCCACCTTATCCTCTATTCCATGTGCCTCCTCTTCCATTGCGATTCTATTAAACCACGGTATCTCCAAAAGATAACTGGATTGAAATCCCCACCATTCTTCTTATGTGGGAGACCTTAATTCTTCTTCTTCTCTAAGGTGGCTAGAGCTTCCTCCAAGATCTTTAAGTACTCTCTTGGTATCTATCTTTTCTTGATGTTGAGATTTTTTCTCTTTTCTCCTCCCCATCGTTATTCATAATATTTATGATCTATACATAAGATGGTTTCTTAACTTATTCTTGAGCCTTTCTTGCTTCAGCTGAGCCTCCCTATGGCTCCTCTATGTTTTCTCGAGCCACTTCCTTGTCCCTGCCATCCACTTGTTGTTCCTCTGTCACCCTTTCTTCTTGAGTTTGTTGTGCATCCCCAACTATGACCTATTGAGAAATAAGTGCTTCTCCTTCTTGCGGTACTTCTATATATTTTGGGACTTCTTGCTTTCTAGAGCCTCCTGATATAATTTTGTATTAAGTTTTCTTCTTGGGATCTGCTATTGCGGTACTTGGTCCAACTCTAAATTCTTCCTAGGTAGTGGCTACTCCATCATGCCCTACTGTAATTCCTCAAAGAATTCAAAGGCATCCATCCTCTCAAAATTATCAAAAATATCTGGAGAGCATACTATTTTCTCTGCCTCTGCCCAACACAACTCATCCAGCTCTATTGCTTATGAATCTGACTATTCCATTCTCTTTACATCTAGAGTTTGTCTCCCTACCATTCTTTCTCACTGCCTCCTCATCCTTATTTGTATAGGACTTATCTCCCTTTATTTCTTGAGAGGCTACTCCTGCTACCTTTGTGTAGGTACTTGTTGTTCTAGTTCTAGCTCCAACTATCTAGAATGTTTTCTCTGATGATGTACATTGACATCCTCTTCTAGAGAAGTATCTTCCTGAGCTTCACTCCTATGTCACTCACTCCTTGTGTGTGGTTTCTTTGGAGTAATTTTAGCTATGGGTATAGCCTTTACCCATCTAAATATTATTTTTTGGCCCTGCCTAGTTTCTCTAGATGGTGTCAACTCTAGGAACTGTATTCCAACTTCTGTTACTACATTCAAAAGTAATCTTATAGCTTGAAAGGCCATCCCAAAATTCTTTGGTCTCTTCATAAATGCTTCATGCATCCTTATCTCTAGATAGGTATCCCAATCATATGGAATCCCCTAGGTAATACCTTATGCATACTAGGTCATCCACATTGGCAT
Organism: Wollemia nobilis; assembly: GCA_028583015.1. Taxonomy (NCBI): domain Eukaryota; kingdom Viridiplantae; phylum Streptophyta; class Pinopsida; order Araucariales; family Araucariaceae; genus Wollemia; species Wollemia nobilis. Next base: position 2,601,320 of record JAQPPZ010005611.1, read on the forward strand.
CTTTGTTGTCCTTATATCACTTGATAGTCGAATCATGAATATATTCATTACACATGCCCAATGGTCATTTCGCAACTGGATTTGTTTTATTACATGCGTTCCTATGCTAGAAATATTTTCCTCTATTAGTGATTTAATAGTGGTCATGGTGGTCACCACGCGATGTGCTTTAATTGGGTCTACCAATTTCTTAACTATCTCCATGTCCTATGTCAGTAGCCCAAATGTTCTTCTGAATGCTTCCACCAAAACATCCACCTTCACTGACCCCTTGCCCACATTGACGTAGGCTATCCTTGTCACCATATTATATGATTTAACTATTTGTAGAAGATAGTTCTAGAAGAATATTTGATGAAACGGTGGGATCTGCACAATTACTGACACTTGCACATTCTCAAATATTTTCTTCCAGGGATGAGACTTATTCTTCTCATCATTCCACCATTTCTTGCATGATTCCGCTCCATGTTATATGAATGTAATATTTGATAATTCCACCTGCCATTCCTCTTGCCCACTGCTTAGGTGTTCTTCTTGCTGTTGCACATGCACTTCACTCCTTAATTACCTCCTTGATGTAGTGTCTTGGGCCATTCTTGCCTCTCTATGCCTCAGTGGTGTTCTATCCAGGTGTGCCCTGATCGGCTGTAGAAGCTTACATTTAATTTTATCAATCCGAGGGAAATCAAGGTTAGATTTAAAAAGTAGCAATCCCATATAGATTATATCGTAGAAGTTAATACTAAGTCTAGCTCAATTTCCAGTCCAGAATTCATGCGTACACGTGTACAAAAAGAAATATAAAAATTATGCAAGGATGAATTATGCAAGATCTAATAAATAAATGCAATTTATCTTTTACTAATGATGTAATTTTACTGATGCAACCAATTACTTTATAAACTAATTTATGAAATATTTTAATCTAAGTGTGAGAAACTAATTTATGATATGAGGATCCTCGTGCAATATGTTTATTTTATATATTTAGAATGCAATTCTAACTAATCCTAATCTAATGCAAGGGCGAGAGAACTCAGGGACTGTCTATTAGGAGTGGGCCCTGCCTCCTAAGTGGCAGTGTAAGTCTTTCTCCCCTAGTTTACCTTATCAGTAACTAAGTTTTATAATTCATACTAATATTTGTACATATGTTGTGAATGCAGGTTACAATTCTACAATTTACAAAACAAAAGTTAAACAAGCTACAAAATTGATACAGAATACCATATTTGAAGAAAATGTTGTTTTATTGCTGGAGTTTCAACTGTACATGCTTCTCAGAATAAACTGCTACTGTAAAATAATCCAGAACAGAGTAGAACAATGCAGAACAACCCAGACCTTCTTCTAGGTCTTCTATGTACTTTTATACTAAATTAATACAATATGAACAACTTCTTTTTCCACGTATTTGTCATGCTTGATTTGTGGAATGGTGATTGTACGTAGATCAAAAGATAATCTAAAACCTAATAATATTTATTTTGACTTGGACTTATAATTATTCCTATTGGTCCAAGTGGCATCTACATAAAATCTTATCAAGATACTATCTGTCTAACTAACTCGCAAGATGGTTGTCTAAGACTTTTATTTCCTTTATTTCAGGAAGTCTTAACAGTCTTACAATTTGCAAATCAAATCATTACAAATATTTTATAAAACTTTATCAACTGGAGATATTCTCGTAGCCATTATGGAGAAGCAAGAAGATATCTATTGTCATCCATGGTAATGTGTCGTCCATTTGATTATGTTATCCTCGGTCAATAGTAATTGCTGGTAACTTCCTCCAGTAATTGTTCTTCAGTAATTACCTTCAGTAATTACTTTCAGTAGTTACCTTTAGTAGTTACCTTCAGTAACTACTATCAGTAATATACTTCAGTAATATGCTTCGGTAATATGCTTCAGTAATATGTTTCAGTAATATCAATTACTATCATTTACCGAATTGCTATGGTTCTTCTTCTCGTTCGAGGTGCATTCCAAAGGTTCTGTGATTTCTTTATCAATCATCCATGCTTTTTCCCTGCATTTCACTCAGAACTCGAGAAAATTTGATATAAATCACACATAAATGTTAGATTACCATAATTGATCATTTTTGCTAGTAAATCACATTTTATTAATAATAACTTTCATAAACATATCAATTAATCAGGTAAATGAAGTGATTATGATACAAAAATATGTAATAAATAACCACTCATCATTCCCCCAAACTGAAGTTTATGCATGTCCTCATGCATACAGAAAAATGTAAATACAAGGGAAATAACAATTTTATACATGCATTGCTTATTCAGAAAAGTAACATTATAATCAGAAAAACATGCATATTTTTGTGTCAGAATTTCAAGACAGTTCACACACAGAAATAGATGTATAATAATCTGAATATTTATTTTCTAATCAAATAAAAAATCAGATCCATAATCTATTTTCTGTATAGTAATCGAAATACAGTAATCTAATCAGAACCATAATAATCTCCAGAAGAATATATATTAAAATCATAACACTCTGCATAAATATATAGACTTATATATATTTTTCTCTGAAAAACACACAAAATAATCATAACTAATAAAAATGAAATATAATATAGCAAAGAAAATATTTCTGTCTTTTGCAAGTACTAACTATCCATCCATTTATATACAAATATACAAATAAATTGTTTCCAATATCATACAAAAATGAAAGATATATAAAAAATATAAGTCTGATTTTTATAAAAGTTCTTTGTCACTATTTTACTATTTTTGAGCCTGTTGCGATAAGAGTCTAGAAGAAATTCTAGAAGATCGGGGTCTTGTTCCCGGTAGTTTTTGTTCCTTTTTAACCTGTTGTACCTGTCCCTTAGCTCTCTGGTCTGTAGCTGCTGTAGTGGCTGTAACTGGCATTTCCACCATAATCGTCTTAATATGTTCGACCTCCTGATCACTTCCCTTATGCTCTGCATCCTTTACTTGTGAAGAATGGAGTTCTTCATTATGTACCATCAGATCATCTTCCAAAGGCATCCCTACATTCAGGGCAAGGCCTTTTAATGCATTCCCTGTATTAGTTGGCACATTCGGTTTTATAGATTGATGTTGTTGAGAAAAATTATGAATTTGCTGGGAACTATCCTCTTCAAGAACCTTTGAAAAGTCAATTAATTTATTAGTAGATATCTATTTACTGAAATTGACCGATTTCTTAGGCTTTTTCCCGGAGGTAGAACTTTTAGGCAGGGAAGTTTCAACAGGTGGCGGTCGGTTGACAGAGTCCATAGGTCTCGCAGTCTTATCCACAGAAAGTTGTTTAATTAATTCAAATTGAATAGAAAGAGCACATTGTACAATTTTATACTATTCTGTAAAATCTTCTCTTAACCTATCAATTTTCATTTGAAGAACTGTGTTTTGTGCTTTGAGATATGACAGGGTTTCTACAATAGTTTCATTTACAGGCAATTCTGGCTCTTGTTTATCTTCAGAATCTTCTATAATTTTTGTTTGCTTTCTAGGTTGAATTTTAAATCTCATATCTTTACATTTTTTCTTTGGGCTTTCAGGTTCTTCATCATGGCTGTCAGAGTCATCTTCTTCTAGAGATTGATCATCTTCGGATTCAGAAGACTTTGAATATTCAGGTACATTGGATTCTTCCACAATTCGGCTCCAAGATACTTTTACTTCATGAGCCTTTTTCAAGATAATTAACTTAATCAGACCATGGTGAGAAATCAAGTGTAGCTTAGGTTTTTCCTTAGGAGCTTTTGGTTTAACCCTTAGAACCGTTGATTTCAATGACTGAAATAGGAAATAGGGAAGATTAATAACATAGTCGTCTTTGTCAGGATATTTCAAATTAAGCAACATTCGAATATGATAGGCTAACAGAATGGACATTCATCCTTCGATAGTGAAAATTTTGATAATGAGGACAACTGCCTCCTGCCAAAGAAGAGGGAGCGTAGAGGTTGCAATCCCCTTAATTGACCCTTCTTTATCCCTTAAAATTGTGCATTTTTCATCAAATTTTTTTACCAACTGAGTGACGCTTTTTGAGTTCTTATAAAATAGTGCACCAACCTCAGGTAAGTTTAAAATTTCAGAAATCAGACTTGGGTTTAACGTTAATTGCAAACCTCCAACATTGGTGATCATTGTATCAGGGTTACAATTTAAAATAAACTGTCTTGCTACCCCTTCATCGTGACCTTTAAATTTAGTAAGTGCCTCCCACCAGTGAGCATTTTCAAATAATTCAATCACAGAGTCACTCGGACTTTGTGTGTCAACAGAGGATGGTTCACTATGTTTTTGAAATACCGGTTTAGGCATTGTGGTCACAGAGATCCTGCAATATTTGAAGACACAGAATTTGTTTTAGAGGCCAGCAAGAATCCATTTTTTATATATATAACCCTTTTTATTATTATTATTTTATATATATATTTTTTATGAGTTTTTTTTTATGCTAATACCAAGAATATACAGGGAATGATATACAGAGTACAACTTTATAGGAAAAGATATATAAAAAAAAAAAAAAAAAAAAAAAAAAAAAAAAAAAATAAAATTACGTAAAATATACAGAAGGTGGAATTACATAAAATATACAGAATGTATGAGAAAGGTATACAATACATAATCTATAATTCTTACAAATTAACTAAACCAAACAAATATATATTTTTTAATTCAGGAAAACGAACCCTAGAATGTATTTTCTATTTTATTTTTATAAACAAGGCTTAATTGTACCAGAGAATAACAGATTATCAGATAATCCCTAATTAATTTAAGGAATTTACCTAAATTTTTACCTAAAACAACTAATTATAAATCTAAATTAAGAATTTCACATTTTTCTAAAAGAAATTTGCTAATTTAGTATAGAATAAAGAATTTCAAGCAAATTGTCTGTGAATTTGTCCTAAATTTAGAGAATTCATGCATTTCTTCAAAAATTTCCCAAAATTATAATCGAATTTTGCCCAAAAATAAAGAAAGTTCATTTCCCCTAAATAATTTCAAAATAAAATCGGCAAAAGAACAAAATTTCAAGTTAAAAGTGCAAAATCTTCATTTTCCCCCAAATAATTTCAGGGTTTTCAAGAAAACAATTTTAGGGCTTTTAAATAATTTCAAAATTTTGAACAATTTTAGGGCTAAAACAGAAACTATGCCCTAAATATTATTTTTTAATTAAGATTTTCATAGAAACCCTAATGGCAGATTCCAAATTTGCTTAGAAAAACCAAATTATAAATATTATTTTGCCTAATCCTCAGAAAATCCTAATTATAAACAGGAAATCTCTTTTTAATGATAAAGAAAATAGAAAAATAATAAAGAAAAAGAAACTGATTTTACCTGTCGCCTATCGCAATCGTAGAGGAAAAAGGGATTTGGCCACCTTACGTAATTAGCTTTTAATCACCTTTTTGTTACCAGCCTCCATATTTTATCCGAATACAGAGAATTGTAGGGTGTTTAAACAAAAATACATCAACCAAATTGCAAGAAAATCCTAAGAATTTTGGCAGATTCTGGTGAAAATTTTAGTGACTTTCATCTGCATGGCTGCATGCAACATCGAAAAATAGAAGTGAATGCTCGACGGTGAAAACTCTGGCCACATTTTATCCTAAAGCTTCATCGACTTTTACCCTGAGCTATGATCGACGGTGGAGGTTTTATCTCAGGTTTAATCATCGATGGATAATTTACCCTAATTACAAATTGAAAACAAAGGTGGTTTAAGCACGACTTGATCAATGGCGCAGGTTGTTCGTCAACCCACCTAACCCTACAATCGACGGTGATAAATTTATAATTAAATATGCCTTTGTGTTTGTTCAAGTTAATTTATGACCATAGATCTTCCATGTAATCGACGGTGGAGAGATCGTATCCACGTTCTTGCATTCCATTGGTCGGTGAAAAATAAACATCCATCAAAGAAATTGTGGTCCGTTGATCGTGGTTACAAAATCGATGGATAAAGCTTGTGCTCCGTGTGCATACACGTGATTTCCCACATGTTGAACTCTTTGATACGTGGCACAAGTAATTACACCACCTTTTCTCCTTGAAGGCTTCACAACATAATAGTTTTTATTTTTTTATTAATTATATTATAATATATAATAATATATACTATATAAGTTATATAGTTTATTATATATATTTTATAATATATGATATATAAGATATGTATTATATTATTTCGGATATTATAGTATATATTAAATATAATTATATTTATAATATAATATATATAGTTATATAAAATATATTAAGTTATATATTTTAATATTTGTTTATAATGTATAGTTGATAATATATTAATTATTTTTTATATAATGTATAGTTTATACTATATTAATTATTTGTTATTATAATTTAATAAACATTTTAATTATTATATTTATATATATTAGTTTTTTTTCTTACAAATGATAATTACAAAGTATTACGGAAACAATTATTATTTTACAGAAGGTGTCTACGGAGAATACTTACAGAAACTACTTACATAAGATGCTTACAACATACTTACAAAAACTACTTACATAAGATTGATTTACAAAACACGAAACTTACAAAAAGGTATCTACAAAAACCATTATTAGAAATATATATTTTTTATTTTCTTCCCCCAAACTATATTATAAGCTACATACATTTTTACTTATTCCCTCCCCCAAACTTTAATTTTGGCTATATAGCCAAAACAAAGGAAAAGTACTTATTTATTTATGTAGAGGATTATTTTTAGATATGGGGTGGATGTATAAGTTTTTGAGATTATGCTTCCTGTATGTCATTAAGAAGTTTCTATTGTCAGTCATCTAGAAAACATGGATAATACTAAGGCTTTAGAAAGGAACTTATAATAGGTATAAGCCATGTTTTTGTAGAAAATTTTGAAAGCATAGTACTGTCTTAATGTTTCACTATTGGGCTTTGCATATGATGTGTCTAAGTTGAGTCTTCAAGGTCATCAAACAATATTCTAGGTATATTGAAATAAACTCCATTTACTTCTATCACAAATCAGTTTAGTGTTAAAGTTATCCTAGTATGTTCAAGTTTTCCTCCAAAACCAACTTGTGTGTGCAGTGAAGATTCATTCCCCATTATGAGTAAGGTTAAAAAACAACAAGGATTATAAATGCCAAAAGCTAGCTGATCTTATAAGCATCTAGAGGTCTTGTCCAAACTTATTGCTAATACGTAAGGATATCTTGATAAAGAATATCCCATGGTATTTGAAATACTAAGAATTCCAGGGATTCAAGCTCTTTTTGCCCCCTTTTTTTTAGACTTTATTTGGGATACTTGCTTAGCAAGGGATTTTGTAATGTTTTTTGAGCTTCTTGCTTATTTAGAGGAGAAGCAAGAGTATATATTTTGCTTTGTAGGATTCTTGTTTATTTTATAGAGAACAAGAATTTAGGGGATACTTGCTCGATTAGATGAGGAGCAAGGGAATTTTTCTCTTTTTTTTTTCTTTTTCTCTCTTTTTTCTTCTCTTTTTTTTTCATGGGATAGGGCGAGCTTGTCCTTTTGCCAATTCGTTAGTAATCTAGACCATGCGTATAAATAGATGAGCAAGGGAAACGTTTCACTTATGGCAAATATAATACATGAGTTAATTTTCCAAAACGTCACAATGTCTTTTAAATGTGTTTGTGTGTGTGGTTAAAAGAGAAAACTTAATCATCTAGAAGTTACTTATAACATTTCAAAAGATTTGTTCTATTTTCAATGAGAATTTTGTTCAATATACCAGATAGAATTTGAATATTTGAAAAATACTTAGATTTCATCTAGCAACAAGGTACTATATATCATGTGGTCATCATTTCTCTACAGAGTTTGAAATAAAAAATTTTCTTGAAAAACTTTGAAGACTGAAAAATAAAAAGAAATGTAGATACTTCATGATGAAATAAAGGAAGCAAAATCATTTTTATTTTGATATAATATTTACATTATTATGTATATATATGTATATGTATAAATCTATATGTATAAATATGTACATACATATATTTCTTTTTCTTTTTCAAAAAGAGAATCTATTGAATAGTAGTTGATTGTAGTTCAGAAATATATTGCAAATCAGTATGTTTTTTAAATTGATGTAGGAATTCTTCCTTAGATAATGGCTTCTTATAAAGTTTAAGCCTATGGCCATTTACTAGTAATTTTCTTGTTGAATCATCTATAGGCTTAAGCTTAACTGTACCGTTTCCAAATATTTCCTCAATTTCATAGGGTCCTAGCCATCTTGTTCTTAGTTTACCTTGAAAATCTTGGTATCGAGAATCAAATAACAAGGCCCAATCTCCTGATTGAAATGTACGTGGTACAATATGTTTATCATGCCATTTCTTACATTGTTGTTGAGTTATTTCTATTCTATGCAAGGCTTCTAATCTTCTTTCATCCAAAATATTTAACTTTTCCAACCTTTCTTTTTGTGCATTATCCAAATTCATGTCGAGTTGTACTGATGTGCGTAATGTTTCTATTTCAAATTCAATGGGCATGATGGCTTGTTTTCCATAAACCATTTCATATGGTGATAAACCTGTGGTAGTTTTCCAAGTTGTATTATATGCCCATACAACTTCTTTTAATCTCTCATTCCAATCACCCCTATTAATAGTTACGGTTTTTGTAATAATCTTTTCAAGTTCTCTGTTTGTAACTTCTACTTGTCCATTAGCTTGAGGGTGATATGGTGAGGTTTTCTTGTGTTTTATTTGATAGATGTTAACAAAATAATCAATCACATTGGAGGTAAATTGAGGTCCATGATCTGAAACTAATTCTCTTGGTGCTCCAAAGCATTGCATTATGTTTTCATAAAGAAAATCAGCTACTAGTTCAGCTTGAGCTCGTGGGAGAGCTTTAACTTCAGCCCACTTGGTAACATAATCCGTACATACAAGTATGTGTTTATTACCATTACTCGGAGGGTCTATAGGTCCAAAAAAATCAATTCCCCATTTTTCAAATGGTTCAAGAGCTATTTGTGGAACCAAAGGCATTTCCATAGAGGGTGTGGGTTTGCTAGCTCTTTGACAAGCATCACATCTATCAATAAATCGATGAGCATCCTTATTCATAGTAGGCCAAAAATACCTAGTTCGAAGTATTTTTCTAACTGTTCTTTGGGTGGCATAATGACCTCCACAAGGTTCTTCATGTGCTGCCCTAATAATATCATATACATCATTTTCCTGTACACATCTTCTAATTATTTGATCTGGACATCTTTTAAATAAATTTCCATGAATCCATGTAAAAGAAATACTTTGATGTATTAATTTCCTTCATTCATGAGGTGTAAAATGTTGAGGTGTTTTTCCTGTTACTAAATAATTTACAATATCAACATACCAAGGGGTAAAAATAGAAAGAGCAAATAAATGTTCATCTGGAAAATTATCAGGTATTAATTCATTATCATCAAATATTTGCATGCGAGATAAATTATCAGCAATAACATTATCCTTTCCTGCTTTATCTATAATTGTGACATTGAATTCTTGTAATAAAAGAAGCCATCTAATCACTCTACTACCTACTGTTGCTTTATTCATTAGGTATCTAATAGCAGAATGATCAGTGTGAATAAATACTTCATACCCTGTTATGTAATGTTTAAACTTATTGAGAGCATGAACTACAACTAAAAATTATTTTTCTGTAACAGTGTAATTAAGTTCAGCTCCATGCAAATTTTTGCTTACATAATAGATAGCATAAGGTATTTTATTTTCTATTTGTTGCAATATTGCTCCTATTGCATAACCTGAAGCATCACAATGTATGTGGAATGGTAATTCCCAATTTGGTCCTCTTAAAATTGGAGCAGTAGTCAATCTTTCTTTTATTTCATCAAAGGCTTTTTGACATGCATTTGTCCAATTGAATTCACTATCTTTAGTTAAGAGCTTAAGCATAGGAGTAGCAACTTTACTGAAATATTTAATAAATCTACGATAATATCCTGCGTGTCCTAAGAAACTTCTCACCTCGGTTTGTGTCTTTGGAGGTTGAAGAGTTTGAATAACTTGAATTTTTGCAGGGTCTACTTTAACACCATATTGTGATATATAATGTCCTAGAACAATGCCACCTTGCATCATCATAAAACACTTTTCATGACTTAGAGAGAGATTTTTCTCTTGACATCTTATTAAAACTTTTTGCAATCCTAATAAAGTTTCTTCAAAAGTAGTACCATATATTGTAAAGTCATCCATATAAACTTCCACGCATTCATTTGTTAAATCAACAAAGATAGCCAACACAACTCTTTGAAAAGTTGCAGGTGCATTACATAATCCAAAAGGTAGAACATTATAAGCATAAGTTCCTACAGGACATGTGAAAGTTGTTTTTTCTTGATCTTCCTCAACTATGGAGATTTGATTATACCCACTAAAACCATCTAGAAAACAGAAATATTTCTTTCCAGCCAAGGTATCTAGGACTTGATCAATAAATGGTAAGGGAAAATAATATTTCTTGGTTACTTTATTCAATTCTCTATAATCAACACAAATTCTCCATTTACCATTCTTTTTAGGGACTATCACCAAAGGTGATACCCATTGGCTATCTAAAATTGGGTATATAAATCCTGCATTTAAGAGTTTAATGATTTCTTCTTTAACTATTTCTTTCATAGCTGGATTTAATCATCTTTGGGGTTGTCTTACAGGATTACAACCTTCTTGAATAAATATTCGATGAGTACATACGTTCGGGTGGATACCCTTCATGTCTTCGTAGTTCCATGCAAATGTTGATTGATGCTTTTTAAGCATATCTACCAATTGTGACTCTTGTATGCTCAGGAGTTCATTATTGATGTTAAGAGTTCTTCCAGGTATAATATCTATTTGTTTACATTTTTTTGTATTTGCATCTATTCCATTTACTTCATGTTCAAAAATATTCAAATCATAACCATATGGTTCCATTTGAGATTGACTTGTGCTTGTTTCATAAATAGAAGATTCAGATAAATAACTATTGTCTTGACCTTGTTCTTCTTGTTGATTTTCTAACAATAATGGTAAAGGTCCCTCAACTTCTTGTTCAAGTTCTTCAATTAGAACATTAACTGATAGAGTTTGGATATCATCATATTCATGAGGAAAATCATACCACAATTGTTTTTCTTCTTCTATTAGTGATTCAGGGAATAAACTAAGATCTTTTGTATTCTTGCCATTAGAAATAGTCATGTTTCCTGATCTACAACTAATGTAGGCATCAGCTGTTGCAAGCCATGGTCGCCCTAAAATTAAGGGATGTCCCCCTAATTTATTTTTGGGTTGTAAGACTATGAAGTCTACCGGGTATTCCCATGAACTTACTGAGACCATAATGTCTTCTAATTTTCCTTCTGGCTTAATAGTAGATCTATCAGCCAGTTGAAGCACAATAGAAGTTAATTGTAGTTTTTGTATCCCTAAGGATTCTGTTGTTTCTTTGGTCATAACATTAATAGCGGCTCCTAAATCAACCAAAACATTATGTAAGGTTATATTTCCAATATGCACAGTGAGTATAGGTATTCCAGGATCTGTATATTTGGGTACTGACCTATCTCCTATCATCATCTCAGATAATTGTCCGATGACTTGAATAGTTTGAAATTCATTCTTCTTTTTACTCTTTGAACATATATTTTTGATAAGTTTAGAATAAATGGGTATATCCTTGATAGCTTGTAATAAAGGAATTTTTATAGTAACACCTTCTATTTCTTGAAGAAAATTAAAGGTTGGCTTAGATGGTTCCTTTGGTATTGCCAGTATTTGAGGAAATGGTACTTCTATTTCCTTACTTGTTTGGATTTCTTGTTGTTTGGTTGGAATATTTTCCTATTGATTTTTTGTTTCCTTCTTGTTGTCATTTTCATTTTCAACCAAGTTTTCAATAGGATCATCAGATTTTGTGAGAGTGACATTATCTTCCAACACCTTTCCTGATCTTAATTGAATTTGTTGACATGGTTCTATAGATATAGAACATGTTTCATGTGTTTCATAGACTTGTTGGACATTTTTATTGTTATTAGGGTTAGGAACTGGTTGAGCTGGAAGAGGTAATTGCTTAGGAAGATTATTATTATTGTTGGGAGGTGGTAGAAGTCTATTTTGAGGTGGGTTTTGAGTATTTTGTCCCCTAAATTGATTTTGAGAATTTTGTTGTTGCATTGTATTTGGAGACCAATTGGTGCCACCTTGATTATTCCAACCAGGCATGTTTTGATTTTGTGTTCCTTGATTCCATGGGGATTGTCCTCCATAAGAGTTAGCCATAAATTGAGCCCATGGGGGTATATTCCAATCTTGGTTGTAAGAATTCCAATTTGTCCAGTTTGGTGTATTGGACCATTGGTTAGGTCTTTGTTGGTTGGGATAACTAGGGTTTGACCAATTTGATGGGCCATTAAATGGACCATTTCATCTTTGAGAAACAAAATAAACATCTTCTACCTCTTCTACTTCTGGTTCTTTTATGGCAGCTTTAACAACGGAGATATATTTACATTTTTTAGTTTTATGATCTTTATCACAAATTTGGCAACAAGCAGAAATATTGGAGATATTTGTTATGTTGAGAGGACATTCTCTTGAATTGTGCTTTTTCCTACATCTATGGCAGTAAATTTCTTCACTATCCTTTGTCTTTTTATCCATTAAGTCCAAATATGAGGTGAAATTACTCAATAAATCAATTTTTAAGCCTTCCAACATATTTCCAATTTCAGCTCTTGTCACTCCTACTCCTGTAGATGTGTATTTATTACCTCTCAAAGGTTTGTTTCTTGAATAGTTCCTACAAATATTTACAATCTCCTCAAGTGATATAGAATGAATATCTCCTTTTGCCATAAGATTTAAAATTTCAAGAACATCTTCCTTTAAACCTTTCAGAAAAAGTTCTTTTAGGACTTCTTCTTCAAGATCTATATTTATTCTAGATCCTACAAATTGAAATCTCTCAAGATAATCTTCCAAAGATTCATCTTCTTTTTTATTCATATGAAAAATCTCAGATTTCTTATCCCTAACTCTACAATAATCTTGATATCTTTCAAGGAATATTTGTTTTAATCCATTTTCTCCATCCCAACGATTACAAACTCCTTCTCCTAGACCCATAAACCATCTCAAAGTGGCATCTTTAAGAGTAGAAGGAAATAATCTTAACTTTTTCTCATTGGTAGTGTAAAAATAAGCTTGACATACTACTTCAAATTCAAAAAGAAAAGCATCAGGATCTTCATGGGGTTTTCCATGAAAAGTAGGCAATACAGAAATAGAAATTGATTTAGGTTCCCTTGTTCCATCTTTTGTATGTAATATTGGGAAAGGAAATATTTTTCTTTGTCTAATTTCCCCTGATCTTGTCTTTGTCTCTCTTGCCTTTGTCTCTCATTTCCATGGTTTTCTTCTCCTATTTCACTTTGTGCATCAACCATTCCTGAATATAGGAATTCAAGAATTGGTTCAGGTATAGGTTCAGTAAAAATAGAAGAGGGGTCTATGTAGTTGTCAAATTCTGGATTGGACAATAAATATGTATTGGGATCTTGATCTAGGATTTCAGCTTGATTGGTTGATGATGTAGCCTCAGTTTTTACTATTTTAAAAATCCCAGGTTTTCTAAAGTCTCTTGGGGATTTTTCTATTTTATTAGTTTTTATAAATCTTCCTTTAGAGTCTCTAGGTCTGTTCATGTATATTCTAAACCTATTATTATTTTTATTATATTATTATTATTATATATATATATATATATTTTAAACACTATGTCTAATCTTCTTTGAATAATTTATGTATATCGTTGATTGGATCAAGTTGGTCTGGTGTCATAAAATGTTCCTCTTCAAAGCTAAAATAATCTACCAACAATTGAATCAGCTGAACAAGATAAGCTTTAGTTGCGATAGGATCAGGAATTCCAAACTGTAGTTCATAATGTAATTCTTGGCACAATTCTCTAAAACGTACAACTCTAGGAATTTTACAGTATCTCTTGTTGTATTGTAGGGCTAATTCTTTCTTTTCTATTTCTGCAAGAAAATTGTGAACAGTGAGGGAATCCTCAAGGTATTGATTCCAAGGATAAATTGTTGGATTTACTATTGCTCTTCTATCCCAAAGCCAATTTTCACAACTTATTCCCAAGTTATCATAAGGTGTAGGATGATTTACCCTTAAATTTTTTGCTATATTAATCCTTTTTATCTTCTTAAGTTCTTCTGATATTTCGTTGATAGAGTCAACACGTTCACACAGTGCTTCCCATTCTGGTTTGGTTGTTATGAAATTTTGATCAACAAGAAGATTAACCTCTTGTTGTATCAAAAATTTTCTAAGGTCTATGAATTCAATCTGACTACTTTCAACCATTTGTTTAATTTCTCTTTTTTGAAATATATATATATATATATATTTTTTAATTTTGGGTTTTGATTTTGTTTTCTGTTTCAATCCTACTGTTTGCTTAAATATAAAATTCAGAATTTTACTTTTAACAAAATGAAAAAGAAAAGAAATATGTATAATTTTAAACAGACCTAATGCTTACTAAAATAAGATGTGATCCACGGTCTATGAATCCATACAACCTATTTTAGCAAAATTAGGGAAAAAGTATGACCTAATGCTACTAAAATTAAGTGTGATCCACGGTCTATGAATCCATACAACTAACTTTAGTAATAATTAGGTGAAAATAAAATTGTTGAAATAAAAGGTAACTTCTTATTATTTCTTGGATAGGAGGATTTCATTACAATTGTGTCACTCAATGTAACTACTTCCTATAGAATAAAAATAGGGTGTTACTTTCAGCGTTCACCTACTTCCTAATTTTATTTATAGGTCCTAACTAGTTTAACAATAATAATTACCCAAAGCAAGAAATTTGCAGAAATTAAAATTTGTAGAAATTGAAATTTAATCTATGAAAGCAGTAAAACATGAAATCCTTATGAAAAATGAACCTGGCAACGTCGTAAGGTGGGGCTCTTTGCAGCCTATCTATAGTAGGGAGGTCTCATGTGTACCATCTACGTAAATATCTACTCTGACTCGTATGCACACCAAGGGCCCATGTGTCCACATGATCTCATGCGTACAAGTAAGTCCACTCGCTTTGCACTGCCAAGCAACTTTTTTGACCAACTACTACGACGCTACTTTCCCTGGAAATGATGCCAAAATGATCGGTTGTAGAAGCTTACATTTAATTTTATCAATCCGAGGGAAATCAAGGTTAGATTTAAAAAGTAGCAATCCCGTATAGATTATATCGCAGAAGTTAATACTAAGTCTAGCTCAATTTCCAGTCCAGAATTCATGCGTACACGTGTACAAAAAGAAATATAAAAATTATGCAAGGATGAATTATGCAAGATCTAATAAATAAATGCAATTTATCTTTTACTAATGATGTAATTTTACTGATGCAACCAATTACTTTATAAACTAATTTATGAAATATTTTAATCTAAGTGTGAGAAACTAATTTATGATATGAGGATCCTCGTGCAATATGTTTATTTTATATATTTTAAAATGCAAATCTAACTAATCCTAATCTAATGCAGGGGCGAGAGAACTCAGGGACTGTCTATTAGGAGTGGGCCCTACCTCCTAAGTGGCAGTGTAAGTCTTTCTCCCCTAGTTTACCTTATCAGTAACTAAGTTTTATAATTCATACTAATATTTGTACATATGTTGTGAATGCAGGTTACAATTCTACAATTTACAAAATAGAAGTTAAACAAGCTACAAAATTGATACAGAATACCATATTTGAAGAAAATGTTGTTTTATTGCTGGAGTTTCAACTGTACATGCTTCTCAGAATAAACTGCTACTGTAAAATAATCTAGAATAGAGTAGAACAACGCAGAACAACCCAGACCTTCTTCTAGGTCTTCTATGTACTTTTATACTAAATTAATACAATATGAACAACTTCTTTTTCCACGTATTTGTCATGCTTGATTTGTGGAATGGTGACTGTACGTAGATCAAAAGATAATCTAAAACCTAATAATATTTATTTTGACTTGGACTTATAATTATTCCTATTGGTCCAAGTGGCATCTACATAAAATCTTATCAAGATACTATCTGTCTAACTAACTCGCAAGATGGTTGTCTAAGACTTTTATTTCCTTTATTTCAGGAAGTCTTAACAGTCTTACAATTTGCAAATCAAATCATTACAAATATTTTATAAAACTTTATCAACTGGAGATATTCTCGCAACCATTATGGAGAAGCAAGAAGATATCTATTGTCATCCATGGTAATGTGTCGTCCATTTGATTATGTTATCCCTGGTCAATAGTAATTGTTGGTAACTTCCTCCAGTAATTGTTCTTCAGTAATTACCTTTAGTAATTACTTTCAGTAGTTACCTTCAGTAACTACTGTCAGTAATATACTTCAGTAATATGCTTCGGTAATATGCTTTGGTAATATGTTTTAGTAATATCAATTACTATCGTTTACCGAACTGCTATGGTTCTTCTTCTCGTCCGAGGTGCATTCCAAAGGTTCTGTGATTTCTTTATCAATCATCCATGCTTTTCCCTGCATTTCACTCAGAACTCGGGAAAATTTGATATAAATCACACATAAATGTTAGATTACCATAATTGATCATTTTTGCTAGTAAATCACATTTTATTAATAATAACTTTCATAAACATATCAATTAATCAGGTAAATGAAGTGATTCTGATACAAAAATATGTAATAAATAACCACTCATCATACCCGCCAATGGCTCTATCTCCTCCATGGCCTATATCCTCCTCTCCTCCATGGATTATTACCATGCATTTCACGAGATTGAACTGACACCTGGAGTGCTACTGTGAGTATGCCTCTCTCTTGTGTAGTAGACCTGGTGATATCTCCACCCTATGTGTTGCAATCCACCTCAATCGGCATCCAAACTCTTCTGTTGAGATAATTCCTCCAACATCTCGTCGATTACTCAACTTCCTCCTTCACAATTAAAAATGTACCAAAAATCATAAAAGCTCAATAAAAAGTGTACAATGTATGGTTCTAAGTCCTGTGTATGATTTTATCGTCCTCCGTTTTCTTCCAAATCGTACACACTTTTAGCAGTTCTTCCTTTTTACCCCATCAATTCTTCAAACGGTTAATTTTCTATCAAATCATACAATGACGGTCTAAAATAGTATGAGATACTAGTACTTTGTATGCTACTATCATCTGGCTTCCCTCCCATTTAAAATTTTTATGATTTCGTATGATCTCTTAAAAACTGCCAAAATGGTAAAAAACCCCTTCAACTTGCACCCTTTTGCCTGGAAATCATACAATCTACCCTCAAATCATACAATACATCTTTGTTAACCCTAACTACTAAAAAATATTAGATTTTTGATCTCCTTTCCCAATTCTACCACCGACCCAGTTGCCGAATTGGCCCGATCTATCCTTCCATGCTTTTTCTCAACAAATCTTCCACTCCTTCACTCTTGGTGCAATTTTCTTTACTTTGGAAAAATTTTGGCTATATTGTATGACTGTACAGTCTGGATTTTTCCCTCCTCACATCTCCCAGCTCACCTTTGCCATATTTCTCAGCTTTTTAGGGTTTCAATCCTCCATTTCCTTGCACTTTCCCTAATTTCCACCGCCAATATCTGCTTCCTCTGACTTTAATCATCAATTTATCCATTAAAAATCCGTACGATGATATATTCTGATGTATTTGGTTGTAATATCCTCAAAAAATATGAATTTCCCCACTTCTATGGAAAAAACCCTTAGTTTCCCTCTCTCGGGTTAATTCTTCAAAGTGGAAAAGAACTCCCTGATACAAATTTAGTAATGGGTCTACAATATTCAGAGTACCGATGAAAAATTCTTGCCCATGTAGTCTTATGTTACATATGTATGCTTTTCCCCTTCAATCTTCTGAAAAAAAATTGATTTTTCTTGTTTGGTGAAAAAATGGTTAAGTCCCTTTCCTTTTAAAGCAAGTTTTTAAAAACCCTAATAAAACCCTAAATTTAAAAATAAGCGCCATGTTGCATGATTTTTCCCTCTCCACTGCTAGATGATTGACAACTCAACAGTTGGTTTCAAATTTTTTTCTTTTCCCCCTTCTTTTCATCCAAATTTTGCTTTACTACATGTCACATTAAATGGGTTAGTTGGAAAATCATGCATCAAACGATCTAAATCATACGGTACAACCTCTTATACGATTTCCATGTCAGTATTACTTTGTATAATTCTCTCTTTTCACTGTACAATTTCATTTCTTAGAGGAATTTTTGCTTTATTTCCTCTGGAAAGGTCATCATTTCCAGTTTTCAACCTTGCCCTTCCTAATTGTGTCCCAAGGGATTTTCACAACTAAGGCAAAAAAAAAAATCTTTATCTTTTTTTTCAATTTTCCTTTTTTTTTTTTCAATCCTAGTCTAATTATACTTACCTCCTAGATAATCATACAATGGCATTCACTTGTATAACCCCATCCTACTCTTGGCCTTGAGGTTCAAACATAACATTCCAATTAGTGGTATCCTTTTGTACCTCTGCTTGACTGGTCTTTGCCTGTGATGTTGTTGATCGTTCATTTGCCCTTCTACAATGTGTACAATTTGGTATTGTACATCGGAAAATTGGAGTCTCGTCCCCTGGTAGGATTTCTTCTCGCCATCCAGGTAATGGATCCTATGGTGGTGGTGTCCTCACCACTCTACTATTGTTTGAGAGACTTTTTTTCCTATCTCCACGGATCATTTCTAGCTCTAAACTTGGTGATCAAGTCCTTTGTTGGCCTAGGTTTCCACCATCTATGAAGTGTAACCTCTCTCTACCAGCAAGGTTTTGACCACATGGGTATCTCCCCCTTCCAGTTCTTCTAGGCATGAAACCTCCTCGTACTATTGATGACTCTTCTCTTACTCAGGGTAACTACCAATTACCTGCTTCTTGTTGGGGTCCTTACCGGTTCAGGGGTGGTTTCCCCCCCATGCGTCTTCCATCTACATTTCGTAACATACTTCTTAGTCAGAGTATGTGTTATGTGTTCCTTATCCAATTCAAACATGCTAGTGGGTTATCTCCTAGCCATATAGGAGTAGGGGGTCTGAATATTCCTCATCCTCTACCTCCTCTAATTGCAACATCACTCAGATTCCCATCATGTTCTGGTCATCCACCTCTTCCTCTTCCTCTTAAAGGTCCTTATCCAATTATTCCTCTTCTTCTTCGGTCATTAGGAGTAATATCTACCAACTCGATATTAGCCAGTGGAATTTGATTTGGTGACAATTATCATAAGGTTCTGACTCTTCTATCATATCGTACCAAGAAACACCTCCATATTCTTTCCTCAAAGGATATCTAGGGGGATGAAGATGCCAATACTACTCTACAATCATCCAAAAAGTCCGTTTCAGAGCTAGAGTTAGTCTGACCCTCTTCTCTTTGTTATGCCCAGTAGATTAGAAAATTCATAAATCTCTCCAATTAGAAAATT
Organism: Wollemia nobilis; assembly: GCA_028583015.1. NCBI lineage: Eukaryota > Viridiplantae > Streptophyta > Pinopsida > Araucariales > Araucariaceae > Wollemia > Wollemia nobilis. The sequence continues at coordinate 2,620,924 of JAQPPZ010005611.1, forward strand.
TTCCTCCTTTGTCTTCTCAGCTACTGGTGAGCTATTGCATATGCATGTGTATCATTCTTAGGTTTGTCCTATTGAACTCCCTCGACTTGCCTTGGTCTCAATGCTCTAAGTGGAATACTTCAATCCCTCTAAGGATTATGAGGATTCTATGGTTCATCCTCATCTGTACTAGGCTCTCTTACCAACCATGACATTCCTTCATCACTAGAATCTATCATACCTACTATATTGTGGTGTAATTCAAGTGATGTGGTGGTATCCTCTATATCTCACCAAAGTACTCCTATTCCCTCGTTTATCATAGGCTGCTTGCTTGGTTGAGGTGGTGAACTTGTGCTTGCACCTTCATTTCATTCACCATTTATTGGAGTTAAGTATTCAACCTCCTTAGGTTCACTTCCAATATCTTGTAATCTAACTGCCCTATGTTCATCCAATATTTGTATGGTACCATCCGATTCTTGGATTACTTGCGCTCTCAGTATCACATTGTGACCTCATAGTGTTTGATACTATTCCTACAATTATTGGGTTTGTGTTCTCATCCTCTATTGTAATAGCCCTAGCTAAGCAAATGGAGAAAGTTCTGCTAGTTATTATTCTATTCTTTCCTCCCTAGCATCCTCCAGAATTTCCATCTCAAATGTGTCCACTCTATCTTCATTGCACACTGTCAGACTTACCCTTCTTTGTCCTTCCAGTTGTTGAGGTAGTTCCCTATGCTCTATCTATGGGTACCTCCTGTTCAAAGCTCTTGGTAATAATGCTCTCTCCTGATAGCCTTCTATGGATGGAGGGATCCACTCTTCTCCCTCTCTTATGGTCTCGTTAGCCTGTCTAATATGTACTCATACCCTTATTATTTCATTGGATCTAGGTGCCAACTCATATTGTTCAATTATTGGTTGTCTCTTCTCCATTTTGACAAATAGTCTTGTGAGTCCCATATTCGGCTCCTCCTAAGATAGACCTATCTCATTATGAGCCTCATTTTGAGTGTCTGCTCTTATTCTTCCTTCAATCTCTTTTGAAGCAATGAATAAACATTATACTTTGTAAGGCTTCAACTTGGAGCCATTTACAGTGTTGGGAACCTCCATCCCATTTAGGTTCTACAACCTGACCACTCCATTATCCAATACTTCAATCACTTTATAATGGCCAAGCCATAACATCTTTAGTTTACCTGGCTTGATCTCCTGCTTCCCATTAAATTTGAGAACCAAGTCCCCTGGACTAAGTTCCAACTTCCTTAAATGCTTGTCATGCCACATATTTCATCTCTTCTGGGCTATCTCAATCGCCCATTGTGCCATGAATCTTCTTTCATCTAGTTTTATCACCATCATCAGTCATTCCTCCAAAATTTCTTGATCTCCCAAGTGATGCTCTACTGCAAATCTCAAACTTGGTATCAAAAACTTGACTGGCATTGCTGCTTCTTGACCATACATTAATTGGAAAGAGATATGTTTTGTTGTTGGTTTAAAAGTTGTTCTATATACCCATAAAATAGACGATAACCTTTCCTCCCAATCTGCTCCTTCTATCCCATAGGTCTTATACAGAGTTGATACTAAGACATTATTAGTCGCTCATACCTACCCATTCACTCTTGGGTAGTACAAAATAGATAGGGAGTGTAAAATCAATGTCTTGATAATCTCATTAACAAAGTGTCCTCCACAATCACTCATTATACGTAGCGAAATACCGAATCTGGTGATTACCTGCTCATACAAAAATCATGTTGTACTTTTGGCAAAATTATCAGGTAATGCTCTTACTTCTATCCATTTTGTGAGGTATTCCATTGCCACTATGATATATCTGCATTTTCATCTTTGAAATGTCTTAAATGGTCCTACGAATTCTAACCCCCAACATTTAAACAACTCCTGTGGCCACGATGGATGTAATAGCATAGAGTCATTCTTGATCGATTTACCTAATCTTTGGCTTTCACATGTTATTTTGCATCATTGTACAATGTGGGCCACCATAGACCTGCTAACAATATTTTTTGTGTAGTCGCATCTAGTCCCATGTGTCCCCCTACTAAGCCTGCATGGGCTTCCTTTAATGCCATCTTAAATTCTTCCTCCATTACACATCTCCTCAAGATACCATCACTTCCTATCTTGTATAGAAATCCTACTATTATATGGAAAGGTGCTAACTTCATGATTATTCTCTTCTTTTCAGTTGTTGTCATCTCTTGTGGCAACTCCCATGTGGATAGGTACTGGCCAACCAACTTGTACCATGATGGTACAACATTGATGGCAAATAACTGTATATTTGGAAATTCATCAAGAACTCTTGTTCCTACTATCTCCCTTGATCGTATTCGAGACAATTGGTCTGCAATCAAATGCTTCTTGTCAGGTCTCACTACAACTTAGAATATGAACTCTTGGAGTATAACAAGCCACCTACTAACTCGTCCTTGTATTACTGGTTTGTTTATTAAGTACAAAAATACCTAATGATCGACATAAAATGTAAAGGGGTTCACCAATAGGTAATACATAAACTTTTGAACTGCATATTCCATCCCCAAGGCTTCCCTTTCTATTGTACTATAATTTATTTATGGCCTTGACAACAGGCGACTAGAAAATAAAATTGGCTAATCCAACTTAAACTGTCCTTATACCAATGCACATCCAATTGCAAAGTTTGAGGTATCAACGTGGACATGGAATTCCTTATCCCAACTTGGAAACACCAAAACAACTTAGCCTTCAACTCCTCAAAGGCTCCCTGGTGCTCCTCTGTCCATATGAAAGGAATATTATTTTTTTGTCAAATAATCCAATAGGTAGGGTACATGTGCATAATTTATAATAAACCTCCGATAATATCATGTTGAACCAAGGAAGGTTTTGAGTGAACTCACGTCAAAGGATTCTTCCATGTATAATATTACCCAAATTTTATCTGGATATGTCTTCAATCCTTCACTGCACATAATGTGTCCTAACAATTTTCCATATGGTACCAACAAAAAATAATTTTCTAGGTTCAATGATATATGTGCATTTTTGCACCTACTCATAAATTCACTAAGATCTAGAATATGCTCCTTGATCTTCCCATAAATGGACCAATCATCCAAAAATGCTTTGAAATTCCCCATTACCAATTGGTCAAATATATACAGTTTGATGTGCTGAAATGTAGTTGGGGTGTTAGAGAGCCCAAATGATATTCGATTATATGCGTAGATGCCATTCTCAACAACAAATGTGGTCTTCAACTTATCCTCCTTAGCAATGCTAATATGATTGTATCCTGAGAATCCATCCAAAAATGAATAGATCTCATGTCCTGCAACTTCTTCCAAGATAGAATCTATGAATGTAATATGAAAGGGTTCCTTAATGGTCACATCATTTAGACTCCTAAAGTCTACGCATATCCTTATCTTATCGACTTCCTTTTTCAAGGTGATTACTATAGGTGAAAATCATTCACTATTCGTCACCCTGAATATAATTCCTTCTTACAACATATTTTCTATCTCTGTATTCACCAATACCACATACTTGGAATTCATTATATATGACCTCATTCTAATAGGTTGAGCATCAGGCATTAGTGTAATCTTATAGACACATAACTCAGGTGGGATTCCTTTAAAATTATTATAAGTACATGCAAAGACATCCTTGTACTCCAAGAATATATTGAAAGTTGTTGCCTTTAATACGGGATTCCAATCATTGCCATAGTGGACTATCCTAGGTTCTTCCTTCGTTCCTAGATTTATATCCACTATATTAGGTCCTTCATACTTGATATTTTCTGGCTCACTCGTAGCTTTCATTGCGTTCTCTGGATGTGCATGTCTTGTATCAACATTTGCATCTCCTACTATATACTCTACAAAGATTTTTGGAAACATCTACTTCTCTTATGTTTCCTTCTTAGTTTCTTTACTGACTTTTAGTTTGTCTTGTTTTTCCTTGATATTTTTTGACTCAATACAGAGGCAATTGGGCTAAACATCTTGTAATCCTCCATTTGCCAATGAAGAAGTCTGCTATCAGATCAAGATTCATCCTCGCTACATTCATTTATGTACAAAATTACCTCTCCATCAGGTTCGTGTCCTTCATCCCCTAATGAGTTTTCTAATTCTTCAGTTGTAGCTACATCCTCACTAACTCTTTTATTGGCTAAATTTATCATGTATTTATGTTGTTCTTTCTTGAAGGTGATCTGATTATTTCCCCAATCGTGATTAAATTTGGCCACTCGTAGCCATCCTCTCCCTAAGAGATCATCGTATGCAGGTTTTTGCATTGAAATTACAACAAATTCCAAGACAAATTCTTGCTCAACTATCATAACTTGTTGTGCAATCAAAACTCCTTTGATGTTAATATCATTCTACTCAGTCCCATACAGTTGGAAGCTCAGTTCCCATAGGGATGGAGCACCTAGTTCTAGCCAAGTTCTTTCTGGTAGCACATTAACACTGGAACCTCCGTCCATGATCACTTGTGTCAATTTTTGCCCCAAAATCTCCATATGCATTAATGCAGGCTTCTTTCCCACATCAATCATTAATATAGTAGGATCCATAAATTGGTCTTTTCATCCTTCCTCTAAAATTGGTTGGCTCTCTACTTCCATCACCTTTTGTGGTTGCATTTTCTCCACAATTGCTTTCTATAATTATGGGATAGCTTCAAATAAGTCAAATACTTTAAGTTCCATTGTGGTATCCAACACTTGTGCTACCAGGATCTACACAACTGTCTCATGTTCTGATGGTTTCTATAATTCCCTTTGAATGCTCGACTCTCCTTGCTTATTTTTCTTAGTTTCTTCTTGTAATATTTTCTTTGTTGCTTGCCAGCATTGCTTCTCTTTTTTTGGCTCTGGATACTTATCCTTTTCATCTTGATTCCTCGTCATGGCTAACACTTCCTGAGTTTCATCTTTAACTTGAGGAATTTTGATGTCCAAATAACTCACATTTTGCGGGTTGCTCGAATTCACCTACTTTGGACAATTCTCTTCCTTGTGGTTCCCTGGGCCACACCATCTACACATGTGTATACTGCTTGTTTGTGATGCTCTTTGCATCGAAGGTGCAGGATAATTATTTGCAAAATACCCCCACTCTTGGCAATTACGACATTGTATGATCGGTCTACCTTTCGATTCATATTATAAGTGACTTTGTCCTCCTTGTTGATTATCTTGATTTTGTCTACCACCTCTTCTACTATTTTTGTAACCGCCACTCATTGCTTATTGGCAACTCCCTTGGGAATGTGGTTTTTGTTCCTACTCATGGATTGATAGTACCTGTGGATGAGTTGTTGTATTGTAGGGATAGAGCATTACCTCATGCCCCATCACATTAAAAATATGAAAATATTCATTATTCAGACACTTCATATTTATATGTCCCTCGCTCTTGCATTTTATGCACCACAAATCATTCATATCCGATTTTATCTTTTGCTCCTTAACTATTTTATAAAAATCCTTGCGGAATGATGCTACCATCCTCTGGATAGTGTCTTCTTCTTCACTATTTGAATCTTTCGACTTGGTATGAAACAATATTCTCATGTATGTCTATTTTTATTTTCTCTCAAAGGTATTTGCATGTTTCAATGCTTCTTCATATGTGTCAGATGATACTCCCTTCATATTTTTCTTATATTTTGGTAGTAACCCATCTACGAACCATCGTTTTATCAACACATCTGCCAAGGGCATCTACATCTTATCGATTAACTACTTTAGTTAATGGTTGTAGGATTTTATATCCTCATATATTTTCTATTTTGTTATGCAAATATCAGTGACTATGTCTCCATCATCTTTCAAAGGTCAAAATTCCTCAATGAATTTCTCCTTTATCTAATTCCAAGTCTGAAAATCAACATTATTTTCTCTCTTTAGGAACCAGTCTATTGCCAATCCCATCAATGTGGTAGTAAAGAGGACTACCCAATCCTCTGGTCTATCTACACCATTTTTTCTCCAAAAGGTTATGCAAGTTCCTACATGTCTTATGGGGTATTCCTTACCCTCACTTTAAAATGGTGGACATCTTTCTTTGGTTGCTTTGTTAGCCATTTTAGGAGATTCATCGCTCTCACTTGAGGTGTCTCATGGAATCTCTATCAGATTTCTCATTGGGGGTGTCCTCCTTCTGTTGTCATCAAAAGTATCAATTTGAGGTATCTTATTTTGTCCCATCACTCGATGACCAAATTCCTATGCGTCCTCACTCTACGACCTTCTTTGATGGTGCAATGGAGATTATATTGGTCTTTCCTCCTGAGTCCCCACGTCCTATTGTCTTGTCTGAATCCCATCCTATGCACCATATCACAACCCTATTTCCACTTCCTCAGGTCTTACCATTCACTCTTCATCATCATGCACTTTCTCTTTGTCACCCGTCTCATCTACGATCGATGGGTCTTCCTCCTTGTCTTCTGTCTCAATCAACAACGTCTCGAAGTCTCCCTCTTTGAATGTTCAAACTTGATCTATCTCTAGTTCATGCATACTTTGATCTGATTTACTCATGTTTCCTATTTAATAAATCCTTATGCTCCTTCTTACAAGAATTTTCTCTCGTGGTTCTCTTCTCCCATGGCTTTGTGTACTAGTTTCTATCATAAAATATCACCTCCAATTTTTTAGTCAAATTTGACCCATTTTAACAAAAATGCTAGATTCGATAAGGAAACGGTGCCAAATGTAACATAGTGGTGGTGTATTACCAATGGGGAGGTGTTTTATAGAGGTAATAATTATACCTAGGTTGAATCTACCAAATCGAACAGTCTTCTAATCCCCTGAATGACCCTTGTGCGATCTATCAATTGCTTGTATGGACCTCAAATACATACACTGTACAATATCAGATCATACGATGACCAAGATGGTACGATATTGCACTTAAAAAAATTGACATATGTTATTTTATAGGCTCCCATACACAATTTTGTAATCGTTCAAGCCGACTTACTAAAACTACCAAATCGGGTAAATTCATATCAATCGCCTGTTTTACCAAATCGGGTAAATAACTCTTTGTATGATTTATACGATGTACGATGTACGATATGTATGATCCAAATGTACAACAGGATGTTAATTACTATACTCTTCTACTCCAATCTCTCTCCAATATGTTTTTTAAAGGTTTAACATCCAAAACAATATAATTTCATTCACAAGCAAAATATCCAATCCGGACTAGTGAGAGATTCCATCCAAAAAATTATGCCCATAAATCATAAAGTTTACTTCAGTACATATTTTCCAACATAATAATACTCCTATATCATTCTCCATGATTCTACCAGTAAAAATCTACTCACAATCTGCAACAAATCCTACAACTAATATATAATAGTAAGGAAGAAACTCAATTACACAATGATCATCCACAATGCATCAACCATACACAACAGGATCATACATTGTCATCCAAAATGTCTATTATTCTCATTAATTTCTATCAAATCAGTTACAATGTGGAAAAATCTCTCATAGTAATTGCAATAAATAAAAAATATGTCTATCTTTCTACTCTAGCAACTAATAACCAGTAAACTAGTAGCCAGGCTGTTCCAAAGTGGTTTTTGAGACAATATGTTATTCACAACTGCCCACCTATAACTGAATACATTATTTTGGTAATTTATTAAGTTTACACCTTAGGTTAGCAAATCCATGTGACATTTCATTCTGAAATTACATTTCCTTTGCATCTGAGTAAATTTCAGTGTGCCTTGTATGATTTGCCACTGCTCTGTATGGTTTGCCAATTCAGTTGTATGATCCCCTGTATGATTTGCTCCCACTGTACGGTTTTCCAAAACTTGAACAAATCATCTCAAAACTGTCAAAATTTAGCAAATCACCTTTTCTTCTTCTAGGAGGTGGATTTGTTGCCTACAGTAGGGACCTATCCAATTTACCATAAATTTTTCTTGTAGGTGCAGCAATATGTTTGAGTTCTATTGGTTCTCTTTGATCATGAGATCCCCAACCTTAAAGTCTCTCTAGGGGAATTTATTGTTATAAGATCATGTTAGAAAATCCTAGTAAATGTAAAGATGCTTAAGAGCATTGATGTGATGTTCATAAAGAAGGGTCAATTTATCAAAGTAAGCCTACCATGCAGTGTCATCATTGATGAACTATTTCAATGCGATGTGCAATGTTGGAATTTCCAATTCCAAGGGCATGATGGCCTCAGCACTAAATACAAGTGAAAATAGTGTTGCCCCAGTGGGCATATGTACACTAGTCCTGTAAGTCCATAATGCAAGAGGCAATTGCAAATGCCAGTCCTTACGATTTTCTTTCACTATCTTCTTTAAGATGAAAATAATTGTTAGAGGCCTCTGCTTGTCCATTTTCTTACAGATAATATGGTGTCGTAAAATTATGCTGAATGTTATATTTGGATGTTAAATCCCACATATATTTTTTCTTGAATGAAGGACCATTATCCAAAATTATCTTGTATGGGACCCCAAAGAGACAAATGATATTGTGAAGTATGAACTCTACAATTTGAGGTCCTATTTTTGATGTTAAGGGGACCATTTCCACCCTTTTGGTGAAGTACTCAGTGGCCATTAAGATGAATGTGTTTCGGCCCAAATATAGAGGAAAGATATTTCCAATCATATTGAAACCCCACTAAAAAAATGGCCAAGCCACTTGAATGGGCTGCAAGGCTTGTGATGGCAAGTGCATCATATTTGCATTATGCTAACACTTAACGCACTTCCTGACATACTCACAGTAATCCTTTTCCATGGTGGGCCAATAATAACCCATTCAAAGGATGTAATTGATGATGGCCATACCGCTAAAATGGCCACTACAAGTACCATCATGATCTTGTGAAATAACCCAAGCTAATTCTTGGGGATTAAGACATCGAAGGAGGACTCCATAAAAGCCTTGATGGTACAATATATCTCCTAGTAAGACATATCTGGTCATTTTTTTCTTGAATGCTCATTTTAAGGCTTGCAATAATCCCCATGGGATGACTCCAATCTTAAGAAAATATTTTTATTGGGATAGCCAATCATGATAAGCTACAATATCAACAGATAAGATGACTTGTTCTCCCTACAATCAATGTGTACATATGCAGATTGAGAAATAACCTTATAGTGAATGGTGATACCATTCTCCATAGGACCTTGCAAGATAAAATACCCCCAAGGCACATTCTTTAGAAAATATTTGTATTTGTAGAACCACTCATGATTTGGTTCTATATGAATCATGTTGACTAATTCTTGATTGTCAAAAGCCTCAAGCTACATTGTCGATTATGATATCACCTTCATATGAATGGTAGTGAAATCAGTAGATACATTTTGAGGGATCATTTATCCCAAAGATGCCATAGTATCTATAAATCTATTAGACATGCGAGATATTGCCTCAATGTTGTACCATTCTAGTCGGGCTAGATAAGTGTCAATAAGCTCTTTGTAAGATTTCAATATTGGAAACCTACATTGAAACAATCCCATAAATTGATTGAATATGATAAGGGAGTCACCAAATATTTAGCATTTTTATCTTCATAGCAATGGCTATTTGGAGACCCAATATTAGGGCCTCATATTCAAAATTATTGTTTGTGCAAGGGAGGTCTAGCTTAAATGACAAGGACATTGGAGCACCTTATAGTGTGAAAAACACAATCATTGCACCACCCCCTTGCTCACACTTCGAACCATTGAAGAACAAAATCATGTTAGCTTTATTTTATGATTCTTCAGGTCCTGGTGCTTCCTATAATGTGAAGACTACATCATTAGGAAGTTCTATGGTGAGAGACTTATCTTCCTGAAGAGGCACTTCTACCATTTGATTAGCTATGACTTATCCTTTGATGAAATTTTGGCTTATGAATTCCAAGTCAAGTTTAGTCAGTAGCATGATCCACTTTGCAGTACGCGTGTTATGATATGTCTTGATCATCATATACTACAAAGGATTTTGTTTTGATATCACATACATTGTATGGATTAGCATGTAGTGGTGCAACTTCTTGGTCACAAAGACCAATGCTAAACATAGTTTTTCTATGTATGCCTACCCTAGCTCATAAATTACCAAGACATGATGTATATAGTATATTGCTTGTTCTTTGTCTTGCATATTATTTTGAGACAACATGGTGTCCAAAGCAAAATTGGTAGCCGATATATAAAGCAAAAATGGTATTTTTGGCCTTGGTGGAGCTAGCACTGGTGGGGTTTCCAGGTATTTATTGATCTCAAAAAAGGCTTGTTAACATTATTTATCCCAATTGAATGAAACCTCCTTGTGTAGTAGTCGATTCATGGGTCAAAATTTTTTCGATAGTTGTGCAATAAAACACTTTATGGATGCTACTTTGCCCTATAGGCTTCTTAGCTCTTTCATGTTAGTGGGTGGAGCCATTTCCAGGATAGCATTTACCTTTGCTGGGTTAACTTTGATGCCCCATTTAGACATGATGAATCCCAATATTTTTCCTAAAGTTACACCAAATATGCATTTATTGGGGTTCAACCTAACATTGTATTCAATTAGGTGATTGAAGACTTTTCTTAGGACCTTGGCATGCTCTTCATGCAATAATTACTTGGCCAGTAATTCATCAATATAATATTATAGGATATTGTGCATGTAGTCATGAAAAATGTATGTCATAGCCCTCCAATATGTAGCTCCAACATTTTTAAGACCAAATGGCATTACTTTGTAATAAAATGTCCCCCATGGAGTGGTGAATGTGGTTTTATGCTAGTCTTCAAGTTTAATCTGAATCTGATTGTAACCAAAAAACCATCCATGAGGGAGAGCATATAATGACCTATAGTTGCATCTACATGAGTATCTATGTTGGGCAATGGGAATGAATCCTTCGATGTTGCCTTGTTGAGGTCTCTAAAATCCATGCAAATACGTATTCTTCCATTAAGTTTTCCTATGGGCACCATGTTTGATACCCATCATGGATAGTCGATGGGTACAATAAATACTACATCCAATAACTTCTACAACTCATTATTTACCATCAAGGTGAAGGTTAGATGCATCTTCCTGAGCTTTTTATTGACCCATTTCTTCACGGGGTCTAGCGAAATATTGTGGACAATCAATTTCAGATCTAGACCTGACATATCCTTGTAGGTCCAAGCAAAGAGATTAGGTCACTCTTTCAATAGAGGTATGTGATGGCCTATTATTATGGAGATAAGCTTCCCACAAAATTGACTTTCTTTGGATTAGCAAGATCATCCTTTATGTCCATCTTGAAAGTCTCCTCTATCGACATGTGCGACCCATCCTCAAGTTGATGAAAAGTTAGGATCAAGTGGATGTCATACACTAGGTCTAAAGGTCCAACTAAATTAGGATAAAAACTAGCATGATATACATCCTATGCACAACTTGGTGCAAAATAAATTGATTGTAGTATTTCTTCATTAAGGAAGAAATATTCAGGCTCTAGGGGTGAATCAGTGCAATCCCAATTAATAGCATCTAATTTAAGATAATGGTTTTGAAGGATTAGTTGGATTATGGAATGGAGTGGTCAAATCAATGGAGATCATGTTGATGGATGGGATGAAATCTCTAGGACCACATGGGTGTGACTCTATATTGTTGACTTACCTTAAATACCCAATATGTGGTTTTGGGGGTATGGGAATTTTAGGATCTAGTCTATGAATAGATGAGAATATAGGATTATTAGGATGGATAAACCCTCTAAATGTAGGTGGATTGGGGAAGACCATGCAATAAATCATATATGAATTTAGTAGTCTTCCCCTGAGGTAGGGGTCAACATGTAATCTATGGTACATCTCATCTATATCAAAAGGCTCATTATGATGATGCAAGTAGTGAGGTTTGAGGTAGGCCCTCTTAGTTTCATATTCATAATCACTATCATATAAGAAGAGTCCCTCATTCCTACCTATTTTAATTGGGTAGTGACCTAAATTTTGGGTTCTTAGGTAGGCCAATTTAGTTTTATCTTCATAGTCATTGTTGTAGATAAAGCAATTATTATTTATGGCTACTAACTCTATAAGATGATGTGAATGTTGAGACCCAAGGTAGGCCATCATAGTCAAATATTCTCACTCATAGTCACTCTCATTTACAATGTATCTGCCCTCTATTTTAACTAACTAGATGAGGTGCTATAAATACCAAGGCCCATGATAGGCCAATTCGGTTTCATCCTCAAACTTTCTTGTGATGTACTCATTCTCTTCTCAATCATAACCATAGCCTAGTTTGTACTACCATAGGATGATTCTTGATGGGTTTTCTTCGATAGAGGAATCTGGATGATACTCATTAGGTGGTCCTATACTGACCATAGCCAACCATTTTTCAATCAAGTAGCTTCTATTTAGTTGATAAGTATTCCATTCAATATCTTTCCTAAACCTGAATCTTAGCCTATCGAGGGATGCAGTCAATGAATCATCATAGCTTCAGATATGATATCCTAGGTTGGATATATCAGTAGGTAACTAATATCATGGCTCAAGTGTGTTTTGTAACCCTTGCTCATATAGTCCCAAACCATAGCCATGCCAATTGTTGCACTCAAAATATCTTAGAGAAAACTCAGGATTAGACAAATAATGAATATTGGTGAATGTCTCATCCTCATCCTCTTCAATATCTGAAGCATTATGGGCACAATCCAAACTAGCATAAATGAAGTTGGTTTGATTAGGAGGGATCCCCAATGGAACCACTATTCCTATTGATAATTTTGGGACCCTTTGTCATCCCATATCTTGTGTATTTTTGATAATTTGCATGAAAGTAACATATTGTATGATATATTCACCTAATCCTATGTTAGCTAGGTGAACTGTCACCTATGGTGAATATGACACTGATTATGATGTAGGTGAGGCAGGTTGAAGTACCTTCTTGACTATGTCTTGAGGATTTTCCTCCATGGGAATTAGAATTGCTGCTACTACTATGGAACCTCCTTAAGTCTTTCTTCCACCAAGGGTACTTTTAGATTCTGAGGATCCCTTTCCTTGGACATTGTTGGTTTATCATAAGTACCAGTATCTTTGGAAGCTAGAGGTGGTGATGATGTGGATGGGTCACCTCACACTAATTTGGATTTGCTTTTTGGATGCGTGGTAGGGGATGATGGCCTAATGTAAACGTGCATGGATGAAAGGATAAAATCCATAAACAATTCAACCTAATGAACATATTTGAATGGCTCTTTGTCTAATGAAACCACATATTCTTTTCCCTCACACACATACTTAATGCATTGGTGTAGGATCGAATAAATGCACTGTATGTCCCTTATATAGGGATGCCCTAGGAGGATATTATACTACATATCCCCCTCCAACACATGATACACAATAGGGATGGTCTTATGCCATACCTTTTAAAAAATTACAATTGTACCTACTATGGAGCATAGTGCATCATTGAAAGATCTCAATGTGTAGGAGGTAGGGACAATGTTCGACCTAGGAATATTCAAATGTCCCATGGCCTTAGTTGTTATTATATTTATCGATGAGCCTATGTCGATTAAAACCTAGTTTAAAGGTATTTTATTGATATTAGTGATGATATGCAGATGCAAGTCCGCTATGGTAGTAGAAACTACCTTTATTTCATGATCATAAAAATGAATCATTGGCTCTTGACACTATTGTACTTGCCCCATGAAGTTTTTAAATGCATCAGGGTTCTAGGGTTGTAGCTCAATTGATCTCAAAATTTCCATTAGATTCTTCTTGTGTCTGAGATACTATTGAATGAGCTCATATATTTATAACTTGGTCAGTGTTGTTTGGAGGTTCATCACAAATCTGCTCCAAATAGTTACCACAGGTCGCACTAGCAGACTTGGAGGATTATTTACACCTATCTCTATTGAGGTGCAGCTAAGATATGAATAGGATCCACTAGGGGATTTGGTTAGTGTAGACACTAAAATATGGTAAAACTGATTAAGCATCCACAAACAATGACCAAATTGGCATCATATGGCCCCTTGGGTAGCCCTCAGAAGGCTCATAGTGGTTCTAGCCACTCTGGAAGAGGTTTTGGAGGCTTTTGGCCCAATTTTTGGAAGTTTTGGCCAAAAATTCACCACCTTCCAACCCTAGGATGGTGGAAAATTTCCACAACCCCACCCTAGGATGGTGGTGATCCATCATCCCAGGGTGGAATAGTGAGCACATTTGACCCATAAAAAGTCAAATATGGGATAAATGGTGCCTAGAAACTATCATTTACCCCACCAATTGAAGCATGTAGGTCAGAGGTCATTGCATCCTTATGAAATGCTTCATAATAGAGGCCCAAAATGGAGATTCTCTTCCACACCCAATGCATGCCTTATTTTTGACAAATGGCGCCTCCTGCCATGCATGCCCTTGCATGCCTTTTTGCACATAAGCCCCCTTGGGCTATAAAATGGATATAATTTCCACAAAAAAACACACATATAATATATATATGAGTTCTAGGATATGCAACGGAGTGCTTCCAAGATTTCCCTCTATCTCTTACCCTTAGAATCTCTTATTAGCGAAGGAGGTTACCGGGTGACTTCAAGAGGGTCTTTTGGGTATAAATTTTCCAATTGGGTGAATTTCTTCACAAAATTCAATGAAAACACCCCCTATAGTGTTTAGGATCATTCCCCAATGATATTGGTAGCAAAATATGGGTAGAATTGGTGGGTATCCCCTCCTAGGGTGCCTCCTAATTAGTTGCAGTCACCATCACCCCTAGGGATGAGGAAAAATACTTGCACAATTTTATTACTAATTTTACTTATATTATTATAGACTATCATATTATGTTGTGGTTTAAATTTCATGTAATTTGGAGTTAAATTGGCCGAGTTATTGTATTTTTAAGTTTTTGCAGGTTCGTAGGGCCCATTCGGGCACCCCAGTTACATGCAGATGGATCTGCACCTCATTTTGAAAATATAATCATATGGGTTGTCTTAAAATTTTTATTTATGAATTCTATCCTAGTTTCATATGTTTTGGATATGTCTAGGTGTAGTATTTGCTTATCTTGGTCTTCATAGGTTGTAGGCGAGTGGCACAAAATCGAGGGGTCCACGGATGCAATTTTTGATCTTTTTTCCATGATATCCCCTATAAACATCTCATTAAATATCTCCATAAAGTTTCATAGCATTATGAGCTGATTTGAGTTAGTTTTAATATATGTGCCATTTTGTGCCTGTGGGGATTGCATGTTTCCCTCCACACACCTTTGCTATTTGACCCATTTTTCTTCCTTGTGTGTAGGTGTAGATTGTTAATAGGAATTGGGAATGAATATCAGACATCAGATATTAAAGATACAAGCAGCGATGACATTGGCCCGCCCACCTCGATTGTGGGTATGACAAAAGGCACTAGATGTGCACCCATATTTCTTGGAGGATTTGATCCTTGGGCACCCAAAAATTTGTAACAATAGTATCACCTTTGAGCCCTAAAGGGTAATAATATATAACCTTGTATCTGATCCACCAAATTAATAAATAAGAGACTCTTTCATTTCATTCCTTATTGTTTGGTTTTGCTTCATTTTCATATGCATGCTTTTGTTTGATGATCATAAGCAAGATAGAATAGATACACATATTTTTACTCATTATTATGTGCACTTATTTTCCCTACTTGAGTGGTGATCATGGTGGGACCCTTGTTCCTTATGCTTTGGGTGAAAATTTGACTCCATTTTTGCCAATTTTGCCCTTTTTGTGCTGCAGGTGCTCCCCTCCCCACCCTGGAATGGTGGCAGAGCCTTTATCTAGCTCACCCTAGGATGGTGGTGAGGCTTATAATCATCCCACCCTGGAGCGATGAGGATATAGAGAAATTTTTTCTCAAAATTTTAGAATATGGAGGTCTCAAAATTGATAAGGTGAGTGCCTAAACCCTCTGTTTTTCTGCTGCATTTTTAGAGAATGTTAAAATTAGTTTTTCTTGCTTCATTTTCTTGCATAGAAAGGTTAAAAGTCATATTATTACTTTTATTACAACATAAAATAGCAAAAGGAAGAAGAAAAATCAAAATAAATTTGAAGTAGCAATGCATCTTTGTGGCTTGATTGCTTGTGGCTTACCCAATGGGTAAGTTAGCATTTAGGATTTGCATTCATAAGTTACATTTGTAGGTTTATTTATCCTAAATTTCTGAAAGTAAAACACATTTATTACATACATTTAGTGAAGGATCATCAAATGCTTCTTTGCTTACTTTCTTGGGATTAAAAGGAACCACACACACTTGCACGCTTCACAATAACATTGGTAAGGTTGGATTTCATCACCAACCCCCAATTCAGACTGGTGACATTGGATTTCACCTCCTTCCACCATCTTGCCCATATATTACTTAAATAGAATAGGGCATTCTCTCAAGATGGAATAGGTCACTAATGTTCAAACTACCTCCCACTATTGAGAATATTATTTCAGAGTGGCAGAGCTAGGTGAACCCCCCATTGGGATTTAAACAGTGTACTCTAGACTCTTTTGAGAACTCATGTTTGGCACTAGTGTCCCTAGTCACCACTTTGGTTGAGTTCCCTCATTCTAATTTCACAACAAGAGTAAATAACAACAACAAATATAAATACACTGAAACCAGTTTAGGACACATATTTAATCATTAAAATGATAATCATATTATCTGCTTTGTGTGTTTCTTTGTTATTTGGGAAAAAACCCTAACCTTAATTTTTCAAAAAATAGGGTTTCAAAAAAAATTATTTTTATTCTGCATCCAACACTTCAAGAATCATGCAAAACGGAGCTATAACAAAAAAGTTATTTTGGTTTTGTGATTACTCTATTTTTGAGGCCAAAAATAGGGAAAAACTGTAGTAAAATGGTCATAGAATGGTCTAGACAACTCCAAAACTTGCCAAATTTGTTTTTTTTGTCTTAGTTAGCTCCTTATACACCTCTCCCAGAAATTTTGAGTCCTAAATCTGCACGGTTCAAAATTTCCCCAAAAATCCTAAAAGTGGGCATTTCCCCGCCCCGGTTGGCCAAATATTCCAAAAATACAAATTTTTGACCCAAAAATCAAATTTTGGAGACCTATCCCATTATGATCATCTTTTCGCACTGATCATTTTGATATATAACACTTATAACCTTTTTGGGAAAGTCAAAATTTTCTAAAAATGGCCGATGGACCCCCGTTTTACCAATTTGGTCCAAAGGCGGTTGAAAACAAGACCTCCAATTTAGTGAGAGATTCAAGCTCCATAGCCAGTGAATATCTCCAAATAAGTCTATAGGACATGCCCATACCTGAATGGCATACTAGGTGCTATCATAACAACAATATCATCCCTAGGGGTGCAAGCCTTCGAGATACCCCTACTAGGGAAGCACCCATGGGTCCTCTAGGAAAACTCCCTTATTGGGATACCTTGATAGAATTATATATAGCAAATAATATACCCACTGAAGGGTCTAATATATCAATATCATGGGTTCACACCCCAGCTTAATCTATACATCAATCAGAATATGAACATGAGAGTACACCGTGGCCTAGCCTGGATGATCAAACCACCCCATTTTATCGAGCAAGTCGCCCTCATACTCCTCACAGAGAGAACTCAACATCCACACATCGTGCTTACGTGTAGCCTGAATATATAGAGCTTACATCCAAAATTGAATATGAGGTTTTCCTAATAGATGAGGGAGAATATCCCAACCATCTACCTACTCCTCGTGAAGAGTACTTGGTGCAACCATATGATGGCTCTACATCATCGAACTATACAAATCCAATTCATAAAGCATAGTATCAAGGTAATGTGATCCTTAGGGAGCATGGAAAACAAGCATTAGATCCTACTAGGGAGGAAAGACATGATAAACCCATCCATATTTCAAATATGAGGATACACAAACCCCATGCAACAGAGCAACCAGATCATACCCATCAGGCAATTAGGCCAAATATTAATAGGCAACAACATACGAATCAACTCCAGTTGGATAAAAAAAAAGTACATCAAAAATGGGTGGACTCACAATGAGCACACTTACAAGAGTTATATCAACAAAAGAGACAACAACAACAAAAGATGCAACAAGAGCAATTATATAATGTAGTACCTAAAGTTGTGCTTACACCTAGCACCTATAGGATGCAACAATGGGCAAGACGCCCAATACAATCTCAAAATCTTCCCCCTTAGCCATGCCAAACTTGCATTCAACATCAAAGGCAATTCTCTAGTTATCATCAAAAGCCTCATACTCCTCAATTGTACCAAGATCAATATGAGGAGGAATCATATGAAGAGTCCCAATGGGAACATAAGGATCAAATAGATGCTTACCCTAAACCTAGTTATGATGAGGTACCTAATGATCATACTTATCATCCACCTAAACATCAAAAGTAACCTCCATATAATAAAGGGTGACAACAGGATGATCATATTATGTCATCAGGACCATACAAAGTGCTAGTTGATCGGTTGAAGGCATTAGAAAAGCAAAATTAAAATTTGGGTTATCAAAAACCCACACTAAAGCAACTTAGTAATCATCCTGTACATCCATCAGTGTCATCACTGACATACCCATCGAATTTCCATATGCCCAAACTTGAAGATTTCAAATATGATGAAGATGTAGAAGAGCACGTGACAAGATTCATTCTTAAGTGCTCTCATATTCAAGATTATGACCCTTTGATGTTGAGAATATTCATTACAACATTATCTGGATATGCTTTAGAATGGTATAATCATCTACCATGTCATAGCATAAACACCTTTGAGCAATTGACCGATGCATTTTTGGGACATTTTGCCTCTAGCGCTAAGAAAATGACAAACTTGACTGACTTGTCTAGCCTTCATCAAATTGATGATGAGCCAGTCATGGAGTATGGTAATATATGGAGAAAGGTGATGTTAAAACTACCTTTCACCCTACCCACAATGGAACTCATTTGAATGTTTACTAGAAGTTGTTCAAAGAAGATTTTACTTCTTTTACAATTACAACGATATCAAACATTCGAGGAGGCCTTAGCACAAGCCCAAATAATTGAGTACATCAAGGTCCAGGAGGGTGATGTACGACTCCACAAAGGGTAACAGCCAAATAAGAACATTAAAGGTGGTAACACACAACAAAATATAGCCCCAATCAATCAAGTGGTTCTAAGAATATCTGAACCCTTAAACCAAGCTCCCCCACCATAATTACTAGTGCAACCTAATTACCAGGCTTAGCCTCCATTGGCCAAAAAACATCTGCAAAAAAAGCAAAGACAATATACTCATTTATTAGAGCCCTTAGCATCAATATTTAATTGATTGTATGAGGCACAAGCAATCACGTTTCTCGAGATCCATCCATTGAAACCTAACAAACATAGATCAAAGGCACACAAGAAAGATCTATACTATATTTACCATAGACAAAGAGGTCATGACATCCAGACATGTTATCCCTTTAGATATTTAGTTCAGGATATGATCGAGAGGCAAGATATTTCAGTGGGAAATACTCTTGCTCCTAACAACCAACTGATAGGAGACTTCCAAGACCTCTGGCCCATACATGAAGCAAACACAACATCTACCAACCACTTTGAGCAACCCAAAGGTAGCATACCTTCCCCACCATCCAAATCACAACCAATGAATCATAGTGAGAAATCTAAATATATCACACCTTTCTCACCTTCATTAAGTAGCACACACACTAGGGGTGCCTAAGGTATCGTGCCTTCCCCCTCGCAAAACACTCAAAATTCAAAAACAATTTAAAACACTAAAAATCCAAACAAATCATAAAATGTCAAAATCCACAAACATTCAAAATAATAAAAATTTCAAAAATATTGTAAAAAATTAAAACACAAAAACATTTGACAGGTACCCTTGCATACTTTAATTGCATTGCATTAGGTATTTTTCAGCCATTATACTTGCATTAGGATAATGTCTTGTTTAACATCGCACAAATAATAGTAAATGCTGGGGGTATATAAGGTATTGCACCTTCCTCCTAAGAACACAAAGTAAGCAAAGTTACAAAAATATTCCAAGGGTATCTATATATCGCTTAGTCAACCTAAAACACTCCTAGACTATCTACGATCATCTAGGTCACCTCTAAAAGCCCCAAAGGCATCCATAATATCTTTGGTCACAACCAAATGCCCCTAGGTAGTCGTAGACACTTTTTAAGTGCCACTACCCATCTAGGTCACCCAAAAGGCTCCTAGCAGGTTTTTCACCGTCTAGGTCAAGTAAAATGCTCCTATACTATCTACGATCATCTAGGTCAACCCTAAAATCACCAAAGGTATCCATAAGCCCATTGGTCATAGCCAAATATCCCTATGTAGTCATAGACACTTTTTAAGTGTTGCTACCCATCTAGGTCACCCAAAATGCTCCTAGTGTGTTTTCACCGTCTAGGTCAAATAAAAATGCTCCTAGAATATCTATGATTATCTATGTCAACCCTAAAATCCCCAAAGGCATCCATAAGCCCTTTGGTCACAACCAAATGCCCATAGGTAGTCGTAGACACTTTTTAAGTGTCGCTACCCATCTAGGTCACCCAAAAGGCTCCTAACGGGTTTTCACTATCTAGGTCAAATAAAAATGCTCCTAGACTATCTACAATCATCTAGGTCAACCCCAAAAGCTCCAAATGCATCCATAAGCTCTTTGGTCACAACCAAATACCCCTAGGCAATCGTAGACACTTTTTAAGTACTGCTACACGTCTAGGTTACCCAAAAGGTTCCTAGCAGGTTTTCATCATCTAGGTCAAATAAAAATACTCCTAGACTATCTACGATCATCTAGGTCAACCCTAAAAGCCCCAAAGTAATCCATAAGCCCTTTGGTTGCAGCCAAATACCCCTAGGCAATCATAGACTAAGTGTCGTTGAACTTCTAGGTCACCTAACAGGCTCCTAATAGGTTCTCACCATCTAGGTCAAATAAAAATTCTCCTAGACTATATATGATCATCTAGGTCAACCCTAAAATCCCCAAATGCATCCATAATCTCTTTGGTCACAACCAAATACCCCTAGGTAGTTGTAGACACTTTTTAAGTGTCGTTGAACGCCTAGGTCACCCAAAAGGCTCCTAGCAGGTTCTCACCATCTAGGTTAAATAAAAATTCTCCTAGACTATCTACGATCATCTAGGTCAATCCTAAAAGCCCAAAAGGTATCCATAAGCCCTTTGGTCATAACCAAATTCCCCTAGGTAGTTGTAGACACTTTTTAAGTGCTGCTAAATGCCTAAGTCACCCAAAATGTTCCTAGCAGGTTTTCACCATCTAGGTCAAATAAAAATGCTCCTAGACTATCTACAATCATCTAGGTCAAATCTAAAAGCCCCAAAAGAATCCATAAGCCCTTTGGTCATAGTTAAATGTCCCTAGGTAGTCATAGACACTTTTTAAGTGCCGCTAAACATCTAGGTCACCCAAAAAGGGTCCTAGCAAGTTCCCACCATCTAGGTCAAATAAAAACTCTCCTAGACTATCTATGATCATCTAGGTCAAACCTAAAAGTCCCAAAGGCATCCATAAGATCTTTGGTCACAACCAAATATCCCTAGGTAGTTGTAGACACTTTTTAAGTGCCACCCCCCATCTAGGTCACCCAAAATGCTCTAGCAGGTTCCCACCGTCTAGGTCAAATAGAAATGCTCCTAGACTATCTACGATCATATAGGTCAAAAATAAAAGACCCAAATGCATCCATAAGCCCTTTTGTCACAACCAAATGCCCCTAGGTAGTTGTAGACACTTTTAAGTGTCATCGCTCGTCTAGGTCACCCAAAAGGCTCCTAACGGGTTCTCACTGTCTAGGTCAAATAAAAATGCTCCTAGACTATCTACAATCATCTAGGTCAACCCTAAAAGCCCCAAAGGTATCCATAAGCCCTTTGGTCCTCCCCAAACACCCCAATGGCCCCCAAATAAGCCTGTTGGTCACGTGTATATATATCAATCAAAAATTCAAAAAATCATCAAAACATCAACATATAAAAACATTGCATCACATTGCACTTTCATACATATATATCAATCAAAATTTCAAAAAAAATACATCATAAAAATTTCAAAATTTCAAAAATATTCCATCACATCACATTACATCCTATTGTATTTTATTGTCGCTTGCATTTAGGCATATTCATCATTAGCACTTTACATTTTAGAGTTGCTCACACATGTCTAGCACCATGGTACACTACTTACCACTCAAAATTAATGTTGTAAAAGTACTCATAATTCAATGCCACAATTATCATTTTCATCCATATTTCCTACATCTCCATGGTTGTGTCTATTCCCTTCACTTAGCCATTTGTTTTAGAATGTCAGTAGGGTTTTCGGTCACTCAGCCATATCCAGTCTCTACTCAGATTTTGTAGAAGGCTAGCACAATTTTTAGGAGGTAGAATCTTGCTTAGATTATGCCTTGTGTACATCATATACCAAACACAATTAATCATTAATAATCCAAGTTTTGCACAAATACAGATGAAATCCATGAAGTGGTCTAGGTTACCTTATGTTAAAATGTCATCTTGCTCATCCCCTTGTGTGAATGGTTCAATAATGCTGAGAGTTGGCAAAAGT
Organism: Wollemia nobilis; assembly: GCA_028583015.1. Classification (NCBI taxonomy): domain Eukaryota; kingdom Viridiplantae; phylum Streptophyta; class Pinopsida; order Araucariales; family Araucariaceae; genus Wollemia; species Wollemia nobilis. Next base: position 2,643,660 of record JAQPPZ010005611.1, read on the forward strand.
ACAAGTTCTCCCCTACCCAATTCCCCCCACAACAATAAGTGGTTTTTCCCCCTTTTTTGTCATCAAAATCACACATTGTCACATGTTTGCAACAGTCCATGATGTAGGAAAAATCGTATGAAGCTATATTATTCATCATAATGCAAGTATATATAGAATTACATAGGAATCTCATATAGGTTAAGTGGTTGCAACAATCTACCAAACATAGCCAACCACTTAACTACTAGTTAACCAAATGCTAACTATGGATGTCCACTAACTGCTAGAAGACAAACAAGATCTCTAACAGTTAACTAACATCTAAAAACATGCTAACAACATGCTAACAACCTATTTCTAACATGGGCATACTATGCCTCACGTGAATACAAAGTGCAAGAAATAGGAATAATAATAATAATAATTAACTTAGGCTTAAGTGGATAAGCCTAAGTTATCCTAAACACTCCTCCCAACCATATAAGGATTGGACCCTAATGCTCTCAAAAAATGTGGAAAGTCATGGGCCATCTCATGGTGAGGAATCCAGCGAACCATGTGTGGAAAGTGACCGCGACGAGCGACAAGGTAAGTAGTGGAAGAAACCTGTCCTGTGTGATGAGTCTTCATCTCAAAAACTCTATATGAAATGAGACGAAGCTGACGATCAGATGCCACTGCTACTGTAGGACTAAAAATAGTATTAGGTACCAAAAGAGGGTCCTGAAATGGTGTCTCTGGAAAGCGGCGCTCATCCAAAGGAACCCAAACTCTGCCTGCAACCTGTGGTGAGTGAGGATTGTGATGCTTTCCCACCACTCCTTGTGGATTCTCCTGCAAGTATTGTGGTATCTTGCCTAGAAGGCTCTTTCGATTCTCAGTAAGGGAAGTAACCTTAGCTTGCTCCTCCATGTGTGCAATGGTGGGAGTGGGCAAAGACAAAGGTAACTTCTATGGAACAAGTGGTTCAGTAGTTGTAGGTGTACCCAAAATTATACCAATGGAATCAATGGTATCTTTCTCATGAGTGAGAACGGTGGGTTCCTTAACCACTTGCTCTTGTGATTGTTCATCATGTGGGAGTGAAACTTCTTCCTTTGTATGTTTCTTAGGTGGTGCTTTTTCTTCATTTTGTGTGGAAAAAATGCTAGTAGGAGCTAAAATAAGTGCTTGACTCAATGGCTTCCTTACTTGCCTACAACTTAACATCAAATTAGAAGTAGGTGTAGTGCTTTGTATCAAGTAGTTTTTACCATGCAAATCCAATGTGTAGGTGTTCTTTTTAGCATGATAAATAGCATTCCTATCAAATTGATAGGGTTTACCTAGCAAGAGTCCACAACAATCCATATCTGTGACATCACACCTAACTTTTTCTACAAACTTGTCACCAAAAGAAAAAGTCAAGGTGCAAGTATGGGTGATGTTGGATGTGGAGTCTACATCTTTCCACCCAAGTGCATAAGGTTGGTGATGTGGTTTGATGGGAAGTTTCAACTTCTCCACAACGGACTTCGCAATGAGGTTCTTTTGCGATCCGTTATCAATGATACAATCAACATAGAAATCATGTGTCAAGTGGGCTCTAGTGACAAACAAATGGTCACGCCCCCTTGAGCAAACACATTTGACATTAGGGTAACTTTGTTCAGTTTACCCTTTAAAGCAGGATATTATTCTTATGTCCCTGTAGCCAAAATGGGACCATCTTGTGGTTCCTCATGTGTAGGCTGTACAATTAGGGATTTCTTCTTCTTAAACTTCTCAAAAGTATAGCATTTGGATTTTACATGTCCATGCTTTTTACAAAAGTCACAATATAATGAAGAAGAAGAATCTTGAGCATGAAAGGAAGAAGAATGTGCTTTAGGAGAAGTGGGAGGAGAATAAGAATGAGGGGAATACTGAGAATTGTTCTTCACCTTCTGTTGATGTTGATTCCTACCTTTGGAAGAGCCCTCCTGTGATGAACGAGACTTTTGATATGCACCAAATTTCTCCTTTGCAAGAATGGCATGATTGAATGCCACATCCAAGGTGAGGAAGACATTGAATTTGATCTCTCTGAAAATATTATCTTGCAAGCCACGAGTGAATTTATTAATCAAAACATCTTCTGAATCTTTCAAACCAAGAAATACCCTCAACCTATTAAATTGGAAAATGAAATCATAAATTTACATTCCATAGGTTTACCTTAATCTATACCACTTGGTAGTGAGGTCACTTTGGTATTTTGGTGGAAAGAAGGTGTTTTTTAGAATTTGATTTAATTCTTTCCAAGTCATGGTGGCAATTATGACTCTGTCTTTCTACAATGAGAACTTTTGCTAAACTTGTGATTTTTAGTGTAGCAAATGTGACTTTTTCATCCTTCGGAATTTCAGCATAAGCAAACCAAGTTTGCATATCCAAAATCCATGCAGATAAGACATCGTGATCCCTAGATCCATCATACATTTTAACCTCACATTTGGCTTTGTTTGCATGATTATGGTGTATTTTGAGTTCACCAGGATTAAACTGCACAACAATGTCTCTCACTTTTTCTGCCAAAATGTCTACTGCTTCAGTGAGGTTTTCCATGTTTATTCTGAGATCATGAGCCATATTTTTCCTAGTATATGCCAGACTAGGAGGATTACAAAATGGTCTTGCAGAATATTAATCTAGGCTTAGGAACAATTTTAGTTTCCTATGCAGCCAAATTGCCTAGATTTTACAAGTTTTGCTCTCAAAAATAGGGCTATTTTAGTGCTCTTTACAAAAATCAAGTTTTGTAATTACAAATTAGCACTAAAAACAATGAAAAATCAACCCTTTTACAATGCCAAAAATAGGTTAGGAGCAAAAATTATCAATCTGCGAAAAATTTGCAACACAATGCAAAAAATTTCGCTGAAAACGGAGAAGATATCAGCTTTTGAAGTTTGGGTGCCAATTTTCAAAATTTGAATTTTCTCCTCCTTGATCAATTTTCCCGCCAAAATTCGAATTTGAATTTTTTTTTTCCGTCAAAACTGGATTTCCTGCCAAAATTTTGAAGTGTGCCAAAACAAAAATTGTTTTTAAATGAGGCGGTCAACCGCTGATCAGCCACGGTCAAACCTCCTCTACCGAACAATTTACGTCCAATCAGTGCTCAACACTGAAGATACGGTCGATCAAACTCGCAATGTGCCATGTGGTGCGAGTGGCTGTGCCTAGCAACTGGCACAGCTCGCGCGTAGCGAGCCTTCGTGACCACCAAGGAGTGGTGGTCACCCAACTGAGGGTGGCTTTGCCCTTATAAACTACGCTGTGCCCGTTGCACAGCAAATGTGGGACAATAGTCCTAAAATTGTCCCAATGCATGATGTCAAAAAATTTATCCCATTCGCCTGAAACTTGCTGATATGCTCATCGAGAATTCATCTCTTGTCCACCAAATGATCATCGAAAATTAGTAGAACTTGCCAGAAAACATTGGAATCTGTAAATTACAGATTGTTTTGTCTACGAATGTTGGGAGGAGCATCAAAACCTAGTCGTCAGGTTTTCGATCGGGTCGAAATATCACAAAACTACCTAGAAGATTTCACAACATTGAGAATAAAAAAAAAATTACTGCCAAAAACTTGTTTTGATGTCTTCAATGCCCTAGTTCACGATGTCGCCCTGGAGCAAACTGTGATCGCATCGGGAACTCGACTTTCGGTGGGCTTTGGTCGGTGGCCTATGGTTTGCTATGGGTCAGCATCGACAATGGCTGGCCATCATCGCCTATGACCGGGCTACCATGAGGTTGGCATCGGTATTGAGCCTAAAATGTGATCCCGCTGGTCGGTATCCGATGTCGACCAGCAAAAAGCCCGTCGATCGAGCTACCGAGCTCCGGTGGTTGCCGATGGTCACCCGACTGGATGTTGTCGGTGTGTCTGCTGGGTGCTATCAGTGTGTCCGTTGGATGGCCTTGTGGCCCAAAAAATAGGTGCCACTGAAGTTAGGCTTAAAAGCCTTATACAAAAATAATTTTGCACGACTCCCTGATTTTTTTTTTTAATAAAATATTAATATAAATATTAAAATTTTATAAAAATAATATTTTTCCTCCAAAGATAAAATAAAATATTCTCATGCAAAAATGAGTTATATTTTCCTTTCTCTTGGAGTGACCAAGCAGATAATTGCCCTGAACTGAAGGAACTCCAATTTTACCTGCAAGATCTATTGGACTCAACTTGAGTTCCAATTTTACTTTGACAAAAACTATTCTTCAACAATTTTCTTGGCAAATAAATGGTGCAGGGGTAATTGCTTCCCTCTGCCCTCAGCTTCACTTGGTGTTGTGGAAGACTTCAAGCTCCACTTAACACCTTCCTAGGATCTAGCAGTGAAGTGGCAGTTCTATCCTCCTTCCTGCAACTTTTCCTCAGGCTAACTGATACCAATGATGTAGGAACAATAGTATGAAGCTATATTATTCATCATAATGCAAGTATATATAGAATTACATAGGAATATCACGTAGATTAAGTGGTTGCAACAATCTGCCAAACATGGCCAACCACTTAACTACTAGTTAACCAAATGCTAACTATGGATGTCCACTAACTACTAGAAGACAAATAAGATCTCTAACAGTTAACTAACATCTAAAAACATGCTAACAACATGCTAAAAAACTATTTCTAACATGGGCATACTATGCCTCACATGAATACAAAGTGCAAGAAATAGGAATAATAATAATAATAATAATTAACTTAGGCTTAAGTGGATAAGCCTAAGTTATCCTCAATAGTCCAAATTTAAAAACCCCACAAAGCAAATATTCAATGTACAAAAATACAAAAATCAAAAAGTGCACACATCAAAAAGCACAAGAAACAGTGATCCCCATCACTCAAAATTCAAATCCCTTGCTCAAGAGAAAAATAAAAAAACTCAAAATAAATAGTGATTATTATCACTAAAAAGAGAAAAATAAACATTGGTTCTTATTGCTTTATATGAGAGCAAGTATCCCAATAAAATTGAAGAAATGAGGGAGTCAAAATTGAATTCTTGGAACTCTCTAGATTTGGAAAACCATTAGGTGATCCTCATTACGGGTTTGGTGGATAGCCTATCTGTAAATTGCGGTAGCCTCCTGCATGACAATATGTCTACCACATTAGCTTTTGGGCATATGTGTAGACCAATGTTTGCATGTGGATGAGCTAGCTTTGGTAACCTATATTTCCTAGTGGTCTAGTCATACTTAGTATAAAACCTACGATGGTGGCATTCATTGGGTGATCCTCAGTATAGGTTTGGTTGAGATCCTGCTTGGCACTGGTGGTATCCTTATGCATCTCATAGGGATGACCTCACTTGCACACATAGGGATATGAAGTACCTTGGTCATCCTAGTAGATTCATACCTTGTCAGAAAGTCCTGCATGGTTAGTATACAACTTTTAATTAGTTGACTAGATTGTTTGAGTCTCATGAAAACCTCATAGGCCTCCTAGAACATTCATTTTATTCATTCCATTTTATCACATGTATGCCAGTTTCCATTTGCACAAATATATTGCATAGTCTCATGACAATATTCCACATGAATTGATGAATTCTATACAGTATATGGTGCTAACATAGTATGTCATATAGTGTTCATATTCCATCAATACACATCAATAGATCATCCATTTCATTATGCATACACACATTGCATATCATCAAATAAAATCATAGTACAACACATGCATCCATCAATGCATCCATATATCATAACACATAATGCATCTAATGCTCCAAATTATCATAATTGCAAATCAAGAAAACATTTTTGTAACATCAACTCGGGAATTATTGGTATCATACCTCCCCTAATAAGCAATCAAACAGTTAAGCAATCAACCTCAAAAGCCCCAAAGGTATCCATAAACCCTTTGGTCACCCAAAAGCTCCAAAGGTATCCATAAACCCTTTGGTCACCCCAAATGCCCCAATGGCATCCACTAAGTCCATTGGTCATAATAACAACATGTTTAATCCAAATCAACAATGGATAACTTAATCAAGTTAATCGTGTTCATATTATGAATCATTTCCAAAGACAGACATGCACCCCCTTTGCTTGGGGCAAATAAGAAAAAGATCAAAAGAAAATTCAAGCAAACTAGTAAGCTTATCTCCTATTTCCATCAAGGCTAGGATTTGATTTAAGCTTATCTCCTATTGCCATCAAGGCTAGGATTTTATTTAAGCTTATCTCCTATTGCCATCAAGGCTAGGATTTGATTTAATCTTATCTCCTATTGCCATCAAGGCTAGGATTTGATTTAATATTATCTCCAATTACCATCAAGGCTAGGATTTTATTTAATCTTATCTCCAAATCACTATCAAGGCTAGGATTTGATTTAAGCTTATCTCCTAATTACCATTAAGGCTAGGCTAAAGCGTAGACTTGAGCTCATCTTCCAACTACCACCAAGGCTAGGATTAGACTTAAGCTTGTTTACCAATATGCCAAATAACACAAAAATAAAGTTCCTTAACTTGTCGAAGGCATTAATTCTAAGAGGTATACCCTTTCCATGGTTGGGGCATCCAATTTTGACAAGGTATTATTCTATGAAATCTCATCAAAACTCAAAAATTCAAAAACAATTAAAACAATTAAAACACAACAAAAACAACACAAAAAGCTAAAGAAAAGATTCAAAACCCACCAAAATTAAGTCAAATATGGTTCAAGCGACTCGTAGATTTTCTCACTAGGTCATTCCATCAACAACTCATCACTTTAGGGGGTAGTCATACTTAAAAAATTCATAATCAAAATAAAAAAATTAAACACTCAATTATGCGAATTGCATTCGTTCAATGAATCTTTGAGAAAGACAATAATGCCCCTACTTGGGGAAACAAAAAAGCACACAATATTGCATCATAATGCTTAACATTACTAGCATCATGAAGTCATGGGCCCTTTCCCTTAATTATGGACAATGTTTAAGCTTAGGCACGCTCATTTAGCGAGTTAGAAACAAGGACTCAAGAACGCACACCCTTTCCATGATTGGGGTATCTAAAGTTGGTTAGGTTATCAAGTAACCTTAATAATTCAACATTTTAGTTATCTATTTTTTCTTAGTTCTATGCTACACATAATGCATCTCAAAAAGGTGCATCTATAGACACTAAAATATGGTAAACCCGATTAAGCATCCACAAACAATGACCAAATTGGCATCATATGGCCCCTTGGGTAGACCTCAGAAGGCTCACAATGGTTCTAGCCACTCTAGAAGAGGTTTTGGAGGCTTTTGGACCAATTTTGGGAGGTTTTGACCCAAAATTCACCATCGTCCCACCTTGGGACGATGGTGATCCATCGTCCCAAGGTGGGATGGTGAGCAAGTTTGACCCATAAAAAGTCAAATCTGGGACAAATGATACCCAAAAACTACCATTTACCCCACCAATTGAATCATGCAAGTTAGAGGGCACTACATCCTTATTACATGCTTCATAATAGAGGCCTAAAATGGATATTCTCTTCCACTGCATGCCTCCTTTTTGACAAATGGTGCCTCTTGCCATGTAGCCCTTGCATGCCTTTTTGCATAGAAGCCCCCTTGGGATATAAAATGGATATAGTTTCCATAAAAAAACACACATATAATATATAGAGGAATTCTAGGATATACAATGGAGTTCTTCTGAGATTTCTCCCCAACCTATTGAGCTCTCTTGCCCTCGAAATATCTTCTTAGCGAAGGAGGTTACCGGGTGACTTCAAGAGGGTCTTTTGGGCATAACGTTTCCATCTGGATAAATTTCTTCACCAAATTTGACAACAACACCCCCTATAGTGTTAGGATAATTCCCCAATAATATTGGTAGCAAAAGGTGGGCAGAATTGGTGGGTATCCCCTCCCAGGGTGCCCCCTAATTAGTTGCAATCACCACTGCCCCACCTGAGATGAGGAAAAATCCTTGCAAAATATTATTATTGTTTTTTAATAATATTATTCTATACTATCATATGATTATGTGGTTTAAATTTCATGAAATTTGGAGTTAAATTGGTCGATATATTTCATTTTTAAGTTTTTACAGGTTCGTAGGGCCCATCCGGACACCCCAGTTGCATGCAGGTGAATCTGCATCTCATTTTGAAAATATAATAATATTATTTGTCTTAAAATATTTATTTATACATTCTATCCAAATTTCACATGTTTTGGACATGTCTAGGTGCAAGATTTGCTTTTCTTGGTCTTCACAGGTTGTAGGCGGGTGGCACAAAATATAGGGGTCCACGAATGCAATTTTTGATATTTTTTTAGTGATATCCCATAAAAACCTCTCATTAAACATCCCCATAAATTTTCATAGCATTATGAGATGATTTTATTTAGTTTTAATATATATACCATTTTGTGCCTGTGGAGATTGCATGTTTCCCTCCACACACCCTTGCTTTTTGACCCCTTTCACTTCCTTGTGTGTAGGTGTAGGTTGTTAAGAGGAATTTGGAAGGAATATCAAACATTAGAGATTAAAGATACAAGTAGCGTTGGCATTGGACCACCCACATTGATTATGGGTATGAGTAAAGGCATTAGATGTGCACCTGGATTTCTTGGAGGATTTGATCCTTGGGCACCCTAAACTTTGTAACAATTGTATCAAATTTGAGCCCTCAAGGGAAATTTTGTGTAACCTTGGATCTGATCCATAAAATTAATAAATAAGAGACTCTTTCATTTCATTCCTTATTGTTTTTTTTTGCTTAATTTTCATATGCATTCTTTCATTTGATGCTCATAAGCAAGATAGGATAGATACACACATTGTTGCTCATCATTAGGTGCACCACTTTTTCCTACTTCAGTTGGTTGTATCACCATCTTCTTATCACAACATTGACTATTTCAACCATTCCAATGAATCCTTGAGTGGGAAGTTTGATTCAAACTTGGTTTACTTGAGCACCCTGATATTTTGGGATCTCATGATTAGGAAATAGGTTTTTGAATATGCCCATGTCTCTATTTTTGGGTGCTAATGGATTATCTAATTTTAGCTCACCCTTCTTGATCATGTTTTGCATAACATTCTTGAAGCTGATGCATGCTTCGATATCATGCCCCTGTTATCAATGGTATGGAAAATAGTGATCTTCCCTATATCCTCTGGGATTGGGATGGTTAGGGTGAAAAAGTTGTTTCTCAGGTAACCTAAGTCTCTACACCTCACTTAGTTGATTAAATATTGATTGCATTGATTCTAACAAAGGTATGTAGTAGTAAGGTAATCGACATTCCCTATTTCAACCTTGATTATTATTTGGATTATAATTTTTCAATGGGGGTTGAGCCTGATAATTTTGTGGTTGTTGGCTATTCCATCCCTTTGGTGAGTTTAACACAACCTAATTTATTGTATTAGGGTTGGCCTACTTTTTTAATTCTTGTTATTGTATTTTTTTGTTCCAGTATTTTTTGTTTTAGATCTTAAGATCTTCTTCTTCAACCTTAATGTCTTCTATCAGATTGGCCTATCCAAGGCTTCCTTGAATGTTTCATATTGCTGTAGATACAAGAGCAATGAGATGTTCTTAGTGCAAATATTAGTAAACATTCAGGTGAGCTCAGTAGTGGAAATAGAAAATGGTAGTTTTACCATTACTTTTCTCCATTTTTTCCCATAGTCCATGATTGGCTCATCATCGTATTGCTTTAAGTTTACCAATTCAAACAAGTTTGCTTTTTTCTTGATGCCAAAATAAAAATATTCAAGGAATGCATTCACTTGCTGCTCAAAATTGATGATGTTCTTAGGTAGTTGATTGAACCATTCAGTTTCTATGCTTGATAATATCATGATGAACGTTCTTAGCATTAGGGCATCATTATGTTCAAGTTGGAAGCATGCATTCATGAAATTGATGACATGTTCTTGTGTTTCTTCCTCTCCTTTGAATTTGTCTAACCTAGGTATCTCAAAGTTCCTAGGATATGCAAGACTTGGTACCGAAGGGCATAGAGGTTTATTGTGTATCTTACTCAAGGTTGGATTTTGCCCAACCACATCCTATTTCTCAAGATATTTGACTCTCTCAATGAGTATCTTGTATGCCTTCAAATAAATGATCTCTTGTTCTTGAAGGTTTACTCACGGTGGTCAAGGAGGTAATGCTACATTTTTCCAATTTGGGCATCTATATTCATCCCCCATGACTATGGATGAGGGTTCAAGATATGTCTACTCTTGATCCTCCATTTCTATCTATTCTTGGTTATGTTGTACATTTTCTAGGTCTAGGCGTTGATGATGCTTCACAACATGATGTGATGTGTGATGAGTGTGCTCATATCCTTGTCTAGTGCATCTCTCATGCTAAGAATTGGCATGCCTATCCATATGTCAGGGTTATGCATAAGGGGTTGGACTCAAAATGTACTTGTAAAAAAATGGTGAATCTGAATCAAAATCAAGGTGAATCATGGAGAATTCTAAGAAAATCAAATCGAGCATCTTCACACCAAAATTTGGGGCATTTGAAGCCCTAAAATGTAACATCATATTTAGGGCCACTTTTGACCTATTAAATCATCTTATAACTTCATAAAAATACCACCATTAGATCATGATTGAAAAGAGATTTCCATACGAGTACAAATATGCCTATTTTTGGATATATATTATGGTGAATTGACCCTAAGAAACAATTGATTCTAAAAATTTTAGGCGAATAGGCCAACATTGAGGGTCCTCATATTCACCAATTTCCAATTTTAGAAATCCTAATATTAGCTCAATTGACGAATATTCGCCACTATGCATAACCCTACCATATGTAAGTTGGCCCAAGACAACCTATTGGCCTATTCTTCGTACTCTATTTGTTCCTCTCTCAAGCACTGCTTATTTAGGTGCAAAAACCTCTTTTTCCATGTTTCCTCCTACTCGAGTATTTCCAAGTGCTCTTGTTCTACATGTAGTTTTTTCTCTAACCTATGTACATGATCAGATTGATCTACCACTAAAGGTCCATGACTATATAACTTTGTACGAGGATTCGTAATAAAGAGGGCTCTTTGAGAGGCTCTTACTATGCTTTTTTCCTTTTCTATCAAGGTGACTTGGTCTGTGTACAATGACCTATATTATGTACCCCCATACTCTAAGGTAGTGTACATGATGTAGGATGCTTTAAAGCTTCCCTTGGTTCATTCATGTGCCTGTATGATTTATGGCTACATGAACTTCTTGACAAAAAATGTGTAGTAGCATTGCTTATTTGAGTTGATCTCAAGAGAACCCAATCCAAATCATTAAGATTTCTGGATTATCACATCTAATCTTATGGGGTTCCATTGGCACCAATGATACTATGATCTATGAATATCCTCCCATATTTAGAGATGCCAAGATTTTTTATAGGTCTACGACTAGATTCAGCCCTTGTGTCTTGCCCCTCAGTGAGATTATATGACCTAATTTTGACATGTGAAGATTGGGACCTTGAGGCCCCCTCATGTCTATGTGAAGATTGAGGTCTTGAAGCCTCCTCATGTCTATGTGAATATTAGGGCCTTGAGATCTCCTCATGCCTACCATGATAAGAATCTAGATATGGTTCTCTAGTTGGGATTTATTGAGTACCCCCACGGGTTGAGTTATCACCCCTAAGGCTCGTTGAACTTTGTCTAATGGAATTGTCTGTGGATGGCTCAACATCATTGTGACTATGAGTGTGATTGCATGGAGTTTCAGTTTCCACCTCGATGTTAGACTACGGGTGGTTGCTCCACATGAAGACCATGACAATTGTGAATTATCTCTTATGTAGTTTTGAGAACACATAAATAAAGTGGAGATGAATGTCACCGTCATTGAACTCTACTAGTGGTTAGTGATGAAGTCCAAATCATTAGCATTTAGATGATCCATGGTGTGTGATTTTTCCTTTTAAATATTTGTACAAAGAAAATATGCATCATGAAGCACTCATGCTCTTTCCTATATGCATAAAAGAAATGTTCAATTTTAAAAAAAATGCACATCAAAATGATTACATGATTTTTAGAGAATGCATTGTTACTTATGATGAAATGGCCTCTATATGGGACCTAAGAAAGCAATATCTATAAGAAAAACCTAGACCATTGGATACTAGGGCAGATTTAAAATCAGAAGTCCGTTGTTCCTAGTAGCGGCTAGTAGAAAACTTAAGAAAACTATGCATTTTTCCTTTAATTTTCTCTATGTTTTTTAATTAAAATGAATTTTCTCTACTGTATTTTGGAAATAATACACAGACAGAGAAAGGGAAAAAAGTAGAGAGTTCCCCCAACCTGAAATCCACATCTGATGAAGCATAGGCTACCCTCTGTTGCTAATTTCTATTAGTTGGTGTCAACTAGATTAGCTATTGCTGGCCATGTCTTCAAAAGCGTTCAAGATCTACTGGCCACTATCAACCAGAGTGGCTGCAATTGCACATATAAAACACATAAAATATCAATAAATAAACCAAAAAAAAGAAAATTGGGTGGGGGTCCCACCGTGATCACCATATGTATGATCCCAGGAAGTAATACACCTAATCTATTTGCATCATTAAACCAAGCATAAAACCATGAAAGTGTAAAGAACAAAGAATTAACAAAACACAAGATCTCTTTTCATTAATTCATTTGGAACTTCAGTTATAGATAGGTCCCTCTTAGGGATACCGATTGCTTGATACAATTATTACAAATGGAATTAACCCCTGAAAGGGGATGGTGCACTTCATAGGCCCCTCAAATTCGTACACAAATTTGTTCAAGGGATTACATATGTCTTCCTATCACTTGCTTGGAGGGATTTTATGCCAAATATGCTTTGAATTCATATAGGACCTCGATCTACATACAAGAAACAACAAAGAATAATTAGTAGCATATGTGGCTTGTTATGATGAGTCTTTCTTTAAAGATCTACATAAAATGACATAGAGAAATGATGAAATCATAAAAAAATGTAAAGATAAATAGATATGCATTAATAACTTGGAAATCATCATATAGATGCAGTGGAAAAGATAGATCTATGCTAATATAATATGATAAAATAAACAACAATAAGAACTCTATGCTAAAAACTCAAGAAATGATGACTCAAACTCTAGGCTGGGCCTGTAGGCCACTATCAAAGATAGTGGTCGTGAACTGAAACTTTCTACCTCACAAACTAGGGGGTTGTGATAATCAATCCTTCATTCAAATTGATGTTCAAGGGCCACCTTCATTTTAGAGATAGATTTGCAGTGAAGCTCATGTTGAACTGAATGCTTGAATGGTGCGTTGTTGTTGCTTAATCAAACAACACTTTGTTACTCCTCAAAGGGGATGTGAAATTGCTCTCTAATTCGTTAGGGATTTTCTACATAAAACTTGGATTTTTGGGGAATATTTTCTTGTTCTTGAGAGAATGCATATGTAGACCTCTCAGATCCATATCTGCATGTAATTGGCCATTGTAGGGCAAGTCTCAGTTCTATATTTGCATAGAAGTGGTATTCAGGAAGACCTCTAGGAGATCCATACCAAAAACCACTTGAATATGATGTAGGTACAGTCAAACTATGTGATCTGGATCCACATTCATGGCCAGTTTGCATTTTAGTGCTAGCCACTATCCAAAGTAGTGACTAGTCATGGGCGCTCTCATATTCAGTGACCTATGTTGGTGGCCACTCTGGTCGAAAATGATCGAGCCTGAATGGGCCATAACTACCCCTTGTGAGTGGTTAGGACCATTGTTGGCTCTTTTAAAGGTCCAAGATAATTCATATGGTCTTTGGATGTGCCCATATGAGTAGTCTCCTAAACATGATGTATTTTAGATGTCTACACTTCCATATTCATAAAATACTTTGACTTTAACAAATCAACTTTTGCCTAAGGTTCAAACCCTTATATCATAGGTCCAATAATTAACCCAACAAGTATCCTCACTTCAAGGGTTTTAAAAAATGAATGTGCATTTGATGATATGTGCAACCAACCTCTAGATCTTCTTATAGATAACTGACCTTTTCCCCATCATTTTGAAGTTCCTAAGATTCCAAAATATGATGGTTTACATGATCTTGTAAACCATATGGAATTTTTTATGTTTTCTTGTATTAGCATAACATATGATAACCTTTTATTATTAAAAGTATTCCCACAAATTATGATGTTATAATTGTATTTATAAATACCATGTCATTCTCTTAAAATATTTAGGGAATTAGGTGAAAATTTTGTTTAATAATTCACTATAGAAATAGAAGTAACTTACACCCTTACTGATTTATTATAACTAAAACAAGGAAAGGAATAAAGTCTCAAATTTATTGAAAAAATAGAGGTCACTTGTAGCAAAACTATAAATCCTCCTCCAAAATACATCCTTAGTGTTTTCAAAAAAAAAAATTAATGAACACCTCTTCCATCCTTTCAATATGACCATAGTACCCTTTTTTGAATATGCCATCCAATTAGCTAAGCAAGTAGTGAAGAGAAATTAGCAGCCCCAATAAACTTAAAAATGAAAAATAGTAATAACAAAATCAAAATAAGAAGATAACAGATTCACACATTACACAATATTTATCTTGGAAACCCTCAACTGGGAAAAACCAGCACAATATTATTATTGTATTAACTTCACCATCTCCAATACAATAATATTCTCCCTCTCTCTTACTCTGTCTCATCAAACCCTTATGCAAGTGCAATATATATAACAAAAGCACATGCATATATTTTTACAATATCATGGTATTATTTTATTATTGCATTAACTTGACCATTTCCAATGCAATAATATTCTCCTTTTATCTCTATTAAATCCTCATGCAAGTGCGATATATATAACAAAAGCACATGCATGGATTTTTACAATATCATGGTATTATTTTATTATTGCATTAACTTGATTGTTTCCAATGCAATAATATTCTCCTTTTATCTCTCCAAACCCTCATGCAAGTGTGATATATATAACAAAAGCACATGCATGGATTTTTACAATATCATGGGTGAATAATGCAAGGGTTCAAATATAGTAACCCTAAAAGCCCATATGGGTCTAAAAATAGCACAACTAAAAATAGCCTATCTAAAAATAGCTTAAACCCTAAAAACATTTGGAGTGTCCAATACATGTCTATAAATAGCTTGTCTAAAAATAGCCCGAACCTGAATAACATGGAAAATATTCAACATATTTCCAACATTCTCCCACTTGTTGAATACTTTCCATAGGGGCCAAAAACTTCCATTGTCAAATATCAAGGGCAACCATGTCCATATATCTTCTACACCAAGAAAATTTTTGAGTAGATACAACCTTTGTTAATGAATCAACAATAATATCTCCTTATTGTATAAACTTGATCGTCTCCAATACAATAATATCCTTTAGTTTCTTTCCCACTTGCTCTACCACTTGCAATTACATTTCTTGCATATTGCATTCCCCACCTTGGGGGGTGTCCAAACATTCACCATCACCCAAACCCTCATGCAAGTGTTGTTTTATATACCAACAACACAAGAAGGGGTTTTACAATACCATGGCCATAAAACTCGGGTTCAAATATATTAACCCAAATATATTAATTCATGGGTTCAAATATATTAACCCAAATATATTTATCCATAGGTTCAAATATATTAACCCAAATATATTAATCCATGGGTTCAAATATATTAACCCAAAACCTGGCCATAATAGCATGAAAAATATTCAACACATTTTCAACATACTCTCACTTGTTGAATACTTTCCATAGGATCTAAAAACTGTCATAGTAGTCCAATGTTCCTTCCTTGGATTGGACATATATATGCTAACTACTCCCACTACATGTGCAATATCTAAACATATTAGCTTCACCTGTTACCCTTAGCCATATACCGGTAAGGTAACAAAATAGTCCAAAAATCCACTTTAAAAAATATTACAAATATTACTGGAGCTAACTCTAAGAACATTACACCAGGAAACCACCACTAGCATCCACACCAATATATTTTTGGCCACAACTACACCAAATATAGTAGCTTCTTTAGGTACATGCTACACTAGTTACAATAGTTAATACTTGCCCAAAAACTTGTGGTACAACCAATAAAGAATCTCAGATATTTTTTAGTAACTTTGTAATAAAGCCACTAGAATAAGCATTTCTAGGCTTAATCTCCAACTCTACCACTCTCAAATCTCACAAAATATATCTCTACCAAAGCTCACAAGATCTACTGCTACTGAAGCTCACTAGCTCTACCACTATCGAAGCTCACTAGATTCACCGCTATCGAAGCTCATTGGATCTACCATTATTAGAACTCACCATATCTACCACTACTGGAGCTCACCAGCTCTATCGTTGTGCTTCCTCTTATTTTTCCTTCACCTAGATTCTTCCACACACTGCTTCCACTCAAGAATTGATTTATTCCAGGGTTGAAACCCTTTCTCCTTGAACCAAGCTACAACCTAGCTCTGATACCAAATGAAGAGAAATTAATAGCCCCAATAAAATTAAAACTTAAAAGTAGTAATAACAGAATCAAAAGAAGAAGATAAAAAATTCACACATTACATAATAATTATCTTAGAAACCTTCAACCAGGAAAACTAGTATAATATTATTATATTATTAACTTCATCGTCTCCAATACAATAATATTCTCCCTCTGTCTTACTTTGTCTCATCAAACCCTTATGCAAGTGCAATATATATAATAAAAGCACATGCATATATTTTTACAATATCATGGGTGAATAATGCAAGGGTTCAAATATAGTAACCCTAAAAGCCTATATGGGTCTAAAAATAGCACAACTAAAAATAGTCTATCTAAAAATAGCTTAAACCCTAAAAAAAATTGGAGTGTCCAGTACATGTCTATAAATAGCTTGTCTATAAATAGCATGTCTATAAATAGCTTGTCTAAAAATAGCCCGAACCTAAATAACATGGAAAATATTCAACATATTTCCAACAAGTAGAGTATGCCCTTGTTAGATAGAGACAATTAAAATTCAAAATGGAGGAAGAAAAGTCTTCTAATAAAAAATGATAGTATAAAATTAAACATGTGGTAGGAGATGGTGTCACCAACTCTAGGAAAAATAACAATAATAGAGGAACCATAAAAAACCTCTAGAAACTTGTTCTAAATAAACAAGAGATACCTATAGGACAATATGCTAAGTTAGATTTGCCTCCCTCGATATTTTTAGAAAAATATTTAGAAGTAAAAATGATCAAGCTAAAGGTCCGAGGTCTTGGTTCAACGGTTAAAGCGCTTCTTTTGGAGCAGGGAGATCGGGGTTCCATTCCCTCGAGCCTCGTCGGACTGAATGCCTATCCCCGTCCAGGTGCGTCAGCGGCGTAAAAGGTTCAAATTGACTAGGGCATGGTGGTATAGGGGCGGTCTGCGCGAGGTTTCTCTGGTGGCGGCTTCTGGGGGTGGACTGCACAAGAAACTGTGGTGGATTTCTGGCGGCTGGCCCAGGACTCATGGCGGCTATCGAGTCCACCATGTTAAAAAAAAAAATGATCAAGCTACCACCTATAAAACCTCTAAATCCATAAAGGAGAAAACAACTTATATTTAACGCTACTGAATAATGTGCTTATCATTGTTTTAATTGGCATTCAACTAACATATGCAAAAGTATTATGGGTCTCATTCAAGACCTTATTGACCAAGTACACAAATCACCTTTATTGACTCTCAACCTTCCACTTCCTCCAACCAAGATTTGGGTATTTTCTAGAACCCTTTAACCAACCATGAGTAAAAGATCATCAATAATATACAATACAAAACTTTCCACCACCATATCAAAATATAGTTAGAATGATCCACAGTTATAGGACAACAACATAAATCTCAAATGTTAGATTTATCTACTAACCCTCCTTCAAATTCATAGTCTAAACCTAACCACCCACCTCAAAAACCAACTTTGGTTTCAAAATCTTAGGAGAAATGAAAATGAACTTTCAACCATCAACAACAACTCAAGGATATACCTACAAAGGTATCCTTTCTTGAGTTATTAAATACTTCTCCCATTCATAGCTAAATTCTCTTAAAAAATTTGAATGAGCAAGTGGTTCTTCAAACTAAAATTCATCTAATTTGAACCATGTAGTGGGCACTATGGTCATTAACCATGCAACTATCACCGTATACAATAAAAATTTCCCACCACCATCCATACTTGAGGAACACCCATTGCATATTACTTGGGAGATCGATGATAGTTACACTAAAAGAGTTCTAATAGAAAATGTATCAACTCTCAATGTGTGTAACCATAAATTCCTTAGCAAGATTTAATTAAAAAAACAATATTTAAGAAAAAAAAAAATTGTTATCAAGGCATATGGTAATGAAGAGTGAGGAGTTATGGGAAAATTAGTCCTCCCTATTAATTTAAGACCCCACATACTTAACATTTTAATCCACATTGTAACATATGATTTAAATATAAACTTCTTTTAGGATGACCATGGATTCATTCAATGCAAGAAGTCCCTTCTACACACCATCAATGTTTAAAATTTGATTACTAAGGATAACTATACACTATCCTCATTGATCTTAATCTACTTGCTCACTTATAAAAATGAGAATATCGTGTTAACTATATAAGATGAATCTTTAATTGCCTATGACAATATAAAGTTCACCTCAAACCTTCTAAATGTGTCTTTGGAGTTACCTTAGGAAAAATATTAGGATTTATTGTATCTCATAAAGGAATTGAATTAGATCCACCAAGATCTTTGCTATTACAAATATGCCTTCCTCAAAGAAATTAACAAAAATATAAAGCCTTCAAGGGAAATTAAAAAGCTATATGAACATTCATCTCAATTGGTTGATAAATGTCAATCCTCTTCCAAAATTCTAAGAAATGATTTTGAGTTTAAATGAGATTATAAATGTTAGAAATATTTTGATACTATCAAGACATACCTCTTATCACCCCCAATTATTATCCCACTAGAACATACAAAACCTCTAATGATGTATATTACTACAACTATGTATGCTTTAGGATACATGCTAGCTCAATACAATGATCAACACAAAGAGAGCAATATACTATATTAGTAGAATTATAGTAAGCTACAATGCTCACTATACACCCATGGGAAAGATTTTTTCAGCAATATTTTTTGCCTTCCAAAAATTTAGGTATTACATGCTTAACAAAAAGACTATTATAATGGATTGGTACAATCCCTTAAAGTATCTTATGTTAAAACCACATATTTTGGGTCATAGTGCCAAATGAGTAATGGCCCTTAATAATTTTTACCTCAAGTTCATTAATAAAAAATACTTAAAAAGACAAGTCATAATTGATCTCTCGGTAGATGCTCCATTAGAAGCTCATCAACCCATATATATCGATTTCCTTAACAAGATAATCTATTGTTTATAAATAGAGAATTTTGTTTCATGGTCCCTTTATTTTTATGGGGCTAGAAGCACCAAGGTATCACAGGAAAGAATAATTTTAGTCTCCCCATAGAAGGTCATTATTCCCCTATCATTTAAGATTCAATTTTTGTGCACCAACAATACTATATAATATGAGGCTTTAATCACTGGGCTTCATGCCACCCAAAACCTAAATGTTACAACCTTATCCATATTTTAACATTCATAACTTGTCATGAATCAAACCAAATAAACTTATAAAACTAAATATGATAAACTAAATCCCTACAAAGAAATTGTAGATCATCTAATGGTCACTTTTAACAAGATTACTATAGATACCATCCTACGGTCTAGTAATTGCCACACTAATGCAATGGTGGCTATTGCATATTTTATTCCCATAGATATTGAGGATCAACAATCCACCATTATTATCCATAAAATTAGGCAACCAAAAACTCTTGCATCTAGTCAAATACCCTTATCTATCTTTGCTACTAAATCAACAAGCCCTTTAGATCCTTGGTATAAATATATTTATACCTTTCTTAAATATGGAACAATACCTAAAGGTCTCAATTGTAATGAGCATAAAACCTTTAGGTAACATTCATGTTGTTTCATCATCATTAGTAATGTCTTGTATAAATTATCCTTTGATGGTATTCTTCTTCATTCCTCAATTTAGAAGAATATAATTGAGCAATACAAGAAGTCCATGATAAAATATGCAATGGTATTTTTAAGGGAAACACCGTGGCCAAAAAACTCCTTAAATTAGGATATTATTGGCCCTCCATGGAAAAAGACTCTTGTTATTACATGCACAAGTGTAATAAGTGTAAGAAACATGATAACCTTCTACATGTTCCTTTGCAAGAACTACAATCCTTATCTTATCCTTGGTATTTCTCTATAGGGGGTCTCAATATCATAGGAAAAAATCCTACTCATTAGATGGTCTTAGTTTTATCATTACAATAGTTGAGTACTTCACCAACAGGGTCAAGGTGATGCCTCTATCTTGATAAACAATCAAACATTAGGAGCATTCCATTAATGAAATAAATAATACATGAATGCCCTTAGAATAGCCCGGAGGTTACGGAACCACCCGAGGCAAACTTAGGCGTAGTTGCAACAGTATAACTACTAGCCAAATAATAGAATAACCAATAGTTACGCTAACATCCCCCCTTATGATATTATTTGGGTAATATTATAACTACTAGCTATACTAACATCCCCCCAGATTACATCATTTGTCAATACAAAGAGAGCTGCGAAACAATTCAAATTTGACACGTGCAAGTGCCTTAGTAAAAATGTCTGCAACTTGAGCATCGGTGGGAATGTACTGAAGCTGAATTCGGTGCTTTGGAACTTCGTCTCGAATGAAGTGACATTGTGTGTCAATGTGCTTGGTTTTCTCATGATGTATTGGATTCTTAACAAGTTTCAAAACACCCTGGTTGTCGCAGAACAAGTGTATTGGAGATTTTTATGGATGACCTATACTTGTCAGAATGCGACGCAACCATATCACTTCGCACACAGCTTCACGTGCGGTGTGATATTCTACCTCTGTTGATGAAAGAGCAACCACCTGTTGCTTCTTGTTGTGCCAAGAGACAGGACCGGATCCAAGATGAAAAATATATCCTGAAGTTGACTTACGATCATCATATGACCCAACATAGTCGGAGTCCATGTATCCTTGCAAGAAGAATTTGTTATTCTTCTTGTATTCTAGGCCATATTCCATAGTACCACGGACATAATGAAGAATACGCTTTGCTACTTTCCAATGAGTGGTCTTAGGCTCCTGCATGAACCTCGAAAGATAGTTGACAACAAATACGATATCTGGCCTAGTATTGGTCAGATATATGAGACTCCCGATCAACTGTCGATAGAGAGTACCATCTACCTGAGGTGAATCATCATATCATGATAACTGAATTCCTATTTCCATCGGTGTTGCCATTGGCTTACAATCAGTCATGCGATATTTTTCCAATAGTGTCTTGGCATATTTTTTCTGAGACACTTTGATGTAGTGCTCCTTCTGGCTGACTTCCAGACCAAGACAATAATGGAGAAGTCCGAGATCTGACATCTCAAAATATTGACTCAAGTCTCTTTTGACAATGGAGATCATAGTTTTTGAACTCCCTGTAATGAGCAGATCATCAACATAGAGTACAAGCAACACTATTTCAGAACCTTGTTTCTTAAAATAGAGGTTTGCATCTGACGGACATCTCTTAAACCCATGCTGCAGGAGGTGATTATCCATTTTTATATACCAAGCTCGAGGAGCTTGTTTCAAGCCATATAAGGATTTGACCAATTTGCACACTTTCTGCTTTTGGCCTTCCTATACAAATCCTTCAGGCTGAGTCATGTAGACTTCTTCTTGGAGATCACCATTTAGAAAAGCACTCTTGACATCCATTTGGTGAACTTTCCACCCATACTGTGCTGCCATAGCACAAATGATTCGAATTGTGGTCATCCAAGCAGTAGGTGCAAAAGTTTCCTCATAGTCAATGCCTTCCTTTTGAGCATAGCCCTTTGCAACAAGATGGGCCTTATGCTTATCAATTGTCCCATCTGCCTTATACTTGACTTTGTACACCCATTTGCAGCCAATGGGCTTCTTTCCTTGTGGCAGATCGACAAGCTCCCAAGTTTTGTTCTTTTTTAGAGACTTGTACTCAGCATCCATAGCATCCTTCCATTGTGGCTTGCTAAGAGCATCTTGTACCGAAGCAGGTTCATGTTCATTCATTGAAGACAAAAACACCCTGTCATCATCTATATCCATATCCTCTATTTCTTTATGTGGAGTTACATAAAGTTCCTCAAAATATTGACAAAGATCATCAACCTCACTGGTCTCTACGGCTGCTCTTTCCCTTTGAGCCATACTATGAGTACGAGGTCTATCCAAAGTCAAATCTGGTGGAGTGGATAACTTGGCGTCCCTGATTGTACTTGTATACCATTTTGGATTCTTCATTTTTGGTGATGAAGAAGATGTGGAAGGACCTCCTGTCTGTGTTGACAAAGGGAACTTCTCTTCCTTAGATTCCACAAGATCGAGGTATACATTAGATGTGCTTTGTGATGTGAAAGCTTCATCAAAAACAACATCTCTACTGACATGAATTTTCTTGGTCAAAGGATCTATCAAACGATAACCTTTAGAGTGCTCATCATAGCCAAGAAAAATGCATCTCAATGTCTTCTCATCTAGCTTCTTCCTTTTCTCTTTCGGTATGTGCATGAAAGCTTGACATCCAAAAATACGAAGATGAGATATGGAGGGTTTACGACCACTCCATGCTTCCTATGGAGTTATTCCTTTTAGGGCCTTTGTGGGTGCCCTATTCAATAGATATACTGAAGTGGTGACAACTTCTGCCCAATATTGTTGCCCAAGAGTAGCTCCTGTGAGCATACAACGAACCATTTCCATAATAGAACGGTTCCTCCTCTCAACAACTCCATTTTGTTGAGGAGTGTAAGCAGTAGTTAACTGTCTCGAGATTCCATGCTCAGTTAAGAATGTTGAAAATTCTTTAGAGGTAAACTCCCCCCCTCGATCTGAGTGGAGGGTTTTTATAGAAGTCCCTGACTCCTTCTCAACAGATTTCTTGAATTGCTGGAAGAAATCAAAAGCCTCAGATTTCAGTCGAAGAAAGAAAACCCACATCTTTCTTGAGTAGTCATCTACAAATAACTAAAAATACCTCTTCCCCCCACAACTTTTGGGTGTGAAAGGACCGCACAGATCGGTGTGAATCAACTCCAAAGGTTTTTTCGCTCTTGTTGAGCTCTTCTCAAAAGGTACTCGATGCTGCTTTCCTGCCAAGCAGTCAGAGCACACTGGCAATGTGGAAGAAAGGGAAGGAAGACCCTTTACCATTTCATACTTACTAAGCTCAAGTAAGTAGCCAGAACTAAGATGCCCATATCTCTTGTGCCATAGGGAAGTTGCCTCCTTGGTAGAGATAGTCATGGCAACATGGGGAGTAGAGATAGCATCTAGGGCAAATAAGCCATGCTTATAAGAAGTTGTTGCAATCTTCTTACCCTTCCTGGTGATTGTACAACACTTCTTGCCATCTTCAACACGAAAGTTGACAACCATATTTTTATCCAAGATTTGTGTGACCGACAATAAATTGTTAGCCAATCCTGGAACATAGAGGACTTTGTCAATCTGACACTTGCCATCAGGAAGAGTGACTGAAACTGTACCCTCTCCCTGAACCTTGTAGGTTTTGTCATCAACAATAGTGACAGGTCTGCCCTCTTTAGCCACAAATGATTCAAACCATGATCTGTCACCAGTCATATGCTTACTAGCACCAGAATCGACATACCATACAGGATCCTTCTCCTTGGAGGCTGTGGTAGTCATGAGCACCTTGTGTGCCCATTCAGAATCTGAGTCAGATTCTTCAACAACAACATTCACCTTGGGTTGCTTGTTCTTGTTTTGGGGTTTGTTCTGGCCTTTTTGCTTATTCTTATGCCAACACCTGTTGGTGTCATGGTTGTCTTTATCACAAATTTTGCAATACCTCTTCTTTTGTTGAGGTTGTTTCCCTTTTCCTTTTGAATCTCGTTGAGAATTGCCTCCTTTCTAAAAATTACCTTTCTTCTTAGAACCCTGTCGGTTGGAGTATAGGGTTGTATTAGAAGAATCATCCCTGTGAAGTTGGCGTGCCTCATGTTGTTGAAGCAAATTGACCAACTCAATAAAGGTAATTTGTCATTGTGACACCTGAATGGAGGTGATCAACGTATCAAAGGAGTCAGGCAAAGCTCTCATCACTATTGAAGTGAGAAGCTTGTCGTCCACTGTATCTCCCAAAGAATTCAATTTGCCTTTTAATTCAGAAACTCTGCAAAGAAAGAGTTCAACTGTCTCACCCTGTCTCAAACTCAGATTGTGAAGTTGTTTTTGAAGATGAAGAATGGTGGAATCATTCTTTCCCTCATAAATGGTTTGAAGGGCATCCCATGCCTCTTTACCACTCACTTTGTCAGCTATATGAGGTTGAACTTCATCTAGAAACAACAAACAAAATGAGCACTTTCGCTCGATTGTCTTTCTTATCAAATGCGATCTGATCAGCAGTAAGAGTTGTGGATCCAACTATTGGTGAAGGTCTCATTGTTGCTCCAGAAACAACATCCCATAAATCTTCCATGATGAGGACTGCCTTCATTTTGTTTTTCCATGGTGTATAATTAGGACCTTTCAATAACTGATGAGCATCAGTCATTAACTTTGCAGCAGAAGCCATAGTGAAGGTTCCTTATATCACCAATTGGTCACCCTTTCTATATACCTTAATGCCAGGCCGTTATACCATACAAAATACCCGCCCTTACGTGAGGGAGACTATAGGTATTTTGAAAAAATAAAAAAAAATTACCCGCCCTTACGTGAGGGAGACTGTAGGTAATTTTTAAAGATTATATGATACGTGGTACTTAGGCGGTGCTGAAAGGGAATCGTCTTGTTGATGGCACCTACCATAGAAAGTCATCAATCCTCATGCGTGGGGCGTAACTTCCCCTAAACACTGTGGATGTCAGAACTCTCATCAGGATTTACGCCTAAACACAAGAACGATTAGGGTAGTGGATGGAGTAAAATAGCAAAAAATGGCAAACTTATCTCTCCCCGATGATTTATAGAGAACAAGCTCAGACGTCGTTTTGGCAGCTATATTAGGCGGCGGATATAGTAGCGCAATCACGACAGCTTTACCTGTAAGTGCTGGCCAGAGGTATCACAAATACCGAACACTGCAGTGCAATAAATTGCACGGATGGGTTTTAATTATTTCGGGGACTTAGGGAGTGATTTTGATTTTAACTTTTAATGATGTAGTGCAAAAATATGAAAATATGCAACATACAACATAAAAGTGCCCACAGAAATAAACCACTAGGTGTCGGGCACTGCCGAAAATGCACCTTTACAATAAGCCAATTTGCCTTAAAAATTTACTCATCATCCCCCCTTTTTCTTCAGGTTTTGAAGAAAAAAAAACACCCCCCTTTACTATGGCAAATATTCTAATTTTAATGTAAATTTCTAAATAATTTTAGTAATAATTTAATTAATAATAAAAATACTTTTGTTTTTTAAAAAAATCACAATTTAAAAATATGATTAATTAAAAAAATGATTTTTTTTTTAAAAACAAAAAATATTAATATATTAATTAAAAAATACTAAAAAAATAAAGAAAAATAACAAAAAAAAAAAAATTACCTTCAAGGGGTCTGTCGAAGGGGTTTGAACCCCTAACCTCACGGGCGCTAGCCTGGCGCTCCTGTCGGCTGGGCTAGCACGCCCGATGGGAAGGAAAGGGACAATTGTCCCTTTCTTCCCTTGCGACCCTCGCGGGGAGCAAAAAAAATGTGGGACTTTAGTCCCACATTGCTCCCGCGGGGTGCATGAGGGGGGAATAAAAGGAAAGATTCCCCCTTGTATATGTGATTGCCTTCGGGCAATCACGTCACCCTTTTTGCCATGCCACGCGATAGGGGTCAGGTCCGCATCGGGTCACGTGGCGGCCACGTCAGTCCACGTGGCGGCCACGTCAGTCGGTCGTGTCAACGTCAGTCCATGTCACGCGTCTCGGTCCACGCGTTAGTCCATGTCATTCGGTCCAGGTCCAAGTGGCACTCTCTGCCACATGTCAGTCCACCATGTGTCAATCCAGTCCGGTCCTCAGTCTGCCATGTGTCAGTCTGAGTCTATCTCGAGAATTGTGCCCGAGTCCGTCGGTCGCCCGAGTCAGGTCCAATCGACGATCGACCTCAGGAATTGTGCCCGAGTCCGTCGGTCGCCAGAGTCGACCTCGAGATCCGAGTGCCCAGCCTGCGTCCAGTTTCGCTACCTCGGGATCCATGCTCGAATAGGTCTGAGTCAGATCCTGCTTCAGTTGACCTCGAAAAATGTGTCATGTATCGCAGAGCGTTGCATCTGTGCTCGAACAGGTCTGAGTCAGATCCTGCTTTAGTTGACCTCAAAAAATGTGTCACATACCATAGAGCCTCGCTCTGATACCATGATAAACAATCGAACATTAGGAGCATTCCATTAATGAAATAAATAATACATGAATGCCCTTAGAATAGCCCGGAGGTTACGGAACCACCCGAGGCAAACTTAGGCGTAGTTGCAACAGTATAACTACTAGCCAAATAATAGAATAACCAATAGTTACGCTAACATATCTTTCTACATAAGATTACAAGTATCTAAGTTCATTCTTAAACAAACTCTATCTCATTATGGTCTAGCTTCAGTCATAATTTCAGATAATGGAACTCCTTTTAAAAATAATTATAGGGCCAAATTGTGTTATAAATACAAAATACAACATAAATATTCTATACCTTACTACCCTCAAGAAAATGATGAGGTTGAGGCTTCAAACATAACTCTTATTCATATACTTAAGAAACTAGTATATAAAAATAGGTAAATTAGCACCTTTAGCTATACCCCACATTATGGGCCTATTACACTAGTGTCCAAATTATAATTGGAGCAACACCTTATACCTTGGTTTGTGGAACTAAGGCTATATTTCCTTTTGAACTTGAATTCACCTCTATTAGAATATTGTTAAAATACACAATCATAAGTGATGAATATCCTCACACTCATCTTAGTCAATTAGAACTCGATGAAAAGAGAATACATGCCTTAGAAAACCTTTGAGTCTATCATAAAATACTCAAATAATACTACAATAATAAATTATTGTCTTACACATTTGATATTGGGGATATGGTCCTCAACGAATATAAAAAACACCAACACTCAAAGTGACTTGAAAGGTAAATTCAAACCTAACTGGTTAGGGCCATTCATAATAACTACCAAATATGGTTTAGGCACTTATCATTTGACCACCTTAAAAGGACATGAATTAAAGAAACCAATGAACTTAATGTATCTTAAAAAATATTATATCTATTTTTGCATTGTCATCCTAAATATATGCCCATTTGCATTGATTTCTTGTTGAATGACTCATTCATTTGCTTGTGTTCATATGCTTATTTCTTGGCTTCCTACTACATATAGAGTTGATATATTCATTAGGAACCATGATGATCCTATTTAGGGTATTTCATTATATTTAGATAGGTATCTAAGATAGCAAGTCTCTCTAAATGAATATTTGTTCATAATAAGTGCACATCTCATTGATTTCTCAACACATACATCATCTTGTCTTAATTATCCTTCCTACATCCACCATTTTTTAATTTAAAAGCAACGACATTGAATACCTTGCAAAACAAAGAAAAATGTTAATGTTAGAAGCTACTATTATAATCCTCTATTATTAATATTTTTTTATTTTTTTATTTTTTTATATTTTTTATGCATTTTTTTAATATCCATGCTTTCCCAGGAAATTTCCTTTCCCAGTAATCTTTGGCTACATTTTTACCCTTTCTAGCAATTTTTGCATTTTTTGAAGCTTTTTACCCTTTACAACATTCTCTACATAATATTTGTTGCATTTTTACCCTTTCTAATAATTTTTACATTTTTCAAAGTTTTTTACCCTTTCCAACAATCTCTAAATATTATTGGCTGCATTTTTAGCCTTAGCAATTTCTTTACACCTTCCAACAATTTCTATATTTTCCAAAAAAAATACCTTTTTTAGCAATTTCTAAATAATATTGTTAGGGTTAAATTCCAATGGCCAAGACTTCTTGCCAATTATGTAGGATTTATTGCCAATGGTTGGGATAATTTTATGGTCCAAGGTAACGTTTCCAATTGCCTCGATAATTTTTTCAATGGCCAAGGCAATATCCCATTGTCAAGCTTATTTTTAATTTCATTTGAGATCAACTAGCTTGGTTTTTAGTCTAGGATTTTGCTTTGCTAGACTTTTTTGATGCTTTTGATTATGTTAACAATTAAAAAATCTAGCATTATGACCTTTTTCTTTTATATTAGGCTTTGGCTTAATTGAGTTTTTATTTTATGTAAGTGTCCAAAGGTTTTTGGCTACTTATATTTTGATTTATTTTTAATTTTATATTTCCCTAGGCTTTTGGCATTGCATTTACATTTCCTTAAGCTTGATTTTATATTTTCCCATACTTCTACGATTTTTTCTTTCTAGGTTTGGGCTTTGGTCCCATTGGAAATTCTAATATTTTTAAACTCCTATGCATACATCATGGTGGAAGAAACCCCAGATTTGGGCTTTTTGCTCTTTCTTTCTCAGATCTGGGTTTGGTTTCATTGACTTCTTTTTTTCCTCCTTAAATTTTTGGTTTTGAAAATTTTGGGATTTTTAAGTCTTGTGCTTACACCATATTAGAAAAAACCTTGAATTTGGACCTTTTTTTCTTCCCAATTTTGGGCTTTAGCTTTATTGAATTTTTATTTCCCCTTTGGATTTTTGATATTGGCAATTTTAGGATTTTTAAAATCTTATGCTTACATCATCTTGAAAAAAACCTCAATTTTGGGATTTTTGCTTTTCATTGGTGTGGAAATGATTTTCAATAGCCCAAAAATGATTTCCAACATCATGGTATTGGTATTTTTTTTATATAAGTGTTAAGCTTCTAGTGGGTTAGTTTTCATTTGAGTGACTAGGTTCTGGTATTGCATAAAACTTCAAGTTGCTAGTAACATTGATTAACTGGAATTTTGGCTAGGCAATTTTTTCACTCATTATCTAGACTTATAGCCATTTTTATATGTCCTCAAGAGTGAACTTGGTCATGGTAGCTTGGATAACCTATAGAAAATAAGTGATTTTGTGTCTCAAATATCCTCAAAATATAGGTAAATTTATTTATGAGGGCATCATGTATTTTGACTGGTTAAATCCTTGGCATAGGTTTATTTCTATAGTTTCTAGGTTAATATTTTATATTATTAGTTGCTAACAATTCTAGTGAGTTATCTTCTCATGTGTCTTCTAGGTTCTCTTAGTTGGCATCTAAAGTTAGTTAGTTGTTAGGATTAGTTAGCGTATGTGATTTCTTACCTCCCTACTCATCCTCATGCGATATATGTGTGTGTGGTTTATATTTCAAGAATTTTAGTTTTTTTTTAAGCATTAACAATTTAATAAATTTCATCTTGACTCAAATCCTTTTCATTGGTATTAGAGCAACGATCTTGCTTGTTCCTATTGGAAAATTTTCGAATTTTGTTTTGAAATTTTGATTCTTATTGGTCATTCAAAACTTTGCTATTGGCCTGGTCAACTCTACTGGTTGTTTATTAAAAAAGGGGAGGCCTATTCAAAGGTGGATGCCCTAGATAAAATCATCTAAGGGTCAAAAATTTGACCTTACATGTGTCATAAGGCAAAATTATGGGTTCAAGAAATTAGGAATCCAATGGTGTGTAGGTCAAAGTTGATCTTCACTTTGTAGTAAACTACCATCTTGATGAAGTCCACACATAGTTAGGAGACCACTAGGCTTCCTATCCAAGGAAATCCTGACCACCAAGTGGTGGTCAACTAAGTAAGGGCCCCATTTCCATTTTAAAACCCTCCAAGAAAACTCATGTCCTACATGTGGGACTATTGTATGAAAGTCATAACTTTATTTTACAAAATTTAGAATCCAACTTGCATTGATACGTCTAAAGGTGAGGCTCAGATTGGGTTGCAATTTAAATAATTTTTTTTATTTCTATATATTCTCCCCCTTGTGTGTGGTGTGGGGTAAATGTTATGATCTTGTGGTTGAAGCCTGTGTGTGTTATAGTGTCAGGCTACTACTAGCTTCTTTGCAGCACTTTTGTAGATAGTTGGCTAGTTTTTGAGCCAGAACTCAATCACATTCAGATTCGACTTATTTTGACACCTTGATGGCCTATGATGAACAAATATGCTGACAAAAATTATTTTTGGTTGTTTTTACCTATGTGTGTCATAGGAATAGTCTAATTTGATAGATATTTCTCTCAGACCTTTGCTCATGACGTCCTTTAAGTCCTATCAGATTGTTAAAGATAGATCCTATAAAAAAATAGAATTGATCCAAGGGGATCGTTCATGAATGATAATCAACATCGTAGTTTGGTGCATGATGTAGAAGGCCAAATAAATTAAAACCTTAGAATTTTAATTTTTTTCCCTACAATCGACATGTAGCATATTATGAGAATTAGGAGCGAGCGGGTGAGTTCGATGATCGCACAAGATTATTAGGGATAAATATCCCATATTTATAGTGGTATGGTTTGTGCTATAGTTTAAATGTGTAGAGGAACGCCTATTAAAGCAACCACCATGGTGGTCAAAAGGGCCTTCTTGTGGGGCTTACAATATTGGTTGTTGACATGGTTGTGTGTCACCAGGTAGTAAAAGTTACTACTGACTAATTATGGTCTAAAAAGTGTGATTTCAATGTGCCACGTGGTGGTGACCTTGTCTAAAGTTCCTTTTTCTAACCGATTTTATGGTTTAATTTAGGATTTTAGTGGTGCCATACATTTTTGGTGCTTAAGGTATAGCAACCTTTACTTTTAATTAATTTAATTTAATTAATAAAATAAAATAAAATAGTTAATTTACTTTGCTTAACTATTTTAAACTAAGGTGTACATTTTGGACTTCAGGTCCTTTTGTAAATTTCCTTGGAAGAGGAAGTATTATTTTCACCTTAGTCTTTACATCTTGTAATTGGATGGAATCCACCTAGCCACTTTTTGGACAAGTTGGAAAAGATCAAGAAGATTATTGTAATAGCCTAGATAGCTAAAAAAAATTGCAATCCACCAGCATTTGGGAAGCTATTATACTTGCCTTTGAGGCAAAGATTATGGCTCATTGTAAGTGCTTGCATAACATCATTGTAATTGCCCTATGAGGAAACTCTTTGTACTTGACACACCTTGGTAGACCTCCTCGCTTACACAAGGGGTCAAATGGATACCATAGCCATAATTATTAGCCTTTTGGCTAATAAGGCTTAAAATATAACTAGGCCTAGTGGATCTAGTCCAATCCTTAATAATCACTCTCAAGTAAAATGTGAGGTTAAAATTTATGATGGGTCTCATGATCTAGATATCCTCAATAGCTAGATTCTTGATATGGATACATGATTCGAGTATAGAAAAATTTAAAAAGACGAGCAAGTATCCTTTGCCAAGCTAAAGATTTCAGGAATTACCAAGGTCTTTATATAGAACAACTAAAGCACTTAGGATCCCATTGACACTTGGGATGACTTAGTGAAAGTATTGAAGGAAACCTTATATCCTTCTAATTTTTCTAAATATCTTGACTTCCAATGGCTTCGTTTGAGGCAAGGATACCACATGAGTGTCCAAGACTACATTGGAAAGTTTAAAAAATTGAGGATTCTAAATGGAATCCTGGACTCAACTCTAAAAATAATTTAAAATTTTAAAAATGGCTTGCAAGATCCACTCTTTAGGGATTTGAAGTATACACCTTGCACCACTTTGAATGAAGTGTACAATAAATCACAACTTGAAGAGGAGAAAATTGGTACTAAATAAATTGTACCTCAATATTTTTGTGCCTCCAAAGTGCTCAAACAATTGCAATAGTAATAAAAAAAATCAATAAAGGTAAAAAAATCTTCTTCTCCTTGTCCTTATCCCTCTTATTCTTCTTCCTCTTATTTTAATGGAATAATTTTTTGTAATAATTGTAAGAGATGAGGGCATATTGATTCTGAGTGCTTTAGAAATAATAATAATTTACTTGTAAAGGAGGCACCATAAGATGGGCCTCTCAAGGTTGGATGTGAGGCTAGGGATTATAAAGAACTTTAGGATGAACTCAACCATGTGACCATCATGCACCACAAACATCACCATGAAAGTCTATTTATCACTATACCACATCTTTTACACAACTATTATATGACTTACATTTTTGAAAATGGATTGAAAACCAATATCATTGCCAAATACATCATCGATTGGCTCAAATTTCCTATCAAACTCCATCCTTTCCCATATTCCATTGGATGGAAGGATGTGGATTTGGCCTCTACAATCACAAAATATTGTATTATGTCTTTTGCCTTTGGACCACATTATGTGGATCGAGTCACTCATGATGTGACTCCCATGGACTACTATGGAATGATTCTAGGCCAATCCTATCAATATAATAAGCTATCTATATATGATTTTTTTCACAAAACCTACACCATGCATCATCAGAATAAGAACTTTCTTATTTGTAATCTTCCACAAGCCCAATTTTTAATGTCATCACCAATGATTTCCTTAGTCTCTTGGCCTAAGGACATTCATGCTTCTGCTACAAGGGAGCTCATCCCTCCTCCTTAATCAATACCTCCTCCTACTACTCCTACTAATATTATTATTGTTCCACCTTGTGCACTTCAATGACCTCCTTACACACTATCTCCATAGGTTCTAGATGTTTAGTAGACTTTGTAGCTTTCACAATAGGTGATTCCTCATTGTCCTTGTCTACTACTTGATGAGAAAGTGGTTTCTCGATGTTGTTTCTCCATATTGACATCTTGAGGATTCCTCGATATTCTTCCACCTAGATATGAGATATGTTTGCAGCATTTGGTGACTCACCATTATACAATATTGTAAAAGCATTGGAGTCCAATGCTTCTTGAGTGGGGAGGTATGATGAGGGCATCATGTATCTTGATTGGTTAATTCCTAGGCATAAGTTTATTTCTATAGTTTCTAGGTTAATATTTTATTTTATTAGTTGTTAATAATGCTAGTGAGTTGTCTTCTCACGTGGCTTCTAAGTGCTCTTAGTTGGCATATAAAGTTAGCTAGTTGTTAGGATTAGTTAGCATATTTAATTCCTTACCTCCTTATTTGTCCTCATGCGAGATATGGGTATGTGGTTAATGTATTTCAAGTATTTTGGTTCTTATTGAAGCATTAGAAATTTAATAAATTTCATCTTGGATCAAAGCCTTTTTATTTATACTTCCCAAAAATCTCTCTTTTAGGAGCATATAATGGAAGTAATTTAATAAAATTTCATTGAATATTTCAAGATATGTAGGGCCCAAAAGTGAGTTCTACATGATTTGGTAAGCATTTACAAGTAATCAAGGTAGCTAGATAGCTTACCAAAAATGAGCTATTTTAGAGATCAATTCTCCTTAGAACATAGACAAGTTTATACTTTCTAGAAAGATATTTTTGATACAAATAAAATGAAAGTAATATCACCAAATTTAATTAAGTATTGGATGATATAGAGGATCCAAAAGTGAAACCATTTGTGTTGTTGGGAAGAAAAACAAGTCTGAAATGTATGATTTTAAGTGGTTTTAGGGTGTCAAGGCTATGGAAAAATAGGCATGTGGGTACTTGTTAAAGGATTATTTTGAGCATGATTTAATAAGAGAGGTTATTTTCCATTAAAAAAATATATATTATACAAAAAAATGACAATAAGCATCACAACAAAATCAAGTGGCATTAGCTCAACCGGTTAGATTCCTCAACATTTAAGGAGGAGACCAAGGTTCAAATCTTGCCAAGTGATACACCGATAATATCCAAATATTTTTTGTAATACCACTATGTGGTGATGATGTAATACAAGTGGGGCCTTTTTAAATCCCATAACCAATTAAAAAAATAAGCATCACAAAAAACTCAAGGTAAGCAAAAATTAATCACCTATAATTAAAAAAAAATTCAACTAAAAATTGGGTTTTTTGGATGATTGGCTAACATGCACAAGCCTAAGAAAATAAGATAAAATTCATCAAAATTTAAAAATTAGACCCCCATTCCATGAAACTGGGGCATTTTGTGCAAGTACAACAATATTTCCTAGATGGTAGAAACACAAATCTTATCCTATGGATAAAATAAAGGATATTGGAATTTGTAATATATTAAAAAAATGAAATCAACATATTAGCCAATAAAAAAAAAGTGACTCACGTTTTTGAAGAATATAAATATTGATCTATACCATAGGGTCCAAAATGTAGTGATATGAAATACAACTAAATTTTACTTTTGGAACCTTGTAGTTATACTTCAGATCTATACAAAAAGAAATAGGGCCAATAGAATATGCTTCTCACACAAGATGAAAACTAATTTACGAATAATGATGCAAACATATAAATATATTAGAGAAAATAAGTTCCATGTATTAAGTAATGAAAAATTATGGAATTTTAGTACAAAGGGTGTTGGAGCTATAAATTGTGAGGTAGTATATTCCAAGAAATAGAAAGTAGTAGAATATAAGAGCAACATGTGCTTGTAGGTGAGAAAGAGAATAAGATTGAAAGGAAGAAAAATAAAAAATAAATAAGAGGAAGGATCTACTCATTATGTACAAATGATACAAGATGGTCCAAAGGTGAAATGATTTAGCTTCTAATTGATAAAAAAATAATTTTATGAATAGTCATAATATTCCTATTTTTATTTCTCTATAATTAGTGCTAGTCAGTGGGATGCCAAGTGGATAAAATAGATGTGTGTAAATATGTGCTTGACACCTAGTACTATCATATTCTCTATGTAGTATGATGCATAACAATGATATATGGATTTAGCATCATAACTGTATCTATCTCAATGTGTTGGCTCTAATAAGTTAGGCATTAAAGTAAGGCTAGTTCCATAGAAATCATGATACCATAAGTTAAATTGGCACTATCCTATCTAGTAAAAATACTAAATAAGCACCAAGGGATACAAGCTAAAGTGCTACATCATCATGTATTTTTGGACTCTAAGAAATTGCTACTTTGCTTAAATCTTTACTCCCCTTGGGAAGTAATGGTCCTATAGTACCTCAACACTACCTTTATAAAAATTTATCAATTTTTAAGTGATAAGCAACAATACAATGCCAGATGGTAGGAAAATATCCAAAAATCCTAAAATTTAGCTCAATTTTGATCAAGTAGCAATTTCCCAATAAAATTTATTGAATGGCTCAAAGGAGCATTCTACTCAACAAAGATATCAATTTTCTCAAAGGGAGTGATCTACTTAACAAAAGTAACCATAAATACAAGCACATAACTAGAAAATGAGTGAAATGCTTGAAAAATCTAAGCAAATTGATTAGATAGGTGCAAAGGTAAAAATTGATGCACATCACAAGGAAAATCATCTAGAAAAGGACTTCTTTGGCATTCTTGGTGCACTAATAATAATATTTAGAGTATTATAAGCCTATTAGAGATATAATTAGAGGCATGTAACATTTATGGGTGCAACATTTTACTAAAATTACCCTTAAATCCTTACATTTATTAGGATTAGTTATTTTAGATCAAAGACCCATACGAGGATAGTAAGAAGTTGGAACTAATCCAAAGGTTAGGGGAATCCTTTGGTAAACTCATCCAACCATGTTGTAACTTAAACTTGAGGGATGTAATACTTAGAAGCCAAGACAATTCCTCACATCAACATAGTTTTTGGCATGCCCCATGGGAAAAACACATTATTTTCATGAATTTTTATTGAAATTTCTTAATTTTTGTGCCAAAAAAAACATCCATCATGAACAACGTAATTAGCTCAAAATCAAATAAAATTTTCACTGAGTTTGATTCTACAAGTGATTCACTTATAAAAGAAAGTAATGCACTCAATTTTGAGTAGGTTTAGAATTTGTTAAAAGTGAGTAATATGGTTGACTTAGCAATTGAATTGCTTGATTTAACTTGCATTTTTATAGGTTGAATTTGTAGTGACCCTGGGATGCATGCACTGCTCTTTTACTCTACTTGCAATATTATTAAAAACCCAAGATGAAATGGAAGACAAAAAAAAATCATATAACATGGAAATAACAAATATGGATCTCTTTATTTGTATTGAAACTTGGTTAGATGTCGGTCTCTCTTAAGGATACCCATTTTGATACAATAATGTTACAAATAGGTAAAGAGTGTCCCTTTCATGAAGAGGTGGTGTGTTTTCAAAAACTTCCTAGTTTTGCACACAAAAATGTATGAGGGCTTATAGATACATCCTTCTACAGGTCTATTTCCTAGAGGGATCCATTTTTCTCTCATATGTTACAGATTCCGTTCGATGAACCTGTGGCCCTATAAGCAATAAAACAACACACTCTTAGATGTCTGAGAATGCCTCCCCATATGAGGTTGTTAGTACTGAATATAACAAATGAAAGCAAATGTAAATTATACTAATGCTATGAATGCAAATGAATGAAATGATGATATGCTAATTATATGCTAAACAAAATAATGAATCTAATGTCTAAAATCCTAAGCTAAGCCTACGGGACACTCTCCATGACAATGGTCGTTAAAGTGACTCTCGTTCTCTTTGCTCCAAATATATGGACGAAAGCTTATATCTGATGTCAAAATAATAGTTGCTATGCTCTTCAATCTATCAAGGCTTTGCCATACACGTAATCTCCAAGGGAACTCTCCAAGTCTCGAAAGCTCTCCTCAATGACCAAGATTGACAAAAGATGTATATGTCCTCTCTCTATATCCCTTGGTGCTCTTAGGCTTGCACCTTTTATAGTGTGAAACCCTAGGTCTATGTCCAAGCCCTAGAAATGAATTTCTCATGCATAGTGTGAGTTAGCATGAGAAGCTTCTATCCTTTGTTTATGCTTGGAGGTCAGTTAACTAAATTTTAAATGCAAACTCAAGTATCCTATGTGAACTGGTCATGAAAAGAAATGCAAAGTTACTCCCGCTCACCTTTATTGCATGTAGACTACCACTTTCACCCGTTATTAGGCCTATTTTTCTATAAAAACTACTTTTAGGGTTTATTTGGTGTCATCTATAGTGACTAAGATCTGGTCGATGTCACCTATAGTGGGTAAGGTCTGGTTGCTCTAGACTTGAGTGGCTAGGATCTGGTCACTCTTGTCTTGAGTGGCTAGGCTTGGATGACTTGAAAAGGCCCCAAATGAATGGCGATAACCACTGTTGATGCTTGGAAAATACAGTATTATGTCATATGATCTTATGAATGTATCTATGTGAGTATCTTCCCTAACCATGACATAATTTAGGTGGATATAGATACCCCTTTTTGTGATGTGTTGTGTGGAAAACACAATGTTGAGAAAAAATGTAGACTAATCTATTTGTAGGGTGTATGGTGATCAATGGTCTGATCAATGCCGGATGGCCCAATCATGCAATATGGCATGCATCCCTTGAATCATTGCCTCAATGTTCGAAGGACTTAGCTCAGTGGCTTGGGTATGTTAAATTGCACTCATTCCTCAAACTCAATTGGGTAGCTTCAGCTACTACAACAATTTTGATCGGTAGGAGAGCTACAATTGAAGATGTCATGTCTGCTTACGTTCCTAGAAAATAAGAGAAATTTATGATTGTTGTATGCAATGATTCATAGGATGAAAATTATTTTGCTATGATCGAGTGATTTTTTATTTATTTTTATTATGATTATGTTGAAGTTTTGAACTACTTCACATAATGAATTGCTGAAGAAATTATAATGAATGAAGCGATAAGTCGCTTGACCAATATGACTAATCTGGTTCCTTTCTAGAATTTTTTGCTTTGTAATGGGCAATCCCACATCCAAGTGTGATTCCAATTTTTTATGATAATCATCCATACTTATCCCGAGGAGCGATCCAACTATCAATAGCTTTCTTAAGGAGTTAGTATGAGTGATTATATTTATGTTTAGATTGTATCACTTTGGATTAATGTTTTTGATGTCATAGGGGAATTAGAATGATCCTTTCACACCCGTGGAGTAGTCCGACCATCTTGGTCTTCTTCGGAATTGAAGGGTGGCACATCGTAATTATAAAATGAGTTATTTTTACCCAAGTGGCCTTATGGTTATCTACTCATCTCACAAAAATACATGGAGTGCAAATCGTTGCAATCATCGAGTGGATAGAGTAAGTAACTGGTTACGAGGCCTACCTGAGAATATTATTTTATGTGATTTTTTTGTTATTTTGATCATTAATATAACTTCAATTCATCAAAATGTGTTTATTTGCTATTTTTATGGGATCCCTAAAGGAGGAAGTCCCTTATTTTGATATGTGGATCTACTTGTTGTCAGGTCCAGCAACCTCTGAGTTCCTACTTGTGGTCGCTATCACCTTGAGTGGCCATAAAGTTCAATATGTTGACATTAGTGGCAACTAAGGCATAATTAAAGAAACATAAAATTTGCATTTTCTAGGGTTTGACCTTTCATTTTCACTATCGAAGATTCACTTTTGAGAGCTCTGGTGTGACAACGACGGTTGCGACTTTGGAGTTTGTTGGCATTGAGGACATGGCTACATAGGGTGAGACATCAACTACTGGAGGAGCTAGATCTTCTCAAGTATTTCTCTTTTTTAAACCCTAAACCTCTTTTCTCTTATCTGAGTAAACTAAACCTCACTAAGTAATGGGTAAAATGAACTTCACTAAACCTGTTGGTAATGAATAAACCCCGTAGTTAGCCTTAGCTTACCTTTGGCTATGGTGGGTTAGTCCCCCTTTTTATTCTCATTGCTTTGCCTTTTTTGTCAGTGGCTTTAGCCTAGGGCTCCTAAAATTTTCTACTATTCACTTGATGTTGCCATGTTAACCATTTTTGAACTTAGCTTTGATCTGATGCCTGTGTGGAAATTTGCCTTTAATTTTTTTGTTTTTTCTTCCCTTTTGTGATTTTTATGTTATTTTGCAATTTTTGGATTTTTTTGTTCTTTTATGGCTAAGGGTTCATAGGTTTGCCATGTCGTACCTCAGTTTTTGTTGCTTAGAGCAGTCGGTTATGAGTCGTTATCGCTCAGAGCGGCTAGGTTTGAACCCCAATGGTCAAAAATTTGACCGTTGGGTCTTGGCTGCTACTATCTCCAACAACAAGGTTTCGGTCACTATAGATGATAACGACTAAAACCTTAGCCATAATTTTGTTCTTTTTATATTTTTATTAAGATATATTTTTATATTTTTGTTGTTTTTGAAATTTTTGAACCACTCTTGAGCTTTGTGTTGCCCAACTATATGTACTTATCTTTCATTTATTCAGACTTAGGAGTGTTGATGTTGTTATGCTTTGTTTGATTTATGCCTAAGATGCACTATAGTTTATGTTTTATTTTCATTTGTTATTAGATCCTCTCTGCTCGAGCTTGGGACCTGAAGCTCCTACTTGAGCTACTTCCTAGGTTTGATGATACAGATTGGGCATGGTTCAAATCTTGCAGGTTACAGTATGTCATTAGGCTACCTTACATCATGGTAAAAAAGGCTTACCTTAAGACCTTGGCCCATCACTAGGACCCACGAACTAATATCTTCCACCTCCCGACTGACAAGATGACCATTATGCCGAAGGATGTATATAGGATCTTTTAGATTCCATTTGATGGGGTGGCCATTGTCTCTTCAACCACTAATGATCAGGTGGCTATTTATGCTCAGGTTTTTAGAGGATACTCCACGAAGGCCCTCCAGGACACCAAGTCCAGAGGAGTATCTATCAGCCATTGGCATGGGGAGTGTGTTTTTATGATAAGGTATGTTGTATTACTAATGGTTATCAGCAATGTTCTTATCCTAGACTGCTCGAGTTTGAGGTTCTCATGGAACCTTTTGGTGATGGTGTAGGATCTATTGGATAGCGAGGAGCCTATCATGTATGCATGGGGTAGGTCACTATTGGCTCAGTGCTATGATGAGTTATACCACATCCATCGACAAGGACGTGTCAGCATTACCTGCAGCTTGCTCCTACAAGTTTGGGGATGAGAGCATATTAAGGTAGATCACCCTAAGGGGCTCTCGGCTAAGATTACAGTGATCAATGCTTGGGTATAGTGCTATGCTGCTAGATGGGCTCAATAAAACGAGGAGCACAAGAGCCACATTTTTGTAGGGGAGCTATCCCATTACACTGATACTTTTACTAGATTTTTGGTTGAAGATGTCGTATGGCACCCTTACCATGAGTTTCCTTCTTGGGATGATCCATCTAGCTTTACTGCTAGGACACGATGCAAGTGATGGCTCTTTGGTCATAAGGTTACCATTCAGGAGTACTTCTTCTACTCTTGGGTTCTTTGTTAGTACGAGTTGTAGCAGGATGTGCCACTAGTACCGTTCTTGTATAGGCACCTCACAACAGAGAGGGACCTACCTCCATGATAGGTTACAGAGCTTTCAGATAAGGATGATACCCCAACTATTGACCCTAGAATGGCTAGGGGAGTTATAGAGGCATACACTTAGTGGTGGGGTGATCTGATATGGTATGGTATCAGTATCCTAGGGTGTGAGGATGATGGAGGAGATGATGTAGATCTAACATGATGCAGAGTCCAAACCAAGACCGAGGTATAGGGCCAGTAAATAAAACATGTGGTAGTGGAGGATCCTGATGTTCTTGAGGAGGAGGAGGAGTTAGAGCTTAAGGAGAGAGACTCTCCTTTGAAAGCACAACTACATGAGGTCGAGGCTAAGCTTCAGGAAACTAAGATCTAGGTACAACAATGAGATGCTACCATTGAGCATATCATAGCATAGATACAGACTCTATAGGCTACTTTTGGGGGTGGTAGTGCTAGGATGAAGTTTGTTGTTACTCCTTCTACACCACAACAGGCTATAGA
The DNA here is from genome assembly GCA_028583015.1 of Wollemia nobilis. Lineage (NCBI taxonomy): Eukaryota > Viridiplantae > Streptophyta > Pinopsida > Araucariales > Araucariaceae > Wollemia > Wollemia nobilis. The sequence continues at coordinate 2,684,812 of JAQPPZ010005611.1, forward strand.
GATAGGTTTAGAGGTAGATATGGGATAAACTTAGTATTTTTTGGATGAGTATGAGGAGCAGATCTAGAGACATGTGTATCACATCACCATTCTTCAGATGCGACTCAGGAGGCATGGGATTGTCCCTAAGGAGCCACCTAGTGTGGGTGGTTCATAGGTCAGTGGGCGCTCCACCTCGGGGCAGTCTTCCACTCATCCTAGCCAGAGGACCCAAAATCAGATAGAGAGATCGAAAGGTTCATATCATTTGACTTGCAACACCGCCACAAGGGGAGGTGGCACTAGAGGAAGTGATGCAAGGGGCTTACACCCGGTATTTGATTGATACTTCATTTAGTCCTTAATTTATTTTTAAGGTCAACTGACCTATATGACTGTAGCCCATGGACATTTTTGTATATCCATGGACTTGATACACATACTTTTATGATATCTTTTCATTATGACTCATTATGTGTATCGTTCATTGCTCATGTTGTTATTTTTTTTATGATATGATGTGATGATGGTATTATGCTGACTTGATGAATATGTTAGATGATAGATTATATTGTATATGCTTCTATGGATGTGTAAATGCTTATATGATTTGATGATATGACGTGATGTATTTTGATGATGAATTCATGATTGTATGCAAATGGAAATTTCCTATGTGTTTTATGATGTGCTTTATGATGTGATGATGAACGATTAATGAATTGTGTTTGTGGATGTGATGTTATTGCTAAATGCATGTTTAATTTTGCTTTAATTGTATGCATCTAACTTATGTGATGGGATGGTATAAATGAACCTGTATTCTCTAATCACTTAAAACATATGGAATGCATATGATATTGACAATCTTAATGGGTGATACCACAGAAAGTAGAAAAATAATCATGAATTTAGATAATCACTCTTATCATAAGAATTGATTAAGTATTCATATATGATATGTAATGGTGTGTAATGTGTTTTCTAAATAATTTTCTTTAAATTAAAAGATATAAAGTAGTTAGTGGCTGTCTATATCCTATTTCTAATATATATGCGGTATCTGTCCTACTATGTTGATACCCCCTAATTTATAGAATATTATAAAGAAAGTGATGGTGTGAATGATGTTATGATTTGTTGCTATGTAAGAATTTTTGAGGATTTTCGGAGGTTCAAACACTCTAGTTACCCTATCAACAGTTGTCTAATGACCACTTAGACTTTTGAAAAGTAAGGCTTTTACCATGGACCTAGTTTTTCATGATCTTTGTGTGTGCAAGTGATTGTATATTTTGAGATAGAATTCAAGAATTTCCTCCGATGTTAGGCGGGATTATTTCAGCCCATTGCTACGATCAGGGATCCCCAAGTGTTCATCTCATCCTTATGTTAGACTTAGTTGGACTATACCACTAGGCAATATTGGGTTACCTAAGCTAGCTCATCCACATTCAAACATTGGTCTACACAAATGCATGAAGCAATTGTGTAGACATATCGTCATGCGTAAGGATTTCTCCTTCTATTTTTGTACAATGCTAAGAATTCTAGGGATTCAAACTTTATTCCATTTTGAATTCTTTTTGGCTTTTGTATATTTGCTCATATGTAGTGATGAAAATCACTATTTATTTTTTATTGATTTTTGAGCTATGTTTCTTTGAATTTATGATTTGTGTATTGGATTATTGCTTTGAAATGTGGACTGTATGCTTGGCCTTTTGAATATGTACTTTGCTTCAGGATTTTGCTTATTTTGATTTAAGCAAGGGATTTGGATAGGGCAAATCTTGTCCTTTTTCCAATTCTTAGCACCTTTAAACCGGTTGCATAGGGGGATAAGCAAGGAAGATCCTTTTCGCTTAAGTTAACCTAGACTGCTTTGCAACTTTCATCTTTTCCATGTACCAGCTAGGATTTTAGTGTTTCAATTAGTGACGGGATATTGAATATCCAAGGCATTATCATAGCTAGAACTTACCTTCTACTAATCAAAGTTGTTTTCTTCAAAATTTTATAAGATCACTAGGTGTGGTTGATTAACTGAAAAAACTTAGTATATTATGTATAGCAACAAATAATGGTTGTGTTGAAAAATATAATTATACACTGGTGTTGATGGAGGTATGGATTTGAATGATTTGTGTGAAAAAATAAGGTATCACTTTTAAAGTTCTCATGACATATGCAATTGTAGTGGATATGAAAATGTAATGCAACGATGTGGATGCAAAATGTGAAATGCAATTGTTTTTGTATTTTTTATTTTTATGTTGTTTTTGTATTTTTGTTTAATTTGACCAAAGGGATTTAAGATGCCTTTGGAGATTTTGTTTTATTTTGACCAAGCGGATTGGGTACCTTTGGAGCATTTTTGGTTGAAGTTGACCAAGGGGTTTGAACACCCTTTGAGCATTTTGAATTTATTTTGACAAAGCAGCTTGAATTCTCTTAGAGCATTTGAATTGATGTTTGACCAAGCAATTTGAATTACCCTTGGAGCTTTTTGAATTGATTTTGACCAAGCGGGATAAATTACCCTTGGAGCCTTTGATTGATGTTTGACTAGGCAGTTTGAGTTACCCCTAGATATTTTTGAATTGATTTTGACCAAGCGGGATGAATTAACCTTGGAGCCTTTGATTGAAGTTGACCAAGCGATTTGAATACCCTTGGAGCCTTTGATTGAATTTGACCAAGCGATTTGAATACCCTTGGAGCATTTTGATTTTGACCAAGTGGCATGAAGCACCCTTGGAGCATTTTGATTGAAGTTGACCAAGCGGTTTGAATACCCTTGGAGCATTTTGATTTGAAGTTGACCAAGCGGTTTGAATACCCTTGGAGCCTTTGATTGTATTTTGAAATTTTATGTTTTTATGATTTGTTTTTGTGTTTTTGACATATTTGGATGTTTTTGTTTTTTTGACATATTGGATTTTTTTGTGTTTTATGACATATTTGAATGTTTTTTAATTTTATGTGTGAAATGCCTTTAAGTGAATGATATTGAGAGGCTTAGGATCCTCAACACCATATAATGATATAAGGTGATACGCTTTAGGCCCCACCATCTATGAAATCATGTATGGTCCTATCCAATTTACCATGAACTTGTCTCACAGATGTGGCGACAGATTTGAATTCTGTTGGTTTTCTTTGAGCACTAGATCTCCAACCTTGAATTCCCTTAGGTGGACTTTACTATTGTAAGCTCATGTAAGGTGATCTTGGTAAACGTAAAGATGCTCTCAAGTATTGACTCAATGTTCATCAAGAAGGATCAACTGATCGAGGCAACCTTGTCGTGCAACATCATTGTCTATGAAGTCCTTTAATGCTATGCATAGAGTTGGAATTTATAGCTCTAGTGGCATGATGGCCTCAGTGCCATATACTAGTGAAAAGGTTGTTGTCCCAGTAGGCATCTATATACTAGTCCTGTATGCCCATAATGCAAGAGGCAACTGCATGTACCAATCCTTATGATTATCTTGCACCATCTTCCTCAAAATGGAGACTATTGTTTTGTTTGAAGCTTCTACTTTCCTATTTGCTTGTGGATAATACAAAATTGAAAAACTGTGTTGAATATGGTATTTGTTCGTTAAAGTACACATATTTTTGTTCTTGAAATATGGTCCATTATCCGATATTATATTCAAAGGGATACCAAAATGACTTATGATATTGTGGAGTATAAACTCCACAATCCTTGGTCTAGTTGTTGATGTTAAGGGGATCGCTTCCACCCATTTAGTGAAGTATTCTATAGCTATTATGATGAATGTGTGTCAGCCTGAGGATGGGGTGAGATATTTCCAATTAAGTCTAGTCCCCACTGTGAGAATGGCCATGCTGCCTGGATGGGCTGCAAGGATTACAATGGCAAGTGCATTAGATTTGCATGATGGTAGCACTTACTGCATTTCTTTACATACTCATAGTAGTCCTTTTCCATGGTGGGCCAATAGTAACCCATTCTCAAGATGCACTTAAATATGGCCATGCCACTGACATACCCTCCACATGTGTCATCGTGATCTTGCAAAATTTCCTAGGATGCTTCCTAGGGCTCAAGAAAATAAAGTAATACTCCATCTTATCCTCGTCTGTAGAGGATTTCTCCTAGCAAGATGTATCTTGTTGCTTTCTATTTGAATGTTCACATTTTAGTATGTGAAAAACCTTGAGGTACTATTCCAAGCTTTAGGAAGTCCTACAGTTGGGAAAGCCAATCCTGATAAGCCACGACTTCTATAGAAAAGACGTCTTGCTCTTCCTATATTTATGAGCTAGTGAACATGGATTGAGGAACAAATCTATGGTGTATGGTTGCACCACACTCCATAGGTCCTTGGGAGATCAAAGACCCCCAAGGTGTTGTTTGTAAGAAATTTTTGGCTGTGAAGGACCAATCCTAATTTATCTTGATGTTGATCATGTTGATTGATTCTTGATTGTCAAAAGCTCCATGGTGTATTGCTGAGTGTGAAAACACTTTCACATGAATGATTGTAAAATTAGCAGATAGATTCTAAGAGAATAAGGATCCCAAAGAGACCATAGTGTCTGCAAATCTATTCGACATATGAGGGATTGCCTCGATGTCGTACCATTCCATCCGAGCTAGGTAAATGTCAACAAGTTCCTTGTAAGTTTTCAAGAGTGGGAACCTGCATTGGAATAGTCCTTTGACCTGGTTTACTATGATCAAGGAGTCACCAAAGATATTCAATATTTTAATGCCCATTGCTACGGCTATTTGGAGTCCCAAGATCAATTCCTCATATTCTGTGTTGTTTTTTGTGCATAGGAATTCTAGTTTGAATGATAAGTATAATGGAGCACCCTATGGTGTGATAAAGACAATCCTTGCTCTGTCCCCTTGTTCAAACTTTGAACCATCAAAGAACAATAACATGTTTCCTTCTTTCTTGGGTTCTTTGAGTTCTGGTGGATCCGATAATGCAAAGACTACATCATCAAGCAATTCTATGGTGAGAGGCTTGTTATCTTGAAGAGGCACCTCTGCTAATTGATATGCTATGACTTATCCCTTGATAGACTTTTGGCTTATGAACTCTAGATAAAATTTTGTCAATAGTATTATCCACTTTGTGGTATGTGTATTGTGATATGTCTTGCTCATCATGTACTGTAAAGGATTTTGTTTTGATATGACATAGGTCATCTGGCTCAACATGTAGTGCCACAACTTTCGAGTTGCAAAGACCACTGCTAAACATAACTTTTCGACATACGCATATCCTAGCTCATAACTCACCAAGGTGCGACTAATGTAATATATGGCTTACTCTTTATCTTGTGCATTCTTTTGGGCTAACATGATGCCCAATGCGAAATCAGTAACTGATATATATAGTAAAAATGGTATGTCTGGCCTTTGTGGAGGCAATACTAGTGGTGTGGCCAGATAAGTTTTGATCTCTACAAAGGCTTGATGGCATTCTTAATCCCAATAAAAGGGGACCTCTTTCCGTAGCAACCGATTCATAGGTCAATATTTTGTTGAGCAAGGTGCAGAAACAGTATTGTCATTGTTGTCAACACAGATAGATAGATCAGTTGATGCAGTGGACAGGAGTTCAGAGGTCGGTCAGAGCATGTACAGTGAATTTCCAAGAAGACAGAAGTGGCCCAGATTCAAAGGATCAAAGAAAAAGACAAGTAAGAAAACTGTCGCGATATCGCGACATGTTTTTTTTCGCGATATCGCGACATGTTGAGAAGAAAGAAGGTAGAAAGAAAAACTGTCGCGATATCGCGACATGTTTGGGAGAGAGAAAACTGTCGTGATTTCGTGACATGTTTGGAGAGAAAGGAAAACTGTCATGATATCGCGACATATGGAAGAGAGAGAAAATGTAGAAAAACTGTCATGATTTCATGACATGTTGGAAGAGAGAGAAAGCGTAAGGAAAACTATCACGATTTCGTGACATGTTGGACGAAAGAGAAAGCGCAAGGAAAACTATCATGATTTCATGACATGTTCGAAGAGAGAGAAAGTGCAAGAAAAACTATCATGATTTCATGACATGTTGGCAAAGAAAAAGCCAAGTGGAAAAATTGTCATGATTTCATGACATGTTCGAAGAAGAAGCGCATGCAGGGAAAACTATCACGATTTCGTGACATGTTCGATGAGAAGGCACATGCAAGAAAACTATCACGATTTCATGACATGTTTGGAGAGAAGGCGCAGTAAAGAAAAGTGTCACGATTTCAAGAGGAAAGAAAATGTGTCATGATTTCATGACATGTTTGGAGAGAAGGAGCTCGCAAAGAAAAGTGTCATGATTTCATGACAATCTGCAAGAGAGGCAGTACGGATGAAAATGTGTCATGATTTCATGACATGTTTGAGAGAAAGAGCTTGCAAGGAAAAGTGTCACGATTTCATGACAATTTGCAAGAGGAAGCGCTAAGGAGAAAAAGTGTCACGATTTCGTGACATGTTTAGGAGAAGGTGTCACGATTTCATGACATGTTGGAGAGAAGGGAGAAGGAAAGTGTCACGATTTCGTGACATGTCATGTTTCCGGTGCTTGAGAGAAGAGTGTACAAAAGTGAAAGATGTACGAATTTCGTGACATGTCATGTTTTCGCTAGTGCTTGTAGAGAAGAGTGTACGAAAGTGAAAGATGTCATGATTTCATGACATGTCATGTTTTCGCTAGTGCTTGCAGAGAAGAGTGTACGGAAGCGAAAGGTGTCATGATTTCGTGACATGTCATGTTTTCACTAGTGCAAGCAGAGAAGAGTGCAAGGAAGCGAAAGTGTCATGATTTCGTGACATGTTCCATTTTCTGGGAGAGCAAGGAGAGAAAGGAAAAGTGTCATGATATCGTGACATGTTTTTTCATGGGTGCAAGCCGAGAAAAGGACAAGGAGGCAAAAAGTGTCATGATATCGTGACATGTCATGTTTTCATGGGTAAAAGGCGAGAAGAGTACAAAGAGACAGAAGTGTCATGATTTCATGATAGGTCGCAACAACATGATTACAGATAGTTAACTGAAGTAGAACGACAGTTACAGGGGCAGTTGTAGAGGAAAATCATGTAGCCAATATAAGAAGAGTCAACTGAAGTTAGTGTGATAGTTATAGGGGCAGTTACAGATAGAAATCATGCAAGCTAAAATAAGCACAGTGCATTAAAGACAGAATAGCAGTTATACTAAAAGTCCCACACAAGAGACAGATCTATTAATAGGTTGCATGTAATAAATACTATGCTAAAAAGGAGTTACTCATAGAAGTGGCTATTAATAGGTTGCATGAGTAAACACAGAAGTTAAAAATAGAGAGAATAGCCTGTTATAAAAGGAGGTCTGCATGAAGAATTAAGTTGGCACTGAATGTGTGAAAGTGCTACCGAAAGAGTGTGAAAGTGCTACTGAAAGAGAGTGCGCAGGAGGCGAGTGAGCAGGGTGTGTGTTGGGTAAAGAGTGGGCAATGTTGAGAAAGCAATAGACCAGTCAGGGTCTTGTAAAAGTGAAGGCATCTTTATGTCAATCATCTAGATTCAGAATAGAAGTCCAAGTTGGTGCTTGGCATCAGGGGTTTCCATTGGAATTAGGGGTTGGTGCTCCTTTCTGTTGGTGCAGATAAATTAGGGGTTGGTGCTCCTTCCAGTTGGTGCTGGTAAATTAGGGGTTGGTGCTCCTTTCTATTGGTGCAGATAAATCAGGGGTTGGTGCTCCTTCCAGTTGGTGCTGGTAAATTGATTGTAAAGTTGTTGCTTTGCAAAGGCTGGATTTGGATGGGAGTCCAAGCAGTCTATTTTTGAGGAGTAGCCAAAACTGGTGAACCTCGGTACATCTTGTGTTGTGTGTGATGCTCTCTTGTTACATTTGCTTTATGTGATTTTAAGCTTTCATTGTTTTGGCTTTAAGAGTTAAAGTTTTAAGTTATAAAGAGCCACACTGATTCACCCCCCCTCTCAGTGTCATTGTGAGAATATCAATTGGTATCAGAGCCAAGTTCCTGAACAAGCTCAATCGGCTAAGGTGATCTGGGAAGTGACACAATGGCAGTTGGTGAAGGATTCTCATCAAACAAAGCTCCATTGTTTGATGGGACTAATTACGCATTCTAGAAAATCAGGATGCAGACATATCTGTGTGCATTGGGATACGACATATGGGACTCAGTAGAAAGTGGATACACAATACCCACCACTCCTCCAACCGATGCTGCCGATAAGAAATAGTTTGAGAATGACTCAAAGGCAAAGAATGCTATCATGTGCGGTGTAGCAAACAGTGAACTGGTAAAGATCATGAGCTGTAAAATGGCAAAAGAAATTTGGGACAAATTGAAGAGCATTCATGAAGGAGACGATAAGATCAAGGAGGCCAAGTTGCAAACTCATCGAACTCAGTACGAAGCGTTAAATATGAATGACGATGAGAACATAGCGGCATATATGCTGAGAGTAAATGAAGTCATTAATGCCATTAGAGGACTCGACGAGAAAATTGAAGACTCTGCAATCATAAAAAAGGTATTAAGATCTCTTCCCAAAAGATTTGATTCTAAAGTATCAGCTATAGAAGAAGCCAAAGATCTAAATACGTTTAGTATGGATGAGATGCATGGTTCGTTGACTGCGTATGAGATGAGAATAGGAAAGTCTGATCCCATAGACAGAGAAGCTACTTTTAAAGCCCACAAAAATACGAAAGCAAAACAAGAATCCGAAGATGAAGAGACATCAGATGAGATGGAAGCAAACTTTGTTCAAAAACTAAAAAGGGGACAAGGAAAATACAGAGGAAAGCTACCATTTAAATGTTTCAGTTGTGGAGGCATTGGGCATGTTGCAGCTAAATGTCCATGAAATAAGGAGAATGAAAGTGATGAAGAATCGCACCGAGAAAGAAGTGACTGGAAGAAAAAGACAAATTTCAGAAAGGGCAACTTCAAGAAGAAAAGTTTCATCTCCAAGAATGTCAGTTCATCAGAAGACAGTTTCGGTGAGGATTCCGAAGAGGAAACAGGTGAAGCTCTTTTCATGGCATTCGAAGAAGAAAACACTGAAGAAGAACAGGAATGTGATGAAAACCTTGAGGCTGAGGCTGAAGTAAATCTAAGAGGTGAGTTGATCGCTGCACTTGAAGAGTTGGGTTTAGAAAGGAAAAAGAACAAAAGACTGTCCAAGAAGTTGGAAGAATATGAGGGTAATATTGAAGATCTCTTCTTACAAATTCACAAAGCCAAGAAAATAGAAGAAGCCTTGAAGTCACAGATCAATGAGAAAGAGATTGTTTGCTGCAAACAAGAAGAGGAGATTGTGTTATTGAGGAAACAACTAGAAGAGGCCAATACAAATCTCAAATTTGAGAAGAGCACAGAGCTGCTAGATAAAATGATAAGGCAACAAAGAAGCCCTATGTGCAAGCTTGGTCTTGGATATGAAGCTGAACAACCTTCATCTTCTAAATCTATAGAGAAGAAGAAATCCACTACTGAAGGATCAAAGCAAGAAAATCCTGAAGCTGAATCTTCAAAAGGAAGAAAATCTCAAAGGAGATCTACAGCAAAGCAACCACAACAAAAGAGGTTCTCTCACTCTCACTCTTTTCATAATAATGCTTTTAATGGCTATTGTTTTAGATGCAACCATTATGGTCACCAGGCAATTTATTGTGGATTGAATAATAAATCAAGGAGTTATGCTGGTAGAAATACATCTGCTCTTCTGAGTGAACACCATGTGCAATGTTTTAAATGTAATGGTCATGGGCACATAGCAAGGTTTTGTCCAAGCACCTCTGCATCTAATCTAAGGCAAGACCGCAGATTCCATCAGACACAAAGAGTGCAACACAGAAAGGAAAATAATTATCCATCAAGAATGCACAAGAGACAACCACCCAAGAGAAATGTTCAAGTTCACGAAAAGGTTCAAAATGGGGATGCAGGTGAAAACCCTCAGCCTAAGTTCAAGAAAAACTGGAGAAAGAAAGAAGAGAGGAAATCGTGTCTCCTTGGACAGAAGGAGATTACTCCTCTATTGCACTAAGCAGCTCCAGGTAGCACATCCTCAGGGGGAGCAATGTTAAAGTTTTATTTTAATGCTCCTATGTATTTGTGTGGTTATCTGAGGATGAAAGGAAAGTAGTCGGGGAGTTGTTGTATAGCTGTCAAAGTGTGTTTTCTGTTCATACAGTTGTTTGTGGTAGTGCCGTGAAGGGTGGTGATTAAATTGAGAGTTGTCTTTATTGGTAATATTGCTATATGTCATTGTTGTACTGTTGATGGTTCTCACTGCCACTGTCAAAAGTTAAGGATTATAACAGTTCAGATGATTTGGTTGGTTTTGTGGTACTGTGTTTGATGCTTGCACAGAGTTGGCAATAAAATTGCAGTGTTGGTACAGTGTTGGACAAAAGTTGGTACAAGTGTGAGTCACTTGTCAATTTTGTTGACAGATGTGAAATCAACGTGTTGAATGGGAAGATTGAAGAAGAGGCTTATAATGAGCAGCCAGATGATTTCCAGCCTGGTGATGAATGGTTGAGTTGCTTTCATAGAGGTTGTTTTGATCAAGTTAATGCTTTACTTGATACATGATTTGGGCTTACTCCATTGAGATTGATTTGAGCAAGTTATTCTTTGCATTGGTGATTTATGTTGGTGGCTATTTTGTTCAAATACCTTTGGAAGGAAAAGGATGTCTACTAGTTTCCTTTTCATGTAGTGATCGGTTGAATGCTTCAAGGTTAATCTTGAGTTGAATGATGTTGGTTAAACCTTGTCTATAAGCATTGTTGTTAAAGCCCTAATTGGTTGAGAAAAGATATAGGTTGTGGAAAGAACATGAGTATCATTGTTATATGAGTTATTGCATGGTTGGCAATTGTTGGGTTGTGTTTCATGTTCTTGAGAAAAGCATACTACATCTATCTTATTCTTTTGGATTGAGATTGAGTTGAGATTGAGATTGGGAGTTAAGTATAGAACATATTGAGTCTCTAACAATTCTCTTTATGCTTCTATGAGGTTGATGAATCACATTGGGTCTCTAACAATTCTCTTTGTGGGTTCATGCTAAGCAAGTTTTTCTTGATGAACTTGTGAGCTGATTTGAGGACAATGCTGGGACAGATTTCCAGATGCAGATTTGGGCAGGATGTGTAGATGACAGAAAGAGTACCAGTGGAGGTGCATTCTATCATGGAGATAGTTTGGTCACGTGGAACAGTAAGAAACAAGAGTCAGTTTTCTTATCCATAGCAGAAGCAGAATATATTGCAGCGATAGTGTGTTGTACGCAGAGGGAGAATTTATATATTTAATTATCTTTGTGCTCATATTTGTAATTTTTGCTAACTGTCATAACGTGTGCCTGAGAATGTTGTGCATGGACTCAGGGGGAGTCTACAGTAGCCCTTTGGTATTATTGTCAAAGGGGGAGAAGAATTACAGGAGATTGCATGAGTGTTGCCAACAATTCCAAAGGGGGAGATTGTTGAGCAAGGTGCAGAAAAAGTATTGTCATTATTGTCAACACAGACAGATAGATCAGTTGATGCAGTGGACAGGAGTTCAGAGGTCAGTCAGAGCATGTACAGTGAATTTCCAAGAAGACAGAAGTGGCCAAGATTCAAAAGATCAAAGAAAAAGACAAGTAAGAAAACTGTCGCGATATCGCGACATGTTTGAGAAAACTGTCGCGATATCGTGACATATTGGAGGAGAGAGAAAAAGCAGAACAAGGAAGTATTCACATTGGAGAAAGGAAAACTGTCATGATTTTGTGACATATTGGAAGAGAGAGAAAGTGCAAGGAAAACTATCACGATTTCATGACATGTTGGACGAAAGAGAAAGCGCAAGGAAAACTGTCATGATTTCATGACATGTTGGAAGAGAGAGAAAGCAAGAAAAACTATCACGATTTCGTGACATGTTGAAAGAAAAAGGAAGGGAAAACTATCAGGATTTTCATGACATGTTCGAAGAAGAAGGCATAAGAAAACTGTCATGATTTCATGACATGTTCGAGAGAAGGCACATGAAGAAAACTATCATGATTTCGTGACATGTTTGGAGAGAAGGAGCAGCAAAGAAAAGTGTCACGATTTTCTGACATTTTAAAAAAAAAAAGTGTCACGATTTCATGACATGTTTGAGAGAAGGAGCTCGCAAAGAAAAGTGTCATGATTTCATGACAATCTGCAAGAGAGGCAGTACGGATGAAAATGTGTCATGATTTCATGACATGTTTGAGAGAAAGAGCTTGCAAGGAAAAGTGTCACGATTTCATGACAATTTGCAAGAGGAAGCGCTAAGGAGAAAAAGTGTCACGATTTCTGACATTTTGAGAGAGAGAAGAAAAGTGTCACGATTTCATGACATGTCCATTTTCGACGAAAGAAGAGAAAGAGGAGAGGAAAGTGTCACGATTTTCACGACATGTCATGATTTCCTGGTGCTACAGAGAAGAGTGTACGAAAGTGAAAGGTGTCATGATTTCGTGACATGTCATGTTTTCGCTAGTGCTAGCAGAGAAGAGTGTACGAAAGTGAAAGTGTCATGATTTTGTGACATGTCATGTTTTCGCTAGTGCTAGCAGAGAAGAGTGTACGAAAGTGAAAGGTGTCACGATTTCATGACATGTCATGTTTTTGCTAGTGCAAGCAGAGAAGAGTGCAAGGAAGCGAAAGTGTCACGATTTCGTGACATGTTTCATTTTCACGGGGCAAAGACAGAGAAGAGCACAAGGAGCGAAAAGTGTCATGATATCGTGACATGTGTTTTCATGGGTGCAAGCTGAGAAAAGGACAAGGAGGCAAAAAGTGTCATGATATCATGACATGTCATGTTTTCACGGGTAAAAGGCGAGAAGAGTACAAAGAGACAGAAGTGTCACGATTTCATGATAGGTCGCAACAACATGATTACGGATAGTTAACTGAAGTAGAACGACAGTTACAGGGGCAGTTGTAGAGGAAAATCATGCAGCCAATATAAGAAGAGTCAACTGAAGTTAGTGTGATAGTTACAGGGGCAGTTATAGATAGAAATCATGCAAGCTAAAATAAGCACAGTGCATTAAAGATAGAACGACAGTTATACTGAAAGTCCCACACAAGAGACAGATCTATTAATAGGTTGCATGTAATAAATATTATGCTAAAAAGGAGTTACTATCAGAAGTGGCTATTGATAGACTGCATGAGTAAACACGAAAGTTAAAAATAAAGAGAATAGCCTGTTATAAAAGGAGGTCTGCATGAAGAATTAAGTAGCGGATGAATGTGTGAAAGTGCTACCGAAAGAGTGTGAAAGTGCTACTGAAAGAGAGTGCACAGGAGGCGAGTGAGCAGGGTGTGTGCTGGGTAAAGAGTGGGCAATGTTGAGAAAGCAATAGACCAGTCAGGGTCTTGTAAAAGTGAAGGCATCTTTATGTCAATCATCTAGATTCAGAATAGAAGTCCAAGTTGGTGCTTGGCATCAGGGGTTGGTGCTCCTTCCAGTTGGTGCTGGTAAATTAGGGGTTGGTGCTCCTTTCTATTGGTGCAGATAAATTAGGGGTTGGTGCTCCTTCCAGTTGGTGTTGGTAAATTAGGGGTTGGTGCTCCTTTCTGTTGGTGCAGATAAATTAGGGGTTGGTGCTCCTTCCAGTTGGTGCTGGTAAATTGATTGTAAAGTTGTTGCTTTGCAAAGGCTGGATTTGGATGGGAGTCCAAACAGTCTATTTTTGAGGAGTAGCCAAAACTGGTGAACCTCGTTACATCTTGTGTTGTGTGTGATGCTCTCTTGTTACATTTGCTTTATGTGATTTTAAGCTTTCATTGTTTTGGCTTTAAGAGTTAAAGTTTTAAGTTATAAAGAGCCACACTGATTCACCCCCCCTCTCAGTGTCATTGTGAGAATATCACATTTGTCTAATAATTACATAATGAATCTTTTTATGGATGCTATCTTGCCTTGTAGGCTTCGCAACTCCCTAATGTTGGTAGGGGCAGCCATTTCTAGTATAGCCTTTACCTTTGTAGGATTGACTTCAATGCCTCTCTTGGATACAATGAATCCCAAAATATTGCCAAAATTTATGCCAAATATACACTTATTAGGATTCAATCAGATGTTGTGTTCTATGAGGTGATTGAAGACTTTTCTAAGGACTTTGGCATGCTCTTACCACAACAAGGACTTGGCTAGTAAGTCATCCATATAATCCTCTAAGATATTATGCATATAGTCATGGAATATGTATGTCATGGTTCTCTGATATGTGGCACTAGCATTTTTGACACCGAATGGCATCACTTTGTAACAGAATATTCCCCATGGAGTAATGAAAGTAGTTTTATTTTGATCTTCGGGATTAATCTAGATCTGGTTATATCCTAAAAAACCATCCATTAGGGAGAGCATCTCATGACCTATGGTTGCATCTACAAGAGCATCTATGTTTGGTAATGGGAATGAATCCTTTGGTGTTTCCCTATTTAAATTTCTAAAGTCTATGCAGATACGAACTCTTCTATTGGGTTTCCCTATGGGTACCATGTTCAACACCCACTCAGGGTAGTCTATAGGAACTATGAATACTGCATCTAGTAGTTTTTGCAATTCATTCTTCACCATCAAAGCAACGTTTGGATGCATTTTCCTCAGCTTTTGCTTGACTGTCTTCTTCATGGGATCCAATGAAAGGTTATGAATGACTAACTTTGGAACTATCCCCGACATGTCTTTGTAAGTCCAAGAAAAAATATTTGGCCTCTATTTGAGGAGAGGAATTAGGATGGCTTGTTCCTCTGGAGATATACTTTCTCTGAACTTGAATTTTCTTGGTTGGGTAGGATCATCACTGATGTCCACCTCAAAAGTTACTTCTATATCCATATGTGACCCATCCTATTGCTTATGAGGCATGGGTATCAAATGAATGTCATCAATAGGATTTACAGGACCTACTAACTCAGGTTCTAAACCAACATGGAAGACTTCATATGCACAACCTGATGCAAAATGAAATGGTTGTAACATTTCTTTGTTGTGGAAGAGGTCTTCAAGATCAATGGGCAAATTAGCATGATCCTAATTAATGGCTTCTACATCAAGATGCAATGATTTGGTAGGATCTACTAGATTATGAAGTGGAGTGGTCAAATCAATGGATATCATGTTGATGGATGGGATGAAATCTCCAGGACCACATGGTTATAATCTTATCTCAGGGGTTTTCATTCCATACTCACGATGAGGTTTTGGAGGAATGGAAATTTTTGGATTTGGCCCATGAGCAGGGTGGACAATATGATCATTGGACTCTAATCGCTCTATGAATATAGGAAAAGAGGGATTGACCATCCGATGAATGGTAGATAGGTCAATAGTTCTCCCTAGAAATCATAGATGAGGGTGTATGGCATAGAGTTATGCCTCTCTCTCTACTAGCTCGTTGAATTACCATAAATGGTGAGGCCCAATATAAGACATATCGATCTCATCCTCAAAGTCATCATTACTTATCCAAAAATAGTTAGCATTTGTATGCAACCCCAAGACAATGGGCTCATGTATTGGCCCTAAGTAGGCCATCTCTATTTCATCTTCATATTCTTCGTCACTTATGAAGAATCCATTTGCATTTGTCTCTTGATCCATAGTTAGGGATTGATGGCTTAGGCCTAAGTAGGCTCTTTCTATTGAGTCTTTTGATTCATAGTCACTTTCATATGATGTATACCCACTCTCATTGTCGATGGACCATGTGAATCTTTGTAAATAGCAGGGCCCTCGGTAGGCTAATCCAAGTTGTGCCTCATCATTACTTGCTTCATATCCATTCTCCTCATCCCATGAGTTGTACCTTGTTTGTTTGGAATCAATTGAGATGTTTGGATGATAGATTTTTGGTGGTGGTATGTTTACCATGGCCACTTGTCTGTTGCTCAAGTTTTCTATTCTTAGGGGTTTATAAGGAATTAAATCAATGTCTTATACTAACCCTAAGCTTAATCTATCCAATGTTGCTGCAAGAGAGTCATCTCTACCTCTGATATAGTATCCTAACCCAAACCTACCAGAGGGAAGCTGATATTGTGGCTCGTATGGCTGCCTGTGCCCCTGCTCATATATGCCAATGCCATAGCCATGCCAATGGGAATGCTCAAAATAGCTTAGAGAAAACTTAGGATTAGAGAGGTAACAAACATTGACCATAAATAATTCTTCACTATCTTCTTCTATGTCTAAAGACTTATGGGCGCAATCCAGTTGGCATAGACAAAATTGGTTTGGTTGGGAAGGATTCCAAGTGGAACAATTATTCCCTCTGGCAGACTCAAGCCCTTGGGTCTTCCCATATTTTATGTAGACTCGATGATAGGTGTAAAGTAATATTCTGCACAAGGTACTCCCCTATGCCTGTGCTTGCCAAGTATGTTGATGCATGTGACATGGATGACCCTACAGATGATACTAGTGAAGCAGGGTGATAATCACTATATTCATCTTGATCTTGAAGATATTATTCGATAGGATTTGCTATTTAAGCAATGGCTATAGTTGGTACTTCCTTGGGCCTTTCTTCCTTAACTAAGGGTACCTTTAGCTTCTCATTGTCTTTTGGTTTTGACGTTGATGGTACTTTAGAAGCATTGATTACTTTAAGTGCACCAAGAGGTGTTGAAATGCATGGGTATTTTCTTACCCCCTTGTCTTCGTTATCCATTTGTGTGGTTGGAGATGAAGGCGCTACATACAGGTGGGTAGAAGGGATTACAAATTCTCCCAGAATGTTTACCTTATTGACATATTTAAAAGGCTCTTCATTGGCCAGAACCACATAGACTTTGCTTTCATGCACATACTTGACACATTGGTGCAAGATCAAAGGCACACACTTCATGGCCCTTATCCAAGGATTCCCTAAGAGGATGTTGTACTGCATAGCTCCTTCCAATACATGACACATCACAAGAATGGTCTTGTGCCCCACCTTGATGGGTAGGACTATCATTCCCATAGTATTGCATAAAGCATCATTAAAATCTCTCAATGTGTAACCTCTTGGAATGATATTGGACTTCAGGATCTTGAGGTGCTATATTGCAGTTGTTGTGATGATGTTTATCGATGAACCTATATCAACCAAGACCCTCTTGAAAGGTAAGTTGTTTATTGTCACTACAATGTTTAGTAGAGGGTCTAGTAAGGCAGTAGGAACTGTCTTAATCTCATGATCATAGAATCGAATTACAAGTTCCTGGCATTCTTGTACTTGTCCCACAAAGTGAGTGAATACATTTGCATCTTGCGATTGGAGATCAATTATCCTTAAAATTTCCATTAAAGTCTCTCTATGCTTTGGGGACTATTGTATGATCTCATAGATGAATAACTTAGCTGGAGTTGTCTACAGGTTTTGCTCCAATCTACTCCGAATAGTTACCATATATTGCATTGGACCTAGAAGGTTGTATTTTCTTCACCTAGGAGTTGCTGGGATGTTCATGGGAGCTGTAGGTAGTTGCAATTGGCCATACCGCCTAGTCCTTGTTGCTATGTTAACAATATCAACCATCCCAATGCATTCATGGGTAGATATGTTAGCTCAAACCAAATTGACTTGGATCCCTTGCTCTCTAGGGGCCTCATGATTGGGCAATGGATTTTTGTATATCCCCATGTCTCTATTATTGGGAGCCAGTCGGTTGTCAAACTTGAGTTCTCCCACCTCAATCATTTTTTGCACTTGATGCTTAAAACCAATGCAAGCCTCAATGTCATACCCCAGTATCCTATGATAAGGGTAAAATTGATCTTCCCTATATAATTTTAGCTTAGGATGGTTGGGATATATAAGAGGTATATCAGGAAATCTGATCTTCCTGGCCTTGCTCAACTGATTAAATATTTATTGCATTGATTCTATCAGAGGCATGAAATAATGAGGTGGCTTGCATTCTCGGTTTCTTCCCTCATTGTTCCTTTGGTCGTAATTGGTTGGCGAGCGATGTGCTTTATAGTTCTGGGGTTGTTGTGCACCCCAATCCTTGGGTGTAGCCAATACGACTTGATTGACTAGAGCAGGGTTGGCCTAATTCTGTTTATACTTGTCATTCTTACCATTATTGTTCCACTCCTTTTTTTTTGGAGTTTAATGGTTTCCTCATCTACTTTTATTTCTTCTATGAGCTTGGCCTATGCCAAAGCTTCCTCAAACAAAGGATACTGCTAAAGTTGTAGCAATAGGGATATGTGTTTAGAGCAACTTTTGGTGAACATGTGAATGATCTCTTCTATGGGAATAGAGAATGATAATTTTGCCATGACTTTTCTCCATCTATTCCCATAATCCATTACTAGCTCATCATCATACTATTTTAAGTTGGCTAGGTCTGAAAGGTTGACTTTCTTCTTAGCACCAAAGGATAAATGCTTTAGAAATGTGTTTACTAGTTGTTCAAAGTTGGTTATGCTATGCTTAGGTAATTGGTTGAACCATTGAGTGGCAGCACCTGAAAATGTCATTATGAATGTTCTTATCATGAGAGCGTCATTGTCTTCAAGATGAAAACACGCATTGATAAAATTGGCAACATGCTCTTGTGCATCCTCTTCACTCTTAAACTTTTGTAACCTAGGAATTTCAAAGTACTTGGGATATGGAGGTCTAGGGATTGATAGGCACAATGGTTGGTTGCGTATTTTGCTCAATGTTGACGAGTTCCCAACTCCCTCTTGTTTCTCAAAGGCTTTCATCTTTTCAACAAATTCTTGAAATTCCTTTGATGCATGGATTTCCTCCTCTTATAGGCCTACCTATAGTGGCAATGGAGGTAACTCTCTTTCCATTTGATTCATTCCATTTTCCTCCCTCCTATGAGGGGACTCAAGATTGTGATCCTAGTTTGTTGTGTTTGCCCTTCCCATTCTAGTTAGATTTTGTTCATGATTTGGTGGGGGATTTCATTGTGGGATATCTTGTCTAGTGTGCTTCTCCTTAGGTGAGTTGGTGCATCTAGTTCTTTGGTGGTTACCATAATTTATCTATAAATTGTTAAGATCTAGCTGCTCAACCTGCTCTCTTAAACATTGCTCATGTTGGCGCAAGAATCTTTTTCTTTGTTTATCCTATTCAAGAGCTTCCACTAGCTCTCACTCCTTACATAGTGCATATTCTAGCCACCTCATTTGATTAGTTTATGCTATCACAAAATACTCATGCTTATATGACTTTGTTCTTGTTGTCTTGACTCATAGATTCCTCGAGAAGGTTTCTACTGTATCTATACTCTTGCTAGCTAATGTGACTTTTTCAATGTACTATTGAGTATCCCTATAATCAGATTCTATGCATCTACTATGGGGTCACTCTATGGTACCCCTAAACTAAGAGATGTGTTTAGAAGTCATAGTTCATGAGATTCTATATGCAGAGTTCTTAGTAGCTATAGTTCTTTGAGTTGGTCCTGTAGGAAACCGATCCAACCCATATAGCTATATTGTTTTCCATGGCTGGTCTCGTGGGGTGCCACTCACTCCTATGAGGTTATAGTCTATAGGAATATTTCCTTTTGCATGAAGGGTTTCTTCTATTTGATTCCCATGGCTAGATGTAGCTCTAGTTTCCTGCCCTTTAGTGGGCAGACCTATTTCATATATTTCTTGTGAGTCTTTAGGTGTTGCAATTCTTGTTTGCCTTCTTGATGAAGAGGGATTTTGTGGTAACATGTTTTCTCCATGTGGATGGATATGTAGTAGTCTCATCATCCCTATGTGAAGAATGAGTTTTTGAACCTTCTTTATATCCATGTGAGGAGGAGGCCCTTGAATCTTCCTCATGTCTTTGAGATGTTTCTATGTGTTTAGAGGATGCCCTTGAGGTCTCCTCATGTCTCCTCGATGAGTATGGTTGTGAAGCCTATTTTTTTTTATGTGACTTTGTTCCATGATGTGGTTCCTTGCTTAGGGTTTCTCAAGGAGATCCCCCAAGGGTTTAGTTATCACCCCTTAGGCTCATGGAGCTACATCTCACAGTATTATGGGTAGGTCATTCAATGTTACTACAACTCTGCCTATGGGTATGAGTTGCTTTAGTATCTCCCTCAGTGTCATATCGAGGGTTTTTACTTCTTATTTTGACCATGTTGTCTATGAATTGATATTTTAAGCTATAATTTAGGAATAACCACACAATACCAAATAAATGTTTATCTTGATTATCGATTTAAGTGTGCCCTAAATTTTTTGGTGTGTTTTGATGTGTTGTTATTTAGATTTCTTGCTCTTGTTATTATATTAAGAATGAGAAGACTCATCCATAATGAAAATAAAGTACACTTGTGCCAAACATGATTTTATCAAAAGAATCTAGGGTACACTACTAAAGACCCAGTGGGGGGTTCGTCTGGCTCTTCCACTCTGAACCAATGATTGTTCCAATAGTGGGAGATAGTTTGAGCACAAATAACTTAGTTTCACTATAAGTAAGTTTCTCAATCCATTTATAGGAAGCTCTAGGGGGTAAACCAGTGGAAGAAGATGAATTCCAATGTCACTGCACTGAATTGAAGGTTGGTGATGAAATCCAACTCCCCAATATTTAAATGAGACGTGCGTGTGTGGTATTCATTTTAAGCTTGCATAACATAAAGTGCATCATACAATAGCAATGAATCTTTCCTATGTGCCTAAGTGAAAAAATATGTTTCAATCTTTAGAAAATTGCATGAACTACTATGATTTGTATGAGCGCACTTTATTTTGTGTAGCTATGGAGCTATGGCCTCTAGCAGGGCCTCAAAGCAATCAAACAACATACAATGTCTAGCACATTGGATTCTAGGGAAATTTTTTTAGGAATAAGCCGTTGTTCCTAGAAACTCCTAGTGGAAAATTTAAAAGAAGATCTAAAATATACAAAAAGCTTAATTATTTCTCCTTTTATTATTTCAATTTCCAAACATAAATGTGCTTTAAGTTCTCTATTTTAGACACATAGAAGTAGACAAAAAGCTATAAAATATCAGATAATTTGTACCAACCTTTGATATAGCTTAGAGAGTCGATGTTTTGAACTTCGCTGCACTCAATTTTTGGCCATTGTTGACCAGAACAACTGGTTCTTGGCCGCTGTAGCTCAGAGTGGCTAAAGCTCTATTAGCCATTATAGCTTGGAGTGGCTAGTTTTTGGTCATTGTAGCTCATAGCGGCTAGATATACACATAAAATTAAGTTAGTATTCTGGCAGCACATGAAAAATTCATGGAGGTCCCATCGTGATCGCCATCTGTAGCAACTCTAGGATGCATGCACCGCTCTTTTACTCTACTTGAAATGTTATTAAAAACCCAAGATGAAATGGAAGACAATGAAAAATCATATAACACAAAAATAAAAAATATGGATCTCTTTATTTGTATTGAAACTTGGTTACATGTCGGTCCCTCTTAGGGATACCCATTTCAATACAATAAGGTTACAAATAGGCAAAGAGTACCCCTTTCACAAAGAGGTGGTGTGCTTTAAAAAAGCTTCCCGATTTCGCACATGGAAATGTATAAGGGATTACAGATGCCTCCTTCTCTAGGTCTTTTTCCTAGAGGGATACCTTATGCTCTTGTATGTTGTAGATTCTGTCTGATGAACCTGTGGCCCTGTAAGCAATGAAACAACAACACATGCTTAAATGTATGAGAATGCCTCCCTAGATGAGGTTGTTAGTACTGAATATAAAAAATAAAATCAAATGCAAATGAGACTAATGCTATGAATGTGAATGAATGAAATAATGCTATGCTAATGATACGCTAAACAAAATAATAAATCTAATGTCTAAAACCCTAAGCTAAGCCTACGGGCCACTGTCTAAGAGAGTGGGTGCTAAAGTGACTCTCATTCTCTTTTCTCCAAAGCTATGGACCAAAGCTTGTATTTGATGTTGAAATAATGGTTGCTATGCTCTTAAATCCATCAGGGCTTCGTCATACACATAATCTCCAAGGTAACTCTCCAAGTCTCGAAAGCTCTCCTCAATGACCAAGATCAACAAAAGATGTATATGTCATCTCTATATCCCTTGGTGCTCTTAGGCTTGCACCTTTTAAAGTGTGAAACCCTAGGTTTATGTCCAAGACCTAGAAATGAATTTCTCATGCATAGTGTGAGTTAGCATGAGAATATTTTATCCTTTATTTGTGCTTGGAGGTCAGTTAACTAAAGTTTAAATGCAAACTCAAGTCTCCTATGTGAATTGGTCATGAAAAGGAATGCAAATTTACTCCCGCTCACCTTTATTGCATGCAAACTACCACTTCCACTCGTGATTAGGCTTGTTTGTCAACAAAAACTACTTTTAGGGTTTAGTCACTGTTGCCTACAATGACTAATATTTGGCCACTATTTCCTATAGTGGTTAAGGTTTGGCCACTCTAGGCTTGAGCGGCTAGGATCTGGCCGCTCTTATCTTGAGCGAATAGGCTTTGATGGATTGAAAAGGCCCCAAATGAGTGGTGAGAACCATTGTTGATGCTTGGAAAGTCCAATATTATGTCAAATGATCTTATGAATGTGTCTATGTGAGCAGATTCCCTAAGCATGATACAATTTAGGTGTCTATAGAATTTAGAGTGAATTTCCTAATTTTTCTAGTTTTAAACTCAGTATTGCTTAAAATTTTATCAAAATTTCATTATTTTTGCTTGAATTTTGTAGTTGTAGACACCTAAAACACATCATGTTTAGGAGACTACTCATATGGGCATCTTTATAAACCATATGAATAACCTTGGACCCTCCCAAGTCTAAGCAGTGATTCTAACCACTCATTTTAGGTAGTGTAGGCCTATTTAGCTTTAGTCATGGATGACAACCACAACTAAGATATCAACCACAATTTAAAGCCATGGCTAGGATCCTAGCCATGTTGAGTAATCATGACTAGCCCTGTAACTGTCTTGGTATCCTGAGCTTAGCCAAATATTTTGTTCCAATGGTATTTATAACCAATCCAAGTGGTTATGGACTGCGAATCCTTTAGAAGGTTCCATACAACTATCCTAGCCTAGGATTTCTTGATCTTGGCTTACTTGGAAAGCCAATATTGGGATTAGGGAGTCTATTTATAGACCCCTCAAAGAGGCCAATAGGATCCCAATTTCATTGTAGTGAATCCCTACCATATTTGAGAGCTAATTACAACCTTTGAAGTCTAAGGAGATGCTACCCAATTCTAGTTTGACACCTACCTTTACAAGAATGGAGCTTCCAAAGGATTGAGAAGCAAAACTCATCATTCCACACCTATCCAATGTGAATTCAAGTAAAATCAACCACCAATCTATGTCTGTACATGAAGACGATCCTTGACCATCAATTACATGGAGGATTTAAGCATTCCCAACCCTGATTTCAGAAGAAATAAGACTTTTCCAATGGTTACTATTATCAATAGTGGCCCACATGCTTAGTTGTGGCTATCAACCATAGCTAATAGAGTTGGCTACACTGAGTACCCATGACTAGGTTTTGATGGCCTCATTCCTCCATTTTAGCCATATATTTCCTTTTTTGATTATGTACTTAGGTTAATCTAGCATAAATTAGTCTTATTCCAGCAATTTATATGGTTAATTAGAATTTTCATAGGTAGATTTACCTTTATTTGTGTCATTAATTCTTGCTTTCATAAGTTTCCATAGATTATCTTATTTCATGCTTTATACTTCAAATTACATGCAAGATTAGTTATTTTTACACATTTCAAGCCATGCTTTGTGTTTAGTTGTCAATATTTTAGGTATATTTACATATTTTAAGCTTTCTTCAATTATTTTCTTCATTTATTACTTTTCTTGGATAATAGCCTCATCATGAGAGGCTTCATATGTATTTTATGTGTTTTGTTATTTCTTGTACGTAGGTGACAGATCCTTCTAAATATCCAAGACACTCTTCAACACCATTCATCTTGACAATGGAGGAGGCATCCTAGTAAGCCCTCATATAAATTTTATGAAGACCTAAAGAGCATTTAGAGTATATCAACACCGTTTAGGTTCCATAAAACCATTGTAAACATGTATCATTTTGTATCCATAAGAGCGATGTATATGTAATTCATTTTACCATTGATTAATACAAAGGAGGTTTACTTTCTTTCAATTTGGTTGCATATATGTTATTTCCTTTAAATTTTCTTATCATATTGCAATAGTGGTAGATATACACTCTTTAAGATCTTCTACAGTGGTGATCATGGCAAAAACCCTATAATTTGCACTACTTTTACTAATTTACTTTGTTTTTTATGTGTAGGTACCAGCCACATTTCACTACCATACTGCACAGTCTCAGTCGTGGTTAATAGTAGCAGCTAGCATCCCAAATGTGGTTAACAGTAGTGGCTAGTAGAAAAATTAGCAAAGATAGTAAGCAGTCTGTCTCTTCATTGAATGAGGATTTCTAATTAGGTTTCCTCTTATGTGTCTACATTTTCTATGTTTTTCTCTGCATTAGGTTTTAATTAGGCCACCTAGAAAAATTTAAAATAAAAATACATGGAAATTTTGTATCTATTATTAGCCACTACTAAAAAAATTAGCCAGCTCTATTAGCTGCTGCTGTCACCCATGAATGATATTTTTAGTTACTTTTCTATCGAGCGGTCGAGTCAATTACATGCTTTACAGAACAACAACTAGAGTTAAAACTATGAGATAGGGTTTTGCTTTCTTGGGGCCTATCCAAAGGCCAATATCATTCAATTTTGCATTGCATTCTTTGAAGTGAAAATGCATTCAACATTGCATCTTTCTAAAAATAAAACGTCCTTTTTCTAGGCATGTAGGAAATGATCATGAGTGCTCTTTGATGCATTTTTACTTTATGCAAAATTAAAAAAACCCACACACACCATGTTTCACTTAAACATCAATGGTGTTGGGCTCTCACATATAACTCATTGATTGATACCAATAGTAGATGTCATTACCACCTGGTTGGCTCATTTAACATTGTACTATCGAGACCCAACCATGGCCAAGGTCAATTCAAGAACTATCCTATCCATGAAAAATAGCACACATTCCTCTTTGGAGGGGTGTATCATTGACCACAGTGTGCTACGTGAGAATCGATAGTACCTATGCTCCTTGATCGAGTATGGACTTCATATCCATACTTTGGTGGGTTTATGTGACAAAAATTTCATTACCGATTATCGAGCTATGAGTATACAGGTGAAAACCTTTAACTATCTAAGAATTGAAGAACACAAGCTTATACTAAGAGGGGGGGTGAATAATATAAGTCCACACAGAACTTGCTCAAATCTGCTCAACAAGTCCACACAGAACTTGTCCAAATATGCTCAACAAGTCCACACAAAACTTGTCCAAATCTGCTCAACAAGTCCACACAAAACTTGCTCAAATCTGCTCAACAAATTTCAATCACTTTCTTAGAAACATAAGGAGAATTTTTAGAGACTCAATATGCTTCAACTCAATGCTCAATCACTTTCTCAACTCAATTCAGAATATAGAATAGTTTGTTTTATGGAACTTGAACAATCACTTCACACATCCACTTGACTAGGCTCAACCAACTCTACTCAACCAATCACTCAATGAGATAATCCTTGCTCACAAACCCTAGTCCAAGTATATGATCACTTACTCAAAATGTTTCCAACAATGCTCAACAACCAATATCACATAACAATGATACTCATGTTCTTTTCAAACTCTAGTTCAAGTTCTTTCACTCAATCAATGGCTTCAACAACAATGCTTACAAAACAACTCTCACATAACAATGATACTCATGTTCTTTTCAAACTCTAGTTCAAGTTCTTTCACTCATCAATGGCTTCAACAACAATGCTTATTAAACAAGGTTTTAACCACACTTCTTTATTCCAGAAAACCTTGAAGCAATCACTCAACACACTCAATAGGAAACCCTAATCAAGTCCTTTTCACTCCAAACTTATTTTCTAGAAAACCAATCAATCAATTCAACTATGGAGGAATATGCTCATACCTTTTTCTTGATTGGAGGATGATCTTCAAAAACTACCTTCAAGAATATCTTCTTCTTTGCCAAGTGCCAAGGGTTAGATAACAAGTGTTATTCTTCACAAAATACAAGAATAGCTCAATTTCATAATACACCTTATATCTCCTTCTCAATAGCAATATTTGACAATAATATCTTCACAAAAATTTCCTTTTCAATTTTTTACATTTCACAAAATTGATATTCCAACTTAATTTCTATCTCCTAAGGTAAAATAATATTTACCTTAATAAAGCACCTATTTACCACTTAGGTAAATAAACCAATATCACCTTATAACTCCCTAACCTTAGCACAATTAATCAAATATCATAAACACCCTTAAAACCTTATCACAATGATCAAATTCCACAAACATTCCCTTATGCCTCCTAAACCTTAGCAATATGCAAAAATTAAAATTAAATTATAAAAACCTTTGGTGAATCCCCTTCCACGATTTTTGGAGTTTTGAACCTGTGCCTTCTTCCTCGGTTGGCGCCTTAGCTGTGGCAAGCTAGCCGTGTGAGCTAAGCGCTCCACGTGCTTAGCTTAAGCACCAAGGTAGCTTAAGCCTTCCACAAAGGCTTCAAAGCCTTTGACCTTCTCTCACGTCTAGCACCAAGCTAGACCACGAGCGTTGTACCTTCTACCTTGATCCTTGCTCGAACATGAAACACGATGCGCTGCCTTGCTCTGCAATATCTCTCTTTCACATTTTTTGGAGGCTTCAAATTTTTCACCATTTTTTGAATTCGAATGATGCACTTCCCTAAGGTTCATCTTAGGGTTTAAATACCCTTCATTTTCTTTGCATACAATGTCGACGGATGATTCGACTTGATGATGTCGGCTTGTATAAATTATAATTTATAATTAATTTAAATTCAAAAGAATTTAAATATTATAAATTTAATTTATAAACTTTAGACTTTAATAAAATATTAAAGCCCTCTTTGAGTTAATATCAACTTATCACTTGCACTTCATTGGGTTGATGAAAAATAATTTTGTCACCTTGGTTTTAACAAAAACCTTAATTCTGCCATCACAATATTAGAGAACTATCATTATGGTTTTAATAAAAAACCTTTTAATGTGCCACCATGGTTTTAACAAAAACCCTTATAAAAACATATTTGGACAACTTTTCTCCATCTCTTTGCATTGCTTCCTGGTGTTAATGATGATGTACTCCATGGTGTTAATGATAGCTTCATGTGTTCACTTTGGCATCAATGACAACTTTTCACATTGACATCAATGACAACTAAATGAGCTCAAAATGTCCAACAATATCCCCCTTTGTCATTGATGGTAACCCAACTTCTTTTTACCAAAAGCTTGACTTTTATTTTGTTTTGCTCCCCCTGGGACATTGCTCCCCCTGGCTCAATGCTCTCTCCTCTTTTCTCAAATACCAAATATCTCCCCCTTACTCAAATATCTCCCCCTTTGACATCAATGGAAAAGGGTCACCTTTGGGGCTCGGGGCTAAGAATGAGCCTCTTATCTTAGCCCCTCCCCCACCTCCTGTTGAGGTGGTTAATTTCAGGGTGGGAGTATTTCTACTCCCAGAAAGCACTGTTCTTTACCTTTATCCTATTTTCTTCTAATATGTTCCTTCTGATTCCTCTGACTATTTCTTTCCATGTCCATGTCTACATTCTTGTCCATGTTCCTATTCTTGTTCCTATTCATGTTCCTATTTATATCCATGTTCCTATTCCTGTTCATATCCATGTTCCTATTCTTGTTCCTATTCCTGTTCTAGTTCATACTTGTTTCTGGAATATTTGCTCTACACCACTTTGTTGTGTGACCATAATTATTGCACTTATAACACTTAATGTTATTATTCCTTGGAGGTGCAAATGTCTTAGGATTTCTCCTAGTGAAGCCATACCTTCTTCTATCATGAACCCTGCAATTCATTGCCTTGTGACCAAACTGATTACATGAGTAGCAATACCCATGGAAAAGTTGTTTGTTCCCATATTCATATCTTTCTTGTGTCCTACACTGTGAAGCCATGTGCCCAAACTTGTGACATGAAAAGCATCTTCCATTGAAGTTTCCTTGTCTTGACCTCATTGGTCCCCTAGTCTCTCTTGACCTATTCTGATTGTTGTTCCATATGTATAACCTATTCTGATTTTGTTCCATCTGTATCTTCTTTGTGCATTGTTCCTGTTCTTGTTGAACTCTCTATTGTCCAACTCATCCTCAGATGTCTCATTCTCTCTTACACTATCTTCTTCTAAAGTATCTTCTTCTCCAAAACTTGAGGTTGACTTTCCTTCCCATTTCTTTTGAACCTGTTCAAATCCAAGACCTATTTTGCTTGATGTAGGCTTTTGTATATTGATGAACTTATCCAAGTTCTTTGAGCTATTTTTGAACCCTTTCATCTTGACTTTGGAGTCTTCTAAATATTCTTTAAGTAGTGCCACTTCTTGTGCTAACTTTTCACATTCCAAGATCTTTGCTTCCAACTTATCTTTGAACCTTTTTGCCTTAGCCTTTGATTTTTCTAAATCCTCTATAAGCAATCTTCTTTCTTCATCACATTCTTGAAACTAAATTTCAAGTTTAGAGTGTTGCTTTCTTACCTTCTTTACCATGTCAAGGGCATAAATAAGTTCTCCCTTGAGATCATATCCATCCTTTTCTGAATATTCCTCTATTTGTTTGCCTTTGTCCATATCTTTATTCTCTGTTGAATTGTCTTCTATAGGATCACCTTCTCCTTCTTCTAGTGCCATTAGAATATTCTCTTCTGGTCCTTCAAGTGTATCTTCATATTCATCATCACTAAAACTATAACCATCTCTTGTACAACTATCTTCAAGATGTCCAAAGTTACCACATCTAAAACACTTGAGAATTACTGGAGTCCTTTTCTTAACTGGTTCTTTTTCTTCAATCATAAAAAGAACTTCATCTCTATCATTGTCTGAAAAACTAGCATCACTATCACTTGAGTACTTACTTGCCTTATCCGCATAGTAGCTCCTATTTTTTCTTTGAAAGAACTTATTTCCTTGTCTACTTTGTCCATCCTTGCTTTTATTTTGGTGCCTATATCTTTCTGGTTCCTTGTTCCTGTGATCCTATTTTTCTTCATCATTGTTATTCTTGGCTTCTTGATAGTTAGTTGCATAATGACCATACCTTCCACAATTGAAACATTTAACAGATCTTGTATCTCTATATTTTCTTGAATCCTTATTCCTTCTGCCATAATTTGCTTCTTCATCACTGGATGACTCATCACTTGATTCTGACTTCTTACCCTTTGTCTTCTTGATTGCTTTGAATGTTGCTTCCTTCTGGGGAATAAGATCTTTTGTTCTTATCTCAAATGTTGTGAGCATACCAAGCAACATATCTCTTGTCAAAGTATCACCATCCATTGATACTTCTATAGCAGAAACCTTTTCACTAAATCTCTTTGGAAGAGTTCTTAAGACTTTATCACAAACATCTGATTCATCAATATTCATTCCAAGTCCTTGCATAGCATTAACAACCTCATCAATTTAAAGTAGATAAGTACTAATGGTTTCCTCATCCTTCATTCTTAATTCTTCAAATTGTCCTTTGAGATTTTGCATCTTTGCTTTCTTGACACTTTTATCTCCTTCATAAATATTTTGCAACTTATCCCATATATCTTTTGTAGTTTGACAATGCATAACTTTCATAGACTCTGTTCTATGCAAACCTCTCAAAAGTGCATTCATTGCTTTTGAATTGTAATGTTGTAGGAGCTTACCTTCCTTATCTGTAGGAGGATTAATCAAGGGATCATATCCAATTTCAACTACTTCCCAAATTTCATTGCCAAGAGCCATCAGGTAGATCTTCATTCTCAAACTCCAATATATATAGTCACTTCCATAAAATACTGGTGCTAAATTATATGAGGCCACATTCTTAGAATCCATTGTGTTCTTGTTAGATTTTCCTTCAAGTTGTTAAACTCTTCTGAAGGAACCCGCTCTGATACCAATTGAAGAACACAAGCTTATACTGAGAGGGGGTGAACAGTATAAGACCACTTTTTACTTTTTCTTTCTCAATATATATTATGCAATGTAAAGATAGCAATATCAATAGCAGTAATCAAAGCAATGCACAAATTACCACACACAAATAGAGACACCACAATTTATGTGGTTCACCCAATGTGGGCTACTCCACGGAGAAAATATTTCACTAAAATTTTCTCAATCAATCTCTTGGGAATCCTTTCCCTATTACAATGTTTATGGACCTCTATCCAAAGGAGACACCAATCCCCTAAATCAAGTTTGTGGATCTCTATCCACAGGAGAACTCCTTCTCCTCTACTCTAGCTGGTGATCCTTCTTGAAGACAATTGCCTCCACTACACTGGCTTGTGGATCTCTCTCCACTGAAGACTCTTGTCCTCACTCAGAAGACCTATCCTCACTACCCTGGCTGATGGATCTCTATCCACTAGAGACTTCTATCCTCTCTACTCTATCACCTCCAAAGCTCTATCTCAAATCTGCACTAAACATAGTCCTTCGATCTAGCACAAATCTACTCAATCTCTATCTCTAGTCTAGTACAAATCTATCCTCAAATATGCACCACAACTCTGCTCAACAAGTCCACTCAAAACTTGCTCCAATCTGCTCAACAAGTCCACACAGAACTTGCTCAAATCTGCTCAACAAGTCCACATAGAACTTGTCCAATCTGCTCAACAAGTCCACACAGAACTTGCTCAAATCTGCTCAACAAGTCCACACATAACTTGCTCCAATCTGCTCAACAAGTCCACATAGAACTTGCTCAAATATGCTCAACAAGTCCACATAGAACTTGTCCAAATATGCTCAACAAGTCCACATAGAACTTGTCAAATATGCTCAACAAGTCCACATAGAACTTGCTCAAATCTGCTCAAAAACTTTCAATCACTTTCTTAGAAACATAAGGAGAATTGTTAGAGACTCAATATGCTTCAACTCAATGCTCAATCACTTTCTCAACTCAATTTAGAATATAGAATAGTTTGTTTTATGGAACTTGAACAATCACTTCACACATCCACTTGACTAGGCTCAACCAACTCTACTCAACCAATCACTCAATGAGATAATCCTTGCTCACAAACCCTAGTCCAAGTATATGATCACTTACTCAAAATATTTCCAACAATGCTCAACAACCAATATCACATAACAATGATACTCATGTTCTTTTCAAACTCTAGTTCAAGTTCTTTCACTCAATCAATGGCTTCAACAACAATTCTTACCAAACAACTCTCACATAACAATGATACTCATGTTCTTTTCAAACTCTAGTTCAAGTTCTTTCACTCATCAATGGCTTCAACAACAATGCTTATTAAACAAGGTTTTAACCACACTTATTTATTCTAGAAAACCTTGAAGCAATCACTCAACACACTCAATAGGAAACCCTAATCAAGTCCTTTTCACTCCAAACTTATTTTCCAGAAAACCAATCAATCAATTCAACTATGGAGGAATATGCTCATACCTTTTTCTTGATTGGAGGATGATCTTCAAAAACTGCCTTCAGGAATATCTTCTTCTTTGCCAAGTGCCAAGGGTTAGATAACAAGTGTTATTCTTCACAAAATACAAGAATAGCTCAATTTCATAATACACCTTATATCTCCTTCTCAATAGCAATATTTGACAATAATATCTTCACAAAAATTTCCTTTTCAATTTTTTACATTTCACAAAATTGATATTCCAACTTAATTTCTATCTCCTAAGGTAAAATAATATTTACCTTAATAAAGCACCTATTTACCACTTAGGTAAATAAACCAATATCACCTTATAACTCCCTAACCTTAGCACAATTAATCAAATATCATAAACACCCTTAAAACCTTATCACAATGATCAAATTCCACAAAAATTCCCTTATGCCTCCTAAACCTTAGCAATATGCAAAAATTAAAATTAAATTATAAAAACCTTTGGTGAATCCCCTTTCACGATTTTCAGAGTTTCGAACCTGTGCCTTCTTCCTCGGCTAGCGCCTTAGCTACGACAAGCTAGTCGTGTGAGCTAAGCACTCCACGTGCTTAGCTTAAGCACCAAGGTAGCTTAAGCCTTCCACAAAGGCTTCAAAGCCTTTGACCTTCTCTCACATCTAGCGCCAAGCTAGACCACGAGTGTTGTACCTTCTACCTTGATCCTTGCTCAAACATGAAACACGATGTGCTGCCTTGCTCTGCAATATCTCTCTTTCACATTTTTTGGAGGCTTCAGATTTTTTATCATTTTTTGAATTCGAATGATGCACTTCCCTAAGGTTCATCTTAGGGTTTAAATACCCTTCATTTGCTTTGCATACAATGTCGGTGGATGATTCGACTTGATGACATCGACTTGTATAAATTATAATTTATAATTAATTTAAATTCAAAATAATTTAAATATTATAAATTTAATTTATAAAATTTAGACTTTAATAAAATATTAAAGCCCTCTTTGAGTTAATATCAACTTATCACTTGCACTTCACTGGGTTGATGAAAAATAATTTTGTCACCTTGGTTTTAACAAAAACCTTAATTCTGCCATCACAATATTAGAGAACTATCATTATGGTTTTAATAAAAAACCTTTTAATGTGCCACCATGGTTTTAACAAAAACCCTTATAAAAACATATTTGGACAACTTTTCTCCATCTCTTTGCATTGCTTCCTGGTGTTAATGATGATGTACTCCATGGTGTTAATGATAGCTTCATGTGTTCACTTTGGCATCAATGACAACTTTTCACATTGACATCAATGACAACTAAATGAGCTCAAAATGTCCAACAAGAATATCATTAAAAAATTGCAAAACACAATGAGATTTAGTTTATATACTCAATAAACCAAAACACACTAAACAGTTTTAGGATTCACAAAGAAATTTTAAAATGATATAAACATATTTGTATACTTTGTATTCTCTAGAAATTACATACGATATAAGTTCACATCATGGTTAACACATAGAGAGGCCACCTTCGACACATAGCCAAGGCGGATACCGAAGCTTCAAAACTCACACAAAATAATGAGTTAGATACTCCTACATAGAATGTTTTTGAACATAATTTAACCAACATCAGAGGTTACAACTTGACACATGGGGGTTCGCATCAGAATACCCCAATTAGAGGATGCAACATGCACTCCTCATGTGATAGAATTGAGGGTGGCTCAAGGCCCCCATCATCACATGATAGGCATAGATAAGATCCATCCAATAAGGGGTAAGAGGATAGGGCTACATAAGAACACAGACCCCTAAGGACTCCAAATCATAATGAACCTAGAAGGTTCACAATAGATCTCAACACTCTTGGAGTCAATGGCACACCTCCCAATGAACCTTGGAAGACTAGTCAGCTCAATGGACTAGAACAAGTGTTAGGAAGACTAGGGTATAGATCCTCTATTGCTCACTCTCACTACAAGAATTCACATAGTGAGGACATACTAAGGCATACCCATGAACCAGAAGAATGCTCAAAGTGATCCCATAGTGTATGTACCTCATCTACGCATGCGGGCATAAAACATAGATTGTAATATAATGCAAATATTGTCTACACAAAAGAAGGTAAGATCTTATATTCTCACAATGACACTGAGAGGGGGGGTGAATCAGTGTAGCTATTTAAATTCAAATCTAAAACTCTTAAATCTGAAGCAAAGAGAACTTAAAAGTAGGTAAAGCAATTATCACAAGAGAGCACACCACAACACACAATATAACGAGGTTCACCAATTTGGCTACTCCTCAAGAATGACTGCTTGGACTACGGTCCAAATCCAGCCTTTGCAAAACACCAATTTTACAATCCATTTACTAGCACCCACTAGAAGGAGCACCAACCCCTGATTTATCTGCACCAACCAAAAGGAGCACCAACCCCTATCCAAGCACCAACTTGGATCACAGTTTTGAAAGCTATATCAATGACATAAAAATACCTTCACTTTTACAAGACCTTGACTGGTCTATAATTTATCAAAACATAGTAAAACACTTGTTGAGTGAATATTTTTCCCTATAACAAAATGACCACGCAACTAGAGTCTCAGACAGGAAACTCTTTCTTGCAAAGAAA
The DNA here is from genome assembly GCA_028583015.1 of Wollemia nobilis. Classification (NCBI taxonomy): domain Eukaryota; kingdom Viridiplantae; phylum Streptophyta; class Pinopsida; order Araucariales; family Araucariaceae; genus Wollemia; species Wollemia nobilis. Next base: position 2,719,008 of record JAQPPZ010005611.1, read on the forward strand.
ATTTGTTATTTTTTATTTCTCCAAGGTTCTTGTGAACAAACATTCATATGCATATAACCAATTAAGACTTAACGCAAATAAATGAATGTATGCTAGAATAACTTAAACCCTACAAGTAACTATTAACAAGGGGCCTTTAATGATTCAAAGAAAACTTTGCAATCGTAATCTATTAAATTAATCAACCATGTAAATATATTTTCTTAATGTTCTTAAGAATAATGAAGTCTACCCTAAAATAAGCTAGTGACCTCTTTTATCTTTCGGCTTAAAAGGATTTCAAATGAGAAAATGCGTGGTATACACCACTTCATTTTAAGCTCTATGCCTTTAACATGAGGTTCATTTTATAGTTAACGGGTTCGTTTTATCTTTTATTTAACACTGTTCTGCTACTTCTATATTAGCTTTTGGTGTTAGTAAAATTAGCAAAGTATTATGGAATGTACCAGAATCCGACACGATACGCAGATTTTTGAGTAAGATTAAAAATATAACATCAAAAACTAAAACAGAAACATTCTTTATGAGAATCAGCTAGAAAAACTGAAATAGGACGTTAATTTGGTTAGCAATCTCCTCCCTACAAAACCCCAAGTTATGAGATGAAACTCTAAAACAACCTGACCTAACAGACCTGTAATAAAACACAGTCAAATCAGATCAGATGCAAGACTCTAAGGAAATAAATAATTGCATCATTCTATCATTCACCTATCGTAACCCACATTATGGTGTAAACGAATAGATACAAGAAACAATAATGCAAGGGAAAGATCTACAAAGATAACAATAGTCTTTCAATCTCCTTTTGATTTCACACACAAAAGTTACTCTTGCAAAATAAACTCCTTTTATTCCAAAAATATAATGCTTTTCTTCTTACAATTTCTAGCCCCTATATCTAACTTCACTTCTACTTTTAAACTTTCTATTGTAGTTCTCGATTTCTCTCTGTGACGCTTCGTTTCATTTCCCAGATCGCTTCGCTTCATTTTCTCGCTTCTTTGGTGTTTTGGCCTTTTGCTCGAGCCTAAAATGTTTGGTCTTCTCTGCTAACTATAACTGTCGATCTGAAGTGTTATCATGACCCTCATGCCTTTGTGCCACGTGCTCAGTGCTTCCCTACATGTTTGGTAATGGTCCGCTGTGAATCGCGACCAAAAATAGCATGTCGCGATATTGCGACATTTTTCTGTTAGCAACTTAACTCTTCTTCATGCATCACAAAAATGATACATGTCGCGATATCGTGACATTCTTCTCTTTTGGGCCACTCAGATACAACCTATCATGAAATTGTGACGCTTTTCATTTTGCTCTATCTCGTTGCACTTAGCCGCAAAAACGCGACATGTCACGAAATCGTGACACTTTTCTCTTCTGCACCATCTTCTGCTTTCTGTCGTGAAATCGTGATAATTTTTTGTTCTATACTACTTGACTGCTTTCTGTCGTGAAATCATGATGCTTTTCTCTTTTAGGCTGTCTTGCTACTTTCTGTCACAAAATCGTGACACTCTTTCATTTCGGGCTGTCCAGCTACTTTTTGTTGTGAAATCGTGACACTTTTCTATTTCGCATGTCTTGCTGCTTCAGGTCGCGAAAACATGACATGTCACGATATCGTGACAACTTTAGTGGCTTGCCCTATTTGACTGGTTTGACCGTGATTTTGTGACATGTCACGATATCGTGACAATTTTCCATTTTGCTACATTTAGTTACCCTGGCCGCAAAAATGCGACATGTCGCGATATTACGACAACTTTTTATTTTCGGCCGCGACGGAGCAACATGTCATGATATCGAGACAACTTTAATTTTCAGCTGTGATGGAGCAACATGTCGCGATATCATGACAAATTTTCATTTCGGCCGCGATGGAGCAACATGTTGCGATATCGCGACAACTTTTCATTTTCGGCCGCGACGAAGCAACATGTCGCGATATCGCGACAACTTTTCATTTTCGGCCGCGATGGAGCAACATGTCGCGATATTGTGACAACTTTTCATTTTTAGCCGCGACGGAGAAACATGTCGCGATATCGTGACAACTTTTCATTTTTGGCCGTGACGGAGCAACATGTCGCGATATCGCGACAACTTTTCTCTTTTGTGAAATTTTGCCTTTTTCCTTGATTTTTTAGCATCTGGGTCACTGTTTTCTTCTTTGAAAGCATGCAAAAAAAGTGGGCCCCCAATTTTGGGGTGTGTTGTGGATTAGCCACAATAAACACTTACTGCTCTGCTTGTCGCTCTCTTACAACACTCTTCTAACCCTCTTTCGATAGCACTTTCACACATTCAATGGCAACTTAATTCTTCACGCAGACCTCCTTTTATAACAGGATTTTCTCTCTATTTTTAACTTCCGTATTTACTCATGCAGACTATCAATAGCCACTTCTGTGAGTAACTCCTTTTTGGCATAGTATTTTTGCATGCAACCTATTAATAGTTCTGTCTCTTGATTCGGACTGACAGTGTAACGGCTGCTCGATGGTTTCACTGTGTCACGTGCCCTGTAACTATCGTTCTTCCTTTAATGCACTGTTCTTATTTTAGCTTGCATGATTTCTATCTGTAACTGCCCCTACAACTGTCACACTAACTTCAGTTGACTCTTCTTATATTGGCTGCATGATTTTCCTCTACAACTGCCTCTGTAACTGTCGTTCTACTTCAGTTAACTATCCGTAATCGTGTTGTTGCGACCTATCACGAAATCGTGACACTTCTATCTCTTTGTACTCTTCTTCACATTTTACCCATGAAAACATGACATGTCACGATATCATGACATTTTTTGCCTCCTTGTCCTTTTCTCAGCTTGCACCTAAGAAAATAGAACATGTCACGAAATCGTGACACTTTCGTTGCCTTGAGCTCTTCTCTGTATCTTGCCCATGAAAATAGAACATGTCACGAAATCATGACACTTTCACTTCCTTGCACTCTTCTCTGCTTGCACTAGCGAAAACATGACATGTCATAAAATCGTGACACCTTTCACTTTCATACACTCTTCTCTGCAAGCACTAGCAAAAACATGACATGTCACAAAATCGTGACACCTTTCACTTCCATACACTCTTCTCTGCAAGCACTAGCGAAAACATGACATGTCACAAAATCGTGACACCTTTCACTTTCGTACACTCTACTTGGCTTGCACTAGCGAAAATAGAACATGTCACGAAATCGTGACACTTTCGCTGCCTTGTGCCTTTTCTGTCTTTGGCCCGCAAAAACACATGTCACGAAATCGTGACACTCTCGCTGCCTTGTCTCTTTTCTTGCCTTGACCCCACAAAAATAGAACATGTCACGAAATCGTGACACTTTCACCTCCTTACTCTATCTCTCCTCTTCGGGTCACGAAAACCATACATGTCGTGAAATCGTGACACTTTTCTTTGCGAGCTCCTTCTCTCAAACTTGTCATGAAATCGTGACACATTTTCATCCGTACTGCCTCTCTTGCAAATTGTCATGAAATCGTGACACTTTTCCTTGCAAGCTCTTTCTCTCAAACATGTCACGAAATCGTGACACATTTTCATCCGTACTGCCTCTCTTGCAGATTGTCGCGAAATCGTGACACTTTTCCTTGCAAGCTCTTTCTCTCAAACATGTCACGAAATCGTGACACATTTTCATCCGTACTACCTCTCTTGCAGATTGTCATGAAATCGTGACACTTTTCCTTGCAAGCTCTTTCTCTCAAACATGTCACGAAATCATGACACATTTTTGTCCTACTGCCTCTCTTGCATGTCATGAAATCATGACACTTTTCTTTGCAAGCTCCTTCTCCCCGAACATGTCATGAAATCATGATAGTTTTCCTTGTGCTTTCTCTCTCTTCGAACATGTCACGAAATCGTGACAGTTTTCCTTGCGCTTTCTCTTTCGTCCAACATGTCACGAAATCGTGATAGTTTTCCTTGCGCTTTCTCTCCTCCAATATGTCACGAAATCATGATAGTTTTCCTTTTCTCTCTCCTCCGTTATGTCACGAAATCACGACGTTTTGCCAGCATTTTCTCTCTCCTCCGATATGTCACGAAATCATGATAGTTTTGCCACATTTTCTCTCTCCTTCGATATGTCGCAAAATCATGACAGTTTTGCCAGTATTTTCTCTCCTCCGTTATGTCATGAAATCGTGACAGTTTTGCCAGCATTTTCTCTCTCCTCCGATATGTCGCGAAATCGCGATAGTTTTCTTACTTGTCTTTTTCTTTGATCTTTTGAATGTTGGCCACTTTTGTCTTCTTGGATATTCACTGTACATGCTCTGACTGACCTCTGAACTCCTGTCCACTGCATCAACTGATCTATCTGTCTGTGTTGACAACAATGACAATATCTGTTTCTGCACCTTGCTCAACAATCTCCCCCTTTGGAATTGTTGGCAACACATGTGCAATTTCCTGTAATTCTTCTCCCCCTTTGACAATAATACCAAAGGGCTGCTGCAGACTCCCCCTGAGTCTATGCACATCATTCTCAGGCAAAAACTATTATAGTTAGTAAAAATCAAGAATATGAGCAAAGATATAAACACATACATGAATGCTCCCCCTGAGAATGTGGTCCCGATATCTAGTCAATTTTTGGGAAACGTGACCACGCCCAACTTACTCCGAAGGTACTCAAAAACTTCTTTGGGCAACGATTTTGTGAAGATATCCGCTACTTGCTCTGTAGTTGGAACAAAGTCCAATTTAACCTCACCTTTCGCAACTTTATCCTTCAAAAAGTGATACCGGATTGCAATATGTTTGGTTCGAGAATGCATAACCGGATTCTTCGAGATGTTAATAGCACTGGTGTTATCACATTTAACTGAAATTGGCTCTTTGAAGTGAATACCAAGATCTTTCAGGGTTTGTCTCATCCATAATATTTGCGTACAGCACGTTGTTGCTGCAATGTATTCTTGCCTCTCGCTATGGATAGAGAGACCGATTCTTGTTTCTTGTTGTGCCATGCTACCAACCTGTCTCCAAGATAAAATGCTCCTCCACTGGTACTCTTTCTGTCATCTATACATCCTGCCCAATCTGCATCTGAATATGCAATAAGAGTGAAGTCCTTACCTTTTGGATACCATAATCCATACTCCATAGTACCCTTGAGATATCTAAGAATCCTCTTCATAGCTGTCACATGAGTCTCTTTGGGACTAGCTTGAAATCTTGCTACCATGCAAACTGCCTGCAAGATATCTGGTCTGGTGGCTGTTAAATACAACAGGCTCCCAATCATAGATCTGTACATGGTTTGATCAACATCTGGAGATTTGTCATCCTTGCTCAACTTGCAACCTGTCATCATGGGAGTGCTAACAGGTTTACTATCCTCCATTGTGAACTTTTTCAGCATTTCTTTCACATATTTAACTTGAGAGATAAAAATGCCCTTTTCATTTTGATTGACTTGCAGTCCGAGGAAATAAGAAAGTTCACCAATCATAGACATCTCAAATTCTTTCTTCATTTTATTTTCTATGTCTCTACAAGACTTATCATTGCTGCTACCAAAAATGATATCATCTACATAAACAACTAGGACAATAAGATGGCCATTCTCTATTTTGACATACAGATTGTTGTCCACCATACCTTTCTTGAACCCCTGTTGAATAAGATAGTTATCCAGCCTTGCATACCATGCTCTGGGTGCCTGTTTCAAGCCATACAAAGCTTTCTTCAACTTGCAAACAAAGTTGGGATTATCACCGAGTTGGAAACCATCTGGCTGCTCAATATAAACTTCTTCTTCAAGTTTTCCATTCAAAAATGCTGATTTCACATCCATCTGATAAACTTTGAAATTCTTGTGTACAGCTAAAGCCAGAAACATTCTGATTGCCTCGAGTCTAGCCACTGGTGCAAAGGTTTCTTCAAAATCAATACCTTCAACTTGAGCATAGCCTTTACAGACCAATCTTGCCTTATTTCTGACAACCTGTCCGTCTTCGTTCAATTTGTTTCGAAAAATCCATTTAGTACCGATTATGTTTTTATTTGTAGGCCTTGGTACTAACTCCCAGGTTTTGTTTTTCTCAATCTGATCTAGTTCTTCATTTATTGCCTTCATCCAACTTTCATCTGTGCTTGCTTCAGCAACATTTTTGGGCTCAATGCTGGATAATAGAGAGTAGTTCCTTACTACTGTTCTCCTTGTCTGAATACCAACCGTGGGGTCCCCAATAATTTGCTCTCTGGGATGATTTTTCTGCCAGCTTCTTGTTTTGAATTTCTTGTTTTCTTCTACTTCTGGATCAATACTTAAATCATCTGGGTCAATTTCCTTATTCTCTTATGTTTCCTTTTCTTCATCTCCTTCAATAACTTCTTCATAAATAGGGTAGTTTTCTTCATAGCTAATTTCTCGTTCCCTACCTTCATCAACCTTAACATCGGCACTCTCCACAATTTTCTTTAGCCTTTTGTTATAGCATGTGTAGGCTTTGCTTTTTGTCGAATAGCCAAGAAAAATTCCTTCATCAGCTCTATCTTCAAACTTACCAAGATTATCTTCAGTTCTTTTGATGTAGCACTTGTTGCCAAAGACTTTGAAGTATCTTGTTGTTGCCTTTTTGCCGAACCATAGCTCATAAGGAGTTTTGCTTTCATGTGTCCTCAACATGCACCTATTTTGGATGTAAACCGTAGTATGAACTGCCTCTTTCCAGAATCTGTCTGCTATTTTGTTCTCTGTCAACATTGTCCATGCCATTTCCTGCACTGTCCTATTTTTTCTTTCAACAACACCATTCTGCTGAGGTGTCCTTGCTGCTGAAAACTATCTTCTGATCCCATATTTTTGACAGTACTCTACAAACTCCTCTGAGATAAACTCTCCTCCTCTATCTGATCTTAAGCATTTAATTCTTTTTCCTGTTTGATTCTCAACCTGGTGTTTGAAAGTCTTGAACATTTCAAAGGCATCTGATTTAAGCTTTAAAAATAGTACCCATGTCATCCTGGAATAGTCATCTATGCACAACATAAAGTATTTGTCACCATTTATGCTTTGTGTTCTCATGGGTCCACATAAGTCAGTATGAATTAGCTCTAAAGGTTTGCTGGTGAAGTATTCCTTTGATTTAAATGTGGATCTAGTTTGCTTCCCCTTTTGGCATGAAGCACAGATGCTATTTAATGGTTTGCCAATGGTGGGTATATCTCTTACTACCCTTTTTGAACTTATTTTTACCAGATTGTCAAAGCTAATATGACCAAGCCTCTTGTGCCACAACCAATTTTCATCTTCCTATCCAATCAAACATGCTCCTTCTGAAGTCTCTGAGAGAGTATATAGATTTCTAGAAGTCCTCGATCCAGTAGCTATCAGCTTCCCACTGTGTGCTTTTCTGACTTCACAGCCTTGCTTCTTAAAGATGACTTCATGACCTCTGTCATAGATTTGACTTACGCTCAGTAAGTTGTGCTTCAAACCAATCACAAACAGAACTTCTTTGGAATTGATCTTTCCATCACTTATCTTGACTGACCCTTTGCCAACTATCTTGGCTCCATCATTATTTCCAAACTTTACAGAGCCCCCTTCATATTTCTGTAACTTTTCAAATTTTTGTTTATCTCCTGTCATGTGACTGGGAGCATCCACTATCCAATATCCATGGTGCAGATTTGTTCTGTGCTTTGAATGTTGTCTGTACAATCAAGGATTCCTTTTCTTCCTTGGTTCGCTCCTTTTCTTTCCACTCTGGTTTGACTACAGTTTTGGTCACTTGTTTAGACTTTTCTTTGTCAGTAGCCTGTGCATGTTTTTCTGGGAATTTTTTGTTTTGCCTTAAACTGTTTGGTTGAGATCTTCTTCCCTGATATTTATTTGCTGCATATGTGCTTCTACAGTTTCTTGCAATGTGTCCAAAGTTATGACAGTTTATAGCATTCTACTGCATAATCCATCAAGGGTGAAAAGACATTTCTATCGGTGAAATTTCTTTGCCCTATATTATAAATGCAGTCTGAAATCTTATGACCGTAAGCATTGCATTTAAAACAATAACCAAAAAAGGATTGATTGAACCTGGGAGTTGGTCTTTGCCATTTTGTAGTAGGAGCCACAAATTTTCTTCTCCTTTGATGTGTGACGTTTGTGAATCCCTCATTGTCAGCACTCTTCTCGTGCCTGGCATTGTTGCTTTCTTTTGCATGATTCATTTTTCCTTGATCAACCTTGATCTTATCTTCTTTCTTTACTGGTTCTACAGTTATGGCCTTTGATCCACTTGACGATTCTCCTTCGACAAAGCCCAAGCCAAATTTGATGCCTGTAGTCCTCTGACTATTTATAATCTTTTCAAGCTTCGTAGAACTTCCTTCAAGTTTGTGATAGCAACTCAATTTTTGATTCTTTTCTTCTAGCCGCATTCTTAAGACAACAATCTCTTCTTCCAGCTTTGCTGCACTCATCTATTTTCATGGTTAATTGTACTTCGAGTTCTTCAGACATTTTCTTAAATTCTTTTGTCTCGTACTTTCAAACTGTTTATTATGTCATTCGCATCCTCAAGCTTTCTTGAGACCTTTTTATTCTTTTTCCTTTCTGTACTCAACTCTTTAAGTGCAGCAACCAACTCTCCTTCCAGATATACTTCAGCCTCATCCTTAATGTTTTTATCACCTTCCTATTTTTCTTCTATTTTTTCTTCTTCAAATGCCATGAACAGAGCTTCACCTGTTTCTTCTTCAGAATCCTCACCCGAGCTATCTTCAGAAGAGCTGACATTCTTGGATATGAAACTTTTCTTTTTGAAGTTGCTTTTTCTAAAATTTGGTTTCTTCTTCCAATCACTTCTTTCTTGGTGTGACCCTTCATCACTTTTGGTTTTCTCATTCATTGGACACTTAGCTGCAAAGTGACCGACGCCTCCACAATTGAAGCACTTAAATGGTAACTTTCCTCTATATTTTCCTTTTCCCTTTATAAGTTTCTGAACAAAGTTAGCTTCCATTTCATCCGATGTCTCTTCATCCTCAGATTCTTGTTCAGCTTTTATATTTTTGTGTGCTTTAAAAGTAGCTTCTCTGTCTATGGGCTTAGTTTGTCCTATTCTCATTTCGTATGTAGTCAAAGAACCATGCATCTCATCCATGCTAAAATTATTTAGATCTTTAGCTTCTTCTATTGCAGAAACTTTAGAATTAAATCTTTTGTGAAGAGTTCTAAGTACCTTTTTCACGATGACCGCATCTTCGATTTCTTCGTCGAGTCCTCTCGATCGCATTAATGATTCCATTGACTCTCAGCATATAGGCCTCTATGTTCTCATCGTCATTCATTTTTAATGCTTCGAACTGAGCTCGATGCATTTGTAGCTTGGCTTCCTTGATCTTGTTGTCTCCTTCATGAATGCTCTTCAGTTTGTCCCACATGTCTTTTGCCATTTTACAGCTCATGATCCTTATCAGTTCACTGTCTACTAGCCCACACATTATGGCATTCTTTGCTTTGGAGTTATTCTCAAACTTTTTCTTCTCGACAGTATCTATTGGAGGAGTAGCGGGTATTGTGTATCCACTTTCTACTGACTCCCAAATGTCGTATCCCAACGCACATAGATATGTCTGCATCCTGAGTCTCCAGAATGAGTAATTAGTTCCATCGAACAAAGGAGCTTTGTTTGATGAGAATCCTTCACCACCTGCCATTGTGTTTCTTCCAAGATCACCTTAGCTGATTAAGCTTGTTCAAGAACCTTGCTCTGATACCAATTGATATTCTCACAATGACACTGAGAGGGGGGTGAATCAGTGTAGCTATTTAAATTCAAATCTACAACTCTTAAAGCTGAAGCAAAGAGAACTTATAAGCAGGTAAAGCAATTATCACAAGAGAGCACACCACAACACACAATGTAACGAGGTTCACCAATTTGGCTACTCCTCAAGAATGACTGCTTGGACTACGGTCCAAATCCAGCCTTTGCAAAACACCAATTTTACAATCCGTTTACCAACACCCACTGGAAGGAGCACCAACCCCTGATTTATCTGCACCAATAGAAAGGAGCACCAACCCCTATCCAAGCACCAACTTGGATCACAGTTTTGAAAGCTATATCAATGACATAAAAATGCCTTCACTTTTACAAGACCCTGACTGGTCTATAATTTATCAAAACACAGTAAACACTTACTGCTCTGCTTGTCGCTCTCTTACAACACTCTTCTAACCCTCTTTCGATAGCACTTTCACACATTCAACGACAACTTAATTCTTCATGCAGACCTCCTTTTATAATAGGCTTTTCTCTCTATTTTTAACTTTCGTATTTACTCATGCAGACTATCAATAGCCACTTCTATGAGTAACTCCTTTTTGGCATAGTATTTTTGCATGCAACCTATTAATAGTTCTGTCTCTTGATTCGGACTGATAGTGTAATGGCTGCTCGATGGTTTCACTATGTCACGTGCCCCTGTAACTGCCATTCTTCCTTTAATGCACTGTTCTTATTTTAGCTTGCATGATTTCTATCTATAACTACCCCTGCAACTATCACACTAACTTCAGTTGACTCTTCTTATATTGGCTGCATGATTTTCCTCTGCAACTACCTCTGTAACTGTCGTTCTACTTCAGTTAACTATCCGTAATCGTGTTGTTGCGACCTGTCATGAAATCGTGACACTTCTGTCTCTTTGTACTCTTCTTCGCCTTTTACCCATGAAAACATGACATGTCATGATATCATGACATTTTTTGCCTCCTTGTCCTTTTCTCAGCTTGCACCTGCAAAAATAGAACATGTCATAAAATCATGACACTTTCGCTGCCTTGAGCTCTTCTCTGTCTCTTGCTCATAAAAATATAACATGTCACAAAATCATGACACTTTCACTTCCTTGCACTCTTCTCTGCTTGCACTAGCGAAAACATGACATGTCACGAAATCGTGACACCTTTCGCTTTCGTACACTCTTCTCTGCAAGCACTAGCAAAAACATGACATGTCATGAAATCATGACACCTTTCGCTTTCGTACACTCTTCTCTGCAAGCACTAGCGAAAACATGACATGTCACGAAATCGTGACACCTTTCACTTTCATACACTCTACTTGGCTTGCACTAGCAAAAATAGAACATGTCACAAAATCGTGACACTTTCGCTACCTTGTGCCTTTTCTATCTTTGGCCCACAAAAACACATGTCACGAAATCGTGACACTCTCGCTGCCTTGTCTCTTTTCTTGCCTTGACCCCGTAAAAATAGAACATGTCACGAAATCATGACACTTTCGCCTCCTTACTCTATCTCTCCTCTTCGGGTCATGAAAACCATACATGTCACGAAATCGTGACACTTTTCTTTGCGAGCTCCTTCTCTCGAACTTGTCACGAAATCGTGACACATTTTCGTCCGTACTACCTCTCTTGCAAATTGTCATGAAATCGTGACACTTTTCCTTGCAAGCTCTTTCTCTCAAACATGTCACGAAATCGTGACACATTTTCATCGTACTGCCTCTCTTGCAGATTGTCGTGAAATCGTGACACTTTTCCTTGCAAGCTCTTTCTCTCAAACATGTCACGAAATCGTGACACATTTTTGTCCATACTACCTCTCTTGCAGATTGTCGTGAAATCGTGACACTTTTCCTTGCAAGCTCTTTCTCTCAAACATGTCATGAAATCGTGACACATTTTCATCCTACTGCCTCTCTTGCAGATTGTCACGAAATCGTGACACTTTTCTTTGCAAGCTCCTTCTCCCCGAACATGTCACAAAATCATGATAGTTTTCCTTGTGCTTTCTCTCTCTTCGAACATGTCATGAAATCATGATAGTTTTCCTTGCGCTTTCTCTTTCGTCCAACATGTCACGAAATCATGACAGTTTTCCTTGCGCTTTCTCTCTCCTTCAACATGTCATGAAATCATGACAGTTTTTCCAGCATTTTCTCTCTCCTCCAATATGTCACGAAATCATGATAGTTTTGCCAGCATTTTCTCTCTCCTTCGATATGTCGCGAAATCATGACAGTTTTGCCAGCATTTTCTCTCTCCTCCGATATGTCACGAAATCATGACAGTTTTGCTAGCATTTTCTCTCTCCTCCGATATGTCACGAAATCACGACAATTTTGCCAACATTTTCTCTCTCCTTCGATATGTCGCGAAATCGCGACAGTTTTCTTACTTGTCTTTTTCTTTGATCTTTTGAATGTTGGCCACTTCTGTCTTCTTGGATATTCATTGTACATGCTCTGACTGACCTCTGAACTCCTGTCCACTGCATCAACTGATCTATCTGTCTGTGTTGACAACAATGACAATACTGTTTCTGCACCTTGCTCAACAAGATCATGGTAGATAAATCTATTAGGTCTCATACTAATTGTGGCACCCTAAAATTGGCGCAGTAAATCTGGAATAATTACATTCACCTTAGTAAATAAATTTAAATTCAAATTTAACCTCCCAAACCGCCCGTTAACCACCGAGAAACCCGTTTCCTCCTTTTTTGTGCCATTTTTAGCAGTTGTTTTGACCGTTTGACGATATCATCTTCGATCAGACGATATCGCCCTAGATTTGAAGATTTCGTCTAGACTAGAACGTCCAGACGATTTTTTCGCAAAACTAAATTTGCATAGTTGGAATCCATTCCAACGGGTCTCCAATCCAGGCAGAAGCGTGTCTACACCGTTGGGACCCTTCCCCCGTTGGAGATCTCCCAAATTGGGATGATCTCCAACCTCCCAACAACTATCCTATGCCTATTTAACTCTAAGACCTTTTCCCTCCCCAACCCCTGGCTGAATTTTTATGCAAATTGAACCCTTATGCTCTAAAACATCGTAATTCATATTTTGCATTAGTCCTATAGTCATTTCATTGCAGGTACACCACTAGTTTTCAGCCGGAGCCAGCACCTATCGCAGCCGACGAACCTGTCAAGATCGGAGGCGATCTCATCAAATTCGAGATGATTTCGTACTGATGCGAGACGATTTCGACTGCAGAACACATCGAGGCAATCAGTGCCTGGAGTTTGCTCTTTTGTCTTTTTTTTTTGTCATTTTATGCTATAAATTATATTGTTTATTCAATTTTTATACTATATTGCATTTGGAGTTCACCCATTTTGTCTAGTTTGCATATTAAGATCATATTCTGCTATCTAAACACAGTTATTTGCATTTACTTTTGTTCTTGCATATTGTTCAAATACTCCTATTATTGTTTCATATAGTTTGCCCCTGTTTGCAAAATAGAATTTCTTGTATTTCGCATCTGTTTGCTGTTTTGCAGGTCTCTGATGAATTCGTCTGACGAATTCGTCAGATTGCAGATGATCCTATCAGTTTAGAAAATTTTATCAAATTGAAGGCAATTCTGTTGAATTGCAGACGATCCAGACTGCTTCAAGCTTCAGAAACTCCATCAGACTTTCGGATCAGGTAATCTTCATTGGCCTCCTACAAATTCTTTGTTTTTGTTTTCCTTTATGTTTGTTGTATGCATTTAAATTGCATTTTCATGTAGTTTAAGTTAGAATCATTCGGCCAAACCTAGGATGAATGTTTAAAAATAAAACAAACTCATCAAAACTCATTCCCAAAACCTAGGCATGGAAACTTCCGTCAAATGTTTCCTGGTGAACCCACCATCCGTTGAAAAATCACCAAAATGCACCTCCCTTGAGAGGCGGGACCTTCGCAAAGTCCTCTCGTCCGAGGTACCGCATCATCCTTTTCCCATCCTCCTTTCGGGCGCGGATCCAATAGCCTGAATGTAGGGGTGTGAAAAATTTGGAGCGATACATTTTGGTGAACCCGACGTGAATGCATCATAACCTTTTGAACAAAAACAAACAAAGAAAAAAAAAAAAAAAAAAACAACTAAAACTTAGATGCATTTTAAAAAACATATAAGGTTCAAAATCATGTTTAGATGGTAGCTCCTAAAAAGAGGTTAGCAGTTACTATAAACGTAGTAAACCAATTAGCGGCCATAGAAGTTAATTCTGTCCTTAGTGTCCCTGAAGCAAGTAGAAATCAATCCTTGTGGGACGAGCTTATCAGGAGACTTAGTATCATTTCATCTAGGTCCACATAACTTAAATAGATTAAGAGGCTAGTCTTGGATAGAATCTTGGATCCTCATCAATTAGTGTTCTATCATGAACTTCAGAGAGCTTGCCATAGGTGGCTAGCCTATAGGAGAGCTCTTGTATCTGCAAAATTTTTAACTTTCAGGGAAGATCTTGAAAGCACCGTTATAGTGCGCCCATTTCTAGTTCATATAGATTCCTTAGAAGATGATCTTATAGTTAGGATAATATGGAACAAAACTCCTAGAGCTATGTTATATTGTAAATATTGTCGTGAGAATTATTATTTCCAACCGGGATCTGAGATAGACAATATCACCATAGCCCTTTTCATCAAATTCTTAAAAGAAAACTTTCAATTTGAAGAAGAACATTTCATGACCCCTGAACAGCTTGAACCAATTAATGATATTCATAAATTATTCATAGAAGATTAGTTCATCTACTTTCAGCCTTATTATTATTGTGTTCATTTATTGTTTCATTTGCTGTCTTTATTATATTGTTTCAAAGAAAAACTAAAAATAAAAAATTAAAAAACATAGTAAAAAACTTAAACATTTCATTTACAATATTGCATTAGGTATATATAAATATATACCTTTTAATTTGTTGCATATATATATATATATATATATATATATATATATATATAAATATATATATATTTTCTGAAATCAAAACTTATCACCATGACTAAACTTAGGAATGGTAAAGAAATTTTATGAGAAGGAGAAGATTGGCTACAAAATACAACTGAAAACCCAAATGTCCTTCTTGGAGATACAAATCTGAAAGGTGAAACTCTAGGTCAATCAAATGAAGACTTAGGTGAAGATAAGGAACAAGAAGGAAGTGTTAAAGAATCTTCGTCCCCTAGAATAGCTCCAAATGGAGGCATTACTTTTGACAATGCAGAACATTTTCAAAAATTTCTTAATCAACATATAGACGTCCTTAATGTGGCAGTCCGTATTGATAAATGGGAAATTAGTGATGCTCAAACAACCTTAGAACGGGCGCTTGATATGCAAACTAATCCCTTGTCTTTCATTTATCAAGAAAGTGATAAGGGTGGACCATCTAATGCGAATATGGTCACTATAGCCCAAGACATGACCAAACAACAGGTCACCCAACCTCCTAAGCAACCTGTTACTCAACCTAAAATCACTCCCACACAAAAGAAAATTCCCTTCACTACTTCCTTCCTCCAAAAAGTTGAGAAAAATGCTTTAAATAGACAAAAATCTAAAACAAAGCCAAATACAAACTTTCAACAATCTATAATACAACACAATCCAACTTCAAAACACCTTCATAATATTCTTCCTATCAATGTTTTACACAATAGTAACATGGCATCTAATCTGCATGTTCCTCCATCCTACGCCCATAACACTTATGACAATGCCCCACCGAATCAATATGGGGGGCAAACTAGTAGTTTGGAATCTATGGTGAAACAATTGGCTTCACGTATGGACCAGATAGATCCCTACCGTCCCTCGTATAATTATCGAGAGATTTGTAGCCAACCATTGGATCCCATAGTGGTAGCTCAACCATACCCTAAAAATTTTCCCATGCCCATCCTGCCTATCTATAAAGGAACCGAAGATCCCATAGAACATCTTCGCACGTTTAGGATAGCATGTCACGACATATCGCATAATGACTTGCTATTACTAAAAATGTTCCCCAAAAGTTTAGGTGGAATGGTGTTAGAGTGGTATTATCAATTGCCCACTCATTCCTTAAGAAAATTTGAAGAAACATCTGAGTCATTTGTTCATCAATTTAGTGCCTACATCGAGAGGCATGTAACTATTAAAGACCTATACAATTTAAAACAAGATAAAGATGAATGTTTTGCTGATTTCTTAGCAATATGGAGACAATTGACAGGAAAACTGCACTTTGTGCTACCCTATAGGGAAATGTTAGACATTTTCATTAACAATTTACAAGAACAACTTTCTTATGAGCTATCAACAGCTACTTTGACTACCTTCAATCAAGCTATAGATTTAGCTCGAAGGGTATAATATGCCCTCATTAGGAGAGGCCAACTTAGAAAGAAGGATGATGAGAAAACATCTAGAAATCAATATAAAAACAAACAGGTTGTCGATGATGGAGTCATCGACACAGAAAATGTTGCTAATGCCAATGCAACAAAAACAACAGAAAAATTCATCTTGAAACCTCCCGATAAGCCTCCTCGAGAGTTCACTAGATTAAACCAACCTTTATCAACTATTTTACCTCAACTTCTTGAAAGAGGTTTAATCCAATCGCCAGCTATCCGGGAACCTGACCCAAGCATACCCGAATATAGAGTTGATTTGCACTGTGATTTTCATAGAGGTCCTGGACATTCTACCAACGCTTGTAAGATATTGAAACATAAAATACAAGATTTGATTGACAATAATGAAATGGAAGTGCAAGCCTTCCAACCTAAACAAAACCCTCCTAATAATACCCAAAATATTGTTCCCCAAAATCAAAATTAGAATGCCAATCAAACTTTAGACATATTTCAACACCCTTTACCAAGACATGGTAAAGAGATAGCCAATCAAATTGAACATCACAATGTTCCCCCTCCTACCCGATATGTAGGAACCATTAGCAGGCAATTACCTGTTCAGGACTCTCACACATTCGACACAACCTTATCCCTGGTTACAACCAGGATCTTACATAATTTTCAAACTTCTGATTCTAGCGATATAGAGTCAAATAGTGAGAGTGAAGTAGACACCATTCAATCGAATAGTTCTAAAAATGAATCAGATCCTATTCAACCTATCACAGATGCTAATGTTCCAGAAGAACCATTTCCCAAAAGAGTCACTACTCGACCTTCTTCTAATGAAGTCCTTCCTTATGAACAAGCCATAAACTCTCAACCGAGACCGTTCAACATTGTCACTATAACATTGTAGGTACCATCGGAGTCGTCACCCGACAACAAGCTCAAAATCCCCAACAAGAACCAAACCAGAATGATGGATCAGCTCCATTTGTTCTAAAAAATCCTAATAAAGGAAATCATGCTCCTATTGTTCAAACTAAACCTCCTTACAACATTAATGAGCAATTGTCTAATACCACCGCCAGAATCTCCCTTTTAGATTTATTAAGATCCTCTCCCACCCATAGGGATGAATTGATGCTTACTTTGAGCCAGATGATGGTACCTCAAAACATCCAACCTGAAGCTATGGCCAATACTATCATCACGCGAGAGATTGATTGTATTGACTTTCGGGATAAAGATATCCCACAACACAGCTTTACGCAAGGATAATCCCTTGTATATTACAGCTTTAATTGGGGATGTAGCTGTCAAACGAGTCCTGATTGATAATGGCTCATCTCTAAACATCGGAACCTTTGACTTCTACCAACGATTTGGTTTTAGAAGTGATAAAATGAAGAATACTGATATGATTATCAAAGCCTTTAATGACGAAACACAAGAAACGTGTGGAGTCATTACCCTCCCATTGCAAGTTGGTCCTAGAACCCTTGAGAAAACTGTGTTCATTGTACATTGCCCAAAGATCGTACAATATACTTTTGGGTCACCCTTGGATTAATGCCATGCGAGCAGTCCCATCAACTTTACACCAATGTGTTAAGTTTGAGTTTAAAAATTAGTTGGTCACTATTCATGGTGACCCTAGACCTTTTGATATGTGTGCATTGGCAGAACCAGTTGGAGTGCAATTTTGCCCTGCTCTGTCATCCACATATCCTACTTCTCCTTCATCTAAAACTATGAAATATAAACCCATAATTTCATCTATTCCTCCTCCATTAACTTCATCTTCCCATATAGATCAACCACCTTCTAAACTAATTACTGTAGAACTTAAAAAAGATCTTAAAACTACAACCAATTCTTCAAGTTCTAATCCCATAAATTCAAAACCTTCAGACACATCTATCATACCTTCCACATCTCAAAACATAGGTAATAAGCCTTCTACATCTTATGCCCTTTTTGATGATCTTTTACCAAATTTATCTACAACCTTAATATCAGAAAAAATGAATGCTTTCATGCAAGATTCAGACCTTTTAAATCAATTACCGCCATCTCCTCGTACTTTGGGCCTCCCACAACCTATGGGAAGTACTTACCAAGTCGGGAGTTGCGCCTTCATGTACAAAGGATATGACTGGGGAAGAATCACTCAGAATATCAAAACCCATCATGATGGATATGCTCGGTGCTATTTTACCAACGATTATATTAAAGCTAAACCCATGATGCTTAAAATGGGATATAAAGGGAAAGGCTTAGGACCTTTCCAAAATGGCATGAAAGAACCTTTCGAGGTAGAACCATGGCCTGCCCGATGTGTTGTGGGCCTATTACCTAGTTAGGGTCAACCCTTTCCTTTTGAGGATGATGATAATCTCATATGCTATCAAGACTATTTGGATAGACATGTTGATTTACCTCTTAAAAATCCATCATTTTCATGCAACATGCTATCCATAGCATACCCCGAAATGATTGTCGACCCCGATGAAGAGTTGGAAGGAGATATCTTCCATGATGTCTCTGTTGAAGAGATGTTGTACAACGGGTTTTATTTTGATGGTTCTATACCAACCATAGCTCAACTTGAGGCCGCTGACCCTCAGAACGAATTATCCAAATTAACTTTACAAGAGTTACAAGAGTTGGGCGTTTCACCCGCCCCACCTAATTTTGAAAGATATCTACACATGGAGGTAGAAAATGTCATTAAAATTAATATTGGAACTGAGGACAACCCTCACATAATCAACATTGGAGCAGAACTAAGTCAAGAAAAACAAGAACAATACATTGCATTTCTTAAAGAGTATGAAGATGTCTTCACTTGGACATATGAAGATATGCCAGGTCTAGACCCTTATTTAGTCATGCACCATCTAGTGGTCCATCCGGATGCTAAACCTGTTAAACAAAAACTTAGAAAAATGCATCCCAAAGTGGCTCTGCTAGTCAAAGGGGAGTTAGAAAAACTCCTGAATGTTATCTTCATACAAGATATTGATTATGCTGAATGGATCTCCAATGTAGTTCCAGTCACCAAGAAAGAAGCCACCAAAGTTAGGGTTTGCACAGATTTCAGAGATATTAACGTTGATGCCCTAAAGACAACTTTCCTCTTCCAAATATGGATCAAATTATTGATTTTACTGTCGAAAGTGGGATGATGTCCTTAATGGACGGATTCTCCGGCTATAATCAGATCAGGATAGCTCCTGAAGACCAGGCTAAAATAGCCTTCATTACCCCCTGGGGTACCTTTTGCTGGAAAGTGATGCCCTTTGGCCTAAAGAATGCCGGGGCAACTTATCAATGGGCTATGACCTACATCTTTCATGATATGATGCATGATATCCTACATGATTATGTAGATGATATTATAGCTCGCTCTCTTATTGAAGATCATCATTTAGACGATTTAAGAAAAGTTTTTAATCGATTACGATAATATCTCATTCGATTAAATCCAGCAAAATGTATATTCGGAGTTAAATCTGGCAAGTTATTAGGGGTTTTAGTTTCTTTACATGGTATCAAAATTGACCCTCTCAAAATTGCGGCTATCACTGATATGCCCGCACCCACTAATATATCTAAATTACGAAGTTTACAAGGTAAACTTCAAGCTATCTGTCGCTTCATTGATAAGCTGGCGGACAAAACTGGTCCCTTTCTTAAACTCCTTAAGAAGTACATCCCCTTTAATTGGGACACAGAATGTAGAGAAGCTTTTGAACTTCTCAAGAAATATCTCCTTAACCCTCCGATGCTTTCACCGCCTAAATCTTATCACCCATTTCTTTTATATATTTCTGCTTCAGATTCTGCCTTAGGAGCTATGTTAGCTCAGCTTGATGATGAAAAATGAGAACGTGCTAATTATTACATTAGCCGCACCTTCATCAGTTATGAAACCCGCTATACAGCGTTAGAGAAGTTGTCTAGTAGTCGTGTTTGCTACGCAAAAATTACGACATTACATGCTTAGCCAAAAAATGTATGTCATTTCCAAATATGATCCTTTAAGATACCTCATGACTCGACCTTATTTATCGGGTCACACAGCCAAGTGGGTTCTTGCTCTAAGTGAGTTTGATCTCACCTTCATAGGATAGAAGTTTGTTAAGGGTCAAATCATAGCAGATCAATTAGCTGCTGCACCCTTAGAGTCTACTCATCCCCTCATTATCGAGTTTCCTAATGAATGCCTTCAATTAGAGGCAGACCTTGTTGAACAATGGTCCTTATACTTTGATGGAGCCCGATGCATGAGTGGGGCTGGCGTGGGTATTATTTTAATATCTCTGCAAAAACATCTTATTCCTCTATCCTTCAAACTAACATTTGCTTGCACCAACAATATTGTTGAGTATGAAGCTCTAATCCTTGGATTACGAGCTGCTTTAGTGCTTAAAATTAAAAACCTCTTAGTTTTTGGGGATTCCCAATTGGTTATAAACCAAATTAATGAATTTTATCAGACCAGAGATGATAAAATTCATCCATATAAGGCCTATGTTTTACAACTAATGGCCTTGTTTGATCAAGTTACCTTGGAAGCCATTCCTCGAACTAGCAACCGTGCAGCCGATGCCATGGCCGCCGCTGCATCTCTCTTGCCCTTGGAGTTAGACGACGAATATGCCACTATCATCATTCATCGACTCCAGGAACCCGCTTCACATAAGTCATGCTTAGAGCCTTTGGATGTGTTTCTAATCAAGGAAACCACTCCTGAACTCTGTATACAAACATATTTGATTTCCTCCAAAATGGGACTTTCCCTGCTAATTCTAATCGCAACTAGCGTCGGTTATTACGTCGATGAGCAAGTCGATTTGTAATCATTGGCAATACTTTATATAGGAGATCTTTTGAAGGTATCCTATTAAGATGTCTAAATTTAGAAGAGTCTAAATCAGCCTTAAGTGAAGCCCACGATGGATCTTATGGAGGACACTTTAGTGGTAGCATCATTGCTAAAAAGCTCCTTCGGATAGGATACTTTTGGCCTACCATGGAAACAGATGCACATGAATATGTGTGCCATTGCGACAAGTGTCAAAAACATGCTGACCTTGTCCATACACCTGCACAAGCGCTGCAGGCTATTTCTTCTCCTTGGCCCTTTTCTAAATGGGGCTTGGATATTATTGGTAAAATTAATCCTGTCTTCTGATGGACATAAGTTCATCATAATCGCAACTGAGTATTTCACGAAGTGGGTTGAAGCTATGCCTTTAGCTTCCTGCACTGGTTCACAGGTCTCTAAATTCATTTTTAATCAAATCATCTGTAGGTTCGGAATTCCTGCAAATCTCATCTCTGACAATGGAACTCCATTCAAAAATAAAGATGTTAAAAAATTATGTCAAAAATATAAGATTCAACATCGCTGGTCTACTCCCTATTATCCTCAGGGTAATGGTCCAGAAGAAGCTTCTAACAAAACTCCAATCAAAATTCTCAAAAGACTAGTCAATAAAACTGGCCGTGACTGGCATATTCAATTATATCCAGCCCTGTGGGCTTATCGAACTAGTATTCGAACCCCCACGGGCACTTCACCATTTGTTTTGGTATATGGTGCCGAAGCGGTTTTTCCATTTGAATTAGAAGTTCCTTCTTAGGCTCGCTACTTCAAGACACCGAAGTAGGAGATGAATATCGCGCTGGCAGACTCAGTCAGCTAGAACTCCTAGACGAAAAATGCATCAATGCTTTAGAGCATCTCCGTGCATACCAAAACAAGCTTAAAAGAGCATATAATAAGAAATTTCGTCATCGATCCTTTGAGATTGGCGATCTTGTTCTAAAAGAAAATAAAAAAAATACAAATGCAACCAAAGAACTGAAAGGTAAATTTGAGCCCAACTGGCTCGGACCATACATCATTACTACAAAATTTGAATCAGGAGCATATAAATTGTCTACCTTAGATGGTAAAGAACTTAAAGAACCCATGAATATTTTACATCTCAAAAGTTATTATGCATAAATTTGATTATTTCATCCATGTATATATTTGTTCAAAATCATTATCTTGTATTTCTTTCAATTTATCCAAAAACCTCAAAAACGTTCATAAAATCTTCAAAAATATTCAAAAATATTTATTGCATTTATTTTGTAAAGTTCCTTTTGCTTTCAAACAAAAATCAACATAAAAATCCAAAAATAGCTATATGCTTAACTCTTTCGAAACCAAAAAATTATACAGAATAAAGAGGGAGTCAACATTCTCAAAAACTTCTTAAAACAGTATTTATATCTATATTTTCTTACAATTATTACAGTTATATGTTTCAACTTATTTTGGATAAAACTAGCATTTATTTGGCATCCCTCACTTGCACACTCACACAATAAATATCTTGATTTTATCTGGCATGATTACTAATCTCTCTTATATCAAAGTTCACAAAAATCAATTAAATAAAGTTTGAGCATAGAGAATTGATCTTGGTATTTACTTAAACCAAGCACATCTTTTGTAATTTCCATGTTTTGCTACATAGTAGAACTGATTTCTTGAGTGAAAAATTTCCCTTGCTATCCTATCATGCACATGGTCTAGAATCTTTGAGAATTGGCAAAAGGACAAGCTCACCCCTACCCAGAATAAAAATCCCTTGCTCTACAGCTAATCCGAGCAAGTATCCCTAGAAAAGAAAAAGAAAAAGAAAAGAAAAATTCAAGAAAAAGAGAAAAGAAAAATGTTCTTTTATATCATTACAACAATGCTACAAGCATTATCAAGCAAAATAAAAATAAGAAAAGTTCAAAAGAAAGCAAGAAAAGCAATAAAATCCCTTTCCCTACCCTTTGAAAAGAAAAGAAGGGTTGATGAGCTTGAATCCCTGGAATTCTCAATTATTCGAAAACTGTGAGGTAAGCCCCATAACAGGTGGTTTGTGCCCAACCTTCTTGGCCTTGGGTAACTCCTAGCATGGCGATATGTCTGTCACATTAGCGACCTTATTTTGTACAGACCTCTGTCTGCTCATGGATTAGCTAGCTCTTGATAATCCGACCTACATAGTAGCCTAGTATGGTTATATGCATCTACATCATGGTTAATGAACACTTCGTTGGTTTATTCAAATCACTTGTATCATAGTATCTTGCTCAAAACTGGTAACTGAACCATACAATTACACACACATTTGTATTTGAGAGATTTTGTCTATCATTATGATAAATCAATATTGGCAATGAATTCACTTATGCACATGGGATTCCTTAAAAATATAACTTTTGTCTTCAAAATACTTTGAAATATTATTTTGCAACTTGTTTGGAATAATCAAGTACAATTATTTAACAACATATCATATATATCTTATCGAACTTTCGCGACGATGGTATAATTCCAAAACCAAAATTGGAATTTTATGCTTAGCACAAGTCCTCATTTTCATCTTTTCTGTTCATTAAAAATCAATCATGCAATAAAACTATCTATTTTCTTTGATCTTCGCGATGATGGTATAAGTCTATACCTACATATTCTATGCCTAGCGCAAACCATTGTAACAATATTTTTTTCTCAATTTATCAAAATTCATAAAAACCATATGACTTCATTTTATTACACAAATTATGCTTTTCAAAAAAAAACACATTTTTATTATTTCATATCATTATGTCAACCTTTGCATTTTGCAATGATGGTATAATTCTTAAGGAATCATTCAAAAAAAATTATCACACTTAGGAATTTATGCCTAGCAAAAATTATTTTACAACATTTCATGCATAATATTTTCATGGAAATCTGAAAACAAACCATCATCATCATCATCATTTGCATCGTCACAACAAAGTCTTAAGACAGTCTCTTAAGCACTCTTTTCTTTTAACAATATTTCTATCCTGGGACTAGCTTGACGACCGAGTGAGCAGCAACTCCATGAAATGGTCTATAATAGCGACAATGTCCTTTGAAATTATTGTTAGAAATCTCTTTTTATCACATTTCATTACAACCAATCAATTTTTTACATCAGGTTATTTCATTTAAAATATTTAAAGCATGACATCCAAGTTATAATATTTTCCAAAACGACATAATTACATGAATCATCAATAAAATCATTACATCAATCAACTCAAATCAATCAATCAAACATAAAAAGCATCATAAGCATCACATAAGACAAGTCATGATCAAAAATATCTCATCTATATATATCAACAGAATATATACATCATCAAAACTAGATTGGTATGCCACAATCTGTACCTCGACATACTCAATCCTCTATCAATACAAGTATAATACAATATCAGTGGTAGTATCCCGCCCTCTAGCCTCGAGAGCCTCTAGAGCTCTTGGCCTCATCTCCTCCCCCGCCCTACGGAGGACGAGGTGGTCCCATCGTAGTATGTGTGGTACTACGAGTCCTCGTCATCGACCGGGATGAGCTCCTCGTCGACCCTGTCCTGATAGGATCTGCTATGGCAGGTGGTAGCTATACCCTCTGGCCCTCTAGCACCGCCTGGTAGTATAGCGCTTGATAGAATGCGGTCTGAGAAACCGACCGCAGCAGCTCCTGAGTGCTTACCCCTCCGCCTCGTGCCTTGAGACGAGCATTCTCGTCTCGTAGATGCGACACCTTAGCCTAGTGCTGTGCAGCTACATCCTGTAATGTCTGCACCTGAGCTCACAGACGATCTCTATCTGCTCAGAGAGTAGCCATCTCGCTACTCTCTCCAATGTCCACACCCTTGCCCTTATCAGGCGATGGTGGCCTCTATGGAGATGGGGGTCTCACCTCCCTCCTCTCCTTCTCCCTCTGCTGTGGCCTCTCCTGTGCCTGTGGCCTCCTCTGCTCTCCTCTACCATGACCCCGGGCTGCCTCTACCACTACCTAGCATCGCCTCCCTATCTGACGCACAACTATGTGGATCGGTCCCTGAGCCCTCGTCATCTGAGGACGGTGGATGCCTGTGTACCAGGCATCATAGCCATCGACTACCCCTGCATCATCCCCATCCACTGGCTGAATGGGGGCATCATCCGTGTCCTGACTCCGGAATCACCGCATATCCGGAGCCCCGCTAACTATGGTGTTATCCCGGACGATGCCGGGAAAACTCATAATCCCTGAGAGATGGGATCCCCTGCTGTAGACCGAACTGTCACAAAACTCGGTCATAGCGGTGGAGCTCCACCTCTACCCTCTCCATTCGTAGCCAGCAGACTCGCCTAATGTGAGACAGCTCCTGTCCGTCCTCTGGCCACCCTGGATGCTCTCTCCATGGCCTCCAGGTGATCTGGTCTGGGACCCAGTCATCCAGTAGTCTTCGAGACACCGGCAGGTCGATCCGTCGCTGTGCCCCTCTCCGGAGCCACCAGTAGAAGACTCGGGGCCTCTCCTCGTCAACCCCTATCAGTGGAAGCCCTACCGACCTTCGCACCGTAATGTGCTCCCAGCACCAAACCTGTAGGAGCGATGTCATGACCAGACATCGGCCGCCATTGTATACGACCCCATGCAGGATCCTATACAATGGGCATAGAACAAAGCTGCCCTAAGCAAATCTGTATCCATGGTTGCACATGTCGCAGATCACATCTACCAGCATCCATGGTACCTTGCATCCGCTCTGGTGGCACAGCAGAAGTCCACAAACCACCCCAGCCAAAACTCATGTCAATGTAGATGCCCCAGGCATCTGGCGTAGTGCCTCGATGTTCACTTCGCCGTTCTCCAGGGTGAAGCTCGGGTCACCGCAGAGTTGTCCCATTGCGTGGCCCTGATTGGCCGTAGGTGTGATCATCCTCCCTTGTATGGGGATTCTAAGAATCCTCCATACATCCTCTAATGTGGGAGTCATCTCCCCTGTCGGTAATCGGAAGCATGAAGAGCCCGGGTACCTCCTCTCTGCTAGGGCCGTCAGTAGCCCCATGTCTGTAGATACTTGTGGCATCTCTGCCACATGTAGTAAGCCGGCTCGTGCCAGCTGATCTTGCTCTGCCTGTGTCAGAGTGGCCAAGTCATCTCTTAATCCTCCATATTTCCACTCTCTGCTCTTTAGTAATCCTCTTTGCAAGCATAAACATCAAAACAACAAACAATCATTAATAACAATTTTAGCAATCAATAATGCAACTTAAAGATCAAAATTTTGTAATCGATGATATCGCCCACTATTGGCCGATATCGTCCGAAATTTGAGCAAAATCGTCTTCGATTTTGCGTGTCGAAATCGTCTCTAATTTGACGAAATCGTCCCTTTTTCGCCGATTTCGCCCTTGGGCGAAATTGACGAACTTGAGACGATTTCGTCGAACTAGGGATGATTTCATCCGAACGACGTCGATGGCCAAAAACGGCCGCGATGCTCAAAATTCATCTTAAAATCTATCTACAAAGCATGTAAATTCAAATTAAATCAATCTAAACTAAGTTTAAACCCTTACCCGTAGACCGCGGTAGACCTCTGTAGATCTGTGCGCTGTCTCTACCATTTTTGCTCTAGAGCTCTAAAAATAGTAAAATGAACAGTAACAATGAATTAGGGTTTTACCCTATTTTTCTTAATTTTATTCAAAATAATTCAACAATAATTTTTGCTTTTTCGTGTTTTTACCGCAAACGTTCGATTTGGGTAAAAACACGGAGGGGGCACCATAGTAAGCTGTCGTACGATTCGACCAAGAATCGTCACCTAAAAATAGGAATAATTTTTTGCTTTCTCGTAGATCGATAAGAACTCATCTTTAACGCATTTTTTGCGGAAAATTCGCTAAAGAGGGGGCAAAATGTAGCACCCTAAAATTGGCGCAGTAAAATTGGAATAATTACATTCACCTTAGTAAATAAATTTAAATTCAAATTTAACCTCCCAAACCGCCCGTTAACTACCGAGAAACCCATTTCCTCCTTTTTCGTGCCATTTTTAGCAGTTGTTTTGACCGTTTGATGATATCGTCTCCGATCAGACGATATTGCCCCAGATTTGATGATTTCGTCTGGACTAGAACGTCCAGACGATTTCATCACAAAACTAAATTTGCATAGTTGGAATCCATTTCAACAGGTCTCCAATCCGGGGAGAAGCGTGTCTGCGTCGTTGGGACCCTTCCCCCGTTGGAGATCTCCTAAATTGGGATGATCTCCAACCTCCCAACAACTATCCTATGCCTATTTAACTCTAAGACCTTTTCCCTCCCCAACCCCTGGTTGAATTTTTATGCAAATTGAACCCTTATGCTCTAAAACATCGTAATTCATATTTTGCATTAGTCCTATAGTCATTTCATTGCGGGTACACCATCGGTTTTCAGCCGGAGCCAACACCTATCGCAGTCGACGAACCTGTCAAGATCGGAGGTGATCTCGTCAAATTCGATACGATCTCGTACTGATGCGAGACGATTTTGACTGCAGCACACATCGAGGCAATCAGTGCCTGGAGTTTGCTCTTCTGTCTTTTTTTTTTTGTCATTTTATGCTATAAATTAGATTGTTTATTCAGTTTTTATACTATATTGCATTTGGAGTTCACCCATTTTGTCTAGTTTGCATATTAAGATCATATTCTGCTATCTAAACACAATTATTTGCATTTACTTTTGTTCTTGCATATTGTTCAAATACTCCTATTATTGTTTCATATAGTTTTCCCCTGTTTGCAAAATAGAATTTCTTGTATTTCGCATCTGTTTGCTGTTTTGCAGGTCTCTGATGAATTCGTCTGACGAATTCGTCAGATTGCAGACGATCCTGTCATTTTAGACGATTTTATCAAATTGAAGGTGATTCTATTGAATTGCAGACGATCCAGACTGCTTCAAGCTTCAGAAACTCCATCAAACTTTTGGATCAGGTAATCTTCATTGGCCTCCTACAAATTCTCTGTTTCTATTTTTTTTTTGTTTGTTGTATGCATTTAAATTGCATTTTCATGTAGTTTAAGTTAGAATCATTCGGCCAAACCTAGGATGAATGTTTAAAAATAAAATGAACTCATCAAAACTCATTCCCAAAACCTAGGCGTGGAAACTACCATCAAATGTTTCCTGGTGAACCCACCATCCGTCGAAAAATCACCAAAATGCACCTCCTTTGAGAGGCGGGACCTTCGTAAAGTCCTCTCGTCCGAGGTACCGCATCATCCTTTTCCCATCCTCCTTCCGGGTGCGGATCCAATAGCCTGAAGGTAGGGGTGCAAAAAATTTGGAGCGATACACTAATAAGGCCCCTCATACAGAGCTACAAATTCAAAGGCCTCATACAGCTGATATGATAGATCAATCACAAAGTTTGGCTTCAGAGTAGAGACAATGCATATTCCAAGTCTAGTTGGAATATGTGCACCTAGAGTGTGAGAACCTCAAGCATGAGGACTCTCAACATAAAATGTTGCTTAATAAATATTTTTATGAGTAGCACCTATGAGAACAACACATCCTTGATAAAAAGGAGAGTGAAGAAAGAGAGGATAGACTAGCTCAAGCTAATCTACCTCCTCATGGTGAGTATAGGGAATGCAACCAAATATGTGTTGCATCACAGCTAGAACTACACCCTAAACAAGTTGAAAACCATACTCATCGTATGACCCAACATATAAAACAACACCAAGAACTAGGATAGCATGGCTGTACCTAGTATGAAGAATTAGAGGGAGATGAACAAGATCAACAATATTTCAAAATATATCTTATAGACGTGGATGATGAGCCCAATCCTCCACCTCGACCTAAAAGAAATCTACCTCTGATAACTCCATAGAGATCCCTTAGAGAAGAGGAAATTTTATCCTCACAAGCGTAAAAAACCTTGGCTAAAAAAGTAAAAGCTATTGAGAAATAGGGAATGGCTTATCAAAAGCCTACCTTGAACATAATTCATAATGATCCTTTGTGTCCTTTATTTCCTAGCCCAACATATCCTAATCACTTCGAGATGTCTAAGCTAGATAAATTCCATGGTGATGAAGACACACAAGAGCATGTTATGAGCTTCATGAATCTGTGCTTCCAAATGTAAAGTAATGATGTGTTGTTACTGAGAACTTTCATAAGAACCCTTTCAGAACCATACCTATAATGGTTTAACCAATTAAAAATGTATAGCATCACCAACTTCGAACAGCTGGTGAATGCATTTCTTGAACACTTCTCTTTTGGGATCAAGAAAAAAACCAATTTGTCTAATTTGGCTACTTTAAAGCAATATGATTATGAGCCAGTCATAGAATTTGGAAATAGATGGAGGAAGCTAATGGCTAAGATACCATTCTCCATCCCCACTACTAAATTAACATAAATTTTTACCAAGATCTACATGAAACACATCTTGTTGTTATTACAACTGCAACAATACCAAATATTCAAAGAGGCTTAAGTGCAAGCCAAGGTCATAGAGGATATCAAGTTACAAGAAGATGACTTGAAACTCTGAATAAAAAATGAGTGGAACAACAAGAACACAAAGAACCAAAATCACCAGGACAAGCATGCTCATGTGAATCAGGTTGTGTTAAACCTTCGAAGGGGAAACAACCACAAAAATATCAAGCTCAACCTCCCCCTATGCAATATAAATAGCACAACAACAAAAAATAGGGCAATAAAGAATGACATCCACCTCATTATTTCACACCATTATCTGATACTATGACATTGATATTCAATCAATCATGCGAGGCCAAGGCCATAAAATGTCCCAAAGTTCAATTTCTCGATCCTAATCACCCTAAATAAAAAGGATATAGGGAAGACCATTATTGCCCATACCATAGACAAAATGGGTATGATATCAAAGTATGCCATAGTTTTAAGCATGTGTTATGTAATATGATTGATAGGAATGATTTGATCATTGAAAATCCTTTGGCTCTAGATAATCAGAATATGGGAATATTAAAAAATCCTTTAACAAATCATGAGCCATCGAGGAATGATGTTGAACAAGTTAAGTGCAGATTAAACCACCTACACAAGGATTTATTTGTATGGTGAATGTTATCACCAAAAATATAAGGTATAACCAACCACATCCTCCTCTAGCACTAGAATAGATTCAAGCTACACCTCAACAAAGGCTAACCGAAAATCCCTTGGTAGGCCCACCAACAAGACCGATGGTGATAATAAGGAATAGGCTCATTCAGAGTCTACAAATAACTTCAATAAAATTATCAATATACAAGATAATAAAGTAGTATCCTAGGCATAGGGAGATGCTAATGGAAATCTTAAGGTCCATAGAAGTGCAACCCTAGGATTCTAAAGATCTCACCAATTTTGTGGGTTATGTACAATAGTGCCAAGAACTTGTCATCCAATTCTATGAACATGAAATTAAGATAGTTTCCACTGCAATAACAGACCCACCACTTCACATCATCGTGTGTGTAAACCACACTTATTTTAAGTAGGTGTTGATTGATATAGGGTCATCAATCAAAATAATTACCAAAATGACCTTCGGATATATAAAATTTCCCAAATCGCATATCGTGCCCTCAAATTTCACACTACAAGTATTCTACGATGTATTATGCTCGACAATTGAAACTATAGTCCTGTCTATTCAGGTGGGTCTAAAAACCATCCCTATGATGTATCACATGCTTTAGGGTACTATGTAATACAATATCCTCTTAGGCCAGCCATGGATAAGAGAAATGCAATGCGTCCCCTCGATCTTGCACCAATGTATCAAATATGTGCACAAGGGACAAGTGCATGTGGTTCCTTAGGATGAGAAGCCATTTAAGTATGTTAACCAAGTGGATTTATCAAGAGACTTCATCCTCCCATATATGCATCTCGATATTAGACTTACATCGCCTATCAAACATCCAGTAGTCAAATTGAAGTAAGTGTGTGTCAGTCCTTCAACATAAACACCATGACCAACTTCAAATACAATAGCTACTTATATAAATACTATGACATTGACAAGGCTTAGGAATGATCAAAAGCTTAAGGTAGTGTTGGGTGAAAAAGAGCCTAAAGAAATCCCCAACATAGCAACTATCAAGATACCAAATCCTATGGAGGTGAGAAACTCACAAAATATAGTTGAGGAGGTACCTCAACCTGCCTCGCCTGTCTCTTCATCTAGATCATCTACACCATAGGTTATAATTCATTTATTAAACCCTAGGTTAGATGAATACCTAGTGTATATGTAATATTTACACCAATCATAGAATCTACACAAGATATGGGTAGGCCTTAAGCCCATCGCTTTCCTATTGGGATGGTGGTACCACTGGGGGTGCCACCTAATCAGAATAACTTTATCTATGGATATTTAGATCAACTTGTAGATCATTATCCTATAGAAGAAGATGATGATAAACCATTTGTAGTAAAAATTAATTATCTTTCTAACCTAGAGTTTACCCTTTGCTATATTGATCATTCCCATTGGCATGGTTACGGTTTGGGTCTATTTGAACAAGGGCATCAGACCCCATATCAGTTGCATTATTAGCTACCATATGATAGGTTCAGATTAGGTTATGACATAATATATTAGGATGAGTTATTAGCTATATATCTAGATCACTTAAACCTAAGCTTGGGGGTAGACATTGATTGGAACCCCTACCATCCTAACCTTTCACATTCTGGAATGGGTAAGTAGCATGTGACTATGGTTGCCATAGAGCCACATTTGGTCTATCATGATATTATTTTAGTGGAGGCTAGTTTAGGTGATGTTAAAAGAATTTATTGGGTTGATGACATTAGAACTGAACCCTAAAATTCTTATGCAACAATAGAAGTTGAATTAGAAGCCATTATGAGAAATGTGAGTTAGAATCCATCTCTGCAAGAGGTGGACCATAATGTAACTCTTAAGAATATGATGATGAGTATTTCTTAGAGGATGAGGAATATGAGGATAAATTATAGATGGCCTACTTAGGTCCTCACCATTTGCATCATCTTAGGGAGTTTGTTTACATGGAACCCATTTATCGTGAGTTGTTTCCAGGTCCTCCCATTCAAAGAAGGCTAGTGAATCTGGAATACATATATCACATGTTTTTCTTGGTCCTTCCAATTTAATGCAATTTCTTCCCCTTGAGTATCCAATTGTTATGGCTATTCGCAGAGTAAACCCGATAATCCCTATTACGCTTGAACCACATATAGTGCAAGGGAGAAAATACAGATATAGTGTGTTGCATCTGCATGGTCCTGGATATTTCTTCCATTCCATTAACATGGTATGCATTTATTTGACCACTCCACTTTACAATCCATATAACCCTTCAAAAAATTTGTACCTCAATCCTAAGGCCATTAATTTTGATCATGCCAATTCATCCTTAGAGCCTAAAAATTTCTTCCCTATTGAAGAAATTCAACAATCGTTTCATTTTATGTCAGGTTGTGCATATGTTGTTTATCATTCTAAGGATAATTCCAATTAAATGGAGTCTTTAAATCTAGTAGATGACATCCATTTTATCCCTACACCTCACCATCTTGATGAGGGATCACATATGTCAATAGAGGAAACATTTGAAGTGGATATCAGAGATGATCCCACCAATCCAAGGAAGGTTAAATTCAAAGAGATTTTATCTCCTAAGGAACATGCCAACCTCATTCCTCTATTGAAAGAGAGACCTGATCTCTTTGATTTGGACTTACAAGGAAATGGTGGCCTGGATCCAAAATTGGTTACTCATAACCTTTTGTTGGACCCCACCAAGAAATTAGTCAAGCAAAAACTTAGGAAGATGCATCCAACCATCTATTTTATGGTTAAATATGAAATACAAAAACTATTGGATATAGAGTTAATAATTCCCATTGACTATTTGGAATGGGTATCAAACATGGTATCCATACGAAAAAATGATGGAAGAATCTATATTTGTATGGATTTTAGAGACATCAATAAGGCAACACCCAAATATTCATTTCCATTTCCTGATATTGATGCTCTGGTATACACAACTGTAGTTCAAAAAATGCTTTCTCTCATGGATGGTTTTTTTGGTTACAATCAAATTTGGATTAAACATGAATATCAACATAAAACTGCTTTCATCATTTCATGGGGGACATTTTGCTACAAAGTCATACCATTCGGTATTAAAAATATTGGTGCCACATATTAGTGGGCTATGACATATATATTTCATGACTACATGCATAAGATATTAGAAGATTATATTGATGACTTATTTGCCAAGTCATTGCTGCACAGAGTATGCTGAGGTTCTCAAAAAAGTCTTCGATCACCTAATAGAGCACAATGTTAGGTTGAACCCCAAGAAATGCATATTTGGCATAAATTTAGGTAAAATCTTGGGATTCATCATTTCTAAATGAGGAATTGAAGTTGACCCAGTGAAGGTCAAGGCTATTTTAGAAATGTGTCCCTCCATATATATCAAGGAACTAAGAAGCCTATAAGGTGAATTAGAATTCATAAAGTGATTCATTGCACAATTATCGGATAAATATCGACCCATGAATTGATTGCTACACAAGGGGATCCCATTCAATTGGTATGAAGACTATCAAAAAGCCTTCGCTAAGATCAAAAAATATCTAGCAATGTCACCAGTATTAGCTCCACCTAGACTAGATGTGTCATTCTTGATATATATATATATACCATAGACTTTGCATTGGAAACCATGCTAGCCCAAAAGAATGCAAGGTAAAGAACATATAATATATTACATTAGCCAAACTTTGGTCAGCTACGAGCTATGATATGTATATGTAGAAAAGTTGTTCTTAGTAGTGGTCTTTGCAACAAAGAAGTTTCACCACTATATTTTGAGCCATACAAAATATGTAGTATCAAAACAAAATCCTTTGTAGTATATGATGAGTAAGATATATCATAATACACGTATTGCAAAGTGGATCATGCTATTGATAAAATTTGATCTAGAATTTATAATTCAAAATTCTATCAAAGGATAAGTTATAGCAGATCAAATGGTAGAGGCTCCTCTTTAGGATCATAGGCCTCTCATCATAGTGCTTCTTGATGATGTAGTATTTGCATTATTTAAGTCACCTAAAAATGAAGAACCTAATAATCAAGAAGATATGTCTTTGTTCTTTGATGGTTCCAAATTTAAGAAATGGGATGATGCAAGAATTATGTTTTTCATGCCACAAGGTGCTCCAATACCCTTGTCATTTAAACTCAATTTCCCTTACACCAATAAAAATGTTGAATACGAGCCCTAATCTTGGGTCTCCGAACAACGCTCACCATGAAGATAAAAAAGTTGAACATATTTGGTGA
Organism: Wollemia nobilis; assembly: GCA_028583015.1. NCBI lineage: Eukaryota > Viridiplantae > Streptophyta > Pinopsida > Araucariales > Araucariaceae > Wollemia > Wollemia nobilis. Next base: position 2,753,442 of record JAQPPZ010005611.1, read on the forward strand.
CTCCTTTCTCATTTTTAACCAATTTAAGGGGATCTATCAATGTAGATGTCCCATATTGAAGGTATATAAATAATTTGTGGAAAATTACCTAGCCCAAATGGAATGGTAGGACATCGAGGTAATCCCTCAAAAATCCAATAGATTTGTAGACACCATGGCATATTTAGGATCTTTAATCCCTCAAAATCCATCTGCTAACTTCACTACCATCCAAGTAAAAATTCTATCACAATCCATGATATGACGTGAGGTGCAAAATAATCAAGAATTATCCACATGATTCAGATAGAACCAAACCATGAATGGTTCTACAAAGCTATAGACTTTAATAATAAGGCACCTTGGGGATCGTTTCTTTCACAAGGTCCTACAAATAATGGTACCACTATTATCCATAAGGTTATTTCCCAATCAACTTTTGTACAATTTAAACTATAGTGGTAACATGTCATTAAATTAGTTGAAGCTATTACTTATTAATATTAGATGGCATAATTACATGATTTACTTAAACTTGGAGTAATCCCACAGGGATTATTGCATGCCACAAAAAGAGCATTTAAACAGAAAGTGACTAAAAATGTCTTGCTAGGAGACATCTTGTATAGTCATAGCTATAATAGAATTCTCCTTCGTTGCCTTGAACCCCAAGAATCAACTTGGGAAATATCACAAGCTCATGACGGTACATGTGGTGGCCATTTTAGCGACATGGTCATCATCAAGCGCATCCTTTGAATGGGTTATTATTGGATCACTATAGAAAAGGATTGTACAATGTATATCAAGAAATACATCAAATATCAACATCATGCTAATATTATGCACCCGCCATCATAGGCCTTACAGCCCATCCAAGCAGCTTGGCCATTTTCTCAATGGGGTTTTGATCTAATTGGTAAGATCTCTCCCCTGTCTTCAGGCTGACACATGTTTCTTATAATGGCCACTGAGTAATTTACTAAATGGTTGGAAGTAATCCCTTTAACAACAAAAATAGGACCATGTATTGCAGATTTCATACTCCATAATATAATTTGTTATTTTGGGATCCCATCCAAGATAATATCGAATAATGGAACATCATTCAAAAACAAAATTGTAAGGGCTTTAATGTCCAAGTATGATATTAACCATAGTTTTGTGACTCCATATTAACTACAAGAAAATGGGAAAATAGAATCCTCTAACAAGATAGTGGTATCAATCTTAAAGAAGATTGTTCAAGAAAACAACAAAGGTTGGCATATCCAGCAACCCCTTGCATAATGGGCTTATAGAACTAGTATACGGATGCCCACTAGGGCAACCCCATTTTCACTAGAATATGACACTAAGGCCATTATACCTTTGGAATTGGAAATTCCAACCTTGCACATCACATTAAAAGAGTTCATCGATGATGACACTGCATGGCAAGCTCACCTAGACCAACTGATGCTTCTTGATGAACATTGCATGAATGCCCTTGAGCATCTCTAATTTTATTAGGAATTCCTAAAACGAGCTTACAATAATAAATTATACTTGAGAGACTTTAAATTTGGGGATCTTGTGCTAAAATAAAATCAATAGAACTCAAACCTGTCACCGCACTTATGAGATAATTTTATGGCCAATTGGTTAGGTCCATTTATTATCTCAAATAATATAGGACCTAGTACTTATCACCTAACATAGCTTGAAGGTGTTTAAGAGATTGAACCCCTCAAAATTCTTCATCTTAAGGTGTTTCACACATAAAAATAAAAAATTTAAAAATAATTTAAAACACAAAAATCAAAACAAAACAAAAAGCAATAAAATTCAAAAACATTGTAAAACATCAAAAACATAAAAACATTTACATTATGCATTCTCATTCCACACATGCATTCACCTAATTGCATTGCATTAAGCATGTTCATCCATTACACTTGTGTTACTATAGGCTATGTTTACAATATTACAAATAAAACTACATTTGTATCTTAGTCATGCATCTATATATCATCATCATCCATTACCCTTGTGAGTAATTATGTTTTTCAACACAACCCTTCTTGTTTCTATAAGGAATATACTAGGTTTTTTTGGTAATTCAGCCATACCTAGTGATCTTCTTAGATTTTGTAGAAAGCTATCTTTACTTTTAGATATGAGGTCTAGTTTTGATAGCACCTAGCATATTTCAAAATCCCATCACTTTTTAAAACATTAACAATCCTAGTTTAGACAAGGAAATATGAACACTACAAAGTGGTCCTAGTCATCTTAAGCAAAAGGTTTTTACTTGCTCATATTATGATGCACATGGTCTACATTTTTTATCATTGACAAAATTACAAGCTCCTCCTACCCAAATAAATCCTTCACTTTCATACAAAATAAGAAAAATCCTACAATCAAAGCAAAATCCCTTGCTCAAAAAAAACAATGCAAAATAAACAGTGATTTTCATCACTAAGCATGAGCAAGTATCCCAATAAATGTGAAGAAAATAAGGGGGTGAAGATATTTAACACCTGGAATGGTTGATCCCCAATATAGAAATGGGCTGAATGAATCTCGCCTGGAATTGGGGTAGTTTTAAGCAATTTACAAATGAGCTAGCCTTAGGTGGCATGTATTACCTAGTAGTCTAGTCCAATTGTATTCAAAATTAGGATCATGATGAGCATATGGTGATCCTCATTACAACAATGTTCTTAATGAATAATGTTTGGAAATGAGGTAGTCTTATGTCTCATCTAATTTATTCATTTGCACATGCAGGATAATGAATATCTTGGTCTTCATAACAAAATTTTTTATCTTTCGGGAGTCCTATGTAGTCACTATACAACTTTTTATTAACCAACTAGGGTTTTTTATTCTCATGAAAAACCTCAAAAAAAAACCATTATAGCAACAAATCATCTCATCAATCAATAATCAACTTTCCTTATGAGGTTGTGTTTATTAAAGGATGTTCATGGAATATAATATATACCAGATGGATATCAACAATGATATTTAGATGACCACTAACTATTTTGTGCATATTTTTTTAATTTATAGTAGCTTATAAGGAAAACACCTACATATCACATCATCTCATCTCACATATGGATGCTTAAGTGATCATTTCTTATGATAAGATTTATCATTTTCATTCATGATTTTTATACATTTTGTGGTGTCATTCCATTCAGTTTGTAAATACATATTACATTTATTAATTATGTTTTAAGTTATTAAAGCATACAGGTTCATTTGCATTAGTTCATTCTTCATATAATTTGTATGATCTCGAGAAGCAAACACCTAATCTACTTGCAACATAATATCAAGTGAAAGAACCATAAATGCGTAAAGAACACAAAAGTAACAAAATCAAGAGATCTCTTTTATTAATTCATTTGAAACTTTGGTTACATATTGGTCCCTCTTAGGGATACCACATTTGATAAAATTATTACAAGCAAATATGGGCCCCTTGCAAAGGGTATGGTGCACTCTACAAGCCTATTGGATTTATACACGAACTTGTACAAGGGTTTACTGATGCCTTATTCTCCTTCACTTTCTCGAAGGGATCTAACACTTTGAATGCTTTGACTTGGTCCTAGAACCTGTAACCTATGTATAATAAACAATATAAAATGATCAGTAGCATATGCAGCCTCTCATGATGAGGCTTTATTTAAAGATTTATAGGAAATGATGTAGAATCATGATAAAAGCATAATCATCCAAAGATAAGTAGATGTGCATAAATAAGTAAGAAATTACTGTGCAAATGCAATGAAAGAAATGGATATATTTTAATATAATCTAATAAAGTAAATACAATAATAAATATATGCTAAAACTCAAGAAATAATGACTCTAGCCCTAGGCTATGCCTATAGGCTGCTATCAAGGATAGCGACCGTGAACTAAAATTTTCTACCTCTTGTACCAGGGGTTGTGACACTCAATTTTACATACAAATTGATGTTCAAGGGTCACATTTGTATATAGATATAGATTTGTGGTGGAGATCATGTGGAACTAGATGCTTGAATAGTGTGTTGTCGTTGCTCAATCAGAAAATACTTTGTTACTTCTCAAGGGGATATGAAATTTCTCTCCAATTTTCTAGGGCTTCGCTACATAAAAACTTAGATGTTCCAACATTTTTTTTGTTCTTTGGAGGATGCATATGTAGAACTCCTAGATCCAAATCTAGATCCAGATCTAGATCAGATATTGGCTTCCTATAGAAGCCAAGATCCAAATCTGCATGTAACTGGTCATTGGAGGGTAAGACTCAATTCTAGATTTGCATGGAAGTGGTAGGTAGGAGGACCTCTAGGATATCCATACCAAAAACTACTCGAATATGATCTAGGTGTAGTTATACTATGTTATTTTGGACCGTATTCATGACTATTTTACATTTTAGTGCTATTTGTTGTCCAAAGCAGTGACTAGTTGTGGTCGCTCTTAGGTTTAGTGGCCTGTGTTGGCGATTGCTCAAGTCAACAATGATCAAGCCTAAATGGGCCAGAACTACACTTTGTGAGTGGTTAGGACCACTATTAGCTCTTATAAAGGTCCAAGATTAGTCATATGGTCTTTGGATGTGCCCATATGAGTAGTATCCTAAACATGACACATTTTAGATGTTTATAGATGCCCCTTTTTGGGTTGTGTTATGGGACAAAATATCACTAAGCAAAAATAGACCACATAGGGACACATTGTAGGGTGTGTGATGATCATTGATATAATCAACATTAGATACCCCAATCATGAGAAAGGTGTGCATCTTAGAATTATTGCTTCCAAAATGGTGGAAGGCTTAAATTTGCAAAAGCTTTCATGAGTCTCAAGGTGATCGGGTAGCCTTGGTTCTACGATTGGTCTAAAAGGAGAAGATCATCAAGCTTAACTATCATATTTGCTTTGTTCCCTAGCAAAGGGTAAGCTTATGATAATTTCTAGCAATGATTCATAATACGAACACAATTTGACATGATTGAATGATCCTTTATTGATTTTGATTATGATTGTTGATATTATGACTACCCCCTCAAGCGATGAGTCAATGAGGAAAGGATACTGAATAAAGCAATGAGTCACTTGACCAAGATGATTTATTTGGACCCTTGTAGAGGGTTTATTTATTTTTATATAGCAGGTCCTATTATAGGCATGATTTCAACCATTAATAGTAATTGTTCTTCTTTATCCCGTGGGGCAATCCGACTGCAATGGCCTTCTTAGGAAATCAAGATGATAGCAATTCCATTCAAGATTGTGTTGAATCACTATGTTCAATGATTTTTTGACAATGTTATAAAAGGAATGATATGAATCCTCATTCTTGTCGGGTAGTCTGGCTACCATGGCCTTCTTTGGGATTGAAGTGAAGCATCTAAATTCAACCATAAATAATTTACCCCAACTGGCCTTATGGTGATTTACTTATCTTTTCGGGTTGCATGGAGCACCAGTCGTTGCAACTGCCAAGTGTATAGAATAAATTACTAAATACGATGCACATTCAATATTTTGTTATTTCTGTATTTTTTTTTCGAAGCTTAAGATATCCTTATTTAACCTTGATGTCTTATATCAGCTTGGCTTGAGCCAAGGCTTCCTTGAATGTTTTATATTATTGTAGTTGCAATAGTAATGAGATGTACTTAGTGTAAATTTTAGTAAAAATTTAGGTGAGCTCAAAAGTGGGAACAAAAAATGGTAGTTTTACCATTACTTTTCTCCATATATTCCCATAGTCCATGACTGGCTCATCATCATATTACTTTAAGTTTACCAAGTCGGATAAGTTTACTTTTTTCTTGATGCCAAAAGAAAAGAATTCAAGAAATGCATTCACCAGCTACTCAAAATTGATGATGTTGTGCTTAGGTAGTTGATTGAACCATTTAATTTCTACGCTCGATAATGTCATGATGAATATTCTTAGCATTAGGGCATCATTATGTTCAAGTTGGAAGCATGCATTCATGAAATTGGTGACATGTTATTGCACATCTTCCTCTCATTTGAATTTGTCTAACCTAGGCATCTCAAAGTGCCTAGGATATTTAGGATTCGGTATAAAAGGACACAGAGGTTGATTGTGTATCTTAATCAAGGTTTGCGTTTGCCCAACTGAATCTTTTTTCTCAAGATATTTGACTCTCTCAATGAGTATCTTATATTATTTCAAAGAAATGATCTCTTGTTCTTGAAGGTTTACTCATGGTGGTCAGGGGGAAATTCTATGTCTGTCTAGTTTGGGCATCTATATTCATCCCCCATGACAATGGATGAGGGTTTAGGATATGTCTACTCCTGATTCTCCATTTCCACCTATTCTTAGTTATGTTGTGCATGTTCTAGATCCATGCATTATTGATGCTTCACAACATGATGGGATGTGTGGTGAGTGTGCTCATCTCCTAGTCTAGTGCATCTCTCATGCTGAGAATCAGCATGTCTATCCATATGTAAGTTGGTCTGAGTCAACCTATTGGCTTGTTCTTTGTACTCTATTTGTTCCTCTCTTAAGCATTGCTCATTGATATGCAAATGCTTCTTTCTCCATGTTTCCTCCTGCTTGAGGATTTTCAAATGCTCTTGTTTTTTGTGCATTGTGTTTCCTCTAACCTTCATACATGTTCATATTGATATGCTACTAAATTCCAATGACTCTATAACTTCGTACGAGGAGTCCTAATGAAGAGGTATATTTGAGAGGCTCCTACTAAACTTTTTCCCTTGTCTATTAGGGTGATTTTGTCTATGTATAGTGACCTATGTTATGTACCCCCATGCTTGAAGGTAGTGTGTAGGCTACAAAGGTGCTTGGAATATTTCCTTGGTTCATTCATGTGCCTAGTTGTTTGATGGCTATGTGAAATTCACAAAATAGAATGTGCAATAGCAATTCTTCTTTGATTTGGTCTCAAGATAACTTGATCCAACTCATCAAGATGTCTGGATTCCCATGGTTTATCCCATTGGGTTCCATTGGCACCAATGAGATTATGGTCTATGACTATCCTCCCATATTTAGGGAGGCCAAGAGAACTTATGTCTTACCCCTCAGTGAGCTGATCCAACCTAAGTCTATCATGTGAATATTGGGGTATTGAAGCCCCCTCATGTTTGTGTGAATATTGAGGTCTTGAAGACTCCTCATGTCTATGTGAATATTGGGGCCTTGAGACCCCCTCATGCCTACCATGAGAAGAACCTAAATATGGTTCTCTAGCTGGGGTTTCTCAAGGAGTACCCCCATAGGTTGAGTTATCACCCCTAAGGCTTGCTAAATTTCATCTAGTGATATTGTGTGTGGGTAACTCAACATCATTATGACTATGAGTGTAATTGTGTGGAGCATCAATTTCCACCTTAGTGTTAGATTGAGGGTGGTTGCTTCATGTAAAGACCATTATAATTATGAATTATATGTTATGTAGATTTTAGAACACATAAAAAAAGTAGACAAGTGTTTATCTCTTTTAAATTTTCTTAATGTTCCTAAATTTGTCTTGTGTGTTTAAGATTTGTTGAGTACTAAAATCTAACTCTCATCATGTTTTGCATTTTGTTGATGACATACTTAGATTGTTTAAGTGGATTTCACCTATATGCTCATATATCGAAAATCAATAATAAAATTCATGATCACATAAACCCATCAAAGTGTGGAGATAAAACATAAATCTAATAAGGTAGCATAGGTCCTACCAGTCCTCACCCAGTACTCACTTGGTCAGCGTCATACCCTCCGAAGAGGAGTATATGCAAATTTTCCAAGCTACATCGGATCTTGGAGCCAACGGCCAATAGAACGAATTCATGGGATTTGATCCAACAGGTGGAGATGAATGCCATAATCATTGAACTCTACTAGTGGTTGGTTATGAAGTCCAACTCACTAGCATCTAGATGATGTTTGGTGTGTGATTATTCCTTTTAAATATTTGTACAAAGAAAAATATGCATCATGAAGCACTCATGCTCTTTCCTATATGCATAAAAGAAATGTTTCATTTAAAAAAAAAATCACATCTAAATGATTACATGATTTTAGAGAATGCATTATTACTTATGAATTAATGGCCTCTATTTGGACCCTAAGAAAGCAATATTTACAAGCAAAACCTAGACCGTTGAAGACTAGGGTGGATTTAAAATTAGAAGTCCACTATTCCTAGCAGTGGCTAGTAGAAAATTTAAGAAAAATATGCATTTTTCCTCTAATTTTCTCTATGTTTTCTAATAAAAACAAATTTTTCCTACTGCCTTATAGAAATAAAACATAGATAGAGAAAGAAAAAATTGTAGAAATTTTCCCCAACCTAAAATCCACATCTGATGCAGTCCTAACTGCCTTTTGTTACATTTTTTTTGTTGGCCATTGTCGATTAGAGTGGCTGCTGATGGTCACTATATTCAAAAGTAGCCTCTACCTTCTAGCCAATATCAATTAGAGTGGCTAGACCTACACACAAAAAACACACAAAATATCAATAAATCAGCCAAAAAAGAAAACCGGGTGGGCATCCCATCGTGATCACCATATGTACGACCCTGGGAAGTAAACTGTAGATACCTAAAACATAATATTTAGGATAACTACTTACATAGGCACATTCATAGGCCATATGACTAAACCTTTGACTTTACAAGTATCAAAAGTGGTCCTCACCACTCATATGGGGCATTTTAGGCCCATTCAAGCTTAGCCGCTATAAACCAGAGTGGTTGGACCTCAACCGCTCAAGCTTAGGGTGGACAGACCTTAGCCGTTGCAGATGAAAATGGCCAAATTTTAGTCGCTATAGATGACAGCAACTAATCCATAAAAATCATTTCTTTGACAAGTAGGCCTAATCAGGGGTGAAAGTGGCAGTATGCATGTAATAAAGGTGAGCGGAAGTAACTTTGCATTCCCCTTCACGACCAGTCCATATGGAAAACATGAGTCTAAATTTAGACTTCAGTTAATTGGTATTTAAAAATTGAAAAGACAAAAGCTTCTCATGCCAACATTCACTACGCATGAGGAATTAAATCCTAGGGTTTTGAACATAGACCTAGGGTTTCACACTTTATAAGGAGTAAACCTAAAAGCATTAGGGTGTTGCGCAAGGTGTTGCAATAAGGTTGTCATTGTTGTCAACATAGGCAGTTAGATCCAAGGATGCAGTGGGTAGACAGATCAGAAGTCATTCAGATGCAGAAGATAGAAAAAATTCGAAGAAAAAGACAAGTTAGAAAACTGTCGCGATATCGCGACATGTTTTCTGTCGTGATTTCGCGACAAGTCGGAGGAGAGAGAAAGCGCAACTGAAAATGTCACGATATCGCGACAAGTCGGAGGAGAGAGAAGGTGCAATCAAAAATGTCATGATTTCACGACAAGTCGAAGGAGAGAGAAGGTGCAATTGAAAATGTCGCGATATCGCGACAAGTCGGAGGAGAGAGAAGGCGCAATCAAAAATGTCATGATTTCATGACAAGTCGAAAGAGAGAGAAGGCGCAAGGCAAACTGTCGTGATTTCGTGACATGTCGGAGGCCAAGAAGCTAAGTTGAGAAACTGTAGCGATTTCGCTACATGTTGAATTTTCGCGGGCGTACAGGGAGAAAGTGTTAAGTAAAAAGGATGTAGCGATTTCGCTACGAGTTGCAAAGGCGCAAAGTAAAGGTGTAGCGATTTCGCTACGAGTTGCAAAGGCACAAAGTAAAGGTGTAGTGATTTCGCTACGGGTAAAAGTTGCGCAAAACAAAGGTGTAGCGATTTCGCTACAAGGTGAAAATACTCAACACGAAGGTGTAGCGATTTCGCTACAGGTCTGAAGGGCAGAACTCAAAGGTGCAGCGATTATGCTTCAAGTCGAAAGTGTAAGGCACAAAAGTGTAGCGATTTCGCTACGAGTCAATATTTCATGGGTAAAAGCAAAGTTGAAAGCACAAGGCACTAAGTTGTAGCGATTTCGCTACTGAATGAAGCACAAAATGTACGGAAGCCGAAAGCGTCGCGATTTCACGACAAAGATGAAGATGACGCCAGCGAAAGCTGAAAGTGTCGCGATTTCATGACAAGTTGCAAGAAAAGCCGCCAGAAGCCGAAAGCGTCGTGATTTCATGACAAGAATGAGGATGACGTCAGCAAAAGCTGAAAGTGTCACGATTTCATGACAGGATGCAAGAAAAGCTGCTGGAAGCCGAAAGCGTCATGATTTCGTGACAAGATTGAGGATGACGTCAGCAACTGATCAAAGTGTCACGATTTCATGACAAGAATGGAAGTGAAGCATTCGAAGGCCAAAAGGGTCACGATTTCGTGACGACAAAGTCAAGGAGGCGTACGGCCACAAAAAGTGTCGCGATATCGCGACGTGTTGCTATTTCATGAAAATAAGCTACAGGAAGGAGAAGAAGGTGGCAGAGGAGTTTGAGGCCGACAAGTTTGAATCGAGGCCGACGATTTTTAGGGTTTGAAGCCGACATTGTCAAGGGTTTTACAGTGGACGTCTTTAGGGTTTCAAAGCCGACATTTGCTAGGGTTTTACAGCGGACATCCTTAAGGTTTTAAAGCCGACATTTTCTAGGGTTTTACAGCGGACGTCTTTAGGGTTTCAAAGCCGACATTTGCTAGGGTTTTACAGTAGACGTCTTTAGGGTTTCAAAGCCGACATTTGCTAGGGTTTTACGATGGGCGTTTTTAGGGTTTGCAGCCGACAATCACAAAGTTTAAGCAGCCAAAAAAATTCTAGGGTTTGATGTTGACATCATTAGGGTTTGCAGCCGACGTCTTTGAGTTACAGCCGAATATGTTTGATGTTGAATTCTCTTCTATAAAAAGGGGGTCGTTGCGAGGTTAAAGTGCAGTGAGCAGAGTGAAATGTGCGAAACAAGTTTGCGTCAAGCGGAGAGCAAGTCGTTTCGATCCAGAGAGTGAGCAAAGTGATAGTTCTTTGGAGTTGCGAGTAGAGAGAGCGTAGCAATGAGATAATGTGCGAGTGCGAGGAGCGTGATTGCATGAAGTTCGGTCAAGAAGAATGCAAATTTGTAACTCGAATCTGTAGATCATGATTGCATGAAGTTCAGTCGAGTAGAGTGCAAAGTCGTAGTTTGAATCTGTAGAATGTGAATGCATGGATGATAGTGCGAAGAGTTTTTACGTAGAATTAGAATGTAGAAAAATAGCAGACTGTAAGGAATAAAGTTTTATTGTATCATTTTGATTATCTTTATTACTCTCCAAGTTGTAGCTTGGTATAAGGGGTTGGTGCCTCTTTCCAAGTAGGGTGCTGGTAAAATAGGAGTTGGTGCTCCATTCTGTTGAAGCGAGATAAAGCTAAGGGGTTGGTGCTCCTTCCAGCTTGGTGCTGGTAAAGGATTATGTAAAGTTGTAGCTTTGCATTGACTGGATTTGGATGGTAGTCCAAGAAGTCTTTTTGAGGAGTAGCCACATTGGTGAACCTCGTTAAAATTGTTGTGTTATGTGTGATGCTTTCTTGATGCATTTAGTATTCTTTTCATCTGCTTTAAACTGCTGCTGGTTCTAAAATCATATGTTTTAGAAATTTTTAAAGAACACACTGATTCACCCCCCCTCTCAGTGTCATTGTGATTACAACAATTGGTATCAGAGCCAAGTTCCTGAAGAGGCTTAAATAGCTAAGGTGATCTTGGAAGTTACGCAATGGCAAGTGGTGAAGGATTCTCTTCGAACAAAGCACCATTGTTTGATGGGACCAATTATGCATTCTGGAAAATTAGAATGCAGACATATCTCAGTGCTTTGGGTTTTGACATCTGGGGTGCGGTAGTTAATGGTTACAAAGCTCCTGCCACCGCTCCAATAGACACTGCAGGTAAAAAGGCATTTGAATATGATTCAAAAGCAAGAAATGCTATTATGTGTGGACTAGTTGACAGTGAGCTAGTCAAGGTCATAAATTGTGAATCAGCAAAAGATATCTGGGATAAACTAGAGAACATTCATGAAGGAGATGATAGGATCAAGGAGGCCAAACTTCAAGCACATCGAGCTCAATACGAATCTTTAAAGATGGACAATGATGAGAACATTGAGACCTTCATGCAAAGAGTCAATGGGATCACCAATTCAATCAGAGGTCTTGGTGAAGAACTAACCGATGCTGCTATCGTGAAAAAGGTATTGAGATCACTTCCTCCTAGATTTGATTCTAAAGTCTCTGCCATAGAAGAAGCCAAAGATTTAAATCATTTTAGTATGGATGAGATGCATGGTTCTTTGACTGCTTTTGAAATGAGAATAGGAAGATCTAATCCCACAGATAGAGAAGCAGCCTTCAAAGCCTTAAAAGGCAAAAGCACAAAACAAGAATCTGAAGAAGAGAATGATTCAGATGAAATGGAAGCAAATTTTGTAAGAAAGCTGAAGAAAGGAAAAGGAAAATACAAAGGAAAGCTACCTCTTAAATGTTTCAATTGTGGAGGCATTGGACACTTTGCTACCAAATGTCCTCTCAATGACAAGAACAAAGGTGAAGAAACTCAAGATCAAGAAAGAGGTGAATGGAGGAAGAAAACAAACTTCAGAAAAGGCAATTTCAAAAAGAAAAGCTTTATCTCCCGAAATGCGAGAATCTTCGGAGGACAGTTCTAGTGAAGACTCTGAAGAAGGAACAGGTGAGGCTCTCTTTATGGCGTTTGAAATAGACGAATCAGAAGAGGCAGAAAACACAGAAAACAGAGAGGGAATGAACTCCGAAGTATCAATTGAAGAAGATGAGGCTGAAGTTGATTTAGAGGGTGAGCTGGTGTCTGCTCTTATGGAATGGAAATCTGAGAAAAGGAAGAATGAAAAACTGTCAAGGAAACTTAAGGATGCAAATGACATTATAGCCAGTCTAAAGACACAGATAGAAGAATACAAGAAAATGTCCGAAGATCTTGAAATACAGGTAACCATGAAGATAGATTACTGCTGCAAATTGGAAGAAGAAAATGTTAGTCTCCGAATACGGATACAAGAGCCGGATCAAAAAATCAGCTGTCATTTAAAACGTGAAGAAAGTTCGATGAAGTTGGACAAAATTCTAAGCGATCAAAGATCCACAGGTATCAAATTCGGTCCAGGCTTTACTGAAGGAGAATCATCAAGTGGACCAAAGGCAAGCAATGTTGAAAGTGAAAAGAGTAAAGACAAGAAACAGGCTGTGGAAAGAAAAACAAATCAAGCAAAAGAAAGTTGTAATGCCAGTCCTGAAATAGCAACTGACAATGATGGCTTTACCAAGGTCATACATCAAAAGAGAAGAAGATCTAAGGCTCCCGCAACAACTTGGCCAAGACCATCTTTCAGGTTCAATCATTATTTCTATGGTTTCTGTTTTAAATGTAATGGTTATGGGCATAAAATTGTTGACTGCAAGTACAATATAGGTCCAAGAAGTTTCACTAGTAGAAATGCTTTTGCTCCTCTAATGAGTTATGCAGTAGAATGCTTTAAGTGTCACAACTTTGGGCATATTGCCAGAAACTGTCGTAGTATTTCTGTTTCATATCAATCTCAGAAAAGAAGAACTCAACCATATAGGGCAAAACAAAATAGAATTTCTTCTGAAGGATATGTGCAAGATTCTGAAAAGGGGAAATCCCAGCTAGAACCCAACACCACAGCTTAAAAAAAATGGAAACAAAAAGAACAATCTCGAGAAAGAACAGGAATCTTTAATAGTGCAGACAACTTTTAGAGCTCGTAATAAATATGTACCGTGGATTCTTGATAGTGGTTGCTCAAGTCATATGACAGTGATAAATAGAAATTTGAAAATTTACAGAAATATGAGGGTGGTTCTGTGAAGTTCGGCAATAATGGTGGAGCCAAAATAATAGGTAAAGGATCGGTCAAAATTAGTGAAGGGAAAATCAAGTCAGAAGAAGTTTTATATGTGGATGGTTTGAAACATAATCTGTTAAGTGTGAGTCAAATCTGTGATAAAGGACATGAAGTGGTTTTCAAGAAGCAGGGTTGTGAAGTCAGAAAAATAAACAGCGGGAAATTGATAGCAACCGGCTCAAGGACGTCTGGCAACCTATACACACTCTCAGAATTTTCAGAAGGTATGTGCTTCATTGGACAAGAAGAAGAGAACTGGTTGTGGCATAAGAGGCTTGGACACATAAGTTTTGATAATTTGGTGAAAATCAGCTCTAAACAAGCAGTGAGAGATATTCCAACCATTAAGAAACCTTCAAACAATGTTTGTGCTTCATGTCAGAAGGGAAAGCAAACCAGAGTTTCATTTAAAACAAAAGAATATCACACTAGCAGGCCTTTGGAACTCATTCATACAGACTTATGCGGACCCATGAGGACTCAAAGCATAAACGGCGACAAATACTTTATGTTGTGTATCGATGATTATTCCAGAATGACATGGATATTCTTCCTAAAAGATAAAATAGAAGCTTTTGAAATGTTCAGAACCTTCAAACAGCTAGTCGAGAATGAAACAGGGAAAAGGATTAAATGCTTGCGATCAGACAGAGGAGGAGAATTCATTTCGAATGAATTTGTAGAATACTATGAAAAATATGGTATCAGGAGACAATATTCAATAGCCAGAACTCCTCAGCAAAATGGTGTAGTAGAGAGGAAGAACAGAACTATACAGGAAATGGCACGCACCATGCTGGCAGAAAACAAAATAGCAGATAGATTCTGGAAAGAAGCAGTTCACACAGTAGTATACATTCAAAACAGGTATATGTTAAGAACTCATGAATGCAAAACACCGTATGAGTTGTGGTTTGGTAGAAAAGCAACAGCAAAACATCTCAAAGTATTTGGCTATAAGTGCTACATCAAAAAACTGATGACAACCTTGGAAAGTTTGAAGATAGAGCAGATGAAGGTGTTTTTGTTGGTTATTCTCCACATAGCAAAGCTTACAAATGCTACAACAAGAGACTCAAGAAAATTGTGGACAATGCAGATGTTAAATTCGATGAAGGGAGGAAACAAATAGTTAATTTTCAAGAAAACTACCCAATCTACGAAGAAGTAATTGAAGGTGATGAAGTACATGGCACAGAAAATACATCTACGGCTGATACAGATGACTTATCAGATGACTCAGAGATGCAAGAAAATAGAAAATTCAAAATGGGCAGCTGGCAGAAAAATCATCCTAGAGACCAAATAATTGGAGATCCCACAGTTGGCATTCAGACAAGAAAGAAAGTAATAAGTAATTACTCTCTTTTATCCAGCATTGAGCCCAAAAACATAGATGAAGCAAGCAAAGATGACAGCTGGATGAAGGCAATAAATGAAGAGTTAGATCAGATTGAAAAGAACAGAACTTGGGAGTTAGTACCTAGACCTGCAAACAAGAATGTAATCGGCACCAAGTGGATATTTCGAAACAAATTAAATGAAGACGGACAGGTCATTAGGAACAAAGCAAGACTGGTTTGCAAAGGCTATGCACAGGTCGAAGGCATTGACTTTGAAGAGACTTTTGCACCAGTGGCCAGACTAGAAGCTATTAGAATGTTTCTGGCACTAGCAGTTCACAAGAACTTTAGAGTTTATCAGATGGATGTAAAATCTACGTTTTTAAATGGGAAACTTGAAGAAGAGGTCTATATTGAACAACCAGATGGTTTTCAAATCAGTGAAGATCCTAACCTTGTCTGCAAATTAAAGAAAGCACTGTATGGATTAAAACAAGCACCACGGGCATGGTATGCTAGGCTAGATAATTATCTCTCTCAACAGGGATTCAAGAAAGGTTTAGTGGACAGTAATCTATATGTGAAAACAGAAGGTGGGCATCTCATTGTTCTTGTTGTCTATGTGGATGATATCATATTTGGCAGCAACAAAGATGAATCATGTAAAGACTTAGCAAACAAGATGCAGAATGAATTTGAAATGTCAATGATTGGTGAACTGTCTTACTTTTTGGGGCTACAAGTTAATCAGAATGAGAAAGGTATATTCATTTCCCAAATCAAATATGTGAAAGAAATGCTAAAGAGGTTCACTATGGAGGACTGTAAGCCAGTCAGCACTCCCATGACAACAGGTTGCAAGTTGAGTAAAGAAGACAAATCTCCACCTGTAGATCAAACCATGTATAGATCAATGATAGGAAGCTTACTATATTTAACTGCAACTAGACCTGATATTCTGCAGGCAGTTTGCATGGTAGCCAGATTTCAGGCCAGTCCCAAAGAGACTCATGTAACAGCAGTCAAAAGGATTTTTCGGTATCTCAAAGGCACCATGGAGTATGGGTTGTGGTATCCAAAAGGCAAAGATTTCACTCTTATATCATATTCAGATGCAGATTGGGCTGGATGTGTTGATGACAGAAAGAGTACCAGTGGAGGAGCATTCTATTTGGGGGACAGATTGGTTGCATGGCACAAGTAAGAAGCAAGAGTCGGTTTCTCTATCTACAGCTGAGGCAGAATATATTGCAGCAGCAACATGTTGTACACAAGTCTTGTGGATGAAACAAACTTTGAAAGATCTAGGCATTAATTTTAGTGAACCAATATCAGTAAAGTGTGACAACACCAGTGCAATCAACATTTCTAAGAATCCAGTAATGCACTCACGGACAAAGCACATTGCTATAAGGTATCATTTCTTGAAAGAAAAAGTTGCAGAAGGAGAAGTTAAATTGGACTATGTCCCAACTACAGAACAGGTAGCAGATATTTTTACAAAACCTTTGCCCAAGGAAGTATTTGAGTATCTTCGAAGCAAATTAGGAGTAGTCACACTTCCTAAGAAGTGACTAGCTACAGGGATCACTTTCTCAGGGGGAGCATTTGAGTATTTGAGGATGGACTCAGGGGGAGTCAAATTGTGCCTGAGAAGAGTGAGGATGGACTCAGGGGGAGTCTGCAGCAGCCCTTTGGTATTATTGACAAAGGGGGAGAAGAGTTACAGGAATGTATACAGGTGTTGCCAACAATTCCAAAGGGGGAGATTGTTGAGCAAGGTGTTGCAAGAAGGTTGTCATTGTTGTCAACATAGGCAGTTAGATCCAAGGATGCAGTGGGTAGACAGATCAGAAGTCATTCAGATGCAGAAGATAGAAAAAATTGAAGAAAAAGACAAGTTAGAAAACTGTCGCGATTTCACGACAAGTCGGAGGAGAGAGAAAGCACAATCAAAAATGTCACGATATCGCGACAAGTCGGAGGAGAGAGAAGGCGCAATCAAAAATGTCATGATTTCATGACAAGTCGGAGGAGAGAGAAGGCGCAATTGAAAATGTCATGATTTCGCGACAAGTCGAAGAGAGAGAAGGCGCAATCAAAAATGTCATGATTTCATGACAAGTCGAAAGACAGAGAAGGCGCAAGGCAAACTGTCGCGATTTCACGACATGTCGGAGGCCAAGAAGCTAAGTTGAGAAACTGTAGCGATTTCGCTACATGTTGAATTTTCGTGGCAGAAGCAGGGAGAAAGTGTTAAGTAAAAAGGATGTAGCGATTTCGCTACGAGTTGCAAAGGTGCAAAGTAAAGGTGTAGCGATTTCGCTACGAGTTGCAAAGGCACAAAGTAAAGGTGTAGCGATTTTGCTATGGGTAAAAGTTGCGCAAAACAAAGGTGTAGCGATTTCGCTACAAGGTGAAAATACTCAACACGAAGGTGTAGCGATTTCGCTATAGGTCTGAAGGGCAGAACTCAAAGGTGCAGCGATTATGCTTCAAGTCGAAAGTGTAAGGCACAAAAGTGTAGCGATTTTGCTACGAGTCAATATTTCATGGGTAAAAGCAAAGTTGAAAGCACAAGGCACTAAGTTGTAGCGATTTTGCTACTGAATGAAGCACAAAATGTACGGAAGCCGAAAGCGTCGCGATTTCATGACAAAGATGAAGATGACGCCAGCGAAAGCTGAAAGTGTCACGATTTCACGATAGGTTGCAAGAAAAGCCGCCAGAAGCCGAAAGCGTCACGATTTCATGACAAGAATGAGGATGACGTCAGCAAAAGCTGAAAGTGTCACGATTTCATGATAGGATGCAAGAAAAGCTGCTGGAAGCTGGAAGCGTCACGATTTCATGACAAGATTGAGGATGACGTCAGCAACTAATCAAAGTGTCACGATTTCGTGACAAGAATGGAAGTGAAGCATTCGAAGGCCAAAAGGGTCACGATTTCATGACGACAAAGTCAAGGAGGCGTACGGACACAAAAAGTGTCATGATATCGTGACGTGTTGCTATTTCACGGAAATAAGCTACAGGAAGGAGAAGAAGGTGGCAGAGGAGTTTGAGGCCGACAAGTTTGAATCGAGGCCGACGATTTTTAGGGTTTGAAGTCGACATTGTCAAGGGTTTTACAGTGGACGTCTTTAGGGTTTCAAAGCCGACATTTTCTAGGGTTTTACAGCGGACATCCTTAAGGTTTTAAAGCCGACATTTGCTAGGGTTTTACAACGGACGTCTTTAGGGTTTCAAAGCCGACATTTTCTAGGGTTTTACAGTGGACGTCTTTAGGGTTTCAAAGCCGACATTTGCTAGGGTTTTACGATGGGCGTTTTAGGGTTTGCGATCGACAATCACAAAGTTTAAGCAACCAAAAAAATTCTAGGGTTTGATGTTGACATCATTAGGGTTTGCAATCGACGTCTTTGATTTATAGCCGAATATGTTTGATGTTGAATTCTCTTCTATAAAAAGGGGGTCATTGCGAGGTTAAAGTCAAGTGAGAAGTGTGAAATGTGCGAAACAAGTTCGCATCAAGCAGAGAGCAAGTCGTTTCGATCCAGAGAGTGAGCAAAGTGATAGTTCTTTGGAGTTGCAGTAAAGAGAGCATAGCAATGAGATAATGTGCGAGTGCGAGAAGCGTGATTGCATGAAGTTCGGTCAAGAAGAATGCAAAGTCGTAACTCGAATCTGTAGATCGTGATTGCATGAAGTTCAGTCGAGTAGAGTGCAAAGTCGTAGTTCGGATCTGTAGATCGTGAATGCATGGATGACAGTGCGAAGAGTTTTTACGTAGAAGCAGAATGCAGAAAAATAGCAGACTATAAGGAATAAAGTTTTATTGTATCATTTTGATTATCTTTATTATTCTCCAAGTTGTAGCTTGGTATAAGGGGTTGGTGCCTCTTTCCAGTAGGTGCTGGAAAAATAGGAGTTGGTGCTCCATTCTGTTGAAGCAGATAAAGTTAAGGGGTTGGTGCTCCTTCCAGTTGGTGCTGGTAAAGGATTATGTAAAGTTGTAGCTTTGCATTGACTGGATTTGGATGGTAGTCCAAGCAATCTTTTTGAGGAGTAGCCACATTGGTGAACCTCGTTAAAATTGTTGTGTTATGTGTGATGCTTTCTTGATGCATTTAGTATTCTTTTCATCTGCTTTAAACTACTGCTGGTTCTAAAATCATATGTTTTAGAAATTTTTAAAGAACACACTGATTCACCCCCCCTCTCAGTGTCATTGTGATTACAACAATTGGTATCAGAGCCAAGTTCCTGAAGAGGCTTAAACAGCTAAGGTGATCTTGGAAGTTACGCAATGGCAAGTGGTGAAGGATTCTCTTCGAACAAAGCACCATTGTTTGATGGGACCAATTATGCATTCTGGAAAATTAGAATGCAGACATATCTCAGTGCTTTGGGTTTTGACATCTGGGGTGCGGTAGTTAATGGTTACAAAGCTCCTGCCACCGCTCCAACAGACACTGCAGGTAAAAAGGCATTTGAATATGATTCAAAAGCAAGAAATGCTATTATGTGTGGACTAGTTGACAGTGAGCTAGTCAAGGTCATAAACTGTGAATCAGCAAAAGATATCTGGGATAAACTAGAGAACATTCATGAAGGAGATGATAGGATCAAGGAGGCCAAACTTCAAGCACATCGAGCTCAATACGAATCTTTAAAGATGGACAATGATGAGAACATTGAGACCTTCATGCAAAGAGTCAATGGGATCACCAATTCAATCAGAGGTCTTGGTGAAGAACTAACCGATGTTGCTATCGTGAAAAAGGTATTGAGATCACTTCCTCCTAGATTTGATTCTAAAGTCTCTGCCATAGAAGAAGCCAAAGATTTAAATCATTTTAGTATGGATGAGATGCATGGTTCTTTGACTGCTTTTGAAATGAGAATAGGAAGATCTAATCCCACAGATAGAGAAGCAGCCTTCAAAGCCTTAAAAGGCAAAAGCACAAAACAAGAATCTGAAGAAGAGAATGATTCAGATGAAATGGAAGCAAATTTTGTAAGAAAGCTGAAGAAAGGAAAAGGAAAATACAAAGGAAAGCTACCTCTTAAATGTTTCAATTGTGGAGGCATTGGACACTTTGCTACCAAATGTCCTCTCAATGACAAGAACAAAGGTGAAGAAACTCAGCATCAAGAAAGAGGTGAATGGAGGAAGAAAACAAACTTCAGAAAAAGCAATTTCAAAAAGAAAAGCTTTATCTCCCGAAATGCAGAATCTTCAGAGGACAGTTCTAGTGAAGACTTTGAAGAAGGAACAGGTGAGGCTCTCTTTATGGCGTTTGAAATAGACGAATCAGAAGAGGCAGAAAACATAGAAAATAGAGAGGGAATGAACTCTGAAGTATCAATTGAAGAAGATGAGGCTGAAGTTGATTTAGAGGGTGAGCTGGTGTCTGCTCTTATGGAATGGAAATCTGAGAAAAGGAAGAATGAAAAACTGTCAAGGAAACTTAAGGATGCAAATGACATTATAGCCAGTCTAAAGACACAGACAGAAGAATACAAGAAAATGTCCGAAGATCTTGAAATTCAGGTAACCATGAAGATAGATTACTGCTGCAAATTGGAAGAAGAAAATGTTAGTCTCCGAATACAGATACAAGAGCTGGATCAAAAAATCAGCTGTCATTTAAAACGTGAAGAAAGTTCGATGAAGCTGGACAAAATTCTAAGCGATCAAAGATCCACAGGTATCAAATTCGGTCTGGGCTTTACTGAAGGAGAATCATCAAGTGGACCAAAGGCAAGCAATGTTGAAAGTGAAAAGAGTAAAGACAAGAAACAGGCTGTGGAAAGAAAAACAAATCAGGCAAAAGAAAGTTGTAATGCCAGTCCTGAAATAGCAGCTGACAATGATGGCTTTACCAAGGTCATACATCAAAAGAGAAGAAGATCTAAGGCTCCTGCAACAACTTGGCCAAGACCATCTTTCAGGTTTAATCATTATTTCTATGGTTTCTGTTTTAAATGTAATGGTTATGGGCATAAAATTGTTGACTGCAAATACAATATAGGCCCAAGAAGTGTCACTAGTAGAAATGCTTTTGCTCCTCTAATGAGTTATGCAGTAGAGTGCTTTAAGTGTCATAACTTTGGGCATATTGCCAGAAATTGTCGTAGTATTTCTGTTTCATATCAATCTCAGAAAAGAAGAACTCAACCGTATAGGGCAAAACAAAATAGAATTTCTTCTGAAGGAAATGTGCAAGACTCTGAAAAGGGGAAATCCCAGCTAGAACCCAACACCACAGTTAAAACAAAATGGCAACAAAAAGAACAGCTCAGGAAAGAACAGGAATCTTTAATAGTGCAGACAGCGTTTAGAGCTCAGAATAAGTATGTACCGTGGATTCTTGACAGTGGTTGCTCAAGTCATATGACAGGTGATAAACAGAAATTTGAAAATCTACAGAAGTATGAGGGTGGTTCGGTGAAGTTCGGCAATAATGGTGGAGCCAAAATAATAGGTAAAGGATCGGTCAAAATTAGTGAAGGGAAAATCAAGTCAGAAGAAGTTTTATATGTGGATGGTTTGAAACATAATCTGTTAAGTGTGAGTCAAATTTGTGATAAAGGACATGAAGTGGTTTTCAAGAAGCAAGGTTGTGAAGTCAGAAAAATAAAAAGCGGGAAATTGATAGCAACCGGCTCAAGGACGTCTGGTAACCTATACACACTCTCAGAATTTTCAGAAGGTATGTGCTTTATTGGACAAGAAGAAGAGAACTGGTTGTGGCATAAGAGACTAGGACACATAAGTTTTGATAATTTGGTGAGAATCAGCTCTAAACAAGCAGTAAGAGATATTCCAACTATTAAGAAACCCTCAAACAGTGTTTGTGCTTCATGTCAGAAGGGAAAGCAAACCAGAGTTTCATTTAAAACAAAAGAATATCACACGAGCAGACCCTTGGAACTCATTCATACAGACTTATGCGGACCCATGAGGACTCAAAGTATAAACGACGACAAATACTTTATGTTGTGTATCGATGATTATTCCAGAATGACATGGATATTCTTCCTAAAAGATAAAACAGAAGCTTTTGAAATGTTCAGAACCTTCAAACAGCTAGTCGAGAATGAAACAGGGAAAAGGATTAAATGCTTGCGATCAGACAGAGGAGGAGAATTCATTTCGAATGAATTTGTAGAATACTGTGAAAAATATGGTATCAGGAGACAATATTCAGCAGCCAAAACTCCTCAGCAGAATGGTGTAGTAGAGAGGAAGAACAGAACTATACAGGAAATGGCACGCACCATGCTGGCAGAAAACAAAATAGCAGATAGATTCTGGAAAGAAGCAGTTCACACAGCAGTATACATTCAAAACAGGTATATGTTAAGAACTCGTGAATGCAAAACACCGTATGAGTTGTGGTTTGGTAGAAAAGCAACAACAAAACATCTCAAAGTATTTGGCTGTAAGTGCTACATCAGAAAAACTGATGACAACCTTGGAAAGTTTGAAGATAGAGCAGATGAAGGTGTTTTTGTTGGTTATTCTCCACATAGCAAAGCTTACAAATGCTACAACAAGAGACTCAAGAAAATTGTGGACAGTGCAGATGTTAAATTCGATGAAGGGAGGAAACAAATAGTTAATTTTCAAGAAAACTACCCAATCTACGAAGAAGTAATTGAAAGTGATGAAGTTCATGGCACAGAAAATACATCTACGACTGATACAGATGACTTATCAGATGACTCAGAGATGCAAGAAAATAGAAAATTCAAAACGGGCAGCTGGCAGAAAAATCATCCTAGAGACCAAATAATTGGAGATCCCACAGCTGGCATTCAGACAAGAAAGAAAGTAATAAGTAATTACTCTCTTTTATCCAGCATTGAGCCCAAAAACATAGATGAAGCAAGCAAAGATGATAGCTGGATGAAGGCAATAAATGAAGAATTAGATCAGATTGAAAAGAACAGAACTTGGGAGTTAGTACCTAGACCTGCAAACAAGAATGTAATCGGCACCAAGTGGATATTTCGAAACAAATTAAATGAAGACGGACAGGTCATTAGGAACAAAGCAAGACTGGTTTGCAAAGGCTATGCACAGAGTCGAAGGCATTGATTTTGAAGAGACTTTTGCACCAGTGGCCAGACTAGAAGCTATTAGAATGTTTCTGGCACTAGCAGTTCACAAGAACTTCAGAGTTTATCAGATGGATGTAAAATCTATGTTTTTAAATGGGAAACTTGAAGAAGAGGTCTATATTGAACAACCAGATGGCTTTCAAATCAGTGAAGATCCTAACCTTGTCTGCAAATTAAAGAAAGCACTGTATGGATTAAAACAAGCACCACGGGCATGGTATGCTAGGCTAGATAATTATCTCTCTCAACAGGGATTCAAGAAAGGTTTAGTGGACAATAATCTATATGTGAAAACAGAAGGTGGGCATCTCATTGTTCTTGTTGTCTATGTGGATGATATCATATTTGGCAACAACAAAGATGAATCATGTAAAGACTTAGCAAACAAGATGCAGAATGAATTTGAAATGTCAATGATTGGTGAATTGTCTTACTTTCTGGGGCTACAAGTTAATCAGAATGAGAAAGGTATATTCATTTCCCAAATCAAATATGTGAAAGAAATGCTAAAGAGGTTCACTATGGAGGACTGTAAGCCGATCAAGCACTCCCATGACAACAAAGTTGCAAGTTGAGTAAAGAAGACAAATCTCCACCTGTAGATCAAACCATGTACAGATCAATGATAGGAAGCTTACTATATTTAAGCGCAACCGGACTCGATATTCTACAAGCAGTTTGCATGGTAGCCAGATTTCCAGGCCAGTCCCAAAGAGACTCATGTAATAGCAGTCAAAAGGATTTTTCGGTATCTCAAAGGCACCATGGAGTATGGGTTGTGGTATCCAAAAGGCAAAGATTTCACTCTTATATCATATTCAGATGCAGATTGGGCTGGATGTGTTGATGACAAAAAGAGTACCAGTGGAGGAGCATTCTATTTGGGGGACAGATTGGTTGCATGGCACAGTAAGAAGCAAGAGTCGGTTTCTCTATCTACAGCTGAGGCAGAATATATTGCAGCAGCAACATGTTGTACACAAGTCTTGTGGATGAAACAAACTTTGAAAGATCTAGGCATTAATTTTAGTGAACCAATATCAGTAAAGTGTGACAACACCAGTGCAATCAACATTTCTAAGAATCCAGTAATGCACTCACGGACTAAGCACATTGCTATAAGGTATCATTTCTTGAAAGAAAAAGTTGCAGAAGGAGAAGTTAAATTGGACTATGTCCCAACTATAGAACAGGTAGCAGATATTTTTACAAAACCTTTGCCCAAGGAAGTATTTGAGTATCTTCGAAGCAAATTAGGAGTAGTCACACTTCCTAAGAAGTGACTAGCTACAAGGATCACTTTCTCAGGGGGAGCATTTGAGTATTTGAGGATGGACTCAGGGGGAGTCAAATTGTGCCTGAGAAGTGTGAGGATGGACTCAGGGGGAGTCTGCAGCAGCCCTTTGGTATTATTGACAAAGGGGGAGAAGAGTTACAGGAATGTATACAAGTGTTGCCAACAATTCCAAAGGGGGAGATTGTTGAGCAAGGTGTTGCAAGAAGGTTGTCATTGTTGTCAACATAGGCAGTTAGATCCAAGGATGCAGTGGGTAGACAGATCAGAAGTCATTCAGATGCAGAAGATAGAAAAAATTCGAAGAAAAAGACAAGTTAGAAAACTGTCGCGATATCGCGACAAGTCGGAGGAGAGAGAAAGCACATCAAAATGTCACGATATCGCGACAAGTCGGAGGAGAGAGAAGGCACAATCAAAAATGTCACGATTTCACGACAAGTCAGAGGAGAGAGAAGGCGCAATTGAAAATGTCATGATTTCACGACAAGTCGAAAGAGAGAGAAGGCGCAATCAAAAATGTCATGATTTCATGACAAGTCGAAAGACAGAGAAGGCGCAAGGCAAACTGTCGTGATTTCGTGACATGTCGGAGGCCAAGAAGCTAAGTTGAGAAACTGTAGCGATTTCGCTACATGTTGAATTTTCATGGGCAGAAGCAGGGAGAAAGTGTTAAGTAAAAAGGATGTAGCGATTTCGCTACGAGTTGCAAAGGCGCAAAATAAAGGTGTAGCGATTTCGCTACGAGTTGCAAAGGCACAAAGTAAAGGTGTAGCGATTTTGCTACGGGTAAAAGTTGCACAAAACAAAGGTGTAGCGATTTCGCTACAAGGTGAAAATACTCAACACGAAGGTGTAGCGATTTCGCTACAGGTCTAAAGGGCAGAACTCAAAGGTGCAGCGATTATGCTTCAAGTCGAAAGTGTAAGGCACAAAAGTGTAGCGATTTCTCTACGAGTCAATATTTCACGGGTAAAAGCAAAGTTGAAAGCACAAGGCACTAAGTTGTAGAGATTTCGCTACTGAATGAAGCACAAAATGTACGGAAGCCGAAAGCGTCACGATTTCATGACAAAGATGAAGATGACGTCAGCGAAAGCTGAAAGTGTCACGATTTCACGACAGGTTGCAAGAAAAGCCGCCAGAAGCCGAAAGCGTCATGATTTCATGACAAGAATGAGGATGACGTCAGCAAAAGCTGAAAGTGTCACGATTTCACGATAGGATGCAAGAAAAGCTGCTGGAAGTCGAAAGCGTCATGATTTCATGACAAGATTGAGGATGACGTCAGCAACTAATCAAAGTGTCACGATTTCGTGACAAGAATGGAAGTGAAGCGTTCGAAGGCCAAAAGGGTCACGATTTCATGATGACAAAGTCAAGGAGGCGTACGGCCACAAAAAGTGTCGCGATATCGCGACGTGTTGCTATTTCATAGAAATAAGCTACAGGAAGGAGAAGAAGGTGGCAGAGGAGTTTGAGGCCGACAAGTTTGAATCGAGGCCGACGATTTTTAGGGTTTGAAGCCGACATTGTCAAGGGTTTTACAGCGGACGTCTTTAGGGTTTCAAAGCCGACATTTGCTAGGGTTTTACAGTGGACATCCTTAAGGTTTTAAAGCCAACATTTGCTAGGGTTTTACAGCAGACGTCTTTAGGGTTTCAAAGCCGACATTTGCTAGGGTTTTACAGCGGACATCTTTAGGGTTTCAAAGCCGACATTTGCTAGGGTTTTACGACGGGCGTTTTAGGGTTTGCAACCGACAATCACAAAGTTTAAGCAGCCAAAAAAATTCTAGGGTTTGATGTTGACATCATTAGGGTTTGCAGTCGACGTCTTTGATTTACAGCCGAATATGTTTGATGTTGAATTCTCTTCTATAAAAAGGGGGTTGTTGCGAGGTTAAAGTCAAGCGAGAAGTGTGAAATGTGCGAAACAAGTTCGCGTCAAGCAGAGAGCAAGTCGTTTCGATCCAGAGAGTGAGCAAAGTGATAGTTCTTTGGAGTTGCAGTAAAGAGAGCGTAGCAATGAGATAATGTGCGAGTGCGAGAAGCGTGATTGCATGAAGTTTGGTCAAGAAGAATGCAAAGTTGTAACTCGAATCTGTAGATCGTGATTGCATGAAGTTCAGTCGAGTAGAGTGCAAAGTCATAGTTCGGATCTACAGATCGTGAATGCATGGATGACAGTGCGAAGAGTTTTTATGCAGAAGCAAAATGCAAAAAAATAGCAGACTGTAAGGAATAAAGTTTTATTGTATCATTTTGATTATCTTTATTATTCTCCAAGTTGTAGCTTGGTATAAGGGGTTGGTGCCTCTTTCCAGTAGGTGCTGGAAAAATAGGAGTTGGTGCTCCATTCTGTTGAAGCAGATAAAGCTAAGGGGTTGGTGCTCCTTCCAGTTGGTGCTTGGTAAAGGATTATGTAAAGTTGTAGCTTTGCATTGACTGGATTTGGATGGTAGTCCAAGCAGTCTTTTTGAGGAGTAGCCACATTGGTGAACCTCGTTAAAATTGTTGTGTTATGTGTGATGCTTTCTTGATGCATTTAGTATTCTTTTCATCTGCTTTAAATTGCTGCTGGTTCTAAAATCATATGTTTTAGAAATTTTTAAAGAACACACTGATTCACCCCCCCCCCTCTCAGTGTCATTGTGATTACAACATAGGGGACCTTCTACGACCTTATTTAATCAATTAAGGGACCTTATATGACCTTATTTGATCAATTAAGGGACCTTCTATGATCTTATTTGATCAATTAAGGGACTTTATGAGACCTTATTTCATCAATATTTCAATCTGAGAGAGAGGTAACATCATACATCGAAACTCTGAACATGTTGGATCATCGAGGAAAGCTTCTAGAGACTTGGACAGCTTCCCTTGGAGATCGATTCTTGATAAGGTAATCATTTTAACATTAGTAGCATACTTGAGCCCATATCCATTGGATCAATAGAGAGATTTCATACTAGTGACCGCTATCCTAGACAGTGGCCCACAACTTAGTCTAGGGTTTTAGGTGCTAGTTTCTTTTATTCTGATTTCTCTTTCATTTCATTAGCATAAGCTTTATTTTAGTTATTCGCTTGCATTTTTGGAAGTTAAAGTGGTAAAAGGTAAAAAATTTGTTTGACAACGGTAAGCTTTGGACCTTACCATTTTACCTCCTTGGATGGTAGTTGACTGGGCAGATTGGATGGCTTGGATGGCAACTGATTGGGCAGATTGGATGGCATGGACGGTAGGGATTTTGACTCCTATTTTCTTTCCTCCTTTCCTTCCTATTTTTCTTCTTCCCTATCTATTCCCTAAGTTTTCTAAGGCAGTTAATTCTCCTATTATTTAAGCATTGTAAACATTGCATTTTGGAGAATTAATAATACTTTACATTTTTATATTGCTCCACCTAACTACCATGCCACATCTGGTATCAAAGTGAGGTCGAATAGGATCCATGAATCGAGGTCAGAGGAGACTAGTAACACGTGAACTGAGGTGAGGTTGAGAGGGCCCATAGCACATGAATCGAGGTGAGGTTGAGAGGGTCCATGAATTGCAAACTGATACAAGGTTGAGAGAAGGCCCACACATATATCACACGAGGAGGAGGAGCAAACCACATGAGAAGCCAACCAGACATCGACACATGGCAAGGAGAGAGAAAGGTTGATGCAGACCAGAGACTAGAAAATAGGCGACATGGCAAACCAGAAGATAGGATACATGGTGAGAAAAGGTGACAGGTAATGTGTCAAGGAGAGGTAGGCTCGAGAAGGAGGCAAAAGGATGGTCACTAATTTCCCTAAGGCAATTGAGTGACATTGTGCATGTTGAGGGTTTTAAACACCTCAAACGACATTGCATAGTGGATGTGGGACTAAAGTCCCTTTAATTTTTTTTGTCTTATGCACGGCCACAACAAGATAAAGGAGGCAAGCCTCCTTTGCCTTCTTGTTGAGCCATGCAGCTTGATTGTCTCGATGAGCTAGCCTTAAGGCACCCGCCCCTGGCAGATCGCAGGTTTGAAACCCGATGATAATGTATTTTTCATTATTTTTTATGAAAGCAAAAGTCAAAAGTCTTGAAATTGATTTTATTTTCCTTTGGTTCTCATCAGCGGTGGTGGATGATTTGGTAAGCATGATTTGTTGAAGGAGATAGGTTGCGGGTTCGATTCCTGCAAGGGTTTAATTTTTTTTTAAGTTTTTTTTGAAAATTTTCTTTATATTATTAAATTAATTATTTATAATATATTTAATAAATTAAATATAGATTTTTTTTAATACTATAAAAGAAGGAGAATATTGCCTAAGAGGCAATTCATTGTAATATAAGGGTTCATTTTTCACTTGATTCGAGGAATCACAAAATGTAGAAATCTTGTGTAATAAGCCTAAGAGGCTTAGTTTTTTTGTAAAAGAGATAAAGGATCAAATTTGTAAAATTGTAAAGAGGCATTGATGATAAGACCAAATGGTTGTTATCATACCTTATGTACAATTTTAGAAAGAGAATGTGCATAGATATTTGATGAAAAAGTAAGAGGTTATGGACTCAACATTGTATTTAGCCAACTTCAAAATGCAATAATTGCACATCAAACTCAGGGTACGAGGTAGAATTTGAAGATAACTATTTTATGAGTCAATTTGAAAAATTAGAATCCGTACAACCTGCATCACAAGAATCAGAATATACACACTATAGTATTTCAGTGGAAATTTTAGAACCAAAATAACCAAAAATAATATTGATAAGTGATGATGAAGAAGAAGTAGCATACAATTTTGTGAATCAAGAGATAACATTCCCATAGCAAGAGAAACAAGCAATAAGTGATAGAGTAAATAAAGTCATATTTGACTTAAATTTTTAATCTCTTCTTTCTTCTTTCTTTTTCCTTCCTTTTTTGAAAAAGCATAGTGCTTTATTGTAACCATGAAATAAAAATATTTTTTTAGTAACTATGGCCTCACACAACAGTTTACCTATACTAGAGTTCAAAAATTATGACTATGAGTATTGGTCTATAAAAATGAAGACCCTACTCATAGGAAGAGGTTTGTGGGACATAATAGAAGAGGGTTACACAGAACCCTCAGACTAGACAACACTAAGTTACGTAGATAAGAAAACATGAAAATAAGGATAAAAGAGCAACTCTTCTACTCTTTCTCATCTCCAAGCAACGTTGGAGAAAAGTATATTCCCTAGAATCACCACTTGTACGACTGCACAAGCTGCATGGAAATATTTGAGTGATGGATTACAGGGTAGTAATCAAGTGAAGTAGGTGAGGCTTCAAACACTAAAAAAAGATTTTGAAAATCTTAGAATGAAAGATGATGATAAATTCGGTGATTATTGTGTTAGAGTAAAAGCAATTGTTGATAAAACGATTACACTTGGTGAGGAAATAAATCCTGAGACAATTGTAACAAAAGCATTGTGAACACTTCCACACAGATGGAATAATATTGCCATAATTATAGAAGAATATAAATATATTTCCACTTTAAAATTTGATGTATTAATCGGATCGTTAATGTCACATGAAGAGAGATTTCTAGAATCTCCTTCAACCAGCTATGGAGGTGACGAGAAGGCCTTCACTTCCAATGAAAAAAATGGAAGAGGATGTGGAAGAGGTCAAGGTAGAGGACAACAAAGAGGTAGAGGTAGAGGCAACTACAAAGGAGGAAACCAAAATAGAGGAGGCAACCAAAACAAAGGAGGCAACTCCAATAGAGGAGGCAACTCATACAGAGGAGGCAATCAACATAGAGGTGGAAATCAAAATCAAGGAGGAAATCCAGGACAAAGTGGAAATCAAGGGCGAGGAAGTGACAAGTCCAAAACATCTTGTTTCAACTATGGTAAGCCAGGTCACTTTGCTCATGACTGTTGGTCAAAATTTTCACAAGGCAACAGTAGTCAATATGGAAATTATGAATAAGAAGATGATACCTCTAATATTTTTCTTTCATATGGACAATCAGAATAGAATTTAAATGACACATGGATTCTGGATACTGGTTGCTCAAATAATATGAGTGGCAAAGAAAATTTATTTGCAACTTTAGATCCCACTTATAAATCCCAAATAAAATTAGGGGATGATAAAGCATTGCAAGTAGAGGGAATTTGAGCCATGGAGGTTCCAACCAAAGAAGAACTAAAGAAAGTGAATGAAATCTATTACACTCCAAATCTCCAACACAATCTGTTAAGCATTGGGAAAATGATGGAGAACAATTATATTTAATGAAGGATAATGTATCATTTTTGATAAAAACAATTGTAATCGTGTTATCACACAAGTCTCCATGACAAAGAATCGGTTATTCCCTCTCAAATTTGGTGAGCCATGAGGATCTCAAATTGAAAATGTAGCTATAACAAATCCAAGTGTGCATTGGCTATTGTGATATGGTCACCTTAATTCTGCTAGCTTGAAACTACTCACTTCTCAAGCTATGGTGACAGGACTTCCCAAAATCAACAAACATAAGGAGGTCTATGAAGGATGTGCTTTGGGAAAGCACTCAAGGTCAAATTTTCTAAAAGGACAAGTGTGGAGAGCCAACTATCCACTTCAGTTAGTGCATTTGGACATCTATGGTCCAATGAAAACATAGAGTCTCGAAAACAATTCTTATTTACTTACTTTCATAGATGATTTCTCTAGAATGTGCTGCATTTATTTCTTGAAAATAAATATGAAGCTTTTGATTGCTTCATAGATTTCATAAAAAATGTAGAGAATCAAAGTGGGAATTATGTAAAATATCTTAGGATAGATCGAGGAGGTGAGTACTCCTCAAAAGCATTCTTGAAATATTATAAAGCAAGTGGGATAAAAAGGTAATTCACCACTGTTTATACCACAAAATAGAATTATGTGGTAGAGAGAAAGAACCTCACCATAGTTGATATGGTGATAACGATGCTTTAGACTAAGCATATAACTAATATGTACTAGGCTCATGCTGTAAGAACCAGTGCATACACTCTAAATAGAAGTCTAACTTCTAGTTTAGATTGTGTCACTCCTTATGAGGGGTGGTACGAAAAGAAACCAAATGTAAAGCACTTCAAAGTTTTTGGTTATTTAGCATTTGCACACATTCCTAATGAGAAAAGGAAGAAACTTGATCCCAAAAATAAAGCTTGTATATTTGTAGGGTATTGTGAGTCTACAAAAGCATATAGACTCTACAACCCCAAGACTCATAAAATTGTACTCTCTAGGGATGTAATTTTTGATGAAGGGGGAGAATGGGGTCATCAAAGAATTTTTGTTGATGATGAGTCCCAAAATGTAATTTCTTCAAAGGTACAATAGGTTTCTCCCAAGAAAAACAAAGGTACACCACCCCTCCAAGCCCATACAAGAGTACTACATCAAGTACTTCAACTGCCACTCCAAGTCCTTCTCCACAGATATCAGTAAGTTCTTCATCGATGTAAATTGATAGAGACTCTCCATAAAGAGGCAAAATAACATTACAACATCATCCATATTTTCAAATGTTGGATCAGAATTTCCAAAGAAGATTCACTAAGAGCCAAGCTAGTGAAATGAATACAGATTTGGAGCAACTTAAAAATTTGTAATTATATGGGGATGATGACTCCCATGATCCTAGGGGAGATGTAGTTAATTATGCTTTATTGGATAATGATCATCTAAAACCAGCTAGCTATGAGAAGGATTGTACTCAAAATGTATGTCAAGAAGCCTTGAAAGAGGAAATAACCTCTATAAAAAATAATGATACATGGGAGCTAGTAAAGCTACCCAAAGGGAAAAAATGTATTGGATGTAAATGGGTCTACAAGACCAAATACAATTATGATGGAAGCATTGAGAGGTATAATGTGAGACTAGTAGCAAATGGTTTTACTCAAAAATTTGGCATTTACTATGAGTAAACTTTTGCTCCAGTTGCACGATAAGAGATA
Source organism: Wollemia nobilis (assembly GCA_028583015.1). Classification (NCBI taxonomy): domain Eukaryota; kingdom Viridiplantae; phylum Streptophyta; class Pinopsida; order Araucariales; family Araucariaceae; genus Wollemia; species Wollemia nobilis. Next base: position 2,786,047 of record JAQPPZ010005611.1, read on the forward strand.
ATCAGATATGTTCTTTCCTTAGCAGCCCATAAAGGATGTAATGTTCAACACATGGATGTGAAAAGTGCTTTTCTGAATGGATAATTGATAGATGAGGTTTATGTTCAACAACCTCAAGGATTTCAAGAACAGGGAAAGGAGAACCTTTTTGATAAATTGAAAAAAGCACTTTATGGCCTCAAGAAAACACCAAGAGCTTTTTACTCATGCATTGATGGCTATTTCAGCAAGTATGGATTCGCAAGAAGAAAAAGTGAACCAAATTTGTACTACCTTAAGTATGGAGTAGATATTCTCATAGTTTGTTTGTATGTGGATGATATAATATTTATGGGTAGTAACACTAAAATGAATATGGAGTTCAAAAGCTCCATGATGAAACAGTTTGAGATGAAATATCTTAGTCTAATGTGATACTTCCTAGCCATGGAAGTGCATCAATAAAATAAAGGGATCTTCATATGTCAAAAAAAGTATGCTCGAGACATGATCAATAAATTTGCCATGGATTAGTGCAAATCAGTTGCAACTCCAACTGGACATGGGATCCAATTGAGCAAGGACGACGGAGCATCAAAGGTTGACATGACCACTTATAGAAGCATGGTTTGGAGTCTGATGTTTCACACCAACACAAGGCCTGATATTCAATATGTTTTTTCTCTAGTTTCAAGGTTTATGGCAAGTCCATCTGAGCTGCATCTACAAGCAACTAAAAGAATCTTAAGATATGTAAAAGGTACATTGTATTTTGCAATCCATTACCAAAAATGTAATTCTATGAAATTAGTTTCCTTCAGTGATAGTGATTGGGACAACAATATAGATTATATAAAATCTACATCAGGAAATTTTTTTAGTCTAGGGTTAGGACTAATTTCATAAAGTTCCAAGAAACAAACTGTTGTAGCATTGTCATATAATGAGGCTGAGTATATGGCCATCACACATGCTAGTACTCAAGCCCTATGGTTGAGAAAAGTCCTTGAAGAGATTGGAGAAATTCAAAGTGGTCCAACTCGACTGTATTGTGATAATATAAGTGCCATTCAGTTTGCATACAATCCAATCCACCATAGCACATCAAATCATTTCGATATGAAGTATCACTTCATTTGAGACATGGTGGAACAACAGATAGTTGAGCTTCAATATTACAACACTTTGGATAACATTACAGAAATCTTCACCAAAGGTATAGCTAAAGCTCAATATATAAAGCTGAGAGACTGTATAGTCAGTCCTCTCAAATTTAAGGAGGAGAATGTTGGAAGTTAAAGTGGTAAAAGGTAAAAAAATTATTTGACAATGGTAAGATTTGGACCTTACCCGTTTACCTCCTTGGACGATAGCTGACTGGGCATATTGGATGGCTTGGAAAGTAGCTGACTGGGTAGATTGGATGACATGGATTGCAGGGAGTTCGAATCCCATTTCCTTTCCTCCTTTCCTCCCTATTTTTATTCTTCCCTATCTATTCCCTAAGTTTTTTGAGGCAGTTAATTCTCCTATTATTTAAGCATTGTAAACACTGCATTTTGGAGAATTAATAATACTTTACATTTTTCTATTGCTCCGCCTAACTACCCTACCACATGCATAGTTCTAGTTTCATTACAATTATCGAGATCATTCATTGCTAACTACCTCATATGGGGAGGAAATATCATACATCTAAGTGTGTGTTGTTTCATTGCTTACAGGGCTATAGGTGCATCTAAAACATACGAAGCAAGAGGATCCCTCTGGGAAATATACCTGAAGAAGGAGGCATCTGTAAGCCCTCATAAATTTTTATGTGTATCATTGGGAAGCCTTTATAAGCACGTCATCCTTGTGTGAGGGGGATATTTTATACATCTGCTACCCTCCTTGTGTAAAATCACATATCAAATGAAGGGTATCCCTTAGAGGGATTTATATGTAATCGAACCATAGAAATATCAATACAAGAGTATTCATTGATTTATTTCTTTGCATTCTAGTTGTGTCTTATTTTAAGCATTTCATTTAATATGCATGCTTAAAACATTAATAGATTCAATTAAATCACAATTAGGAAAGTTTGGTGAGGCCGGTGCATCGCTTCCTTGGGGTCGCTACAAATGGCAATCACGATGGGACTTCCACTAATTTTTCATTCTTGGCCTAGATACTAACTTGGTTTTTGTGTGTAAATTTAGCCACTCTAATCTATAGTGACCATTAGTCATCTGCTCTAGTCTACAATAGCTAGGAGTTAGCCGATCTATTCTATAGTGGCCAAAAATCATTCACTTTAGTTGATAATGACTAGAAATGGAGTGCAGTAGAGGTCAAAATATTGTTTCTCTGAGTTGGATTAAAGGTTGGTATAGATTTTCTGACACTTTATGGTTTTCTATCTATTTATATTTTCTTAAAAATAATGATAATTAAGATATATTTCAATTTGGAAAATTGAAATAATGAAAGAAGAATGAACTTGCATCTTGCACATCTTAGGTTTCCTTTTAGATTTTTCACTAGGCGTTGCTAGGAACAGTGGCTTATGTATGTAAAGTTCACCCTAGAATCCAATATGCTAGTTACTGTGTGTTCTTTACTTTCTTTGGGACCTTTCTAAAGGACATAATTGCACCTAATAGAGTGCATTCATTAATCTCATAGTATCTATGCATCTTTCTGAAATAGAAATGCATTCTGCATTAGGCATATATGAAAGAGTCATTGTTGTATGATGCATTCTTATTCATGCAAACTTAAAATGAACACCACACACACACAAATCATTTAAACATTGAGGATTTGGATTTCATCATCAACCCTCAATTCAGTTCGATGGCGTTGGCATTCATCTCTTTCCACCGGTTTACCCCCTAGAGCTTCCTAGAAATAGATTGAGGAAGTTGCTTATAGTGGTATTATTTGTGTTCAAATTGTCTCCCACTATTGGAATCACTGGTTCAGAATGGAAGAGCTAGCAGAACCCCCCACTAGGATTTAAGTGGTGTACCCTAGTCTCTTTTGATAAATTATGTTTGGAATAAGTGTGTTTGATTATCACTATGGATGAGTCTCCTCATTCTCAATCCAAAGCAAAAAATAAGTCAAAGAAATAACAAATCACCAAGATATAGTAAACAGTTTAGGGCACACTTAAATTGATAATCAAGATAAAAAATTTCTTGATATTGTTTGGTTATATTTAAGTGCAACACAAAAAGTAAATTCCTAAAACTAAATGGTTAAAACAAGAATTAAACACCCTCGGTCTGATACCGAAGGGGAATTTGAAGCAACTCACACTCTTAGGTGAAGTCGTAGTAACATTGAAAGACCTACCTATAAGATCTAAGACGTAGTTCTGTGAGTCTAAGGGGTGATAACTCAACCCTTGGGGATCTCCTAAAGAAACCCCAAATAGGGAAAAACATCATAGAACTACATCACATAAGGATAAAGAGGCTTCATGGCCATCCTTATCAAGGAGGCATGAGGAGACCTCAAAGGCCTCCTCTAAACACACAAAAATATCTCAAAGACATGAGGAGGCCTCAAGAGCTTCCTCCTTACATGGAAATAAGAGAGGGTCTAAAACCCATTCTTCACATAGGTATGATGAGGATTCCATACCTCCATATTCTTGGAGAAAGAAGGTGACCACAAAGCCTTCATAATCAAAAGGACATGTAGGGGTTACAACATCCCAACATTCACATGAAACACTTAGAACAGATCAACCCACTGAGGGGCAAGAAACTAGAGATACATCCAGTCATAGACATCAAATAGATGATATCCTTCACACAAGAGGAAGTATTCCAATAGAATATGACCTCATTGGGATAAATGACACCCCACAAGATCAGCCATGGAAGAAAAGACAGTTAGATGAGTTGGATCAAATTTATTTGAGACCACCTCCCAAAACCATAGGTACGAAAAATTCTACATCTGGAAGTTCATGAACCATGACTTCTAAGCCCACTTCTCATATTTGGGGTGCCTCAGGGTGATCCCATAGTAATCATACAAAGTCAGATCATAGAGACACTCAATAATACACTGAATAAGTTACACTAGCTAGCAAGAGCAATGACACAGTAGAAACCTCTTCGAGGAATCTGCAAGTCAAGACCACAAGAACAGGATCATAAGAGCATGGTTCTTCCATGATAACACAAATTAACTGCATGCTATGGTTATAAGATACCTTGCACAAAGAGCGAGTGCTTGTAGAAGCTCTCAAACATGATAAACAAAGATAACGATTGTTATGCCAACATAAGCAACGATTAAGGGAGTAATCTGATTAGCTAGCTCGTGATAACCAACAAGAAAATGGTAATTATCATCAAAGAGATAAATGCATTGACTCACCAAGAGAGGGTTACACTAGGCAAGAAGGAAACCCATAGTAAAACCACCCACCAAATCATGAGCGAAATCCAACTGGTGGAGAAAGGGTAAACCTAATAGATCATAATCAAACACATCCTGAACCCTATCATAGGAGGGATGAAAATAGAGCAAATCAAGTGGATAGAGGGCTACCTACATTGCCACCATGAGGGGGTCTACAAGAAGAGGAACTCCTCACCTCAAAGGCATTATAGGAACTTTCTAAAAAGATGAAGTCCTTTGAGAAACAAGAGAGAGTTGGGAACCAACCAACACTAAGCAAAATACATAACCAACCGTTGTGCCCATCAGTTCCTAGCCCTAGCTATCCTAAGCACTTTGAGATACCTAGGATAGATAAGTTTAAGGGTGAATAGGATGCACAAGAGCATGTTACCAACTTTATCAATGCATATTTTTATCTTGAATACAATGATAGTCTTATGCTAAGGGTATTCATCATGAAATTTTTGGGCACGACCACTCAATGGTTCAACCAGCTGCCCAAGCATAGCACATACAACTTTGAACAAATAGTGAATGCTTTCCTAAAATATTTCTCTTTTGGTGCTAAGAGTGTAGACACCAAAACAGCACCAATCCGATTATGTGACAACAAGCACTGATCAAACTAACACACAGCCCCCAGGGCAGCCCCCAGAGGTCAAACAGTGGTTCTAACCACTCACACAACAGTTTTGCAAGTCAGAAATCAATTTGGCACCTTTTAGACACTCAGCTTCTTATTCGTCCCACCCAGGGACGAGTGCGGATTTGTACTCGTCCTACCCAAGGACGAGTGCAGATTGATACTCGTCTCACCCAGAGACGATTACCAGCGCTCGCTTCGGGGTGGGACGAATGTCATGTTTGACCGGCAAAAAGTCAAATCTCGGCTTATAACAACTCAGAACTGCCACTTAGCTTTTCCTGCATGACATAGGAGTGCGAGTGAGTTCTTTTGACAACTCATATCTGCCAATTGACTCTCCCTTCACTGCATGGGAATAAGAGTAAGCTTTTTAAGACAACTCAGATTTGCCACTTAGCTATCCCTTCATTGTATGGGAGTGCAAGTGAGCTTTTCTAAAACACACAAAGACATGCACAGAGGCAGTTAAGAAGCCCTTGATCAAGAAGAAGTCTTTCTTTCAAGCAAAAAGCATTCATGCAAAGAAACACTTTTGCATGTTAATTCAAAGAGACCCCTTGGGTCTATAAAATGGTGAGTTTCCTCACCCAAAAGATATACCGAGAAGGAGCATTTTGAGCGACGAAGTGCTGCTAATTCATTTACTTGCGATTTGTGTTTTCAACATCCATAATCTCTTAATCGAAAGAGAGGTTATTGGGTGACTTTTGAAAGCACGAATCAAGAACCAACACCGATTTTTCTGACCACAATATTCTACCAATTTGTCGACAACACATCACATCAGGTTTCGGACCCATCCTAAGCGGATTGGTGTCGAAGCAAAGTTTCACCCATGGGTGGTTTGCCTTCGGGCACCCCCCGCTTTATTTCTTTTATAGTATTTAGCTAGTTTCATGTTTATGCTTTTGTCAAGTCTTCATTTCATTTAGATTCATTTTAATCATAGTTAGATTTATCTTTTATTTTTCATACACAGGTGCTACTGATTCTTTGTTTGTTTCTTTGAACGCAGATTTGCAGCATTAGAGGAGCAGCGAGGAATCTACCTTTACCAACGCAAGCGACGACGACGTTTTGGTTCGCCCATCTTATATGTGGGCACGCGGAAGAAGGAATTCTGAAACAAGTTGTAAAAGAGCAATATTTAACGCTCCTATCCCATAAAAAGGAAGGAGACGCATTGTAACACGAATTTGCAAAGCATATCAATAAAAGGGCCGATTTTTATATTGCTTTAATATCTTGTGTTCATGTTCTTTCTTTTTATGCAATTTTCAATAACATAGGGTTTAAGCGTTATTTTAGTTTCATTTACATTGCAATTTTAGTTTATCCTTTTTGTTTTCGAAATCTCGTGTTTTCAATGGCGATCACGGTGGGACCTCTGTCCTCTATTTTTTTTTAGGTTAAATTACTGATCTAAAATTGCTTGTTTTTTTATAGGTACCTATTTTTCAACATCAGACTGTTATTCGTCTCTGCAAGTGACGATTACAGAATTGGTATTCGTTCCACCCCGGGACGAATAAACTATTCGTTTCACCCTGTGACGATTACGGTTCTGATATTCGCCTCACCCAGGGACGAGTATAATTCTGTGCAATTTTTAGAGCAAATCAGAAACATCCGATTAGGCAGAGAAGAGGTAGGGGTTTTTACAGCTTCTGTCAAATTTCTGTTTTTCTGTTTTTTGGTTTTCAGTTTTGTATGGCTTAGGGAAAGATTTCTTTTCGTTTGCCTCGTTTCAATTTTGCAAAATTAAAACGAACCCCACACATCACGTGGTATTTTAAACCAAGGCGTTGGTCGTAAAACCCCAACCCTTGAGCAAGACCAAAGGTGGATTCCATTATCACTTTGGCTTGAGATATTGCATCCATTACCTCGATCGCGACTGTTGCTAGACGTAAATCCTGACGAAAGCTGACCGAGTGTAGCTTGGGGTGATTCCCAGACATGCGAGGATAAGTCTTCTATGGTAGGTGTCATAAACAGAGCGATTCCCCTTTCGTACCGCCTATGTTCCATGTATCATCTGCTCTCACGTACCTATAGTCTCCCTCACGTAAGGGCGGGTATATAGAGAGGTTGGTATATCGGTCCGACAATGGTATATTGAAGGGGCGACCATTTTGGGAGTCATAAGAGCCTTCATAATTGCATTTAAACGTTTCACAAAATTTTCAAAAACACAAAAACAAACAACAAAAACACACTAAACCAGATTTAGGGCACACTATTAATCTTTAAAAGAGATAATCATTGCTTGTGTGTGTGTATGCTATTTTCTGTTTAGACAAAAAAAAGAAAATCATAAAAAGAATTTTTGCATTTTTAGGTTAGCATTACCATGGTGAATACTCGTAGCCAAGCCCAATCACGGGCAGAAGCTACAGAAAATGCACCAAGAGAGACAAATCGTCTCCGATATAGCCTTGAAGACTTAGTCATCCCGCCTCGACGGTAGGGTATACCAGTTTAGTTCACACCATGAGAACATGGCTCTAGAGGTCCCTCCTTGAGGGGCACTCCAACCCATACAATTATAGAACATGGTTCTAGAGGCCCTTCCTTGAGGGGCTCTCCAAGTCGAGCCTTCAATAGACGAGAATTTAGAACCCCTTCCCTAAGGGAAACTCATGAGCAACAAGAATCTTTTCAAGACAATAACATATATATACCACCTGGTCTAAACACGAGGCCTCCTTTGGAAGTTCATTTTGGATGGCCTAGTGATGAAGCATTGTGTACTGCTATGGAACAACAAAGGGTCCAAAAGGAAGAACCATATGATTTTGTGGTTCCTAATTTACCCCCAATTAATGTCAGACATAGTAGACCATATCCAGAACAGCAGGTTCTCCCTACAGGGCAAGACAATTCTGCCCGCACTTTTTATGCATATCATAGAGAGAGAGAGGAAGATCACTACATTCCTCCAGAACAGTATCCAGTGTCGAAACGATGCACGTCTGCACCTGCTTTATATCCAGATCGCTTATTGAGACCAGAGTTTCAAGTTAATGCGGCCAACCTCGACAGAGGGAAGCAACATATAGGGGTCTCAGAGCACCATGATCGAAACAGATATGTAGGAGAGACATCTAGGCCTATTAAACAAGAGACAACAGAACAAAATGACTTGGCATTTACACAACTAGCCGCCCGCCAAGCACAAATCACGCGGCTTAGGCAAGAACAACAAGAATTAGAACATTTGTGTCGCCTTGATCAAGAGCGCATTCAGCGTCAGACAGCTGAATTGCTTCACAACCATGCGCCTGAGAGGGCCCCAGTCCCTCGTGCACAACAATATGAGATGTATGTGAGGCACAACCCCTTAGTGCGAGACAGGTCTCCATGACTTCAACAAGCATAGCCTCCAAGACCTCTTAGACCTGAGCGGGAGGCCATTCCCCGCAACCATGATGGGTATCCTCCGCGGGCACCCGTCCATGTTTATAGGCCTAGGCCAAACACTCCTCAAGAAGATTATGAGGATTATTACCAAGAAGAAGAGCGGGCTGAAATGCCCTATCAAGGCAGAAGGGATGCTACCCATTTATCCATTCAAAGGCCTCAAGTTCCCCGCAACCCACAGCGGGAACAAACCAAGGAGGAGGAGATTATATCCTCCGATGCCTACAAAGTGTTGTTAGAATGCTTGGAGACTATGGAACTCAAGACTGGTGGGCCCCAAAAGCCTACCTTACGCCAACTCCGTAGTCATCCAGTGCATCCATCAGTGCCAACACCTCCATACCCCGAACATTTCAAGTTGCCTCAATTGGCACTCTTTAAAGGGGATGAGGATGCTCAAGAGCATGTGACACGATTTTTGAGCCAATGCTTTGGTATACAAGACAATGATGCATTGCTATTGAGAACATTCATAACCACATTCGCAGGATCTGCCTCGGATTGGTTTACCCATCTACCGAAGCATAGCATCTACAACTTGGATCAACTAGTGGACGCGTTCCTAGAACGTTTTGCTTTCAATACAAAGAAAAAGGCGTCACTCGGTGATCTAGCTAGCCTCAAACAATATGAGGAGGAGTCTATGGTAGCATATGGGAATCGGTGGAGGACGGTGCTTTCAAAGCTGTCCTACCTCCCTCCTATGTCCGACCTAACTCAAATGTTCGCAAAGAGCTGTTTGCGATCGATCTCTGTGCTATTGCAGCTGCAAGCAATACGCCACTTTAGAAGAAGCTCTGGCGCAAGCTAGACGTATCGAAGAGATCAAGATACAGGATGGCAAAATTGCCAAGCCTAAGAAAAAAGAGTGGAACAAGAGCACCAAAATAGGGAATACGCAACAGAAACCCGTCGTGGTCAATCAAGTTGCTATTAATGCCCCTACGCCTGCCCAAGCAACACAGCCTCCAAAGGCTAATTATCAGGCGGTGCCTCACAATAATTATGAGAAAGATAACAAGAAGCAGGATCAAAATCAGCAGCGTCGCCCCAAGCGACAATTTACACCATACACCGAGTCTAGGGACTCCTTGTTTGACCGTTTGTCGACGGCAAACTTGATTAATCTGCCAGATATTCCAACAATTGATCCTAATGCGCCAAAGCCTAAGGGCTACAGAGAGGATATTTTCTATAGATTCCATAGAAGGAAAGGGCATGACCTTAATGTCTCGTTGGACGTTTAAAGGTTTAGTGCAAGATCTCATTGATAATCACACATTGGTAGTGGATAACCCCATCGCACCCAACAACCAACAAATGGGTGTTTTCAAAGATCCTTTACCCACACATGATGCACAAACAAAACCTCTGCATGTCAACGAAGTGCAACAGAGTTGCCCCATGGAGGGGTATGTTGGAATGATTAGCATTGTGACAAGAAACAAGAGACACCCAGGAGTTGTCCCTGCGACAACCACTAGGGAAGCTTCATCCACATCACAACATCAACCGAATCCTACACAGTTGCCTCCGCCTAGACCAAGTGGCCACGATTCGAACTAGACTTACTCAAAGTCTACGGACCACATCGGCTAGGCTCTCCATTTATGAGCTTATTCAACAATCGGCGCCCCATCGGGAAGCTCTTATGGAGATATTAAAGGCAATTGAATTGCAACCCCACGAAGCGGATTCGTTCAACAATTTTGTGGGGCATGTCAAATAGTGTACTGAACCAGTCATTACCTTCAGGGAAGATGAGCTAAAAACTGTGACTGGAGATGTAGCGGATCCACCCCTGCACGTTATTGCGCGGGTCAACGGGACTCCATACAAACGGGTGTTGATAGACACTGGTTCGTCCAGTAACCTTATTACAACCGCTGCACTAAAACATTTGAAACTACCAACCTCTCACATTGCACCTTCCACTTATACCCTTCGAGCATTTAATGATGCGATATGCTCGACAGTTGGCACAATTGTCCTGCCCATACAAGTGGGACAAAAGACCATTCATACGTTGTGCCACATTTTAGAAGGTGAGATGGCTTACAATATCTTGCTTGGGCGGCCTTGGATCCGAGATATGAAGTGTGTCCCTTCAATTGCTCATCAATGTTTGAAGTATACATTTGAAGGACAAGTGCATGTGGTCCCCGCAGATTTGGAACCTTTTAAGTATTGCAACTCAGTGCAAATCATGCCGCAGTCGACCCTTCCTTCAACGCATGTGGATTTCCAGTTAAATCCATCTAAACGGGGTCCGACTAAGCAAGAATCTCCATCACCAAATCAATCAAATTCTCAGGCAGGATCATCTTCTTCATCCAGTCCTCCCACAACGACGCCACCTACGGTGGCCACTCCAACGGACAAAGGAAAGAAGCCCCTGGAAACGGAACCACCTTTAGTCTCCAACATCTCTACAGAAGAGACGCCTAATAGAATGGAAGTTGAGGCGCCTAGTTCACCCCACATGGAGTGGACTCAAGGAGAACTCCCATTCGCTTCCCCTCAATCGCCAACGATTACTGTTGAGATGTCTAACACGGGCATGGGGGAGTATATAGTGCGCAATGTTGTTGCAACGCCCACACTTCGATCTATGCAAGACATGGGAAGACCTCGACTCCCCATAGGCTCCGTGGTTCCTTTAGGCTACCCACCTAATCAGACAAACTTTATTTTTGGGGGCCTGGATCATGGCGTTGAACCTTCCCAAAAAGAAGAGGAAGATGAAGATCCATTTGTGGAAGATGTCAACTATCTGGCTAACCCAGACTTCGCATTACGATATCTTAGCCAATGCAATTGGCATGGATACGGGTTAGGCCGGTATGAACAAGGAATGCATGTTTTGTGTCAACCAAGATACCAAATGCCTTATGACAAGTCAGGAGTAGGGTTTAATCACCCTTTGCCTCTCGACATCTTGGTCGAAAACATGCAAGGCCTAGGGATAGGCAACAAGGATGGGTTGGCATCAGATCCATATGCCAATCCAAATACAACTTATACATTGGGGGATTATTTCCCATTACAAACAAATAACCTTGTTGACCTCAACAACCCTTTCCCTATGGCCGAACAAGGAGAAACCTCATGGACTCACCCACAAGGGGAAGATGGACAAGACCACGAAGGGTCTTCTGAAGATGAGTCGGAGTATGATCATTCGCACGAATATCCAATGAATAACGATCAGGAGGACTTCCTGATGATGTTCCCATTGAATGATCCTAGTGAGCATAGGCTACCTCAACAACAACAAAATCCTTTGGACATAGATGACATGTTTGAACACTTACACATAGATCCAAGACCTAGGAGGCATTTCAACCTGGCGCAGTTATAGCAATTACTGCACCCGCCACTCCAGGCATACAACGAGCATCTTTCGCCTGGAGACCCTATCAAACCATCAGTACCTAGGGCAGACCCTATTTGTCGGTCCACGCATAGGGCTGATCCCTTTGTGCCAGTGCCTACAGAGCCAGATCCAAAGCACCAAGAACATCCAGAATGTCAGAGTTGTCACATTTGCGGTAATGGAGATTACAATCATTTCATCAACATGGTCTCCATTGACTTGACCGCCCCCATCCATGATCCAGCCAATCCAACATGATTATTGCATCTAGACATAGAAGCTATCGATTGGGATCGCGTCGACACACCACCATCTCCATCAGAGTATTGGCCTTGCGGTGGGATGTTTCATTTCACTCCAAGACAGACTCAGGATGTCTTCCATGCTGAAGAGGAACTTGACGTTCCTAATGATGATCTTAATTCAGCAAACGATATCCATCTAATCCCAATTCCACACCAGTTGGAAGACGGATCCCATATGTCAGTTGAAGCAACGACTGATGTAGACATCGGCACAGATCCAATGAATCCACGGATTCTCAAGTCGGGGGTAAGTCTTTCCCCCGAAGAGCGAGCCGATTATGTTGCCCTTCTTAAGGAAAAGAAGGAGGTTTTTGCATGGTCATACAAGGATATGCCGGGACTAGACCCACAACTAGTCACGCACAATTTAACGCTTGATCCGACAATCAAGCCAGTCAAGCAAAAACTACGCAAGATGCATCCAACAAGTGGCCTTAATGGTAAAATATGAGTTACAAAAGTTGTTGGATGCCCAGCTTTGTCATCTCGTGTGGATTACCCACCATGGTTGTCTAACATTATTCCTCGTCAAGAAGCCCGACGGGAGGATTCGCATATGCACCGATTTTTGAGATCTTAACAAAGCGAGTCCTAAGGATGATTTTCCCTTGCCAAGCATCGACGCGTTGGTAGACGCTACAACGGGCCACGAAATGCTTTCCCTTATGGATGGTTTCTCAGGATACAATCAGATTCGTATCAATCCTGAAGACCAACTAAAAATGGCATTCACAATGCCTTGGGGGACATTTTGCTATAAGGTCATGCCTTTTGGCCTTAAAAATGTCGGAGCCACCTACCAACGTGCCATGACATACATCTTTCATGATTACATGCACAAAACTTTGGAAGATTACATGGATGATTTGTTGGCCAAATCTCTTTTGCGCCCAGATCATATCGGTGACTTGAGCAAGGTCCTTGATCGCCTCATTGAGCATAAAGTCGGACTAAACCCCAAGAAGTGCGTCTTTGGCGTCACCTCTGGAAAGCTCTTGGGTTTCATAGTCTCCAAACGAGGAATTGAGGTTGATCCAAACAAAGTCAAGGCAATCCTTGAAATGCGTCCCCCAACCACCATCAAGCAGCTTCGAAGTCTGCAGGGAAAGGTTGCGTCGATCAAGCGCTTCATAGCGCAGTTGTCTGACAAATGCCGACCCATGAATAAATTATTGCATAAGGGGGTCACATTTCATTGGGATGACGAGTGCCAGTCAGCCTTTGATGACATTAAATAGTACTTGGCTTCGCCGCCAGTATTGGCACCACCCAGACCAGGAGTGTCGTTCTATTTATACATCTCAGCCACTGAGGTGGCACTGGGCGCCATGCTGTCCCAAAAAAATGAACTTCACAGAGAACAGGCTACATACTATCTTAGCCGCACCCTGTCAGTTATGAACTTAACTATGCATATGTTGAAAAACTTTGCTTGGCAAGTGGTGTTTGCTACCAAAAAGCTACGCCACTACATGCTTAGTAATAAGACATATGTTGTGTCTAAGGAGAATCCATTGCGATACATGATGAGTCGTACTTATCATAGTAGCCGCACGGCGAAATGGATCATGTTGTTGACGGAGTTTGACATAGAGTTCATTGGACAAAAATCTATAAAAGGTCAAGTCATCGCCGATCAACTAGCCGAGGCTCCTCTTGAAGACGATCAGCCTCCGACTTTTGAACTACCCGATGATGGGGTCTTCCATGTTTCGTAGTCGCCAGATTCTCGATGAGCCCGAGTCACAAGCTGACATAACCCTATTCTTCGATGGTTCTAAATGTGAGCAAGGGGGTGGTGCGGGAATTGTATTCTTCACTCCACAAGGTGCTCCAATGCCCTTGTCATTTAAATTAGACTTCCCATGCACCAACAACAATGCAGAATACGAAGCCTTGCTCATAGGTCTTCAGACAGCAATCACCATGAACATTAAACGATTGAACATCTTTGGTGATTCGCTATTAATTGTCAATCAAGTAAAGGGGATATACCAATGTAAATGTCCAGTTTTGCGGTCTTATAAAGTCCTTGTGGACAAATTCCTGGCACAACTTGAATGGTATGACATCGAGGCACTCCCTCGATCATCAAATCATTTTGCGGATACTATGGCCTCCTTGGGGTCACTCATCCCGCAAGACCCTTCTGGTGAAATGACAACCATTCAAGTTACAACATTATCGCAATCTGCGATGGAGCGTGCAAGCTCGATCCGATGCCAAGAATCCACATGGTCCAGATTGAACCATCTTCGGATAAGTTCTCTCGAATTCGAGATTGTTTGATTCAAGCCAACTCGGGGGTCCTTGTTCTCCCCGACCCCTCTTACTAGCAACACCACGTTGTTTTTACAAGTTCTTTCCTCGCTCGGCTTTTGTTCGGGATAAACTTCAAGAGGGATTGGCCGTTCATACTATCGAGGTTTTTGATCAGCAAGATTGGTACACACCCATTCGGGATTACCTCAAGCTAGGTAATCTCCCACTTGGATTGACACAAGCCGCGAAAAGATCATTCAAATAGAAAGCGGCAAAGCATGTCTTATTAGGAGACATTTTGTATCGTCAAAATTATGAAGGAATCCTCCTTCGTTGTTTGGACCAGCAAGAGTCCGCTTGGGCGATCACCCAAGCTCACGATGGTACATGTGGTGGCCACTTCAGCGGTATGGCCATCGCAAAGCGCATTCTTCGCATGGGTTATTATTGGCCATCTTTAGAGCGAGATTGTTGCGCATATGTGAAGAAGTGCGTGAAGTGTCAGCACCATGCTAATTTAACACACGTACCTTCTCAGGCCTTGCAACCGATCCAATCGGTTTGGCCTTTTTCATAGTGGGGCTTTGATCTAATTGGAAAGATCTCCCCTGCGTCGTCTGGTCGTCACACGTTTATTTTAACGGCCACAGAGTACTTTACCAAATGGGTGGAAGCAATTCCGCTGACCACTACGACTGGAGCCCGCATTGCGGAGTTTATTTTACATAACATCATATGTCATTTTGGTATTCCATCCAAAATTGTCTCGGATAATGGGACACCATTCAAGAATAAAGATGTGCGTGCTTTGACCACAAAGTACAAGATTCAAGCATAGCTTTTCAACACCCTATTATCCGCAGGCAAATGGGCAAGCAGAGGCGTCAAACAAAATGCTAGTCGCCATTCTTAAAAAGACAGTTGCAGACAATCATAAAGACCGGCACATTCAGATCCCGCTTGCCCTATGGGCTTATCGCACCAGCATTCGAACGCCCACTGGGGCAACTCCATTTTCGTTGGTGTATGGCTCTGAGGCAGTCATGCCTTTTGAGTTGGAAATTCCTTCCCTACGCATTTCAATGCAAGAGTTCATCGATGATGACACTGCGCGGCAAGCCCGGTTAGATCAACTGATGTTGCTCGATGAACGACGCGTTAATGCTCTCGAGCATTTACGTATCTATCAAGAGCGGCTTAAGAAAGCATACAACATGAAAGTCCACTTTAGGGAATTTTAGGTTGGTGACTTGGTCTTAAAAGAGAACCAACAGAATTCTAATTTGTCGTCCCATCTACGGGACAAGTTCATGGCAAACTGGTTAGGTCCTTACATCATTGATAGTAAAATAGGACCCGAAACATACCGGCTTGCCTCTCTTGAAGGAATCAAGGAAACAGAACCCTTGAACATCATTCATTTGAGGCCATTCCACAGCTAGAGAGCCATAGTCCAACAAAAAGCTCCAAGGATTACCACAATCGCTTGGTCAACCCAAAAGCTCCAAGGATTACCACAATCGCTTGGTCAACCCAAAAGCTCCAAGGATTACCACAATCGCTTGGTCAACCCAAAAGCTCCAAGGATTATCACAATCGCTTGGTCAACCCAAAAGCTCCAAGGATTTTCATAATCGCTTGGTCATCCCTAAATGCCCCAAAGGTATCTATAAACCCTTTGGTCAAACCAAAAGCTCCAAGCGTTACCATTACTGCTTGGTCAACATAAATATTCAAAAATCAACAAAAACAACACAAAAATAAAAAAATCACAAAAACAATTGCATTTCAATTCCATGCATACTCAAAAAAAAAAAAAAAACAATCAAAATTACAAAAACATTTGCATTTCAATTTCCTGCATTCTCATAAAAATCAAAATTACAAAAACAATTGCACGCATTCTCATAAAAATCAAAATACAAAAATATAGGTTACATTAAGCATTGCATCCATACATTGCATACTTCGCTAAGTCATACAAGTCAAAAGCACCATAGGCTGTCATTATTTGGCAATTCCATCATTTCCACCTCAGATTCATTTTCATAAACGCATACATCCAGC
The DNA here is from genome assembly GCA_028583015.1 of Wollemia nobilis. Classification (NCBI taxonomy): domain Eukaryota; kingdom Viridiplantae; phylum Streptophyta; class Pinopsida; order Araucariales; family Araucariaceae; genus Wollemia; species Wollemia nobilis. Next base: position 2,802,515 of record JAQPPZ010005611.1, read on the forward strand.
ATATCACCCTTTTATTTTAGCATCGTCAGTTGTCGCCTAATGTATATAGGGTTTTCGTCATTCAGATGTCTTTAAATTTCTAGCCAATAACTCATCCACGCTTAAGCAGATTTTACACGAGAAAGTTTTACTTGGATCCCACCTTGGTACGTAGCATCCCAACACAAATTAACACACATAAAATAAGTCCTAAGTTGTGTGGACGAAAGATGAAACCTGCACCGTAATCCCGGTTACCATAAGCGAAACGGCTATCTTGCTTATCCCCCTGTGCGAATGACCTTAAGAATGCTGAGAGTTGGCAAAAGGACAAGCATCCTCCCTACCCAATTCCCCATGAATCCCAAGTTCTCAAAAGTTGCAAAAACATCAAAAATTTGCAAAACGTCAAAACACTAAAATTTGACATCCTACAGTGCACACATCAAAAGGCACACATAACAGTGATTCTCGTCACTCCATATTCAAAATCCCTTGCTCAAAAAAAAAAAAAAAAACAAAAAAAAGAGACGAGTACTATCATAAAAATAAACAGTGATTTTATCACTACAAAAGAGCAAGTATCCCCATACCCTTGAAGAAAAGAAGGGAGTCGAACTTGAATCCTTGGAACTCTCAGGATTTCGACAGGTCATGAGGCAAGCTTCAGTACCGGTTTGGTTGATAGCCTATTGGTCATTGGCGGTAAACCTCCCGCATGACGATATATCTGTCACATTAACTTGTGTGCAGATCAATGTTTGCATGTGGATGAGCTAGCTTATGGTATCCTAGATAACACCGTAGACAAATCTGACTAAATACAATAAAGGAGTTAGTGGAGCTAATTAGGTGATCCTCAGTACAGGTTCGGTTGAAAGCCCATCTGGCACTGGCGGTATCCTGATGAATAACACATAAATGAACTCAATTGCACACACAAGGATGTGAAATAACTTGGTTAAATTCAAGTCGAATTTATACCTTGTTCAAAAAGTCTTGCGACATAAATGTACAGTCTTGGCTAGTTAGTTAAAATATCTGAATCTCAGAAAAGCTTAACTACATTTTCAAACTACCGATACATTTCATTCCGTACATCACCCTAAAAAAAAAAAAAAAAAAACAATAGACAAAATCCAAAACCAAAGTTTTCACATGCACAAGCATTTCACAAAGTTATCCCATTACTATAGCAAGTCACTCCAATTTTGTACAGTCTATGGTGCATCGACAAATCATCAACAATTCATTTCATTCATTCCATATGCATACATCATACAAATTAGAATCATCGCATTCCTAATCGCATATGCATACATCAATGTAAAAACATGTACATTAAAATAAATCATGAAAAATGATAAACACCAAAAAGAATCATCTGTATATATATCATAACAAAAATTGCCCGCAGGCTACAGTGCACTAGTCCTCAGACCTCCCTCCCATCATCCAAAATCCCAAAACCCCCAGCCTAGGGCATCGGCCACCATGATCACGCAGGATCGGTGCGACGAGAGCTACCCCCTACGGTATCCGTCCTCTGAGACCTCTCAGGGCGACTGCTCGCCCCTGCATCATGTCCACTCGCACCACCCTCCTCTCGTCGCCTACGCCGAGATGATGCCGACTGCTCCGTCCCGCTATCTCTCGTCCTGTACGACGAGCCACTAGCCGGAGGCTCTGGTATTCGCCCACCCAGGCGGATGATCTCACCCTCCATCTCCGACCGATGTCGCCCCCACTCCGCCTCCCGTCGCCTCCACTCGGCCTCTCGCCTATGGTAGTACGCGATGGCGTCATCGCGCTGTGCTAGCTGCACCCGTAGGAGATCCCTCTCCCGTGCAGCATCCGTATCCCCTGCCTGCTGGTGAGACGCAGCCCCTGCGCTCCCTCGCCCTGCCAACTGTGTCCGTAGGAGATCCCTCTCCTACGTCATCTCCGTGAGCTCTCCATCCCGCCTCTGCAATAGCCCAGTCAATCGTGCTACCTCGACGCGCAACCCTGCCTCTGTCTCCCTCGACCCAGCCTGCCCTGGAGCCTCCTGCATCTTCGGCTGATCCTCCTCATCAACATCATCTCCTACATCTGCTACCTCCACCATCTCTACCTCCGTAGGAGCTCCCCAACCCTCTCCTGGTGCCTCTGCACCCTCTCCGCCTCCCGCTGCCTCATCTCCTCCCAATGGTCCCTCACCTCGCCACTGTCGTAGCGTCCACCACTCCTGATACTCGATCGTCACTCCGACGTCATCTACGTCTGGAATGTCCAAAACTGTATCAGACTCCTCCCCCAATGGCTCGAGGATCGGTGCAGCTAAGGTCCTCTCATCACTCCGACGTCGATAGACCATGGGTTCCCCAGGCAACCCCTGGCGTACCCCAAACTGTCGCGTCACTCGGAGGTAGTGGAAGTACTCCTGTTCTGTCCCATGCCGCCCAATCACCCATCTCCCCCTCTGAACCCGTCGAAGCCAATCATCCACCTCTGGCCATGCGAGACAATCCCGATATGGCCTCCATACCACATCCCTAGGAGTCAGTCATGCCAAGGCATCTCTGTAATGGTCCACGTCTCCCGTGAACCGTCGACTCTGCCCCCGCTCCTCCGATCGATACCATAGAGCCCCATACCCAATGTCTCTGTCCACCATGTCAGCTCGGGTAGTCCAAGGTAGCCCTCGTGGTCGCTCTACGGCTATATGCTGCCAGGCCCAGCACTGCAACAAGAAACTGCAGCCAATCCCCTTTCGCCTCCGATAGTGGACCTCATACAACTCATCATATAACTGCGCTAAAAGTGTCTGACCCCATCTCATAATAACCGGCTCTGTCACCGGGCAATCCACCAACTGCCATACTACCTCCAATAGGTTCCATGGGAACCTCGCTCCTGACGAGTCTGGCAGGAGCATGTTGGAAATGAGGCTCATGAGTAGTGCATGCCTCACTCCCAACATTCCCCTCGCGTACCAATACCGTACCAGAATCCCCCCAATATGGCAATCCAACTCCGCCCTCTCCAACGAGGTCATCCCATCCTCATCCTCTCCATATCCAAAATACCGCGTCAGCACAGCCGTCCTCTGGCCTCGTGGAGTCGTCCGAATAGGAACCCCGTCTATCGGTATCCGAAGAATCCGATACACGTCCTCTAGAGTGACTGTCATCTCCCCTGTCGAAAGATGGAAGGTGTTCGTCCGAACATCCCATAGGCCGATCAGTGCTGTAAGGTACGCCCGATCCGCCACCACTGCATCCAACCGAGCCACATGCTTGAGCCCTAGGGCATCAAGCCAATCCCAGTCCTCAGCTGTCAATGCCTCGCGGGCATTAGAAAAAATAGTCGGTACTCGATGTCGACTCTTCACCACCTGCACATCACAAAAAACAACAAACATTAAAAACATGCATCAAATTACCATCACATGTACAAAAATGCATAACTGTACAGTAACATCTTTCATTCACATGTACATTCAAAAAAAAAAAAAAAAAAAAATTTTACATTTCATCAAAAACAACAAAAATTTGACATGGTTTACCTACGGTTTTACCTAAGTTTACCATTTCAACCAAAAAATTCATCTTTCATTTCATCAAAAAAAACAAAAATTTGACATGGTTTACCTACGGTTTTACCTAAGTTTACCATTTCAAACAAAAAAATTCATCCATTTTTCATTTTTTAATTTCATCACAAAAGGACAAAAATTTGACATGGTTTACCTACGGTTTTACCTAAGTTTACCATTTCAAACAAAAAAATTCATCCATTTTTCATTTTTTAATTTCATCACAAAAAGGACAAAAATTTGACATGGTTTACCTACGGTTTTACCTAAGTTTACCATTTCAAACAAAAAAATTCATCCATTTTTCATTTTTTAATTTCATCACAAAAAGGACAAAAATTTGACATGGTTTACCTACGGTTTTACCTAAGTTTACCATTTCAAACAAAAAATTCATCCATTTTTCATTTTCTAATTTCATCACAAAACGACAAAAATTTGACATGGTTTACCTACGGTTTTACCTAAGTTTACCATTTCAAACAAAAAATTCATCAATTTTTCATTTTTACATTTCATCAAAAACAAAAAAACATCAACATGGTTTACCTACGGTTTCGAACTAAGTTTACCATTTCAAACAAATTTTTTTTATCCATTTTCCATTTTTTAATTCCATAAAAATTACAAAAAAATATGGGCATGGTTTACCTACGGTTTCGACCTAAGTTTTACCATTCACATAGAAAAACATTTTTAACCATGGTTACCCTAAAAAGTGTTACTCTAAGTTTCATTTTGGGTTTATCCTATGGTTTTCCATCTAAGTTTCCATCGGTTTGCATCCATGTTTCATTCGGTTTCATTCATTTACCTTTTAATTTAATTAATTAAGGTTTCATGCTTTAAACAAACGAAAAACAATAAAAACACATTTGCATTTTTCAAATTCACAATCGAGGAGATAGTGTACTTACTGGTCTCGCCTCGGCTCCGCCGCTCGACGACCCGGTCTGTGCACTCATGATGGCTGGAAAATCTGGCAGCGCTTCGCGTCAGAAAATCTACCTCCTCCTCCCAGAGCTCCAAATCGCAATCGATGAACAGTGCAAATGAGCCAAATCCGTCATTTTCGCATATTTATACTTTTTGCCAGCTGGTAATCGTCCTCGACCGGGACGAGCGCTTTTCGGCGCGCTCGTCCCACCCCAGGACGAGTACCATCGTGGCGCACTCGTCTCACCCCGGGACGAGTACCGTCATCTCACTCGTCCCCCCCGGGACGAATAAAAAAAAAAAAAAAAAACATCAAAAACAACCACAACATAAAAATGACAAATGCCAACAAAACCACTAAAAATTGCCGGACAACAGTGCTCTTGCACTTAACCTCTTGGCATAAGAAAACTGATGTCGAGGTCTACCTTGTCGTTATCCTACTCCCTAAGAAGGCTACCTTAGCCGGACCGCTCCACGGGAAGACGGATTTTCGCCAATGTTAACCCCAAATGGCATCCCAAAATGGGTTCACACCCACCAAAAATAGGTCAAAACAGTCGGGAAACTGCTCGAGCATGCTTAGCGGTAAACCATCTAAAGGCACCCTTGCACAAGTCATCTTGGGTCAAGCGACTCGTCGCTTTTCTCATGTCGGTCATTCCCTCATCGATTCGTCGCTTGAGGGGGTAGTCACACTTAGTTGCCAATCAACACCAATATACCCAGTCTTGGAAATGACACGCATTCAAAGGATCATTGCAAAAGACAATCGCGCCCCTGCTTGGGGCAGCAAACAAGCAATTATCACCAACCGATCATATACTTGGCATTCGTGAATCATGAACTCAAGGTTCCCACAACAAAAGGTTGCGCCCTTTGCCTATTCATGACTGATCAATGTCTAAGTTCAAGTAAGACCTCACCGAACCAGGTTAATACTTGATTTGAGTTCCTTAGCTCGTCAGAAGCAAGGATTCAAGAATGCGTGCCCTTTCCATACTTGGGGCATCAAGAGTTGGTTAGGTTACTGAGAAACCCTAATCATTAGTGCTTTGGTTATATATTTTTGCTCAACACTGCACCATGTGCAGCGCTTCCCAAAAAGGGGCATCTGTAGACACCAAAACAGCACCAATCCGATTATGTGACAACAAGCACTGATCAAACTAACACACAGCCCCCAGGGCAGCCCCCAGAGGTCAAACAGTGGTTCTAACCACTCACACAGCAGTTTTGCAAGTCAAAAATCAATTTGGCACCTTTTAGACACTCAGCTTCTTATTCGTCCCACCCAGGGACGAGTGCGGATTTGTACTCGTCCTACCCAAGGACGAGTGCAGATTGATACTCGTCTCACCCAGAGACGATTACCAGCGCTCGCTTTGGGGTGGGACGAATGTCATGTTTGACTGGCAAAAAGTCAAATCTCGGCTTATAACAACTCAGAACTGCCACTTAGCTTTTCCTGCATGACATAGGAGTGCGAGTGAGTTCTTTTGACAACTCATATCTGCCAATTGACTCTCCCTTCACTGCATGGGAATAAGAGTAAGCTTTTTAAGACAACTCAGATTTGCCACTTAGCTATCCCTTCATTGTATGGGAGTGCAAGTGAGCTTTTCTAAAACACACAAAGACATGCACAGAGGCAGTTAAGAAGCCCTTGATCAAGAAGAAGTCTTTCTTTCAGGAAAAAAGCATTCATGCAAAGAAACACTTTTGCATGTTAATTCAAAGAGACCCCTTGGGTCTATAAAATGGTGAGTTTCCTCACCCAAAAGATATACCGAGAAGGAGCATTTTGAGCGACGAAGTGTTGCTAATTCATTTACTTGCGATTTGTGTTTTCAACATCCATAATCTCTTAATCGAAAGAGAGGTTATTGGGTGACTTTTGAAAGCACGAATCAAGAACCAACACCGATTTTTCTGACCACAATATTCTACCAATTTGCCGACAACACATCACATCAGGTTTCGGACCCATCCTAAGCGGATTGGTGTCGAAGCAAAGTTTCACCCGTGGGTGGTTTGCCTTCGGGCACCCCCCGCTTTATTTCTTTTATAGTATTTAGCTAGTTTCATGTTTATGCTTTTGTCAAGTCTTCATTTCATTTAGATTCATTTTAACCATAGTTAGATTCATCTTTTATTTTTCATACACAGGTGCTACTGATTCTTTGTTTGTTTCTTTGAACGCAGATTTGCAGCATTAGAGGAGCAACGAGGAATCTACCTTTACCAACGCAAGCGGCGACGACGTTTTGGTTCGCCCATCTTATATGTGGGCACGCGGAAGAAGGAATTCTGAAACAAGTTGTAAAAGAGCAATATTTAACGCTCCTATCCCATAAAAAGGAAGGAGACGCATTGTAACACGAATTTGCAAAGCATATCAATAAAAGGGCCGATTTTTATATTGCTTTAATATCTTGTGTTCATGTTCTTCCTTTTTACGCAATTTTCAATAACATAGGGTTTAAGCGTTATTTTAGTTTCATTTACATTGCAATTTTAGTTTATCCTTTTTGTTTCCGGAATCTCGTGTTTTCAAAGAGAAAGGTGAACCTTTTGGACCTGGCAAATTTGAGACATTATGACGATGAGCTAGTAATAGAATATGGGAATAGATGGAGAAAAATCATGGCAAAATTATCATTCTCCATTCCCATAGAAGAGATCGTTCAGATGTTCACCAAGAGTTGTTCCAAAAATATTTCCCTATTGCTACAACTATAGCAATACATCTCATTTGAGGAAGCATTGGTACAAGCCAAACTCATTGAGGACATAAAAGTAGATGAGGGAACCATAAAAATCCAAACCAAGAAAGAGTGGAACAAAAATGACAAAAATGGCAAAAATAAGCAGAAGCAGGCAAACCCTGCCCTAGTTAATCAAGTGGTATTGGTTACACCTAAGGATGGGGCTGCACAGTAATCCCAAAATTATCAAGCACATCCCCCACCAACCAATTATGATGAAAATAATAATTAGGGAAGAAACAGAGAATGCAAACCCAATCGCTATTTTACACCATTAATAAAATCAATGCAGTCAATCTTCAACTAACTAAGCAAGGTAGGAAAGATCAGATTCCTTGATATACCTCTTATATATCCCAACCATTCTAAGCCAAAAGGATATAGAGAAGATCAATTTTACCCATATCACAGGATATCGAGGCATAACATTGAGGTTTGCGTTGGTTTTAAGCACTAAATACAAAATATGATTGACGCAGAAGAGCTCAAAGTTAACAACCCATTAGCTCCCAAAAATAGAGATATGGGCATTTATAAAATTCAGCTACCAAATCATGAGGCCCCTAGAGGGCAAGGTGCCTAATTCAATCAGGTTCGAGTGGATATACCTACCCACGGGTGTGTTGGGATGGTCAATATTGTCAATATAGCAATTAGGAATAGACGGTATGGTCAACCACAACCTCCTACAACTCCCATTAGTGTCCTAGCTACACCTAGGTAGAGGCAGGGACAAAACAACCTTCTAGGTCCACCAAAATGATCTGTGGTGACTATTCAGAGTAGACTTGAGCAAAACTTACAAATGACTCTGGCTAAGCTATCCATATATGAGCTCATACAACAGTCCCCAAAGCATAGGGAGACCTTGATGGAGATTTTAAGGATAATTGAGCTCCAACCACAAGATCCAAATGCATTCACCCATTTTGTGGGACAAGTACAAGAATACCAAGAACCTGTAATCTGATTATATGATTATGATATTAATATAGTGCCCACTGCCTTACAAGATCCTCTGCTGCACATTGTAGCATCAGTCAATGATATACCTTTTAAGAGAGTCTTTATTGATATAGTTTCATCAATCAACATCATCACAACAATAGCAATAGAGCACTTTAAGATCCCTAAATCTCATATCATTCTGGGAGCCTACACATTAAGGGCTTTCAATGATGCCTTATGCAATATTATGGGAACGATAGTCCTACCTATCAAGGTGGGGCATAAGACCATCCCCCTGATGTGTCATGTCTTGGAAGGGGCCATGCAATACAAAATCCTCTTAGGGTGACCTTGGATAAAATTAAATGTGTTCCTTTGATCTTACATCAATGTGTTAAGTATGTGCATGATAACAAAGTCTACATGGTGTTGGTTGATGAGGAGCCATTCAAATATGTCCATAAGGTGGATTGTCCAGGAGAATTTATGATTCCCTTTGCCCACTTGTATGTTGGACCTTCATCTCCAGCTATGCGACTAAATCACAAAGACAAAGGGGTGCAAAAATACCCATCTACATAAACACCTCATTTAGTACCCAGCATGACTAATGCTTCTAATAAACCATCAATGTCTAAGCCAAAAGACAATCAGAAGCTAAAAGCACCCATGGGGGAGGAAAAGAAGCTTAAGGAAGCACTAACCATAGCCATTGAGAAAGGTCCAAGTCCCATGGAATAAGAAGATATCCGAGATCAAGTCAAAGATGATGACTACCACCCCACTTCACCAGTGTCATCTATGGGGTCATCCACATCACATGTGACTATACACTTGGCAAGTACAGGGATAGGAGAATACCTTGTGCAAAACATAGCATTCATGCCCATCATAGAGTCTAAACAAGACATGGGATGACCAAAAGACTTAAGACCACTAGTGGGAATAGTGGTTCCGCTTGGAATCCCTCCCAACCAGACAAACTTTGTCTATGCTAGACTAAACTGCATCCATAAGTCTACCAATGAAGAAGAGGACAATGATGAATTATTCACTGCTAATTTTTATTATCTCTCTAATCCAGAGTTTGCTCTAAGATACTTTGAACATTGTCACTAGTATGGTTATGGTCTTGGTATATATGAGCAATGGCGAAGGTGTCCATACGAGCCATAATACCAGCTTCCCACTAACATGTTTGGATTAGGCTATCACATCAAAGGTTGATATAACTCTCTAGTGGTAGTCTTGGATAGATTGAGCTTGGGGTTAGGAGAAGACATCAATTTTATTCCTCATCATCCACTAATTTCAAGACTTATGAGCAATAGGTAAGTGATTGTGGTAAACATACCACCACCCAAAATTTATCATCGAAGACTCACAATAGATGCCATCCCAGTAGGATACAAACTCATGGGATGAATATCAAGAAGAAAATGGGTATGTGGCAAGTGATGATGAAGCACAAGATGGCTTGGCCTATCATGGGCCTCACTATATACAAATATTTACTTGGTCCATCCACAACAAGAGTGGACACATATCGAATGAGAGTGGCTATGAGTCAGTGGATTCAACGGAGAGAACCTATATAGGATCAAGGCATTGGACCCAAATCTTGGGATGAGAAACTAATGCAAATGGCTTCTTCATAAGTGATGAATAATATGAAGATGAGACAGAGATGGCCTACTTAGGGCCAATACATGAGCCTCTTATCTTGGGGCTGCATACCAATGCTAATGGTTTCTAGATAAGTGATGATGATTTTGAAGATGAAACCAAGATGACCTATCTTGGGCCTCACCATTTACAAAAATTCAATGCATTATTTGAGAGAGAGGCAGGACTTCATGCCATAGACACTTATTTAGGGTTTTTAGGAAGACTTGTTGACTTAGTTGCCATTCACCAGATGGTCAATCACCCTATACCTATATTAAGAGAGCGATTAGAGCCCAATGATCCTATTATTCGGCCTACTCATAGGTCAGATCCATAGATTATTTTTCCTCCAAAGCCTCATCGTGAGTATGGAAGGGAAACCTTTGAGGTAATATTTCACCCATGTGGTCTTGGAAATTTCATTCCATCCATCAATACAATCTCCATTGATTTAACCACTCCACTTCACAACCCAGCCGATCCCACAAAAAAATTGTGTATTGATATGAAGGCTATTGATTGGGATTGTGCTAATTCACCCATAGATCCTGATGATATTTTCTCTAATGAAGAGATGTTACAACCATTCCATTTTGTAGCAGGTTGTGCATATAATGTGTTCCATGCTGGTTTGGATCTCAAGTCAGTAGGACCTATAAATCCTATCGATAACATTCACTTGATACCCACGCCCCACCAGTTGGAGGATGTGTCACATATGGCTATAGAAATGACTTTTGAGGTGGACATCATTGATGATTCTATTCAACCAAAGAAAGTCAAATTTGGAGAAATTATGTCTATAGAGGAACAAGCCATCATAATCCCTCTCCGTAAAGAGAGGCCAAATATTTTTGCTTGGACTTACAAAGATATTCCAAGAATTGATCCAAATTTAGTGGTTCAAAACCTCTCATTAGATCCCCTAAAGAAGCCAATCAAGCAAAAGTTGAGGAAAATGCATCCAACCGTTGCTTTGATGGTGAAGAACAAATTACAAAAACTAGTGGAGGTAATTTTCATAGTTCCCATTGACTATCTTGAATGGACCTCAAACATGGTGCTCGTGGGAAAACCCGATGGAAGAGTGCGCATTTACATAGATTTTAGAGACTTGAATAGGGAAAATCCAAAGGATTAATTCCCATTGCCAAACATAGATGCTCTTTATTGATGCCACTGCAGGTCATGAGATGCTCTCCTTAATGGATGGTTTTTTGGATACAATCAAATCTAGATTAAACTTGAAGATCAACATAAGACCGCTTTCATTACTCCATGGGGAAATTTCTATTACAAAGTGATGCCATTTGGTATTAATAATGTTGGTTCCACATACAAGTGGGGCATGACATACATATTCCATGATTACATGCACATAATATTGGAAGACTACATGGATGACTTGCTAGCCAAATATTTATTGCAACAAGAACATGATCAAGTCCTTACAAAGGTCTTTGATCACCTCATTGAATACAATGCCAGATTGAATTATAAGAAGTGTGTGTTTGGTGTAACTTCTAGTAAGCTCTTAGGATTCATAATTTCAAAGAGAGGCATCAAAGTTGATCCTACAAAAGTAAAGGCTATACTTGAAATGGCCTCCGCTACCAACATTAGGGAGTTGAAAATCCTACAAGGCAAGGTAGCATCAATAAAATGGTTCATCACTCAATTATCAGACAAGTGTTGACCCATGAACCAATTGATATGTGATGAGTGTCGTTGAGTCTCATCATTTAATCTCAATGATTTATCAATTTGGGGTGGTGTCCAAGGTTGTCTACGATAGAAGGCTAGGGCAGAGTACAATTCAGGCATTCAGATTTCAAGCATTTATTGGTGAAGCAAATTTTGGTTTAGCCTTTTGGTGTCACACTAAACCTAGTCTGAAGAATGGAAACTAAAATAAATTACAAGAATTGAAAACTAAATCTAAATTGTAGAATTTAACAATTAACTACAATTGCATGAATTGAAATTGCTAAATTGAAATCTAATCTACTTTTGCAGAATTGAAATCTAGTTACTCTTGCATAATTGAAATTGCTAAATTGAAATCTAATCTACTTTTGCAGAATTGGAATCTAATTACTCTTGCAGAATTGAAATGATGCTTGTAAATGAAACTTATTCTAAAAACACCTGTCAATGCCCTGCCACAAAAGGTCGTCAAGCTTCTGCTACAGGAATTGACAGCAAAATGAAATATGCTGAAAAATGGAAAGTTGCTAAAATAGAAAGCAGGGAAAACATGGAAAGCAAAGGAAAAATGCGTAATATAATTTTTCAGCTGACATACACACAAATGCTATACACAAACATAATAGAAAACATAAATCACATAATACAAAATAAAAACAAGAAAATGAAATCTGGCAAGCAATCTATTAATTCTGCTATAGCAAAATTATAGATTAAAACCTACCATAAAATCCCTCCTTCTAGATCTGAAAGTGGGCCCATACTTCCTGATCTAGAAGGAGGTGAAAAGCACTCCTTAACTAATTAACACTCAACAAAAAATGATAAAATAGCTGCACTTTTATTGATGACAAAACATGCTGAAAACTGTTACAGAAAATTACTGTACAATCCTAATTGCTGCAATTGAAAACTCTCCTCTATTCTAATTCCTAACTGGCTCAACCAAGGAGGGAGCTATGTTATTTATATAAATATTTACAACATATCCCATGCTCAAATCAGCCTATGTGCTACTTTACAGTGATTTGCCAATAATTTTGGATCTGAAATAAATGCAAATACGGACGGTTTGTGTTGCAGTAGTAGTCATTGGCCCTTAGAAAGCATCTTCAGTGGTGGGAGTACGTGGGAGGAGTCTAGAAATATCTCACACATAATTCTCCACTTCAGAATATGCCATTCCTATCTTGCAAACAACTTTCTATTATGCTACAGTTTTTTCTGGGTTTATCCTAGAAGAGGATCAAAATTGATCTTTTCCATGAATGGTGGCTTTGGACGGCAAGGACGGCAAAATCAGATGGGAGATATTTTCCCTTAACTTTATCAACCTTCTTATCCCATTTTCCACCACCAAAATTCAGTCAACAAGTCAAAAAGTACATTTTGTTTTCATTCCGAAGATAAGTGGCTCATTCCGAAGATACTGTAATTCTCATTCGAAGACATTGTGTTCATTTCGAAGATCTTTAGAATGACCAACTGTGTTGACTCCAAATGGTTTTGGCTGCATTTCTAAGGTGGATTAGCCCTCAGGATCAGATTGCAATAGTCTTCATTCTTCCTTGGATGTGAATTTCATGCCTTGCCATTCATTGGTAGCTTGTTGGAATTTACATGGTAAATTACTGCATTTTCCAGTTCTGTTGCACAGTTGTAAAATATTGGCATTTCTTGCAAATTCAAACAAATTAGAACATGGAAAAATTATTCAAATATCAACATGAAGGAGTACATCAAGTTGCTACTAAATTTATACACTTCATTCACCAAGTAACCATGCTGAAATAGTGCAACAATGTCTGCACAATTGTCCCTGCTCTGTTATACCCCGTTGCTGCCTATTTAGACCATGTGGGAATGCTTCTAAATAGGTCAGATGTCTTCTGTAGTCCTTATGAACTCATTCCATCCATATCCTCATGCTTTTCTTGACAACTTCAAGGTGTTCCTATAAAGTGACAGCTTGCTGATTTTTATATGGTTGTTTTTTCCAGATTTTCAGATTTATGACAGTCCTAAACTTTTGTCTTCAATGTGGATTTGAAACAAGTTGAAGGGCAGGAAAACATTCAAAAACCATTGAGAAGTTAATGGATATCAGCATACCACATTTGGTTAATTGAAATGCATGTTCTTACTTGCTACTTAATCAAGCAAAATCAGTCACAAAATGCTGAAAATAGTCAAAAACAGAGATATAGTATTCCTAACATAAAATCATGCAAACACTTAACAAATAGTATATTTTAGTCAACTATTTGGCAATTAACTTATCATATGGTAGTCAAACATTGTGCAATAATGAGGCATTTTTGGGCCTCATCATCCCCCCAACTTGAACTGATGCATGCCCTCATGCATCTTAGTAGGCCATAGTAATATGCGGGTTTTATTCTTGTGAACAACATCCTTTGCTACCTCGCTAACCGAGAAATTCCTCCTTGCTGCACTATATCAAGTATTTTGCAATTAAGCACATGTATGACTCTTTTTCTATTTTTCTACAAGTTTTAGTGCTGCAAGGTACCTCTTAAAGGCTTGATATCATATGATTCATCTTGCAATAGTCTTATTGTGGAACCGTATTTGGCAGATGCACTACTACCGATGGAATTTTCTATTCTTAACAACATTTCAGCCCGAATGCTTATTTTTTTTGTTTGCACCTTTTGAACAAAATTGAATTTTTTTATTTGAAATGCTTGAGGGATGTACTTACTTGTGGTAGAGCCTTATAAACCTCAATATTTGATGTACCCTACTCTTTTTGCTATTCTGTAGCATTTTCAGCAATTCTGGTACAGTTTCTGCTCATTTCGAAGATATCCTGCTCATTCCGAAGAGACTGTATTCTCATTCCGAAGATGTCTGTTCATTTCGAAGAGACTGCATTTCTCATTTCGAAGATGTTTGTTCATTTCGAAGAGACTGCATTTCTCATTCCGAAGATGTTTGTTCATTCTGAAGAGACTGCATTTCTCATTTCGAAGATGTTTGTTCATTCCGAAGAGACTGCATTTCTCATTCCGAAGATGTCTGTTCATTTCGAAGAGACTGCATTTCTCATTTCGAAGATCTTCAAAAAATGCAGAAATGACCTCCTATGCAAAAGTTAGCTATAGATTCTATTGTGGGTCCATATCTAGAGTGTATAAGCCTTCCATAACATCAAAAATCCCTTCTTCATCCTTTTGTTTAGATGCTATTCTTTGTTTTGTATGTTGCTGTTTTATTCCAGTAGTACTAAAATAGAACCTTCAAGTGCATTTTTTTGATTATCCTCCTTCAATTTATCAGACAATTATGAGATATAAACTTGCAGTTCTCCTTCTAAAATTTGCCCTACAAATTGAAATAGAATTGCTGCCATGTCTGTCCCAAAATCAGGTTTTTGCATAGTTTTGAAATTTCCATGCAATTAAGGGCATAAGGGGGTGTTTCTTGACATCTTGAACATGTTCCTTTTTTTTCAACTTGTCACTATTGTATGAATAGTTTATGCCAAATACCGACTATCATACACTAAATGCTAAATGTTTACTATGAATTAAATGCAAGAAACACATACCTTACTATCCCGAAAATTGGTCATGCACCTTACAAGCTACTTTTGATGATTGTTAGAAGGCTATCTGAAAACATAAACAAACATAACACATGTGCAGTGTGAGATTTGTACAATGGTGGAACAATGATGGGTAGATCAACAAGGCAATGCATGCCAAAAATTTGGTTTTCATGCAAGCCAACTCAGTAGCGCCTCCAAGAAGGTTTTCACTACTGAATTATTCATTTTTTTATATATATTTTTTTCATTTTTTTTTTCATCTCTTTTTTTTCATTTTTTCATCAGAAGAGGCTGCCATTTCTGGTTTTCAACCAACTTCTATCCTCTTTTTTTTTTTTTTCAAGTGCTTCAATGAGAGAGAACATATCTCACTCTTATTTGGATAAGACCAATCCTTATTCAGCAAAAACATGTCAATTGTTGTATGAAAACACCATCTCTTTCTGTTGAAACCTGCAACATTGATGCAACCTTCCTTACTAGATGACCAGTAAGAATCTTCTTACATCATCATTGCCTCCTTATTGCTGGAAATGAAGTATTGGCTCCATTGTTCCTCTTTCTTGTTGAAATTGATGCTTGTCCTCATGTATCCCCATTTTGTGGGACATGCCTTTGCTGCAAATTTTTTTCTTTTTTTTTTTTTCAAATTTTCTTGTCTTGCTTGTACCCAAAAAGGAAGTTCACAAACAAGACTATTCTTCTTTTTGCTTTTCTTGTATTTTTTTCCTTTTTTTTTCTTTTTGTCAGACTTTTTATCATCACTCTGAATCTGATATTGAAGAGAAATTCTCTTCCATTATGTGTACATCCAATGGAATCTCCTTCAAGAACTCCTCCTTAGTTAATGGTGCATGGTATACCCGAAGGCAATGTCCATTCACCACTAACATCCTCCATGAATTACCAATGGGAGAAAGAAGCACCGCTCCATATCTGAAAACTTCTTCAATCAAGTGTTGTCCATGGCTCCTAGTCTGCAAAATCTTGTCAATCTGTTCTTGAAACAATTAAATACCAATTCCCAAAAGATGTTAAGTGCTTACATCAAGATAAAATCTTGATATACCCTTGTAATTCCATGTAAAGGGATTGAAATATTGTTTCAAAATAGCAACAATTTTGCTTTTTGTTTATAAGTCAACCGGCTAATAATGTTCAAGAATTTTCTTGGCTGCACTTCAATTTGTTTCATTCCTAGGAGGACAGAATTTACCCCTTTGTAAAATGGAAGTAAATTTTCTATGTGCAGTTTTTCTAGTTTTTCTCCTTTATCCAAGGCTAATTTCTGTGTGTTTGGACTAAAGGTTTTACATGTATCTCCATTGATTTTTGTCTCTTCAAGCTCAGGTAAGTTCTTGTTTTAGCACAGTTGGATGTTGTTGCAGTCAATAACATTTTCTGTAATTTTTTTTTTTTATACAAGATTCAGCTACATAGACAGGGGTTGCCTATCCTGTATTATTCAGACTGATCACAGGTTGTGCTAAAAAAATATTTTTGGTTTGCACAATAAGACAAGAAGTGTACAACTTTAGCAGATCAACTACTTGTCAGGTAGGATCACCTCTAATGAGATCAACTATTGTCTGTGTAGGCTAAGAATTGCTAGGTTGCGGTTTAGCGCGGTAAAATCCTAACAATATTTAAGTAATAATGGAAAACTCTAGGATCATCATTAAGTTGTAAACTCCTATTTTGATTGTGCAAAAGTTTTTTTTGTGATTTTTTTTTTTTTTAGCTTACATAGACAGGGGTTGTCTGTCCTGTATATTGGCCACAGGTTGGGCTAAAGGTGGTGGTTGATTTACTTGCCCTGTTTGTTGTTGTTGGGATCTCTCTTTGAGAAGAATTCAAACTAGGCAATTTAACCCCCAAGTGTGAAGATCACCTCCCTGTGGTTGCTTGTTTTCTAAATGAACTGAAATGCAACTATCAATAATTATTATTTATACCAACTATTACATTCAGATTTTACTCTGAACTTCATAACTTAGCACAATAATAATTATTTGACTACTTTTACCCTCTAACAACACCATGTTCCCCAGCAACGGTGCCAAAATGATGAGTGTCATTGAGTCTCATCATTTAATCTCAATGATTTATCAATCCGGGGTGGTGTCCAAGGCTATCTACGATAGAAGGCTAGGGCAGAGTACAATTCAGGCATTCAGATTTCAAGCATTTATTGGTGAAGCAGATTTTGGTTTAGCCTTTTGGTGTCACACTAAACCTAGTCTAAAGAATGGAAACTGAAATAAATTACAAGAATTGAAAACTAAATCTAAATTGTAGAATTTAACAATTAACTACAATTGCATGAATTGAAATTGCTAAATTGAAATCTAATCTACTTTTGCAGAATTGAAATCTAGTTACTCTTGCATAATTGAAATTGCTAAATTGAAATCTAATCTACTTTTGCAGAATTGAAATCTAATTACTCTTGCAAAATTGAAATGATGCTTGTAAATGAAACTTATTCTAAAAACACTTGTCAATGCCCTACCACAAAAGGTCGTCAAGCTTTTGCTATAGGAATTGACAACAAAATGAAATATGCTAAAAATGGAAAGTTGCTAAAATAGAAAGTAGGGAAAACATGGAAAGCAAAGGAAAAATGCGTAATATAATTTGTCAGCTGACATACACACAAATGCTATACACAAACATAATAGAAAACATAAATCACATAATACAAAATAAAAACAAGAAAATGAAATATGGCAAGCAATCTATTAATTCTACTGCAGTAAAATTATAGATTAAAACCTGCCATAAAATCCCTCCTTCTAGATCTGAAAGTGGGCCCATACTTCCTGATCTAGAAGGAGGTGAAAAGCACTCCTTAACTAATTAACACTCAACAGAAAATGATAAAATAGCTGCACTTTTATTGATGACAAAACATGCTGAAAACTGTTACAAAAAATTACTGTACAGTCCTAATTGCTGCAATTGAAAACTCTCCTCTATTCTAATTCCTAACTGGCTCAACCAAGGAGGGAGCTATGTTATTTATATAAATATTTACAACATATCCCATGCTCAAATCAGCCTATGTGCTACTTTACAGTGATTTGCCAATAATTTTGGATCTGAAATAAATGCAAATATGGACAGTTTGTGTTGCAGTAGTAGTCATTGGCCCTTAGAAAGCATCTTCAGTGGTGGGAGTACATGGGAGGAGTCTAGAAATATCTCACACATAATTCTCCACTTCAGAATATGCCATTCCTATCTTGCAAACAACTTTCTATTATGCTGCAGTTTTTCTGGGTTTATCCTAGAAGAGGATCAAAATTGATCTTTTCCATGAATGGTGGCTTTGGACGGCAAGGACGGCAAAATCAGATGGGAGATATTTTCCCTTAACTTTATCAACCTTCTTATCCCCTTTTCCACCACCAAAATTCAGTCAAAAAGTACATTCTGTTTTCATTCCGAAGATAAGTGGCTCATTCCGAAGATACTGTAATTCTCATTCCGAAGACATTGTGTTCATTTCGAAGATCTTTAGAATGACCAACTGTGTTGACTCCAAATGGTTTTGGCTGCATTTCTAAGGTGGATTAGCCCTCAAGATCAGATTGCAATAGTCTTCATTCTTCCTTGGATGTGAATTTCATGCCTTGCCATTCATTGGTAGCTTGCTGGAATTTACATGGTAAATTACTGCATTTTCCAGCTTTATTGCACAGTTGTAAAATATTGGCATTTCTTGCAAATTCAAACAAATTAGAACATGGAAAAATTATTCAAATATCAACATGAAGGAGTACATCAAGTTGCTACTGAATTTATACACTTCATTCACCAAGTAACCATGCTGAAATAGTGCAACAATGCTGCACAATTGTCCTTGCTCTGTTATACCCTGTTGCTGCCTATTTAGACCATGTGGGAATGCTTCTAAATAGGTCAGATGTCTTCTGTAGTCCTTCTGAACTCATTCCATCCATATCCTCATGCTTTTCTTGACAACTTCAAGGTGTTCCTATAAAGTGACAGCTTGCTGATTTTTATATGGCTGTTTTTTCCAGATTTTCAGATTTATGACAGTCCTAAAATTTTGTCTTCAATGTGGATTTGAAACAAGTTGAAGGGCAGGAAAACATTCAAAAACCATTGAGAAGTTAATGGATATCAACATACCACATTTGGTTAATTGAAATGCATGTTCTTACTTGCTACTTAATCAAGCAAAATCAGTCACAAAATGCTAAAAATAGTCAAAAATAGAGATATAGTATTCCTAACATAAAATCATGCAAACACTTAACAAATAGTATATTTTAGTCAACTATTTGGCAATTAACTTATCATATGGTAGTCAAACATTGTGCAATAATGAGGCATTTTTGGGCCTCATCACTATGCAAGGATATCCCATTTCATTGGGATGAAGAGTGCCAACAAGCCTTTCCAGAGATCAAAACATACCTGGAAACGCCGCCAGTATTGGCTCCACCAAGGCCAGACATACCATTTTCGCTATACATATCAGCTACTAATTTTTCTTTGGGTACCATTTTAGCCCAAAATAACATGCAAGAAAAATAGCAAGCCGTATATTACATTAGTCATTCCTTGGTGAGTTACAAGCTAGGATATGCATATGTAGAAAAGTTATGCTTAGTAGTGGTCTTTGCAACCAAAAATTTGGAACACTACATATTGATCCGTACGACCTACGTTATATCCAAAAAAAATCCTTTGTAGTACATGATGAACAAGACATATCACAATATGCGTACAACAAATTAGATCATGCTATTGATAGAATTTGATCTAGAGTTCATAAGCAAAAATTCCATCAAGGGATAAGTCATAGCAGATCAATTAGCAAAGGAACCTCTCTAAGAGATCAATCCTCTCATCATAGAGATACCTGATGATGCAGTCTTCGCATTATCAAACCCACTGGAACTTGAAGAACCTAAGAAATAAAGAGGCATAGCATTGTTCTTTGATGGTTCAAAATGTGATCAAGGGGGTGAAGTAGGAATAGTCTTTATCACACCATAGGGCGCTCCATTGCCCTTATCATTCAAACTAGACTTCCCTTGCACAAACAACAACACAGAGTATGAGGCCTTGATCTTGGGACTTAAGACAACCATAGCAATGGGCATTAAAATATTGAACATATTTGGTGACTCCTTGCTCATAGTAAACCAAGTCAAAGGACTATTCCAATGTAGGTGCCCACTCCTAAAATATTATAAGGAACTTTTTGAAACTTATCTAGCTCAACTAGAATGGTATGACATTGAGGCAATCCCTCATACGAAAAATGGATTTGCAGACACCATGGCATCTTTGGGATCCTTAATCCCTCAGAATATGTCTACTGATTTCACAACCGTTCATGTGAAAGTGCTCATATTTTTAGCAATACAATGTGAGGTTATTGAAAACCTAGAGTCAGTCAACATGATCCATAACAAACTAAATCAGGATTGGTTCTTCAAGTTTAGAGCTTTCTTGCAAACAACCCCTTGGGAATCTTTGATATCCCAAGGTCCTATGGAGTGTGGAACAACCATTCATCATAGGATTATTTTCCAATCTGTGTTCACAAATGTTGGATCACAAGAAGAACATGATGTTTTATCCATAGAATATATGGCTTATCAGGATTGGCTATCCCAATTGCAGGACTCATTGAATCTTGGAATGGTACCGCAAGGCCTATCGCATACCAAAATATGAACATTTAAATAGAAGGTGATAAAGTACATTTATCTAGGAGATATCTTTTATAGACGAGGCTATTATAGAGTGTTACTTCATTGTATTGAGCCCCAGGAAGCATCCTGGGCAATTTTGCAATCTCATGATGGTACGTGTGGTGGCCACTTTAGTGGCATGGCCATCGTTAAGCGCATATTGGGAATGGATTACTATTGGCCCACTATGGAAAAAAAAATTTATGAGTATGTCAAGAGATGCATCAAGTGTCATCATCATGTAAACCTCACTCACTTGCCATCACAAGCCTTGCAACCCATACAGGCAGCATGGCCCTTCTCGTAGTGGGGACTAGACTTGATTGGAAAAATCTCTCCCCCATATTTAGGCTGACACACATTCATCATAATGACCATAGATTATTTCACCAAATGGGTTGAAGCGATTCCCTTAACATCGATAATTAGACCAAGGATTGTGGAGTTTATAATCCACAATATCATAAGTCATTTTGGGGTCCCTTCAAAGATAATATCGTATAATGGGCCATCTTTCAAGAATAAAAATGTGTGTGCTTTAATGAACAAATACTATATTCAACACAGTTTTTCAACACAATATTATCCGCAAGCAAACGAGCAAGCAGAAGCTTCAAACAAGACCATTATCTCCATCTTGGGGAATATGATGAAGGACAATCATAAGGATTGGCACTTACATTTACCTCTCGCATTATGGGCATACAGGACTAGTGTGCGGATGCCCATTGGGGAAACACCATTTTTACTTGTATATGGCACTGAGGCCATCATGCCCCTAGAGTTGGAAATTCCAACATTAAGAGTAGCATTAAAGGATTTCATAGATGATGAGTCACCAGACAAAGGCTGTCTTGATTAGCTAACGCTTCTTGATGAACACTAATTCAATGCCTTGGAGCATCTTCACATTTATCAGAATCACCTTGCATGAGCATACAATATTAAAGTCCATTTGAGGGAATTCAAATTTGGAGATCTTGTGCTAAAAGAAAACCAGTAGAACTCAAACCTACCACCGCACTTGCAAGACAAATTTATGGTAAACTGGATAGGCCCCTACATAACTTTAGAAAGGGTTGGACCTGGAGCATATCGCCTTATATCATTAGATGGTCTTAAAGAGCCTAAACCTCTCAATATCATTAGATGGTGTTGAAGAGCCTGAACCTCTCAACATCATTCATTTGAAGGTATTTCATTCACAAAATCAAAAAAATTCAAATATTCATAAAATAAAAAACATTCAAATATTCATAAAGTCAAAACATGGTCAAATCAATCAAAAGGCTCCAAAGGCATCTTTAATCCCTTTGATCAAATCATAAAAATATCCAAAGGTATATCAAAATCTCTTTGGTCAAATCATAAAAAGCTCCAAAGGCATCTTTAAGCCCTTTGGTCAAATCAATCAAAAGGCTCCAAAGGTATCTTTAAGCCCTTTGGTAAAAATCAATTAAAAGGCTCCAAAGGCATCTTTAAGCCCCTTGGTAAAAAAAATCAATAAAAAGCTCCAAAGGCATCTTTAAGCCCTTTGGTCAAATCAATCAAAAGGATCCAAAGGTATATTTAAGCCCTTTGGTCAAATCAATCAAAATGCTCAAATACATATTTAAGTCCTTTGGTCAAATCATAAAAAGCTCCAAAGGCATCTATCAGCCCTTTGGTCAATAATCAAAATATAAAAACAATGCAAAAATCAAAAATACAAAAAAAAAAACATTTGTATTTTACATCTATATTCACATAGTTGTGTTTCATTATAACATACATATCCATTACATTTTGCATATGTTACAATCACATTCTTACAAATGATTCCAGAGTTTGTATCTCAATCACAATAATAAAATCCACCTTCATCCATGCATCCATGTGAGTAACTGTGTTTCTCAACACAACCATTTCATGTTGCTATAAGAAACATACTGAGGTCTTTCCTAGTCATTCAACCATATCTAGTGGTCTTATCAGATTTTTTAGAAAGCCACCTTGATCAGTAGAGAGTAAGGCCTAATTGTGGTAAAACCTTGGATATTTAGGATCCCATCACTAATTGAAACACTAAAATCCTAGCTGGTACAAGGGAAGGATGAAAATTGCAAAAATGATCTAGGTTACCTTAAGCGAAAAGGATATTCCTTGCTTATCCCCCTGTGCAACCAGTTTAAAGGTGATGAGAATTGGAAAAAGGACAAGTTCCGTCCTACCCAAAAATGAGTTATTATCATCACTGTATAAATCCCTTGCTTTCATTAAAACAACCAAAAATCTTGAAACAGAGCATAAATTCAAAACCCAATTATCAAAGTCATAGTTCAAAGCAAAAAAAAAAAAAAAAAAAAAAAAAAAAAAAAAAAAAAAAAATAGTTATTATCATCACTACATAGGTCCCTTGCTCAAGAAAAAAATCAATCAAAATATATAGTGATTATCATCACGACACATGAGCAAGTACCCTAAATGAAATGAAGAAAAGAAGGGAATGGAGCTTGAATCCTTGGAATTCTCAGCATCATACAAAAATGGGAGGAGAAATCCTTACGGATGATGACATGTCTATTACATAAGCTTATGGAATTTGTGTAAATCAATGTTTGAATGTTGATGAGCTATCTTAGGTAACCTAATACTGCCTAGTGGTATAGTCCAACTAAGTCCAACATAAGGATAAGATGAAATATTGAGGATACTTGATCTTAGCAATGGGCTAAAAGAATCCTACCTAACATCGGAGGAAATACTTGAGCTCTATCTAAATATATGCATGTGCACACATAGAGAGAATGAATATCCAGGTACATGGTGAAAAGCCTTGTTTTTCTAAAGTCTTGAAAGGTCAGTACACAAATCCTAATAGAGTAACTAGCGTGTTTAAAGTCATAGGAGAAAAACCTTATAAATTCCTACATAGCAACGAAACATATCATAAACCACATCATCAAATTTCTTTATAAGCTTTTATAAATTAGGGGGTATTAATAAAATAAACTAAAAACTGATCATATGTCAGAAATGATATTTAGACAACCATTGATTATTTTATATATTTTAAATTACAGAAGCTTATCTAGAAAATACATTCATTCCACATAATTACATCATACATAAGGATCGTTTAAAATAATTAATTCTTATTATTAGAATGATAATTTTACATTCATGGTTGTTATACTTTCTATGGTATCACCCATTAGATTGTCACAATCATAGCATATGCATTCCTTGTATTTTAAGTGATTAAAACATACAAGTTCTTTAACGTTAGATTACACATTGCATACATCACATACATAACACATTACGTGTTACATGCACCATATCATCGTATAAGTCAGATGCACACAATAAAATCTAAATCAAACTTGCATTTAAAAATAGACATTGCATCCATAAATACATAAATCATAACTCATCCATTCACATATAAAAATCACTTCATCATCTACATATCCAAAAATCATAAAATCCATCATTAGATCACTACATGATACATCACATCATATCACAATAGTTATATCATATTTCATCTACATAAACACCCATCTAAACATCCACATCATCATAAATATTATCTATAATCTATCATATACATAAAATCATCATAATGCCATCATCACATATCATCATAAAACAAATAACAACAAAAACATGAGCAATAAATGATACACATAATGAGTCAGAATATAAATAGGTCATATAAATATGTGTCAAAAGTATGGATGTACAAAATAACCCATAGGCTACAGTCAAATAGGTCAGGAAAAACTCAAAAATGATAAATCAAAGTGCATCATCAGTAAAAAAACAAGGCTTGTATCCCTAGCATCACTGCCCCCTATGGCTATATCATGCATAGAGTGATGTGACTTTTCTAGTCTCTCTATGTGAGTATGAGTTATCTGGCTAGGATGAATGGAATACTACCTAGAGGTGGAGTGCCTGATGACCTGTGAACCACCTACACCTGGTGCCTCCCTAGGGACAATATTGTACCTCATGAGCTAAATTTGGAGAGAGGTGATGTGACCAAACTACCCTTGGATCTACCCCTCGTAATCATATAGAAATGCATGCAAGTGTAAAACCTCTGCTTTTGAGCCTATCCTTGGATCTGCCCCAATATCACCTTGTGGAGTAGAAGGAGGAACAAAAAACTGCATCCTAGCGACACTGCCCTCGATAGTATCCTATAAAGCTTGGATCTGTAGCATGAGATACTCTATGGTGGCATCCCATTGTGCTATAGTAGCATCTCGCTATTGTACATAGATCTTGGTAGATTGGAGCTCAGACTTGACCTCATGCAACTATGCTCTCAGAGGATAATTTCTCTCCTTGGGCTCTAACTCCTCCTCATCCTCCTTAGGAGCCTCCTACTCCTCCACTGCCACCTGCTCTACTGGCTGGACCCATGCCTCAATACTAGCTCAGACTATGTGCCCTATCAGATCTGCACTATCACCTCTACCATCATCCTCACAACCTAAGCTTCCATCACCATACCACATATGATCCCCCCACCACTGAGAAAATGCCTTTGTAACTCCCCCAACAACTCCTAGGGCAACCGTTGGGGGATCCTCCTCATTTGAAAACTCTGTAATCCATGATGGAGGGATATATACCTCTACTGTGAGGCACTTGTATACAAATGGAACAAGAGGAACATCTTGTTACAACCCATACTGATGAAGAACTTAGGGGTATAATAAATACTCCTAGATGCCAACCTTGTGGCCGATGAGCCACCACTCATGCCGTGTCCTAGCTATAAAATTGGCAATATTATCCCAAGCTAGGCACTCGTGATATGGCTGCCACATGACATCACCGACCTTCAACTCAGTAAAAGTAGTAGTATAGTGGGAAATATCCCTTGCATGAGGATAGCTCTTGCATCCCTTGTGCCCTCAAGCCCATATAGTAGCATAGCACTGCATCCGCTCCTCTATGACTATAATATCAACTAGAAGCCCTCTAGGGTGATCTACCTTGATGTGCTACCATCCCCAAACCTATAAGAGCAAGCTGTAAGAAATGCCAATGTGACCTAGTCAATGGATATGGTACAACTCATCATAGCACTGGGCCAACAAGGACCTCCACCATGCATATATGATGGGTGCCTCACTATCCATCAGGTCTTGAACCATCTCAAGGGGGTTCCACGGGAACCTCAAGTCTAAGAAGTTTGGGATCAAGATGTTGCTAATAATAATCAACAACACTTCATGCCTCTCAGATAAGATCTTCTCCTCATACCACTGTGAGATAGACACTCCTCCAAACTTGGTGTCCCTGAAGGCCTCCATAGAGCACCATCTGAACACTCAAAGAAATACAATATCACGATAATTAGTGGTCGAAGAGACAATATCCACTCCATAAAAAGGAAGCCAAAACATTCTATACACATCCTCCAGTGTAATAGTCATCTCACCAGTAGAAATGTGGAAGGTGTTGGTATGAGGGTCCTGTTAGTCTAAAAAGACTACCTCTAGACGATAGTAGAGATTTTGCAATAGGGGGCCATTTTGAAAAGCTCTACGCAATATATTTTTAAAGGGCAATAGAAAGGGAAAATGAACTAAGGAAATATGATGTCATGATTTCGAGACATTTCTAATTTTTACGGCAAAACAACGTAATAAATTCAAGCAGATGAAAGTGTCACGATTTTGCGACATGTTGCATTTTCACCAATAAATCAAGAAGACAAGTCCAAGACAAGGAAGATGTCACAATTTTATGATATGCCTAAATTCCATCATGATTTTGTGACATGTTGCATTTTCATGGTCACAAAGGGCAAAAGGAGCTTAAAGGATGAAGACGTCGTGATTTCGTGACATGTTGCATTTTCGTGGCCAAGAAGTGAAAAAAAAGTAGAAGAGAAGAGAATGTCACGATTTCATGACATGTTTTATTTTCACTAAAGTAGGAGGTAGATGAAGTAGAGCATTTGAAGACGTCGTGATTTCACTACATGACAGTTGTTCCTAACAAGATATATTCTTAGCAACTAAAACATACACTTAAACCAAATTTTTGATCTCTGGGGATGTCAGATAAAGGAGCAGTATCAGATCTGTTAGAATCCAATTTGCAAAAGATCTTTTGCTTATTATTAGAAACTATAGTTAATTGCTTGTATTTTATTTGGAATCCAATATATACTAGTTGTAAAAGATACCCATTTTGGGTATATATAGTGGTAGATACATTTTGAAAAGAGGTCGGCTCTTGGACATTTACAAGATTGATGTACATTATTCTGGATACAAGCAAATAAAGCTACTCTTCTTCTGGCTTCTAATTTTTTGTGTGCAAGTGTATGTATCTGGTTCTTGACTTCTATTTATATTATTGAATTCTAGACTGTATCTGTTCTAAATCTGGACTGTACATGCATGAATTATATTGTTGGAGTTAATATTAAGTATGATTATATGTGTTATATGAAGACGTCTGAATCACACTTAGAAAGTTATGATTTCTACATGAAGGTGTAAAATAAATCTTGTAAAAGTAATACGTATGTTTTATCCCAGTTATTGTCTAAAATACACCGTGATAAAAGTTTCTAGCCTTCGCTATATTTCCTTTTACAAGCATTTCCATTATTTATGTTCTATTTTCTCTAGACAAAGCAAAAAGGAACTAGCCTACTCTAGATATTAGATGGACATTCCCAATATAAGTTCGTCTATTCAATTTTGGCAAGTTCTAAGGCACAATACAATTAACCAAAGGCAGATTTTGTTCCAACAATTTTTGGCATGCCCGGTGGGACCCGAAATCCCATAGTATTCTATAAATTTTGGTGTTTTTCTTTAAATACTTTTGTTTAAAACCTGAAGAAAGAATAAAACCACCTAGCGACTCCATTCAGAGGATTTAGACCTAAGAAATACCTTGTCTAAACTATTTGGTCATAAACTCATGATTGCATATGCGTATGATAACCAGATCCCAAGCAAGAAACTCTGAAGAGCCTATAGAGTTCTTCGAGTTACACCTTGGTAGCTTTAAAGCACATCCTGTGCTAGCTGCAATATCTAATTCATCTGGTACTACTATAAGCTCCCTTGTACCTACTATTAGAATATCCTCAAATAGCTCCATAGTAACAACAAATACAATAACCATCATGGCTGCTCCTCTCATCCTATCTCATCTTGTATGGAATCAAACTGGCTCGCTAAACTTGGCAGCCCAGAATCAAGTTCCCTAGGAAGCCCTGAAAGCTTTGCCATCATATGATGGGACAGGTAAAACATCAGATGAACATTTCCTAGATGTTTCATCATTAGCAACAGTTTATAATATCACCCAGGAAGATGTGATGGTTAGGTTGCTGGTCATATCTTTAAAAGGAAAAACGCTCCATTGGTATAGAGCACTCCCTCCAGGATCTATCACTTTTTGGGTGATTCTTGTTGGCCATCTGGTTGATGAATTCAATGTACATGTAGATCCTTTCTCATTACTCAATCAATTCACAATCGTTAGGAGACATCCATAGGAAGATATTGTGGATTTCAATATTAGTTTCACACGTACTTGGGATAGAGAACCTATTGGGTTAAAACCTACCATAGAGCAAACAATATGTTATTATTTGAGAGATTTTGATTTAGATATTAGTATGATTATTTGACAATCACGTGTTTTAACTTTCTCCATTATATGTTGAGAAGCAACTAAAAGAGAAGTTGATCTTATTGCTACTAGGAAATATCCTGCAAAGGCTCAACTGCCAATTTTTCCAAATATTCCCCAAGCTCCAAGCTTAAATCCTTTAGCACCTCCCCTAAAATGGAATGAGCAACTAGCTATTCCAATCATTCAGTTGCCTTAGAATCTGCTAGAATTACCTCCTACTCCTCTCCTTCCTGCATTTCCTGCTATACCTCTTTGAGCAATCCCCCACGAGAATCATATGACAACCATAATAGACATGATGAAATTTTTTGCAAATAATATGTCATCCATGAAAAAGAGAGAAGCTAAGTGAAGTTTCTAGCCAAGGATATTTCCCCAGATAACCAAAGATGGGGCTTCGACAAGTGGCAGAGGAGAGGAAATAAAAAATGTCATTTATGCTAATGAAACAAGAGATAATGGAGAACCCTCTAACTCAGATTATTGGTGTTCCACGTAAAACAACCCTCATGGAGAAAATTTGTGTATGTTTCACCAGCATCATGTATAAAATATAGAAAATGAGAGGGCAAAAGAAATAATGAAAGATCATGTAAACATGATCAAAAAAGTTGATCACAATTTGGAAATACCATATGTAGAACACGTCGTAGTACTGACAAGGTTGGGAAGGAAATCTATACAAGTTGATCCCCAAGAACTTCAGCCATTAAGTTTCCCTCCAAATTCTTGAGCTACACCTCAGAAGGATCAGTCAAGTGAAAAGGGACTCTCTAATCCTTCTTAGAGTTCTGTTCTGGCACCAAGAAGAGATTTTTCTCCAACAAAGGAGAGTGAAACTCAAGATCAAGCAAGAGAGAAACTCAGATTCCCTTTGTTAATAAAAAGGCAATTAATAGAAGCAACTTAGGGTTATAAGAATAAATATGATCCATCCACCAAATAAAAGGAGAAAAGTGTCAAGACACATTCTTTCAATATCATCGAGAAGATGAAAAAGACTCCCTCAAAATCTAGCATGTATGATGCTTTGCAGTTCCCAGGGCAGATTGATATCCTTAAAGAATATTTAAATATGATGAATCGTAAGAGAAAAATCTACTCTTTTCCAAATTCTATACAAGCTAATGCTACTTTTATAACAAGAAAAAATAGACCGACTCCTTTCTATTTGTCTCTTCAGATGGAAGGGTGGGTGGTACATAATTGTATGATCGACTCAGGAGCAGCTACTACAGTTATGCCTAAGGTAGTATGTGACATAATGTGAATGGAGTACCCCAGAAGTCATCCAGGAGTGTTGCAGTTAGATGGTACTCCAGTGAAAACTATAGGAGTAATCAAAGATATCCCCATACAACTCCATAGGATGCCCTAAATAGTTGTTATACAGGAAGTGGTGGTCATAGATTTGGAACCATACTTTGGTATGTGTCTATCTAGAGAATTTACAGCAAAAGTGGGAGGTTATTTATCCTTAGACTATTCACATTTAAAAATACCTTTTAAAGGTAAGAGGGTCAATATTTTTAATGAAAAACCATCTACCTTCCATGTGGCAAGACTGAAAGAAACCAGTACTATGAGTATGATGACCAAAGATATAGGAGCTATAGATTTGATGGAGGAAAACTTGGAGGAACTCCAATCCAAAGATCAATTTTCTTTAAAAAAAATTAATTTCATGGTGGAAATAGAGATAGGGAGCTAATTTATTGAGAAACAAAAAAATCTATCTATCCTTGTCCCTAAAGAAAACACTTCCACTAGCCAGCTTTGGAAACTTTACTTTGATGGATCCAGATGCAAAAATGGAGAAGGTGCTGGGATAGTTTTAATTTCTCCTACAGGAAAAGAAAAAGTTTTTTCATACAGATTGACATGGATTTGCTCCAACAACGTGGTAAAGCATGAAGCATTGTGTTTAGGACTCAAAAAGGCTGAAAAAATAGGTGCAAAACAGATACTAGTTTATGGAGATTTAGAGCTTATTGTGAAACAGGTCACTGGAAAATATATTTGTAAACAACATTATTTAAGAGCTTAAAAATATAAAGTGTTGGACCTCTTGGAAAATTTTGAAGCTCTAAACATAAATTTAATCCCAAGAGAAATTAATACTCATGCAGACCTGTTGGAATCTGCAGGATCTAACTTCTATCCAGTCAGTAATGTCATCCAAAAATCCAAAACAGTGAGACTTATATACAGGCCTTCTGTTCTTGACAAAGATATCTTTTGGCAAGTGTTCGAGAGTGATGAAAAAATACTATATTTTCTAGTCCATGAAATGAACTCTCCAGTGATAGAGCATTACAAGATGAAGAGGATGAAAGCTTAATCCAATTAAAAAACAATCACATTCCCAAGGGAATGATCACCCTTGAGAGTCTCTTTGACAACAATAATAGAGCAACATATTGAAGGATTAAAATTGACAAACACTGGTATAAAGAGGTGCAATTAGAACGGGGAAAAATGATCAAGGTAGGTACCAGTTGTATAGTGGAAGAATTGAATCAAGTTAAATAATTGTGTAAAAAGTATCCAAATATTATATCCTGGGCGTATAGTGATTTGAAATTATATAGGAAAAAAGTGATCCAACACACCATGAAATTGGAAGAAGGAGATAAACCCTTTAGGCAAAGACAAAGGCTTGTAAATCCAAAAATTTAAGCCTTAATGAAAAAAGAGTTATTGAAACTCTTACAAGCTAAAATCGTATATCCCATTAAACATTCTACCTGGGTGGCGAATTTGGTCCCAGTTAGGAAAAAGAATGGAAAAATTAGATTGTGTGTAGATTTCCAAAATTTAAACAGAGCTTCACTTAAGGATCATTATCCTTTGTCTCAGATTGACCCAATCCTTCATATAGTGGCAGGAGCAGAGAGGTTTTCTCTATTAGATGGTTTTTTTGGCTATAACCAGGTCTGGGTGAAAAATTAAGATAAGTATAAAACTGCATTCACTACTAAATGGGGAATGTTTGCCTACCAAAGAATGCCTTTTGGGTTATCAAATGCTGGAAAAATATTCCAAAGATCTATGGACATGGAATTTTGTGAGCTCACAAATAAAATCATCGTCGTCTATCTAGATGACATTACAATATTTTCTCATGATAAGTGAGATTATGTCACCATCTACAACACATATTTGAAAAATTTATAGAATTTGGGATATATTTAAAACCAAAGAAATCTATATTTTCTGTAGAAGAAGGTGTAGATGTAGCACCCTAAAATAGGCGTAGTTAAACCCTTAGTAAAAGATAAAAAATTTGAATTTTAACCCCGAAATCGCCCATTAACTGCTCACCCCATTTTTTGCACCAATTTTAAGAGTTGTTTTGACCGTTGGACGATATCATCGCCGATCAGACGAAATCATCCTAGATCAGATGAATTCATCTGGAACAGAACTTCTAGACAATTTTGTCCCAAAACCAAACTTTCATAATTAGCTTCTATTTCAACAGCCTCTCCAACTTGGGCAGAAGCATGTCTACGGATTTGGAGATTCCTCCGTTGGAGATCTCCAAGATTGGGATGATCCCCAACCTCCTAACCTCCCCCTAATCCTATATAAACTAGGATTTTCTCAGTTTATCCCCTTAAATATTTGGATCCTCTGCCTATATTTCCTCCTAACCATTTCCTTGATTGGTTTTCCCTACCATTGAAGTTTTGCACTCGTAGTTTTAGGTTTTCATTACAGGTTTTCACTGTGCTTAAGCGGGAAGAAGCTCGGATCATTGCAGGCGATTCCAGATAATTTTGGATGATATTTTCATAGATCGGCGATGATCTCATACGATTGGAGGTGATCTCAACTACAGTTCATACTGGGGGCAATGAGAGCCCTGAGTTTGCATTTCTCATCTTTCTTCCTTATTTTATTATGCATTAGATTGATTATTTTTATTCTACATCCTGGAGTTCACCTCATTTTAAAATAATTGCATGATAAAAGTTAAAATAAGTTATTAAAACAATGCATTCCATTTAATTTTCTATCCAAATTTATTATTTAGGCATTTATACTGTCATTTATATCATTTTGTATTATTCTTGCAGTTGCATTTTTGGTTTTTGGTGTTTGCTTTTGTGATTGCAGGTTTCTAACAAATTCGTCAGATCGACAATGATATTGTCTGATCTTAGATGACCAACGGTAATCTAGGATGATTTTGTACAATTGTAGATGATCCTGTCATATTCAAGATGATCTGGACTCCTACAAGCTTCATAATCTTCATCAGACATCCGAAATCAGGTGCATTCTTTCTCATTAAGTATATTCCTCGTATTAAGGATTCATTCACACTTTTTGTATTCATATAAATCAGCATTTCATATATAATAGCTTAGATTCATTCTGGAAAACCTAGGATTATGAATGATCAAGTATAAAATGAACACACCAAAACCATTCTCAACCTAGGCGTGGAAACTACCACTCAAAGTTTCCTGGTGAAACCACCATCCATCGAAAATTCACCATTATACCCCTCCCCGAGAGGCATGACCTTCAAAGGGCCTCTTAGTCCGAGGTATTGTCCCATCCTTCTCGCATCCCCCTTTCGGGCATGGATCCTATAGCTTGAAGGTAAGGATGCAAAAAATTTGGAGCGAGTACATTTTGGTGAACCCGACGTGAAACTAAAAACCTTTTGAAAACAATCAAAAAAAATATATATATTATTATTAAGTAACATCTAGAATCATCAGACAAACAATTAAAGTTGCATATCATATTTAGATGGTAGATTATAATAAAAGATGAGTTGTCACCATAAATGTTGAAAATCAATTAACGGCCATAGAGATTACTTATGTACTTAGAGTACCTCAAACAAATAGAGTCCAACATTTGTGGGATGAACTTGATAGGAGATTGGGTATCATTGAATCCAGATCTACAGAACTTAGGCAAATTAAGAGGTTTGTCCTAGATAGAATCTTGGATCCTGATCAAGTAACCTTATATCATGAACTTTAGAGAGCTTGCCATAGGTGGTTAGCAGATAAAAGAGCACTTGTGTCTTCAGAATTGTATACCTTTGAGGAATACCTTGAGAATGAAGTTGTAGTACATACATTTCTATCTCGTATAGAGGATCAAAAAGTCATTCTTACGGATAGAAAAATATGGAATAGAGTTCCTAGAGCTATGTTATATCGAGAATATTGCCATGAGCTTTATTTTTACAGGTCAAAATCCGAGACAGATCATATTACCATAGCACACTGTAGCACCCTAAAATTGGCGCAGTAAAACCTTAGTAATTACATTTACTCTAGTAAATAATTCAAATTCAAATTTTAACCTCCCAAACCGCCCGTTAACCGTCGTGTAATCCGTTTCCTCCTTTCCCATGCCATTTTTAGAGGTTGTTTTGACCGTTTGACGATATCGTCGCCGATCAGACGATATCGCCTCGGGATCGGACGATTTCGTCTGGGCTAGGACGTCCAGACGATCTTGTCCCAAAACTGATTTTGCACAATTAGCTTCTGTTCCAACGGCGTCTCTAATCCGGGCAGAAGCGTGTCTGCGCCGTTAGAGACCCTCCCCCATTGGAGATCTCCCAAATAGGGATGATCTCCAACCTCCTAACCTCCCTCCTAAGCTTATTTAATCCTAAGCCCTCCCCTTAGCACCCCCTGGCTGAAATCCTCTGCAAACTGACTTCACACGCATTAAGGCATCTCAAATTATTATTTGCATTAGTTCTATTCAAATTTTGTTGCAGGTACCTTAGTGTTTTTCAGTCGGAGCAAGCTTACATCGTCGCAGACGATCCTGTTCAGATCGGAGGCGATCCTGTCGAATCAGAGACGATTTCGTACCAATGCGAGATGATTTCGACTGCAGTCAACATTGAGGCAATCAGTGCCCAAAGTTTGCATTTTCCTCTCTTCAATCTGTTGTTTTGTTCTGCAATTAGCTAGTTTATTTGTTATTTTATGTTATCTTGCATCTTGGAGTTCACCCATCTAGATCAAATGCATAATTAAGTCATAATTATTATTTAATCAGTATGATGCATTCATATTTCTATTCACAATTCTTAGTTTGATGTTCTTATTGTCATTTTACATTATTTCCCTCTGTTAGCATTGTTGTATTTTCTATGTTTTGCACCTATTTCTCTGTTTGCAGGTCTCTGATGAATTCGTCAGATCTCAGATGATCTTGTCAGATCTCAGATGATTCTGTCAAATTCGAGGGCGATCCTGATTGCTTCAAGAATCGGAATCTTCATCAGACATCCGGATCAGGTATGTTCTTTTAATATTGCTTAATTTCTCTATTTTCTATCTTAATTCTGTTTTTTGTATTCATTTAATCTGCATCTTCATATAGAATAACTTAGATGCATTTTGGCCAAACCTAGGACATGGATGTTTAAGGATAAAATTGAACACATAAAACACATTCCCAACCTAGGCATGGAAACTGCCATTAAATGTTTCCTGGTGAACCCACCATCCATCGAAAAATCACCATAATACACCTCCCTTGAGAGGCGGGACCTTCGCAAGGCCTCTCAGTTCGAGGTACCATGCCATCCTTTTCCCATCCTCCTTTCGGGCACGGATCCTATAGCCTGAAGGTAGGGGTGTGAAAAATTTGGAGCGATACATTTTGGTGAACCCGACGTGAATACATTTTAAACCTTTTGAAAACAAAAACAAAATAAAAATAAAAACAACCAAAACATAGATGCATTTCAAATCATTTAAAATTAATAAGTTGCATGTCATGTTTAGATGGTAGCTCCTAAGAAAATATTAGCAGTTACTATAAATGTTGAA
The DNA here is from genome assembly GCA_028583015.1 of Wollemia nobilis. Classification (NCBI taxonomy): domain Eukaryota; kingdom Viridiplantae; phylum Streptophyta; class Pinopsida; order Araucariales; family Araucariaceae; genus Wollemia; species Wollemia nobilis. Next base: position 2,837,902 of record JAQPPZ010005611.1, read on the forward strand.
AACCAATTGGCAGCCATAGAAATCAATTATGTGCTTAGTGTGCACGAAACAGATAGAAATCAACTCTTGTGGGACGAACTTGATAGAAGACTTAGTGTCATTTCATCTAGGTCAACAAAATTTAAACAAATCAAGAGGCTAGTCCTAGATAGAATCCTGGATCCTCATCAACTCGTCTTTTATCATGAACTTCAGAGAGCCTGCCATAGATGGTTAGCTTATAGGAGAGCTCTTGTATCTTCAAAATTGTTCACCTTCGAGGAATACCTCGAGAACACAGTTGTGGTACATCAATTTCTAGTTCATATAGAATCCCAAGAAATTGATCTTATGATTAGAAAAAGATGGAATAGAATTCCTAGAGCTATGTTATATCGAGAGTATTGCCATGAGAATTATTACTATCAACCAGAATCTGAGATACATAGTATCACTATAGCTCTTTTCATTAAATTTTTGAAGGAAAACTTTCAATTTGAAGAAGAACACTTCATGACTCCTGAAGAACTCGAGCCTATTAATGATATTTATAAATTGTTTATAGAAAATTAGATCATTGTTTTCAGTATTATTTCTTGCATATTGTGTTATTTGTTATCTTTACAATATTATTTCAAAAACAAAGAAAAACTAAAAAACATAACAAAAAACCAAAACCTTTCATTTTAAATATTGTAGTAGGTATATAATTAATATATACCTCTTAAGCTTGTTGCAATATATATATATATATATATATATATATATATATATATATATATATTTGCTGAAATCTAAAATTAAGCACAATGCCTAAACTTAGGAATGGTAAACAAACTGAAGGAGAAGAAGAAGATTGGTTAGAAGATAAAACTAGAGACCCAAATGTCCTTCCTGAAGATCCAATTCCGGAAGGAGAAACTCTAGATCAACCGAGAAGATGACCTAGGTGAAGACAATGAACAAGAAGAAAATGTTAAAGAGGATGGATCCTCATCCCCTAGAGTAGCTCGAGATGGAACTATTGCTTTTGACAACGTAGATCATTTCTAGAAATTTTTCCATAATAACATTGGTGTTCTTAATATGGCAGTTCGTATGGATAAAGGGCAAATTAGTGACACTCAAGCAGCCATGGAACATATGTTTGATGTGCGCACTAATCCCTTGTCTTTCATTGATCAAGAAAGTGATAAGGCTGGACCATCCAATACGAGATATGGTCACTATGATTCAAAACATGTCAAAACAACAGGTTACCCAACCTCCTAAGGAACCTGTTATTCAGCCTAAAATCATTCCCACACAAAAGAAAACTTCCTTCACTGCTTTACTTCGCCAAACTATTGATCAATATGCTTCAAGTAAACAAAAACCTAAAATGAAGTCAAACACCAATTTTCAACAATCTGGAATACAACATAATACAACTTCAAAATTCCTTCATAACACCTTTCCTACCAACAATTTACACAATAGCAACATAGCATCTAATCTTCATGTCCCTCCATCATATGCTCACAAATCCCATATCAATGCCCTACCGAACCAATATGGTGGGCAAACTAGTAATCTGGAAGCCATGGTGAAACAGTTAGCTTCGCGTATGGACCGAGATAGATCCTTACCGTCCCTCGTATAATTATCGAGAGATATGTAGTCAACCTTTGGATCCCATAGTTGTAGCACAACCATACCCTAAGCATTTTCCCATGCCTATCTTGCCTATATATAAAGGAACCGAAGATCCCATAGAGCATCTTCGCATGTTTAGGATAGCATGTCATGATATATCACATGATGACTTGCTATTACTAAAAATGTTCCCGAAAAGTTTAGGTGGAATGGCATTAGAGTGGTACTATCAATTGCCCACTCATTCCTTGAGAAACTTTGAAGAAACAACTGAATCTTTTGTCCATCAATTTAGTGCCTACATCGAGAGGCATGTAACCATTAAAGATTTATACAACTTAAAACAAGATAAGGATGAATGTTTTGCCGATTTCTTAGCTAGATGGAGGCGAGTTGACGGGAAAACTGCACTTTGTGCTACCTTATAGGGAAATGTTGGACATTTTTATCAATAATTTACAAGAACAAATATCTTATGAGCTATCAACGACTACTTTAACTACCTTCGATCAAGCTATAGATTTAGCTCGAAGAGTAGAAGATGCCCTCATTAGGAGAGGCCAACTTAGGAAGAAGGATGATGAGAAAACCTCCAGAAATCAATATAAAAACAAACAAGTTGTTGGTGACGGAGTCACTGACAATAGAAATGTTGCTAATATCAATGCAACGAAAACAACAAAAAAATTTATATTGAAACCTCCTGATAAGCCTCCTCGAGAATTTACTAGATTGAATCAACCGTTATCAACTATTTTACCTCAATTACTCGAAAGAGGTTTGATCCAATTACCAGCTATCCGGGAACCTGATCCAACTATACCCGGATATAGAGCTGACTTACATTGTGATTTCCATAGAGGACCTGGACACTCTACCAACGCTTGTAAAAGGTTGAAACATAAAATACAGGATCTAATTGATAATAATGAAATGGAGGTGCAAGCCTTCCAACCTAAACAAAATGCTCCTAATAATCCTCAAAAGAACATTCCCCAAAATCAAAATCAAAATGCTAATCAAACATTAGACATATTTCAACACCCTTTACCAAGACATGGTAAAGAGGTGGCCAATCAAATCGAACATCATAATGTTCCTCCTCCTACCCGATATGTAGGAACCATTAGCGGACAATTACCTATTCAGGATCCTCAAATATTTGACACAACCTTATCCCTGGTTACGACCAGGCCCCTACATAATATTCCAACTCCAGATTCTAGTGATATAGAATCAGATACTAAAAGTGAAATAGACATCACTTCAAACCAATCGAATAGTTCTGAAAATGAATCAGATCCTATTCAACCCATCACGAGATGCTATGGTTCCGGAAGAACCATTTCCTAGAAGAGTTACTACTCGACCTTCTTCTAATCAATTCCTCCCTGATGAACAAGCCATAAATGCTCGACCGAGGCCAGTTCAACGTCCTCAATATAACATTGTAGGTACCATTGGAGTCGTTACCCAACAACAGGCTCAAAATTCTCAACAAGAACCAAACCAGAATGATGGATCAGCTCCATTTGTTTTGAAAAATCCCAATAAAGGGAATCATGCTTCCAATGTTCAACCTAAACCCCCTTACAATATTAATGAGCAATTATCCAATACTACGACCAGAATTTCCCTTTTGGATTTGTTAAGATCTTCTCCTACCCATAGGGATGAGTTGATGCTTACATTAAGCCAAATGATGGTACCTCAAAACATTCAACTCTGAAGCCATGGCCAATACTATCATCACTCGAGAAGTTGATTGTATTGACTTTCAGGGATAAAGATATCCCACAACACAGTTTACATAAGGATAATCCCTTATATATTACTGCTCTAATTGGAGATGTAGCTGTTAAACGAGTCTTGATTGATAATGGTTCATCTCTAAACATTTGCACTCTTGACTTCTACCAACGATTTGGCTTTAGAAGTGATGAAATGAAGAAAACTGACATGATTATCAAAGCTTTTAATGACGAAACACAAGAAACGTGTGGAGTTATTACCATCCCATTGCAAGTTGGTCCTCGAACTCTAGATACCACTATGTTTATTGTACATTGCCCCGCATCGTACAATATACTCTTGGGTCATCCTTGGATCAATGCAATGCGGGCTGTCCCATCAACTTTACACCAATGTGTTAAATTCGAATTTAAAAATCAGTTGGTCACTATCCATGGTGACCCTAGACCCTTTGATATGTGTGCTTTGGCAGAACCTGTTGGAGTGCAATTTTGCCCTGCTCTGTCATCCACACATCCTAACTCTTATTTTTCATCCAAAACTGTGAAACACACACCCATAGCTTCACCTATTTCCCCTCCATTAATTTCATCCTCCTATATAGATCAACAATCTTCTAAACAAACCACTCTAGAACCTCAAAAAGATCTTCAATCTACAACCAATCCTTCATGTTCTATCCCTATAATTTCAAAACCTATAGACCCATCTATTAACACTTCCACATTATCAACATCTATCATACCTTCCACATCTAAAGATATAGGGAATGATCCTTCTACATCTTATGCTCTTTATGATGAACTTTTACCGATTTATCCACAATCTTAATATCAGAAAAAACAAATGCTTTCATGCAAGATTCAATTCTTTTAAATAACTTGCCGCCATCTCCTCGTACTTTGGGCCTCCCACAACCTATGGGAAGTACTTACCAAGTCGGGAGTTGTGCCTTCATTTATAAAGGATATGACTAGGGAAGAATCCCTCGAAATATCAAAACTCATCATGAGGGATACGCTCGATGTTATTTTACCAATGAATATATTAAAGCTAAACCCATAATGCTTAAAATGGGATATAAAGGGAAAGGCTTGGGACCTTTCCAAAATGGCATGAAAGAACCTTTCGAGGTAGAACCGTGGCTTGCCCACTGTGGTGTGGGCCTATTTCCTAGTAAGGGTCAACCCTTTCCTTTTGAAGATGATGATCAACTCATATGTTATCAAGATTATTTGGATAGGTGTGATGATTTGCCTCTAAAAAATCAGCCATTTACATGTAACATGCTATCCATAGCTTACCCTGAAATGATTGTTGACTCCGATGAGGAGTTGGAAGGAGATATCTTCCACGACGTCTCTGTTGAAGAGATGTTACACAATGGATTTTATTTTGATGGTTCTATACCAACTATAGCCCAACTTGAGGCCACTAATCCTCAAGATGAATTATCCAAATTAACCTTACAAGAATTACAAGAATTGGGCGTTTCACCCGCCCCACCTAATTTTGAAAGAGATCTACACATGGAGGTAGAAAACGTCATTAAAATTAATATTGGAGCCGAGGATAGTCCTCACATAATCAATATTGGATCAGAATTAAGTCAAGAAAAACAAGAACAATACATTGCATTCCTTAAAGAGTATGAAGATGTCTTCGCTTGGACATATGAAGATATGCCGAGGTCTAGACCCTTACGTAGTCATGCATCATCTAGTGGTCCATCCGGATGCTAAACCTGTTAAACAAAAACTTAGAAAAATGCATCCCAAAGTGGCTCTGCTAGTCAAAGGGGAGTTAGAAAAACTCCTAAATGTTGTTTTTATACAAGCTATTGATTATGCTGAATGGATCTCAAATGTAGTTCCAGTTACCAAGAAAGAAGCCACCAAAGTTAGGGTTTGCATAGATTTTAGAGATATTAACGTTGCATGCCCTAAAGATGATTTTCCTCTTCCAAACATGGATCAAATCATTGACTTTACTGTCGGGAGTGGGATGATGTCCTTAATGGATGGATTCTCCGGTTATAATCAGATCAGGATAGCTCCTGAGGATCAGGCTAAAACAGCCTTCATTACCCCCTAGGGTACCTTTTGTTGGAAAGTGATGCCATTTGGCTTAAAGAACGCAGGTGCAACATATCAACGAGCTATGACTTATATTTTTCATGATATGATGCATGATATCCTACATGATTATGTAGATGATATTATAGCTCGTTCTATTAATGAAGATAATCATTTAGATGATTTGAGAAAAGTTTTTAATCGATTACGAGAATATCTTATTCGATTAAATCCAACAAAATGCATATTCGGAGTTAAGTCCGGTAAACTATTAGGGGTTTTAGTTTCTTTACGTGGTATCAAAATTGACCCTCTCAAGATTGCGGCTATCACTGATATGCCCGCACCTACTAATATATCTGAGTTACGAAGTTTACAAGGTAAGCTTCAAGCCATCCGTCGCTTCATCGATAAGCTGGCGGACAAAACCGGTCCCTTTCTTAAACTTCTTAAGAAGGATGTCCCTTTTAATTGGGACGATGAATGTAGAGAAGCTTTTGAACTTCTCAAGCAATACCTCCTTAATCCACCTGTGCTTTCACCGCCTAAACCTGATCGCCCATTCCTCCTGTATATTTTAGCTTCAGATTCTGCTTTAGGAGCTATGTTAGCTCAGCTTGATGATGAAAAGAGAGAACGTGCTAATTATTACATTAGCCGAACCTTCATCAGTTATGAAACCCGCTATACAACATTAGAGAAACTATGTCTAGCAGTCATTTTTGCTATGCAAAAATTATGCCATTATATGCTTAGTCAGAAAACTTATGTCATTGCTAAATACGATCCCTTAAGGTATCTCATGAGTCGACCTTATTTATCGGGTCGCACAACCAAGTGGGTTCTTGCTCTAAGTGAGTTTGATCTCACATTCATAGGACAGAAGTTTGTTAAGGGTCAAATCATAGCAGATCAATTAGCTGTTGCACCCTTAGAGTCTACCCATCCCCTCATCATTGAGTTTCCTGATGAATGCCTTCAATTAGAGGCAGACCATATTGAACAATGGTCCTTATACTTTGATGGAGCCCGATGCATGAGTGGGGCTGGTGCGGGTATTATTTTAATATCCCCACAAAAACATCTTATTCCTCTATCCTTCAAGTTAACATTTGCTTGCACCAACAATACTGCTGAATATGAAGCTCTAATCCTTGGATTACGAGCTGCCTTGGCGCTAAAAATTAAACATCTGTTAGTTTTTGGTGATTCTCAACTGGTTATAAACCAAATTAATGAAGTTTATCAGACCAGAGATGATAAACTATGCCCATATAAAGCCTATGTTTTACAATTAATGTCTCTATTTGATCAAGTTACCTTGGAAGCTATTCCTCGAACTTGCAACCGTGCAGCTGATGCTATGGCCGTAGCCGCATCTCTCCTCCCCTTGGAGTTAGATGACGAATATGCTACTATCATTATTCGTCGACTCCAGGAACCCGCTTCAAATAAGTCATGCTTAGAACCTTTGGATGTGTTTCTAATCAATGAAACTACTCCGGAACCTTGGTATACAGATATATTTGATTTTCTCCAAAATGGGACTTTCCCTGCCAATTCTAATAGAAACCAGCGTCGGTTATTACGTAGACAAGCAAGTCGATTTGTAATAATTGGCAATACTTTATATAGGAGATCTTTTGAAGGTATCCTATTAAGATGTTTGAATTTAGAAGAATCCAAATCAGCCTTGAGTGAAGCCCACGATGGATCTTGTGGAGGACACTTCAGTGGTAGTGTCATTGCTAAAAAGCTCCTTCGGATAGGATATTTTTGGCCTACCATGGAAAAGGATGCACATGATTATGTGCGCCATTGTGACAAGTGCCAGAAACATGCTGACCTTGTCCATGCGCCTGCACAAGAGCTGCAGGCTATTTCATCTCCTTGGCCCTTTTCAAAATGGGGTTTAGATATTATTGGCAAAATTAATCCTGTGTCATTTGATGGACACAAATTCATCATAACCGCCACTGAGTATTTCACGAAGTGGGTTGAAGCTATGCCTTTAGCTTCCTGCACTGGCACACAAGTCTCTAAATTTATCTTTAATCAAATCATTTGTAGGTTCGGAATTCTTGCAAATCTCATCTCTGATAATGGAACTTGTTTCAAAAATAAAGATGTTAAAAAATTATGCCAAAAATACAAAATTCAACATCGTTGGTCCACTCCCTATTATCCTCAGGGTAATGGTCAAGCAGAAGCATCTAACAAAACCTTAATCAAAATCCTTAAAATATTGGTCAATAAAACTGGCCGTGACTGGCACATTCGGTTATATCCAGCCTTGTGGGCCTATCGAACTAGTGTTCGAACCCCCACGGGAACTTCACCATTTGTTTTGGTTTATGGTGCTGAAGCCGTTTTTCCCTTTGAATTAGAAGTTCCTTCTTTGGCTCTGCTACTTCAAGATACCGAAGTAGGAGATGAATATCGAGTTGGAAGACTCAATCGATTGGAACTCCTAGATGAAAAATGCATCAATGCTTTGGAGCATCTCCGTGCCTACCAAAACAAGCTTAAAAGATCATATGCTAAAAAAGTTCGTCATCGATCCTTTGAGATCGGCGACCTTGTTTTAAAAGAAAATCAAAAAAATACTAATGCAACTAAGGACCTTAAAGGTAAATTTGAGCCCAATTGGCTTGGACCATACATTATCAACTGCTAAATTTGAATCGGGAGCATACAAATTATCTACCTTAGATGGTAAAGAACTTAAAGAACCCATGAATATTTTGCATCTTAAACGTTACTATGTATAAATTTGGTCATTTCATCCTTGTATATATTTGTTTAAAATATTTCAAAATCACTATCTTGTATTTCTTTCAATTTATAAATTCAAAAACACCAAAAACATTCATAATCATCAAAATCCTCAAAACTATTTGTTGCATTTATTTATGGCACTTGTTAATTCTTTCAAAAATAATAAATAAAAATCAAAACAACAATATTCTTGACTCTTTCGAAACCAAAATAATATAAAGAAGAAAGAGAGAGTCAACATTCTCAAAGCTTCTCAAAAATAGTATTTATTTATATATATCTGCTTACAAATGTTGCAATTATATGTTTCAAATTATTTTGGATAAATTAGCATTTATTTGGAATCCCTCACTTTCACACTCACAAAAATAAATATCTTGATTTTATACGGCATGATTACTAATCTCTCTTATATCAAAGTCCACAAAATTCAATTAAATAACGTTTGAGCACAGAGAATTGATCTTGTTATTTACTTAAACCAAGCACATCTTTTCACAATAAAATGATTATATTTGTAATTTCCATGCTTTGCTACATAGTAGAAGTGGTTTCTTGAGCGAAAAGTTTCCCCTGCTATCCTATCATGCACATGGTCTAGAATCTTTGAGAATTGGCAAAAGGACAAGCTCACCCCTACCCAGAATAAAAATCCCTTGCTCTACAGCTAATCCGAGCAAGTATCCCTAGTATAGAACAAAAAAAAAAAGCAAAGTTCAAAAAGAAAAAGAGAAAAAGAAAAATGTTATTTTATATCATTACAGCAATGTTTCAAGCATTATCTCAAAAATCAAGCAAAAATACAAAAGAAAGAAAAAAACAAAAGCAAAAGCAATAAAATCCCTTTCCCTACCCTTTGAAAAGAAAAGAAGGGTTGATGAGCTTGAATCCCTGGAATTCTCAATTATTCAAAAACTGTGAGGTAAGCCCCATAACAGGTGGTTTGTGCCCAACCTGCTTGGCCTTGGGTAACTCCTAGCGTGGCGATATATCTGTCACATTAGCGACCTTCTTTTGTACAGACCTATGTCTGCTTATGGATTAGCTAGCTCTTGATAATCCGACTTACATAGTAGTCTAGTATGGTTATATGCATCTACATCATGGTTAATGAACACTTCTTTGGTTCATTCAAATCACTTGTATCATAGTACCTTGCTCAAACTGGTAAATGAACAATGCAATTGCACACACATTTGTATTTGAGAGATTTTGTGTATCATTATGATAAATCAAGATTGGAAATGAATTCACATATGCACATGGGATTCCTTATAAATCTAACTTTTGTCTTTAAGATACTTTGAAATATTTTTTGCAAATTGTTTGGAATAATTCATTTTCTTCTTTAAAAGTATAGTTGTTTAGTATAAAGACAACTACATGCATAATCACAAAAATCAAAAATTTCTTTCAAAACCATACAATCAAAACACATATTATCGACTTTCGCGACGATGGTATAGTTCTAAAACCAAAATTGGAATTTTATGCCTAGCGCAAGTCTTCCTCTTCATATTTTCTGTTTATCAAAAATCAATCATGCAATAAAACTATCTTTTTTTTGGATTTCGCGATGATGGTATAAGTCTATACCTACATATTCTATGCCTAGCGCAAACCATTGTAACAATTTTTATTCCCCATCTATTTAAAAATCATGAAAACCATATGACTTAAATCATTCTGTTATACAATTATGTTTTCAAAACAAAAAGCGCAAACACATTATCACTATTTCATGTCATTATGTCAACCTTCAATTTTGCAATGATGGTATAATTCCTAGGGAATTATCCAAAAAATTTATCACACTTAGGAATTTATGCCTAGCAAAAATCATTTTAACATTATTTCATGCATACTATTTTTATGAAAATCTGAAAACAAACCATCATCATCATCATTTGCACCATTGCACCAAAGTCTTAAGGCAGTCTCTTAAGCACTCTTTTACTTTTTAACAATATTTCTATACTGGGATTAGCTTGACGACCGAGTGAGCGGCGACTCCATGAAATGGTCTATAATAGCGACAATGTCCTTTGAAATTATTGTTAGAAGTCTCTTTTTATCTTTTATCACATCACATCACAAACAACCAATTTGTTACATCAGATTCTTTCATTTAAATTTTACAAGCATGACATTCAAACCATAATATTTCCAACGACATAATTACATGAATCATCACATTAATCAATTAAAACATTAAAAGCATCATAAAAGTACATAAGACACAAGTCATATGATCAAAAACATATCTCATCTCATATATCTATCAACAGTATATATACATCATATCAAAATTGGATTGGTATGCCACAATCTGTACCTCGGCATACTCAATCCTCTATATCAAAAAATAATAAATGCTATCATATCAATCTGTACAATGTCGTGCAGTAGTCTAGCCTCGAGAACCCCTCGAGCTCTCAGCCTCATCTCCTCCCCCGCCCTGAGGTGGACGAGGTGGCCCCATCGTAGTATGAGTGGTACTGCGAGTCCTAGTCGTCGATCGGGACGAAGTCCTCGACGACCCGATCCGGATCGGATCTACGATGTTAGCTGGTAGTGGTAGTCTATCCTCCTCTGGCACCATATGATAGTATAATGTCTGGTAGAAAGTGATTTGGGCAATAGCCCGTGCCAGCTCCCTAGTGCTCGCCCCTCCGCCCCATGCTCTGAGGCGTGCAATCTCATCTCTGAGCTGTGTCACCTCAGCTCGGTGTCGTGCAGCCTCCTCCTGTAGGGTCTGCACCTATGCCTGGAGATGGATTGTCTCCGCTCGAAGAGTCGCTGTCTCGCTACTCTCCCCAGTGTCGACACCCTTGCCCTTATCGGGCGATGGTGGCCTCTCTCTCTATGGAGAAGGGGGTCTCTCCGCCCTCCTCTCCCACTGTCGTGGCCTCTCCTGCGCCTGTGGCCTCCTCTGCTCTCTCTCGCTGTGACCCTGGGCCGCCTCCATAGCCGCCTGGCGCCGCCTCCCTATCCGACGCACAACTGCGTGTATCGGACCCTGAGCCCTCGTCATCCGAGGAGGGCGGATGCCTGCGTACCAGGCATCGTAGCCATCGGCTACCCTTGCGTCATCCCCATCCATTGGCTGAATGGGGGCATCGTTCGAGTCCTGACTCCAGAAGCGCTGCATATCTGGAGCCCCGCTCACTGTGGTGTTATCCCGGATAGTCCGAGAAAACTCGTAATCCCTGAGAGATGGGATCCCCTACTGTAGACCGAACTATCACAAAACTCGGTCGTAGCGGTGGAGCTCCACCTCTCCCCTCTCCATCCGTAGCCAGCAGACTCGCTTGATGCGAGCCAGCTCCTGTCCATCCTCGGCCCACCCTGGGTGCTCTCGCCATGGCCTCCAGGTGATCTGGTCCGGGACAAGGTCATCCAGCAGTCTCCGGGACATCGGTAGGTCAATCCGCCGTTGTGACCCTCTTCGGAGCCACCGGTAGAAAACTCGGGGCCTCTCCCCATCAATCCCTATCAAAGGAAGCCCTATCGGCCTCCGCACTGCAATGTGCTCCCAGCACCAAACCTGTAGAAGCGATGTCATAACCAGACATCGGCCGCCCTTGTACACGACCCCATGCAGGATCCTGTACAGTCGGCATAGAACAAAACTGCCCCAAGAGAATCTATAGCCATGGTCTCGCATGTCGCAGATCACATCTGCTAGCACCCATGGTACCCTGCACCCGCTCTGGTGGCACAGCAGAAGTCCACCAACTACTCCGGCCAAAACCTGTGTGAGTCTAGATGCCCCAGGCATCTGACGCAGCGCCTCGATGTTAACTCCGCCCTTCTCCAGGGCGAAGCTCGGGTCACCACACAACCGCATCATAGCATGGCCCTGATTGGCCGTAGGAGTGATCAACCGTCCTTGTATGGGGATTCTCAGAATCCTCCATACATCCTCCAGTGTGGGAGTCATCTCCCCTATCGATAGCCAAAAACAAGAAGAACCCGGATACCACCTCTCTGCCAGGGCTGTCAGTAGCCCCATGTCTGTAGACACTTGTGGCATTTCTGCCACATGCTGTAAGCCGGCTTGTGCCAGCTGATCCCGCTCTGCCTGTGTTAGAGTGGCCAAGTCATCTCTCAACCCCTCGTACTTCCATTCTCTGCTCTTTAGCAAACCTCTCTGCAACATAAACAACAATAAAAAACAAATCATTAATAAAAAATCATTAATTAAAAATGCAAGTTAAAATAAGTTCAATTTTATACAACTGATGATATCGTCCACAATTGGACTATATCGTCCCCAATTTGAGCATAATCGTCCCCGATTTCGCAAGCCGAAATCGTCCCTAATTTGATGAAATCGTCCCCCTTTCGTCGATTTCGCCCTTAGACGAAATCGGCGAACTTGAGACGATTTCGTCGAAATCGGGACGATTTCGTCCCGACGACGTCGACGGCCCAAAAATGGCCGCGATGCTCAAAAATTGATCAAAATTCACCTAACAAGCATGTAAATTCAAATTCAAGCATTCTAAGCTAAGTTTAGACTCTTACCCGTAGCCCGCGTCGGACCTCTGTCGATCTGTGCGTTGTCTCCACCATTTTTGCTTGCAGAGCTCTAAAAACCAGAAAAATGAACAGTAAAAATGAATTAGGGTTTTACCCTATTTTTCTTAATTTTATTCAAAAATAATTAAAAACAATTTAAAATTTTGCTTTTCGCGTTTTTACCTCAAACGTTCGATTTGGGTAAAAACACGGAGGGGGCACCATAGTAAGCTGTCGTACGATTCGACCAAGAATCGTCGCCTAAAAATGGGAATAATTTTTTGCTTTCTCGTAGATCGAGAAGAACTCATCTTTAACGCATTTTCTTCGAAAAATTCGCTAAAGAGGGGGCAAAATGTAGCACCCTAAAATTGGTGCAGTAAAACCTTAATAATTACATTTACTCTAGTAAATAATTCAAATTCAAATTTTAACCTCCCAAACCGCCCGTTAACCGTCGTGTAATCCGTTTCCTCCTTTCCCGTGCCATTTTTAGAGGTTGTTTTGACCGTTTGATGATATCGTCGCCGATCAGACGATATCGCCTCAGATCGGACGATTTCGTCTGGGCTAGGACGTCCAGACGATCTTGTCCCAAAACTGATTTTGCACAATTAGCTTCTGTTCCAACGGCGTCTCTAATCTGGGCGGAAGCGTGTACGTGCCGTTAGAGACCCTTCCCCATTGGAGATCTCCCAAATAGGGATGATCTCCAACCTCCTAACCTCCCTCCTAAGCTTATTTAATCCTAAGCCCTCCCCTTAGCACCCCCTAGGCTGAAATTCTCTGTAAACTGACTTCACACGCATTAAGGCATCCCAAATTATTATTTGCATTAGTTCTATTCAAATTTTGTTGCAGGTACCTTAGTGTTTTTCAGCCGGAGCAAGCTTACATCGTCGCAGACGATCCTGTTCAGATCGGAGGCGATCCTGTCGAATCAGAGATGATTTCGTACCAATGCGAGATGATTTCGACTACAGTCAACATTGAGGCAATCAGTGCCCAAAGTTTGCATTTTCCTCTCTTCAATCTGCTGTTTTGTTACGCAATTAGCTAGTTTATTTGTTATTTTATGTTATCTTGCATCTTGGAGTTCACCCATCTAGATCAAATGCATAATTAAGTCATAATTATTATTTAATCAGTATGATGCATTCATATTTCTGTTCATAATTCTTAGTTTGATGTTCTTATTGTCATTTTACATTATTTCCCTCTGTTAGCATTGTTGTATTTTCTATGTTTTGCACCTATTTCTCTGTTTGCAGGTCTCTGACGAATTCGTCTGATGAATTCGTCAGATCTCAGATGATCTTGTCAGATCTCAGACGATTCTATCGAATTCCAGACGATCCTGACTGCTTCAAGAATCAGAATCTTCATCAGACATCCGGATCAGGTATGTTCTTTTAATCTTGCTTAATTTCTCTATTTTCTATCCTAATTCTATTTTTTGTATTCATTTAATCTGCATCTTCATATAGAATAACTTAGACGCATTTTGGCCAAACCTAGGACATGGATGTTTAAGGATAAAATTGAACACACAAAACACATTCTCAACCTAGGCGTGGAAACTGCCATTAAATGTTTCCTGGTGAACCCACCATCCATCGAAAAATCACCATAATACACCTCCCTTGAGAGGCGGGACCTTCGCAAGGCCTCTCAGTCCGAGGTACCGTGCCATCCTTTTCCCATCCTCCTTTCGGGCATGGATCCTATAGCTTGAAGGTAAGGGTGTGAAAAATTTGGAGCGATACACACACTTTGTCAAATTTTTGAAAAACCATTTCCAATTTGAAGAGGAGCATTTCATGACTCCTGATGAACTTGATCCTATCAATGATATCCATAAACTATTTATAGAAAACTAAATAATTATTCTTATTATTGTTATTCCTTTTGTAACTAGAATGCTATTTGTTATCTTTATAATAATATTATAAAACACAAAAACAATAAAAAAAAAATAAAAATAAAAACAAAACAAAAAATCAAAACATTTTCCTTTTTATAGTAGGTATATAATTAAAATATATACCTCTCAAACCTATCGCAATATATATATAAATATATATATATATATATATATATATATATATATATATATATATATATATATATATTTGCTGAAATCTAAGTTTAAGCACAATGCCTAGACTTAGGAATGGAAAACAAACTGAAGAAGAAGAAGATTGGTTAGGAAAACCATTAAATAACCTAGATATCCTTCCTGAAGACCAAGTCCAGGAAGAAGAAATCCTAGACCAGCAAGAAGAAGAGCTTGCTATAAGAAATGAACAAGAAGAAAATGTTAGAGAGGAAGGATCCTCATCCCCTAAAATGTCTCCGGGAGGAGCTGTTACTTTTGAAAACATGGAACAATTCTAGAAGTTCATTAATACTAATATTGGTGTTCTTAATAGAGCAGTCCATATGGACAAGGATCGAATTAGTGACACTCAAGCAACTCTAGAAGACGTATTTCACACACGCACTAATCCCTTGTCCTTTATCGATCAAGAGAGTGATCAAGCTGGACCATCCAATTTGGATATGGCAGCTATAATCTAGAACATGCAACAACAATAGGTTACCCAACCATCTAAAGTGCCTGTTAGCAAGCCTAGGGTCATTCTAACACAAAAGAAACCATCATTTACTGCTCTATTTTGCCAAGCTATTGAGCAATATACCTCAAATCAGCAAAAACCCAAAACAAAACCAAACACCAATTACCAACAATCTGGGATACAACATAATACTACTACAAATCCTCTTCATAATACTCTTCCTACCAATGCTTTGCATAATAGCAATATAGCATCTAATCCTTATGTCACACCATCATACACTCATAAATCCCATGCTTATGTCCCACCGAACCAATATGGTGGACAAACTAGTAATCTTGAAACTATGGTGAAACAGTTAGTTTCCCGCATGGACCAGATAGATCCCTACCATCCCTCGTACAATTATCGAGAGATGTGTAGTCAGCCGTTAGATCCTATAGTTGTAGCACAACCATATCCTAAACATTTTCCTATGCCTGTCTTGCCCATATATAAAGGAACCAAAGATCCCATAGAGCATCTTCGTATGTTTAGGATAGCATGTCATGATATATCACATGATGACTTGTTATTACTAAAAATGTTCCCAAAAAGTTTAGGAGGAATGGCATTAGAGTGGTATTATCAATTACCCACTAATTCTTTGAGGAACTTCGAAGAAATAGCCGAGTCTTTTGTTCATCAATTTAGTGCCTACATCGAAAGGCATGTGACCATTAAAGACTTGTACAACTTAAAACAAGACAAAGATGAATGCTTTGCCGATTTCCTAGCTAGGTGGAGACAATTGATAGGAAAATTGCACTTTGTGTTGCCTTATAGGGAGATGTTGGACATCTTTATTAATAATTTACAAGAACAACTATCCTACGAATTATCAACTCGCTACCTTGACCACCTTCGATCAGGCTATAGACTTAGCCAGACGAGTGGAAGATGCTCTCATTCGGAGAGGACAACTTAAAAAGAAAGACGATGAGAAAACATCCAGAAATCAATATAAAAATAAACAAGTTGTGGGTGATGGAGTCACTGATAGTAGAAATATCGCTAATGTTAATGTTGCGAAGACAACGGAGAAGTTTATACTGAAACCTCCTGATAAACCTCCTCGAGAATTTACTAAGTTAAATCAACCTTTATCAACCATTCTACCGCAATTATTAGAATGAGGTTTGATTCAATTACCAACTATCCGGGAACCTGATCCAACTATACCCGGATATAGAGCTGATTTACACTGTGACTTCCATAGAGGACCTGGACACACTACCAACTCTTGTAAAATATTAAAACATAAAATACAGGACTTGATTGATAACAATGAGATGGAGGTGCAAGCCTTTCAACCTAAGAAAAATCCTCCTAATAATGCTCAAAAGAACATCCCCCAAAACCAGAATCAGAATTCCAATCAGTCATTGGACATATTTCAACATCCTTTACCAAAACATGGCAAGGAAGTGGCTAATCAAATTGAACATCATAATGTTCCCCCTCCTACCCGATATGTAGGAACTATTAGTGGGCATTTACCTGCTCATGAGCCAAAAATATTTGACACAACCTTATCTGTGGTTACGACTAGGCCTCTATACAATATCCAGACACCTGATCTTAGTGGTACAGAATACGAGACTGAGAGTGATATGGAAATCACATCAAATCAATCGAATAGCTCCGAAGATGAATCGGATCCTATTCTCCCTATCACAAGTTATATGGTTCCAGAAGAACCATTTCCAAGAAGAGTCACTACTAGACCATCGTCTCACCAATTACTTTCTAATGAGAAAGCCATAAATGCTAGACCAAGACCCATTCATCATCCGCAGAATAATATTGTGGGTACCATCGGAGCTGTTACTAGACAACAAGCTCAAAACTCTCAACAAGATCAAATGCAGAACGATGGATCAACCCCATTTGTTTTGAAAGTTCCTAATAAAGGGAATCAGGCACCTAATGTTCAACCTAAACCTCCTTATAATATTAATGAGCAACTATCAAATATTACAGCTAGAATTTCTCTTTTGGACCTTTTAAGATCTTCCCCTACACATAGAGATGAATTAATGCTCACATTAAGCCAGATGATGGTACCACAAGACATTCAACCTGAAGCCATGGCTAATACTATAATAACTCATGAAGTTGATTGTATTGACTTCCGGGATAGAGACATACCTCAACATAGTTTACATAAGGATAACCCCTTATATATTACTGCCTTAATTGGAGATGTAGCAGTTAAACGAGTCTTGATTGATAATGGTTCATCTTTAAACATATGCACTTTTGACTTCTACCAAATATTTGGGTTTAGAAGTGATGAAATGAAAAGAACTGATATGATCATAAAAGCCTTCAATGACGAAACACAAGAAACGTGTGGAGTTATTACCATTCCATTGCAGGTTGGTCCGAGAACCTTGGATACGACCGTGTTTATTGTACATTGCCCTGCATCGTACAATATACTCTTGGGTCACCCTTGGATCAACGCGATGCGAGCTGTTC
Source organism: Wollemia nobilis (assembly GCA_028583015.1). NCBI lineage: Eukaryota > Viridiplantae > Streptophyta > Pinopsida > Araucariales > Araucariaceae > Wollemia > Wollemia nobilis. Next base: position 2,855,747 of record JAQPPZ010005611.1, read on the forward strand.
CCTCAACTTTACATCAATGTGTTAAATTCGAATTTAAGAATCAGTTGGTTACCATCCATGGTGATCCTAGACCCTTTGATATGTGTGCTTTGGCAGAACCTGTTGGAGTTCAATTTTGCCCTGCTTTGTCATCCACACATCCTAATTCTCATTACCCATCTAAACGTGTGAAACACACACCCACAATGCCATCTACTTCTTCTCCATTAGTTCCACCTCTACATACAACTCAACCATCCTCTAAACAAACCACATTAGGACCTCAAAAAGATCCTAATCCCACAACCAATGTCTTTTGTTCTACTCCTATCACTTCTATACCTATAAAAGACTCATCCATTGACATCTCTACAACATCTACATCCACCAAAGGCATAGTTTCCGCATCAGAAGATGTAGGAAATGTTCCTTCTACCTCTTATGCTCTTACTGACGAGCTTTTGCCCGATTTATCTAAAATTCTTATATCAGAGAAAACGAATGCTGCTATGCAAGATTCCCTTATTTTAAATAATTTGCCACCATCTCCTCGTACCTTGGGCCTCCCACAACCTATGGGAAGTACTTACCAAGTCGGGAGCTGTGCTTTTATTTACAAGGGATATGACTGGGGTAGAATACCCAGAAACATCAAGACTCATTATGATGGATATGCTCGATGTTATTTTACTAATGAGTATATTAAAGCCAAATCTATAATGCTTAAATTGGGATATAAAGGGAAAGGTTTGGGACCTTTCCAAAATGGTATGAAAGAACCTTTTGAGGTAGAACCATGGCCTGCCCGATGTGGTGTGGGCCTATTTCCTAGTAAGGGTCAGCCTTTCCCATTTAAGGACGATGACCATCTCATATGTTACCAAGATTATTTGGATCAACGTGATGCTTTGCGTTTAATGAATAAGCCATTTACATGTAATATGCTATCTATAGCCTACCCTGAGATGATCGCCGAATCCGACGATGAGTTGGAGGGAGATATCTTCCATGATGTCTCCGTTGAGGAATTATTACATCATGAATTTTATTTTGATGGCTCTATACCTAGTATAGCCCGGCTTGAGGCCACGACTCCTCAAGATGAATTATCCAAGCTAACCTTGGAAGAATTACAAGAATTGGGCGTTTCACCCGCCCCACCTAATTTTGAGAAAAATCTACACATGGAAGTAGAGAATGTCATAAAAATTAACATTGGAACTGAGGATAATCCTCACATAATCAACATTGGATCAGAATTGAGTCAAGAAAAATAGGATAAATATATTGCATTTCTTAAAGAATATGAAGATGTCTTTGCTTGGACATATGAAGATATGCCAGGATTAGACCCTTCTGTAGTTATGCATCACCTAGTAGTCCATCCGGATGCTAAACCTGTTAAACAGAAACTTAGAAAAATGCATCCTAAAGTGGCCTTACTGGTCAAAGGGGAGTTAGAAAAACTCCTGAATGTCATTTTTATACAAGCCATTGATTATGCTGAATGGATCTCGAATGTAGTTCATGTAACTAAGAAAGAAGCTACTAAGGTTAGGGTTTGCACAGACTTTAGAGATATTAATGTTGCATGCCCTAAAGATGATTTTCCTCTTCCCAATATGGATCAGATCATTGATTTTACTGTTGGGAGTGGAATGATATCCTTAATGGATGGATTTTATGGTTATAATCAGATCAGGATAGCTCCTGAAGATCAGGCTAAAACAACCTTTATTACCCCTTGGGGAACCTTTTGTTGGAAAGTGATGCCATTCGGTTTGAAGAATGCAGGTGCAACCTATCAACGAGCCATGACTTATATCTTTCATGATATGATGCATGATATACTACATGATTATGTAGATGACATTATAGCTCGTTCTACTGATGAAGATGACCATTTAGATGATTTGAGAAAAGTATTTAATCGGTTAAGGGAATATCTTATCCGATTGAATCCAACTAAATGTATATTCGGAGTTAAGTCCGATAAATTATTGGGGGTTATAGTTTCTTTACGTGGCATCAAAATTGACCCTCTCAAGATTGTGGCTATCATTGATATGCCCGCACCCACAAACATATCTGAATTACGGAGTTTACAAGGTAAACTTCAAGCCATCCGTCGCTTCATCGATAAGCTGGTGGATAAAACCGGACCCTTTCTTAAGCTTCTTAAGAAGGATGTCTTTTTCCATTGGGACAACGAATGTCAGGAAGCATTTGAACTCCTCAAACAATATCTTCTTAACCCACCTGTGCTTTCGCCGCCTCGACCTGATCGCCCATTTATCTTGTATATTTTTGCTTCAGATTTTGCCTTAGGAGCTATGCTAGCTCAACTTGATGATGAGAAAAGAGAGCGTGCTAATTATTACATTAGCAGAACATTAATTAGTTATGAAACCCGCTACACAGTATTAGAGAAGTTATGTCTAGCAGTCATATTTTCTACACAAAAATTATGCCATTACATGCTCAGTCAGAAAACCTATGTTATTGCTAAATCCGATCCTTTGCGGTATCTCATGAGTCGACCTTATTTATCTGGTCGCACAACAAAGTGGGTTCTTGCGCTAAGCGAGTTTGAACTCACGTTTATAGGACAAAAGTCTGTTAAGGGTCAAATCATAGCAGATCAATTAGCTGCTGCACCCTTAGAGTCTACCCATCCCCTCATCATTGAGTTTCCTGATGAATGCCTTAAACTAGAGGCGAGACCATCCAGAGCAATGGTCCTTATACTTTGACGGAGCCCGATGCATGAGTGGGGCTGGTGCAGGTATTATTTTAATATCTCCATAGAAACATCTTATACCTCTATCCTTTAAATTAATGTTTGCTTGTACTAATAACATTGCTGAATATGAGGCTCTAATCCTTGGATTACGAGCTGCCTTGGCACTGAAAATTAAAAATCTATTAGTTTTCGGTGATTCTCAACTTGTCATAAATCAAATTAATGATGTTTATCAGACCAAAGATGATAAATTGCATCCATATAAAGCATATGTATTACAATTATTATCTTTATTTGATCAAGTTACCTTGGAAGCTATTCCTCGAACTAGCAATCGTGCGGTCGATGCTATGGCTGCAATTGCATCTCTTTTACCCTTGGAGTTAGATGACGAATATGCTACCATCATTATTCATCGACTCCAGGAACCCGCTTCAAATAAATCATGCTTAGAACCTTTGGATGTGTTTCTAATCAACGAAACTACTCCTAAACTTTGGTACACTGATATATTCAATTTTCTTCAAAATGGGACCTTCCCTGAAGATTTTAATAGAAACCAACGTCGGTTATTGCGTAGACGAGCAAGTCACTTCGTAATAATTGGCAATACGTTATATAGGAGATATTTTGAAGGTATCCTACTGAGATGTTTGAATCTAGAAGAATCTAGATCAGCTTTGAGTGAAGCCCACGATGGATCTTGTGGGGGACACTTCAGTGGTAGCGCCATTGCTAAGAAGCTCCTTAGGATAGGATATTTTTGGCCTACCATGGAGAATGATGCACATGATTATGTGCGCCATTGCGACAAGTGCCAGAAACATGCTGACCTTGTCCATGCGCCTGCACAAGAGCTGCAGGCTATTTCATCCCCTTGGCCCTTTTCAAAATGGGGCTTAGACATCATTGGAAAAATCAATCCTGTGTCATCTGATGGACACAAATTCATCATAACCACCACCGAGTATTTCACGAAGTGGGTTGAAGCTATGCCCTTAGCTTCTTGCACTGGAACCCAAGTTTCCAAATTTATTTTTAATCAAATTATTTGTAGGTTCGAAATTCTTGCAAATCTCATCTCGAGATAATGGAACTTGTTTCAAAAATAAAGATGTCAAGAAATTATGTCAAAAATATAAAATTCAACATCGTTGGTCCACTCCCTATTATCCTCGGGGTAATGGCCAAGTAGAAGCATCTAATAAAACATTAATTAAAATCCTCAAAATACTGGTCAATAAATCTGGCCGAGATTGGCACATTCAATTATATCCCTGCTTTGTGGGCTTATCGAACTAGTGTTCGTACTCCCACGGGCACTTCACCTTTTGTTTTGGTTTATGGCGCTGAAGCTGTTTTTCCCTTTGAATTAGAAGTTCCTTCGTTGGCTCTGCTACTTCAAGATACTGAAGTAGGAGATGAATATCGTGCTGGCAGATTTAGTCAACTGGAACTCCTAGATGAGAAGCGCATCAATGCTTTGGAACATCTTCGAGCCTATCAGAACAAGCTTAAACGAGCATACCTCAAGAAAGTTCATCATCGATCCTTTGAGATCGGTGACCTTGTCTTAAAAGAAAATAAAAAAATACTAATGCAACTAAAGATCTTAAAGGTAAATTCGAGCCCAACTGGCTTGGACCATATATTATTACTGCCAAATTCGGCTCGGGAGCATACATATTAGCTACCTTAGATGGTAAAGATCTTAAAGAACCTATGAACATTATGCATCTTAAACGCTATTATGCATAAAATCTGGTCATTTCATCATTGTATATATTGTTATTTTGCATATTGTTTCATTTTAGTCATCCATATAAAAATTTCAAAAAAAAAAGTAATATTATTTATTTTTTCAATTCATAAATTAAAACCAAAATATAAAAAAATAAAAAAATCAAAATCATCAAAATATTCAAAAAACATTTTCTATTTTTGCACCCATCAATTCTTGAAGTATTGCAGTCATATTTTCAATTATTTTGGATAAATTAGCATTTATTTGGAATCCCGCACTTTCACACTCACATGAATAAATATCTTGATTTTATTTGGTATGATTATTAATCTCTCTTATATCAAAGTCCACAGTTGAATTAAATAAAGTTTTGAGCATAGAGAATTGATCTTGTTATTTACTTGAACCAAGTATATCTCTTCACATTAAAATGATTTCATTGCAAATTCAATATGATGCTACATAGTAGAAGTGGTTTCTTGAGCGAAAAGTTTCCCCTGCTATCCTATCATGCACATGGTCTAGAATATTTGAGAATTGACAAAAGGACAAGCTCACCCCTGCCCAGAATAAAATTCCCTTGCTCTACAACCAATCCGAGCAAGTATCCCTAGTATAGGAAGAAAAGTCAAAGAAAATGAGAAAAAGAGAAAAAGAAAAATATCATTTTGTACCATCGCAGCAATATTTCAGCATTATCTCAAGTTCCAAGCAAAAATACAAAAAAAAAGAAAGAGAAAAGAAAAGAAAAAGCAAAAGCAAAAGCAACAAAATCCCTTCCCTACCCCTTGAAAAGAAAAGAAGGGTGAATGAGCTTGAATCCCTGGAATTCTCAATTATTCAAAAACCGTGAGGTAAGCCCCATAACAGGTGGTTTGTGCCCAACCCGCTTGGCCTTGGGTAACTCCTAGCGTGGTGATATGTCTGTCACATTAGCGACCTTCTTTTGTATAGACCTATGTCCGCTTATGGATCAGCTAGCTCTTGATGACCCGACTTACATAGTAGTCTGGTACGGTTACATGCATATAAATCATGGACAACGAACACTTATTTGGTTAATTCAAATTACTTGTATCAAATTATCTTGCTCAAAATTGGTAAATGAACAATACAATTGCACACACATTTGTATTTGAGAGATTTTGTATCATTATGATAAATCAAGATCGGCAAATGAACTCACATATGCACATGAGGGTTCCTTATAAATCTACATTTTGTCTTTGAGATAATTTAAAATATTTTTGCAACTCTTTTTGGAATAATTTCATCTTCTTATTTAAGAACATCTGTTTAGTATAAAAACAATTACATACATTTTTTTTCAAAAATCCAAAATTTCTTTCAACAACATATTCAAAAATCTAGCAATAAAGTCACGTTTATATATTTTTTCTGTTTATCTCAAAATCAAAAATCAACTATGCAATACAATTATTATATCAATTTCTTTTTTTTTGGATTTCGCGATGATGGTATAAGTCTATACCTATAATTCTATGCCTAGCGCAAACCATTGTTTTAATTTTATTTTCCCATCCACTTTAAATTCATAAAAACATATGGCTTACATCATTATGTTACACAATTGTGCTTTAAAAAGAACACAAACTTTCTATTTCATTTCATTATGTCACACATTCAATTTTGCAACGATGGTATAATTCCTAAGGAATTGTTCAAAATTTTATCATACTTAGGAATTTTATGCCTAGAAAAAATCATATTTTTAATATTTCATGCATAATATTTTCATGAAAATCTGAAAACAAATCATCACCATCATCATTTTTTTCATCATCACAACACAAAGTCTTAAGACAGTCTCTTAAGCACTCTTTTACTTTTAGCAATATTTCTATACTGGGATTAGCTTGACGACCTAGCGAGCGGCGACTCCATGAAATGGTCTATAACAATGACAATGTCCTTTGAAATTATTGTTAGAAGTCCCTTTATTTTTCATCAAATCATACCACAACAACCAATTTGTTTACATCAGATTATTTCATTTAAATTTTACAGCATGACCTAAACTTATACTATTTCCAACGACATAATTACATGAATAATCAATCAACAATTCAAAACTTAAAGCATCATAAAACATGTGGACAAGTCATATCACAAAAATATCATATATATATCAAAAATATATGTACATCATATCAAACTGGATTGGTATGCCACAATCTATACCCTGGCATACTCAATCCTCTCAAACATATACAGTCCAGCCAAAGAGCAGCTAGTCTCGAGAAGCCCTCGAGCTCTCAGCCTCATCTCCTCTCCCGCCCTGGCATGGAGGAGGTGGTCCCATCGAGGTCCATGCTGTATCATGGGTCCTCGACGTCGATCATGATGATGTCCTCGATGACCCCATCATGATCGGCTCCGCAATGCTAGCTGGCAGTGGTATCCTCTGCCCCTCTGGAACCACGTGATAGTATAATCCCTGGTAGAACGTGGCCTGAGCAATAGACCATGCCAGATCCTGAGTGCTCGCCCCTCCACTCCGAGCCCTGAGTCATGTAGCCTCATCCTATAGCATCTGCACCTGAGCCCGGAGGTGGGCATTCTCAGCCCAGAGAGCCGCCATCTCGCTGCTCTCCCCCACCTCGATACCCTTGCCCTTATCGGGTGATGGTGGCCTCTCCCTCTACTGAGAAGGGAGCCCCTCCTCCCTCCTCTCTAGCTGTTGTGGTCTCTCCGAAGCCTGTGGCACTCTTCGACGTCTCTCCTAAGGAGACCGTCATTGCTCCCTCCCCCATGACCCCTCGCTGCATCGATAGCAGCCTGGCACCGCCTCCCCATCCGTCGCACCATGGCATGCATCGGACCCTATGCCCTCATCATCCGAGGAGGGTGGATGCCTGCGTACCAAGCATCATATCCGTCTGTCACCCCAGCGTCGTCCTCATCCACTGGCTGAATGGGGGCATCATCCACATCCTGACTCTAGAATCATTGCATATCTAGAGCCCCGCTCAGTGTAGTACTATCTCGGATAGTCCGAGAGTACTCGTAATCCCTGAGAGAAGGGATCCCCTACTGTAGACCGAACTACCACAAAACTCGGTCATAGCGATGGAGCTCTACCTCTCCCCACTCCATCCTCAGCCAGAAGACTCACCTGATGCGAGCCAACTCATGTCCATCCTCTCCCCACCCTGGGTGCTCTCTCCATGGCCTCCAGGTGATCTGGTCAGGGATGAGGTCGTCTAGCAACCTCCGGGACATTGGCAGATCTATCCGCCATTGTGACCCTCTCTGGAGCCACCAATAGAAAACCCGAGGTCTCTCCCGATCAACCCCTATCAGTGGAAGCCCTACCGGCCTCTGCACCGCAATGTGCTCCCAGCACCAAACCTGTAGTAGCGATGTCAAAACCAGACATCGACCTCCCTTGTATACGACCCCGTGTAGGATCCTATACAAGTGGCATAGCACAAAGCTGCCCCAAGAAAATCTATAGCCATGGTCTCTCATATCGTAGACCACATCTGAGAGTAGCCATGGTAACCTGCATCCGCTCTGGTGGCATAAAAGTAAGCCACCCACTACCCCTACCAAAACTTGAGTCAATCGAGATGCCCCAGGCATCTATCGTAATGTCTCGATGTTCACTTCGCCCTTCTCCAGGGTGAAGCTAGGGTCTCTGCATAGTCGCATCATGGCATGGCCCTGATTGGCCATAGGAGTCATCAACCATCCATGTATGGGGATCCTCAAAATCCTCCATACATCCTCTAGAGTGGGAGCCATCTCCCCTATCGGTAACCAAAAATAGGACGACCCCGGATACCACCTCTCTGCTAGGGCTGTCAGTAGCCCCATGTCTATAGGTATTTGTGGCATCTCCGCCACATGTTGTAGCCCAACCTCTGATAGTCGGTCTCGCTCTGCCTGATCGAGCGTGGCTACATCATCTCTTAGCCCCCCGTATTTCCACTCTCAACTTTTTAGTAATCCCCTCTGCAAGATAAACAATCAAACAACAAAAATCATTAATAGATAATCATTAAAATCAATTTCATCTTATAAAAAAATGATGATATCATCCACTATTGGATGATATCATACTAAATTGAGTCAAATCATCCTTTGTAGGATGAAATCATCTTCGATTTCTCAACTTGGGGATCGCCCCTTGTTGGACGGGATCGCCCCTATTTCATCGATTTTGCCCTTAGACGAAATCGACGATCTGGGGACGATTTCGATGAAATTGGGATGATTTCATCCCGACGTCGTCGATGGCCTAAAAATGGCCGTGATGCCCCAAAAATAGTCAAAATTTAAATTAAAAACCACACAAATCAAATTAAAAACATAATTCATCAAGTTTAGATCCTTACCCGCAACCCGCGTCGGACCTCTGTCGATCTGTGCGTTGTTTCTACCATTTTGCCTGCAGAGCTCTAAAAATAGTGAAAGTGAACAGTAACAATGAATTAGGGTTTTACCCTATTTTTTTTAATTTTATTTAAAAACAACAACTTTTTTTAAATTTTGCTTTTTGCGCTTTTACCTCAAACGTTCGATTTGGGTAAAAACACGGAGGGGGCACCATAGCAAGCAGTCGTACGATTCGACCTAGAATCGTCGTCTAAAAAATTGAGTAAATTTTTGCTTTCTCGTAAAGCGTGAAGAACTCGTCTTTAACGCATTTTCTTTGAAAAATTCGCTAAAGAGGGGGCAAAATGTAGCACCCTAAAATTGGCGTAGTTAAACCCTTAGTAAAAAGATAAAATTTGAATTTTAACCTCGAAACCGCCCGTTAACCGCTCACCCCATTTTTCGTGCCATTTTTAGGAGTTGTTTTGACCGTTGGACGATATCGTCGCCGATCAGACGAAATCATCCCAGATCGGATGAATTCATCTAGAACAGAACGTCCAGACGATTTCATCCCAAAACTAAATTTTCATAATTAGCTTCTATTTCAATAGCCTCTCCAACTTGGGCAGAAGCGTGTCTGCGTAGTTGGAGATTCCTCCATTGGAGATCTCCCAGATTGGGATGATCCCCAACCTCCTAACCTCCCCCTAATCCTATATAAACTAGGATTTTCTCAGTTTATCCCCCTGAATCTTTGGATCCCCTGCCTGGCTTTCCTCCTAACCCTTTCCCTGATTGGTTTTCCCTACCATTGAAGTTTTGCACTCGTAGTTTTAGGTTTTCATTGCAGGTTTTCACTGTGCTTCAGCGGGAGGAAGCTCGGATCGTCGCAGGCGATTCCAGACGATTTCGGATGATCCTATCATAGATCGACGATGATCTCGTACGATTGGAGGTGATCTCGACTGTAGTTCAGATTGGGGGCAATCAGAGCCCTGAGTTTGCATTTCTCATCTTTCTTCCTTATTTTATTATGCATTAGCTTGATTATTTTTATTCTGCATCCTGGAGTTCACCTCATTTTAAAATAACTGCATGATAAAGTTAAAATAAGTTATTAAAACAATGCATTTCCTTTAATTTGCTATCCAGATTTATCAGTTAGGCATTTATACTATCATTTCTATCATTTTGTATTATTCTTGCAGTTGCATTTTTGGTTTTTGGTGTCTGCTTTTGTGATTGCAGGTTTATGATGAATTCGTCTGACGAATTCGTCAGATCGATGATGATCTTGTCTGATCTCAGATGATCTAAAGGTAATCTGGGATGATTCTATACAATTGCAGATGATCCTATCATTTTTGGGATGATCTGGACTCCTACAAGCTTCAGAATCTTCATCAGACATCCGAAATCAGGTGCATTCTTTCTTATTTAAGTATATTCCTGGTATTTAGGATTCATTCACGCTTTTTGTATTCATATAAATTGGCATTTCATATAGAATAGCTTAGATTCATTCTGGCCAACCTAGGATTATGAATGATCGAGTATAAAATGAACACATCAAAACCATTCTCAACCTAGGCGTGGAAACTGCCACTCAAAGTTTCCTGGTGAACCCCACCATCCGTCAAAAATTCACCCTTATACCCCTCCCCCGAGAGGCGCGACCTTCAAAGGGCCTCTCAGTCTGAGGTATTGTTCCATCCTTCTCGCATCCCCCTTTTGGGCATGGATCCTTTAGCCTGAAGGTAAGGGCGCAAAAAATTTGGAGCAGTACAGTAGACACCTAAATTGTGTCATGCATAGAGGAGCTTCTCACATAGACACACTCATAAGATCATAAGACATAATATTAGACTTTCCAAACATCAACAATGGTTCTCACCATTCATTTGGGGCCTTTTCAATCCATCCAAGCTTGGCATCTCAAACCAAGAGCGTCCAGATCCTAGATGCTCAAGCCTAGAGTGGCTAGACCTTAGCTACTATAGATGACAGTGGCCAGATCTTAGCCACTACAGATGACAATGACTAAGCCATAAGAAGCAATTTTCCAATAAACAGGCCCAATCTCGAGCAAAAGTGGCAGTCTACATGCAATAAAGGTGAGTGGGAGTGACTTTGCATTCCTTTTCATGACCAGTTCATATGGGAGGTTTGAGTTTGCATTTAGACTTAAGTTAACTGACCTCCAAGCATAAACAAAGGACAAAAGCTTCTCATGCTAATGACCAGTTCGTATAGAAGACTCAAGTGGGCAGTTAGATTTCAGTTAACTAGCCTTCGAATATAGACAATGGACAAAAGCTTCTTATGCTAACTTGCACTATGCATGAGAAATTCATTCTTAGGGCTTGGACATAGACCTAGGGTTTCACACTATAAAATGTGCAAGCCTAAGAGAACCAAAGGGAGTATCTTTTATCACATCAGGGGAGAGAGACATTCTTTTGAGGAGAGCAATTGAGACTCGAAGAGTTATCTTTGAGATCACATGTACAATAGAGCTCTAATGAATTGAAGAGCATAACACCTACTATTTCAACATCATATTATAGTCTTTTACCCATGGCTTTGGGGAAAAGAGGGCAAGATTTAATTTAGTTGTCATTGTCTTGGACAGTGGCCCGTAGGCTTAGCTTAGATAGACATAGCTTCTTTTATTTTGTTTCTTCATGTTTTCACGTCATTAGCATAGATTTACATGATCTTATGGCATAGTTTTATCATATTTCCGTTACACTCTTTGATTACTAACAACCTCATTCGAGGATGCAATCTCAAACACCTAAATGTGCATTGTCATTTCATTTCTTGCAGGGCCACAGGTACATCGGACAAAGATTACAACATACGAGAGCAAAAGGGATCCCTCTAGGAAACAGACCTAGAGAAGGAGGCATCTATAAGCCCTCATACATTTTTGTGTGCGAAACTAGGAAGATTTTATAAGCGCACCACCTCTTCATGGAAGGGGAAATCCTTACCTATTTGTAATTTATAGTATCAAAATGGGTATCCCTAAGAGGGACCGACATGTAACCGAGCTTCAATATCAATAAAGATATCCGTATTTTGTTATTTTGTGTTGTATGCTTTTTCCTCCTATATTTCCATTTTATATTTGGTATTTTAAACAGCATTGCAAGTAGGGTTTAGAAAAGGTACCAATGCTTTTTCCTCCTGTCTTTCCATTTTATCTTTGATATTTTAAATAGCATTACAAATAGGGTTTAGAAAATGGACCGGTGCGTGCGTTCTCAGGGTCACTATAGATGGTGATCACAGTGGGACCACCACTAATTTTTCATTTTCTTTCGAAATACTAACTTAATTTTATGTGCAGGTCTAGCCGCTCTGAGCTACAACAGCCAAAAACTATCTGCTTTGAGCTACAATGGCGAATATATCTTAGCCGCTCTGAGCTACAACGACCAAGAATCAGGCACTCTAGTCAACAATATCTAAGACTGAAGTGCAACAGAGGTCAAAACACAAACTCTCTAAGCTGGATCAAAGGTTGGTATAGCTTCTCTGATATTTTACAACTTTATATCTACTTCTGTGTGTTTAAAATAGAAAACTTAAAGCACATTTATGTTTGGAAATTGAAGGAACAAAAGAAGAAAGAATTAAGCATTACGCATATCTTAGATCTCCTTTTAAATTTTCCACTAGGTGTTTCTAGGAACAACGGCTTATGCCTGAAAATTTTACCCTAGAATCCAATGTGCTAGACATTGTATGTTGTTTGCTTGCTTTGAGACCCTGCTAGAGGCCATAGTTGCATGAGATAAAGTGTGCTCATATAAATCATAGTAGTTCATGCATCTTTCTAAATATTGAAACATATTTTTGCACTTAGGAATATAGGAAAGATTCATTGTTGCTATATGATGCACTTTATGATACGTAAGCTTAAAATGAACACCACACACGCACGTCTCATTTAAAACATTGGAGATTTGGATTTCATCACCAACCTTTAAATCAGTCCAGTGACATTGGAATTCATCTCCTTCCACTGGTTTGCCCCTAGAGATTCCTACAAATGGATTGAGAAACTTACTTATAGTGACACTAAGTTACTTGTGTTCAACCTATCTCCCACTGTTGGAACAATCATTGGTTCAGAGTGGAAGAGCTAGGCAAACCCTCGATTGGGTCTTCAACGGTGTATCCTGGCTTCTTTTGAGAAAATCATGTTTGGCATGAGTGTACTTGATTGTCACTATGGATGAGTCTTCTCATTATTAATCCAAGAAAAAGAGAAAAGAAATAAAAAGAGCAATACATCAAGACACATAAAATAGTCTAGGGCACACTCAAATTGGTAATTAAGATAAAAATGTGTTTGGTATTATGTGGTCGTTCCTAATTTGCAACTCAAAAGATCAAGTCATAAAACAACATGGTCAAAAAAAGAAGTAATCACCCCCGATCTGATATCAAGGGAGAGATAGAAGCAATTCATGCCCATAGATGGAGTCATAGTAACATTGAACAACCTACCCATAATACCGTGATATATAGCTTCATGAGCCTAAGGGGTGATAACTTAACCCTTGGGGGATCTCCTCGAGAAACCCCAAGTAAGGAACCACATCATGCAACAAAGTCACATAAACAAAAAGAGGCTTCATAGCCATCCTCATCAAGGGGACATGAGGAGACCTCAAGGGCCTCCTCTAAACACACAGAAACATCTCAAAGATGTGAGGAAGCTTAAAGGGCTTCCTACTCACATGGACATAAATAAGGTTCTAAAATCCATTCTTCACATGGGGATGACAATACTGCTACATCTCCATCCACATGGAGGAAACATGTTACCACCAAGCCCTCTTCATCAAGAAGGCAAACAAGAATTACAACACCTCAAGACTCACAAGAAACATATGAAATAGGTCTACCCATTGAAGAGCAGGAAACTAGAGCTACATCTATTCATGGGAATCATATAGAAGAAACCCTTCACACAAAAGGAAATATTCTTGTAGACTATGAACTCATAGGAGTAAATGGCATCCCACAGGACCAGCCATGGAAAACAAGATAGCTAGATGGGTTGGATCGATTTCCTACTTGACCAACTCAAAGAACTATAGCTACTGAGAACTCTGCATCTGGAAGCTCACAAACTATGACTTCTAAACATACCTCCCAGTATGGGGGTACCTTAGAGTGACCCCATAGAATATGCATGGAGTCTGATCATAGGGATACTCAATAGTACACTAAATAAGTCACATTAACTAGCAATAGTACAGATACAACAGAAACCCCCTTGAGGAATTTACGTGTCAAGACAACAAGAACAGGGTTAGATAAACATGATTCTTCTATGATAGCATAAACTGACAAAATGAGGTAGTTAGAAAATGCATTACGTAAGGAGCGAGAGCTAGTAGAAGCTCTTGAACAAAAGAAACAATGAGAAAGACTCTTGTGCCAACATGAGCAACACTTAAGAGAGCAAGCTGAATGATTAGATCTTAATAATTTATAGGTAAATGGTGGTGACCAACAAAGAACAAGATACACTGACTCACCTAAGGAGAGGTGCACTAGACAAGATAGCCCACAATGAAACCCCCCACCAAATAATGAATGAAATCCAACTAATGGGGGAAGGGCAAACATAGCAAACCAGGATCATAATCCTGGGTCCCCTCCTAGGATAGAGGAAAATGGAATAAATAAATTGGATAGAGAGTTACCTCCATTACCAATGCGAATAAGCTTACAAGAGGAGGAAATTTGTATATCAAAGTCATTTTAAGAGCTTGCTGAAAAGATGAAAACCTTTGAAAAATAAGAGGCAGCTGGGAACTCACCAACATTGAGCAAGATACACAATCAACCATTGTGCCCATCAATACCTAGCCCTCCATATCCTAAGCACTTTGAGATGCCTAGGTTAGAAAAGTTTAAAGGTGAAGAGGATGCACAAGATCATGTCACCAATTTTATCAATGCTTGTTTTCATATTGAAGACAATGACGCTCTCATGCTAAGAATATTCATAATGACATTTTTAGGTGCTACCACTCAATGGTTCAACCAACTACCTAAGCATAACATAACCAACTTTGAACAACTAGTAAACACATTCTTGAAGCATTTCTCCTTTGGTTCTAAGAAGAAGTTGAACCTTGTAGACCTAGCTAACTTAAAACAATATGATGATGAGCCAGTAATGGATTATGGGAATAAATGGAGAAAAGTTATGGTAAAATTATCATTCTCCATTCCCACAGAAGAGATCATTCGCATTTTCACCAAATTTTTTTGTAAACATATCTCCCTCTTTCTACAACTCCAACAGTATCCTTTGTTTGAAGAAGCTCTGGCACAGACCAAGCTCATTGAAGAGATAAAAGTAGATGAGGGAACCATTAAGCTTTGAAACAAAAATGAGTAGAAAAAGAATGGTAAGAATGACAAGTATAAGCAGAAGGGTAACCTTGCTCTAGTAAATCAAGTCATATTAGCTACACCCAAGGATGGGGGTGCACAACAACCACAAAATTATCAAGCACAACCCTCGCCAGTCAACTACGACCAAAAGAAGAATCAAGTAAGAAATCAAGAATGCAAGCTACCTCGTTATTTTATACCTCTAAAAAAATCAATGCAATCAATCTTTAATTAGCTGAGCGAGGCCAGAAGGATAATATTTCCTGATATACCTCTTATATATCCCAACCATCCTAAGCCAAAAGGATATAGGGAAGATCAATTTTGTCCTTATCACATGATATTGGGGTATGAAATTGAGGCTTACATTGGGTTTAAGTACCAAGTGCAAAATATGATTGAGGCGGGAGAACTCAAAGTTTACAATCCACTAGCTCCTAATAATAGAGACATGGGCATATACAAAAACCCATTGCCCAATCATGAGGCCTCTCGAGAGTAAGGGTCCCAAGTCAATTAGGTTCGAGCTGACATACCTACCCACGGATGCGTTGGGATGGTTGAGATTTTTAACATAGCAATAAGGACTAGGCGGTATGGTCAACCACAACCACCTGCAGCTCCCATGAACATCCCAACCTCTCCTAGGCAAAGGCAATACAACCTTCTAAGTCCACCAATGAGACCTATGGTAACTATTCGAAGTATATTGGAGCAAACTATACAGATAACTCTAGCTAAGTTATCCATATATGAGATCATAAAATAGTCCCCAAATCATAGGGAGAATCTAATGGAGATTTCAATAATGATTGAGCTCCAACTGCAAGATACGAATGCCTTCACTCACTTTGTGTGACAAGTGCAAGAATTCTAGGAACCTATAATCTGATTCTATGATCATGAGATTAAGATAGTTTCTGCTACCTTACCAGACCCTTCACTAAACATTGTAGTGGCCATAAATGACTTACCTTTCAAGAGGGTTTTGGTCGATACAGGTTCATCGATTAACATCATTACAACAACTGCAATAGAGCACCTCAAGATACCCAAGACCAATATTGTTCCAGGAGCTTACACATTGAGAGCTTTTAATGATGTTTTATGCAATACTATGGGAATGATAGTCCTACCAATCAAGGTGGGGCACAATACCATCCCTATGATGTGTCATTTCTTGGAAGGAGCTATGCAATATAACATCCTCTTAGGGCATCCTTGGATAAGGGCCATGAAGTGTGTGCCTTCGATCTTGCACCAGTGTGTCAAGTATGTGCATGAAAATAGTCTATGTGGTTCTGGCCGATGAAGAGCCTTTTAAATATGTCAATCAGGTGGACATTCTAGGAGAATTTATGATCCATTATACTCACCTATACGTGGCACCTTCATCCCCAACCACACAAGGGGATAACAAAGACAAAGGGGTAAGAAAAGACCCATGCACATCAACACCTCCTAATGGACTCAAGATAGTCAATGCTTCTATAGTACCATCAACGTCAAAACCAAAAGATAATAAAAAGCTAAAGGCACCCTTAGTTTAGGAAGAAAAACCCAAAGAAGTGCCAACTATAACCATTGCTAAAATACAAAGTCCTATGGAAGAGGAAGATCCTCAATATCAATATGAAGAGAGTGATTATCATCCTACTTCACCAGTACCATCTGTGGGGTTATCCACGTCGTATGCATCAATACACTTGGTAAGTATAGGTATAGGAGAGTAACTTGCACATAATATTACCTTTACACCTATAATTGAATCTACACAATACATAGGGAGGCCTAAAGACTTGAGGCCTCCAGTAGGAACATTGATTCCACTTGGAATCCCTCCCAACCAAACCAATTTTGTCTATGTTGGCCTAGAATGTCTTCATAAGTCTTCATATATAGAAGAGGATGGTGATGAATTATTCATAGTCAATGTTTGTTATCTCTCTAATCCTGAGTTTGCTTTAAGCTACTTTGAGCATTGCCATTGGCATGGCTATGGCCTTGGCATATATGATCAGGGATGTAGGTGGCCCTATGAGCCACTATATTAGCTTCCCTCGGATATATTTGGCTTAGGTTATTATAGTAGAGGTCGAGATGACTCTCTTGCAATAGCATTGGAAATATTAAGCATAGGGTTGGGAGAAGACATTGATTTCATTCCTTATCACCCCTTAAGAATAGCAAATTTGAGCAATAGAAAAGTGGCCATGGTAAACATACCGCCTTTAGAAACTTATCATCCAAAAACATCAATTGATTCCACCCTAATAGGGTACAACTCATTGGATGAGGAGAATGGATATGAGGCAAGTGATGATGAGGAGAATGGATATGAGTCAAGTGATGATGAGGTACAACTTGGCTTAGCCTATCAGGGGCCTCGCTATTTACAAATATTCACATGGTCCATCCATGATGAGAGTGGATATACATCAGATGAAAGTGACTATGAATCAAAAGACTCAACATAAAGAGCTTACTTAGGCCTAAGCCATCAACCCCCGAATTTTGGGCAAGATACAAATATAAATGGATTCTTCATAAGTGATGAAGAATATGAATATGAAATAGAGATGGCCTACTTGGGGCCAATACATGAGCCCCTTATATTAGGGTTGCATACCAATGCTAACATTTTTTGGATAAGTGATGATGACTTTGAGGATGAGACCGATATGGATTACCTTAGACCTCACCACTTGTGGCAAGTCAACGAGCTAGTAGAGAGAGAGGTGGCACTTCATACCATAGACCCTCATCTCCATTTTTTGGAGAGACCTATTGACCTAGCTACCATTCATCGGATGGTCAACCCCTCTCCACCTACATTCAAAGAGTAGTTAGAGACCAATGATCCTATTGTTCGCCCTGCTCATGGGCCAAATCCAAAAATTCCCATTCCTCCAGAATCTCATCA
Source organism: Wollemia nobilis (assembly GCA_028583015.1). Taxonomy (NCBI): domain Eukaryota; kingdom Viridiplantae; phylum Streptophyta; class Pinopsida; order Araucariales; family Araucariaceae; genus Wollemia; species Wollemia nobilis. Next base: position 2,873,909 of record JAQPPZ010005611.1, read on the forward strand.
TGAGTATGGAAGGGAAAACCCTGAGACAAGATCACACCCATGTGGTCCTAGAGATTTCATCCCATCTATCAACATGATCTCCATTGATTTGACCACTCCACTTCATAATCTAGTAGATCCTACCAAATCATTGCATCTTTATATAGAGGCTATTGATTGGGATCATGCTAATTCACCCATAAATCTAGAAGACCTCTTCACCAATGAAGAGATGTTACAACCATTCCATTTCACATTAGGTTGTACGTATGACGTCTTCCATGTTGGTTTGGAACCTGAGTCACTAGGTCTTGTAAATCTTGTCGATGACATTCATTTGATACCCATGCCTCATCAGCTAGAGGATGGGTCACATATGGTTATAGAAGTGACTTTCAAGGTGGACATCAGTGATGATCCTACCCAACCAAGGAGAGTCATGTTCAGATAAAGTCTATCTCCAAAGGAACAATCCATCCTAATTCCTCTCCTCAAGTAGAGGCCAAATATTTTTGCTTGGACTTACAAAGATATGCCAGGGATAGATCAAAAGTTAGTTGTTCACAACCTTTCATTGGATCCCATGAAGAAGACAGTCAAGAAAAAACTAAGGAAAATGCATCCAACCATCGCTTTGATGGTGAAGAATGAATTGCAAAAACTACTGGATGTAGTATTCATAGTTCCTATCGACTACCCTGAGTGGGTGTCGAACATGGTACCCGTAGGGAAACCTGATGGAAGAGTCTGTATCTGCATGGATTTCAAGGATTTAAATAGGGCAACACCAAAGGATTTATTCCTGTTGCCAAACATAGATTCTCTTGTAGATGCAACCGTAGGTTATGAAATTCTCTCCCTAATGGATGTTTTTTTGGATATAACCAAATCCAGATTAATCCTGAAGATCAACATAAAACTAAGTTTCATTACTCCATGGGAAACATTCTATTACAAAGTGATGCCATTCGGTCTCAAAAATGCTAGTGCCACATATCAGTAGGTCATGACATACATATTCCATGCCTATATGTATAAGATCTTGGAATATTACATGGATGACTTACTAGCCAAGTCCTTGTTGCGGCAAGAGCATGTCGAAGTCCTTAGACAAGTCTTCGATCACCTCATAGAACATAATGTCTTATTGAATCCTAAGAAGTGCATATTTGGTGTAACTTTTGGAAAGCTTTTGGAACTCATCGTATCCAAGAGAGACGTCAAAGTAGATCCTGCAAAGGTAAAGGATATACTGGAAATGGTCACCCCTACCAATGTTAGGGATTTGAGGAGCCTACAAGGCAAGATAGCATCCATAAAAATATTCATCATGTAATTATCATACAAATGCAAACCTATGCATAGGTTGCTATGCAAGGAAGTCCCCTTTCATTAGGACTAAGAATGCCATAAATCCTTTGTAGAGATCAAAACTTATCTAGTAACACCACTAGTATTGGCTCCACCCAGGTCAGACATACCATTTTTACTATATATATCGGCTACTAATTTCACAATGGGCACCATGTTAGCCCAAAATAATGCACAAGACAAAGAGCAAGCCATATATTACATTAGTTGCACCTTGGTGAGTTATGAGCTAGGATATGCATATGTCAAAAAGTTATGTTTAGCAGTGGTCTTTGCAACTCGAAATTTATGACACTACATGTTGAGCCATATGACCTATGTCATATCAAAACAAAATCCTTTGTAGTACATGATGAGCAAGACATATCACAATACATGTATTGCAAAGTGGATCATGCTATTAATAGAATTTGATCTAGAGTTCATAATCCAAAAGTCCATCAAGGGACAAGTCATAGCAGATCAATTAGCAAAGGTACCTCTTCAGGATAACAAGCCTCTCACCATAGAATTGTCTGATGATGTGGTATTTGCATTATCATATCTGCTAGAACTCAAAGAACCTAAGAAAGAAAAATACATGTCATTATTCTTTGACAGTTCAAAGTGTGAACAAGGAGGCAGAGCAGGGATTGTCTTTATCACACCGTAGGGTGCTCCATTACCCTTATCATTCAAACTGGACTTCCCATGCATAAACAACAATACAGAATATGAAGCATTGAATATGGGACTCCAAAAAGCCATAGCGATGGGCATTACAGAATTAAATATCTTTGGTGACTCCTTGCTCATAGTAAACTAGGTCAAAGGACTATTCCAATGCAGGTGCCCACTCTTGAAGACTTACAAGGAACTTGTTGACACCTACTTAGCCCGGTTGGAATGGTACGACATCGAGGCAATCCCTCATACGTCGAATATATTTGTAGACACCATGGCATCTTTGGGATCCTTAATCCCTTAGAATCCATCCATTGATTTTACAACCATCCATGTGAAAGTGCTTTCACACTAAGCAATACATCATGAGGCTTTTGACAATCAAGAATTAGTCAACATGATCAACATCAAACCAAATCAGGATTGGTCCTTCACAACTAGATATTTCTTGCAAACAGCACCTTGGGGGTCTTTGATATCCCAAGGACTTGTAGAGTGTGGTGCAACCATATACCTTGGGGGTCTTTGATATCAGGATTGGCTTTCTCAACTACCAGACTTCCTAAAGCTTGGAATAATACCTCAAGGTTTTTCACATACTGAAAGGCAAATGTTTAATCAGAGAGCAACAAGATACATTTTTCTAGGATAAATACTCTACATACAATGATATTATGGAGTATTTCTCCATTGTATTGAGCCCCAAGAAACATCTTGGGTAGTTTTACAAGCTCACGACAGAGCATGTGGAGGCCATTTTAGTGGCATGGCCATCGTTAAGCACATCTTGAGAATGGGTTACTATTGGCCCACCATGAAAAAGGACTTTTGTGAGTATGTCAATAAATGCAGTAAGTGCTAGCATCATGCAAACCTAACACACTTACCATCACAAGCTTTGCAGCCCATCCAGGAAGCATGGCCATTCTCACAATGGGGACTAGACTTGATTAGGAAAATCTCACCCCCATACTCAAGATGACACACATTCATCATAATAGCCACATAATACTTCACTAAATGGGTAGAAGCGATCCCCTTAACATCAACAACTGGACCAAGGATTGTGGAGTTCATACTCCACAATATCATAAGTCATTTTGGGGTCCCTTCTAAGATAATATCGAATAATGGACCATATTTAAAGAACAAAAATGTGTGTGCTTTAATGAAAAAATACCATATTCAGCATATTTTTTCAATGCCTTATTATCCACAAGCAAATGGGAAAGCAAAATCCTCAAAAAAAACAATAGTCTCCATTTTGAGGAAGACAGTGCAATAAAATCACAAGAATTGGCACACACAGTTGCTTCTTGCACTATAGGCATATAGGACTAGTATACGAACACCCATTGGGGCAACACCATTTTCACTAGTATATGGCACTGAAGCCATCATGCCTCTGGAGTTGGAAATCCTAACTCTATGCATAGCATTAAAGGACTTCATAGATGATGGAGTTGCACAGCAAGACCACCTTGATTAGTTGATTCTTCTTGATGAACTCCGAGTCAATGCTTTAGAGCATCTTTGTGTTTACCAAGATCACCTTACGCGAGCTTACAATAGTAAAGTCCACCTAAGAGAATTCAAGGCTAGAGATCTAGTGCTCAAAGAAAACCAGTAGAATTCAAATTTGTCGGTGCATCTGCGAGATAAGTTTACAACAAATTGGATAGGTCCATATATGATTTCAATGAGATTTGGTCCTGGAGCATATCGCCTTATATCATTAGATGGTGTTGAAGAGCTTGAACCTCTCAATATCATTCACTTAAAGGTATTTTACACATAAAACACAAAAACATTCAAATATATCATAAAACACAAAAACATTCAAATATGTCATAAAAAACAAAAACATTCAAATATGTCATAAAACACAAAAACATTCAAATATGTCAAAAACACAAACAAATCATAAAAACATAAAATTACAAAAAAAAAAATCAAAGGATCCAAGGGTAATTCATACCACTTGGTCAAAATCAAATCAAAGGCTCCAAGGGTAATTCATACCACTTGGTCAAACATCAATTCAAAAGGCTCCAAGGATAATTCATACCACTTGGTCAAAATCAATTCAAAACGCTCCAAGGGCATTCAAGTCGCTTGGTCAAAAATCAATTCAAAGGCTCCAAGGGTAATTCAAACCTCTTGGTAAAATCCAATCAATCAAAGTCTCCAAGGGTAATTCATACCGCTTGGTCAAACATCAATTCAAAATCCCCAAGGGTATTCAAACCTCTTGGTCAGAATCAATACCAAAAGCCCCAAAGGCATAATAAGTCCTTTGGTCAAATTAATCAAAAAATACAAAAACAAAGTAAAATAAAAAATACAAAAACAATTGCACTTCACATTTTGCATCCACATCATTGCATTACATTTTCACATACATTACAATGGTATATGTCATGAGAGCCTTAAAAGTTATACCATAGTTTGTCGCACAAGTCATTCATATCCATACCTCCATCCACATGTGTGTAATTGTGTTTCAACACAACAATTATTTGTTGCTATACATAATAAAGTAAGGTTTTTTGGTTAGTCAACCACACCTAGTAATCTTATCAACTTTTGAGGAAAAAAACTTTGATTAGTAGAAGGTAAGGCCTAGCTGTGATAAAGACATGGGTATTCAAGATCCCATCACTAATTGAAACACTAAAATCCTAGCTGGTACAAGGAAAATATGAAAGCTACAAAGTGGTCTAGGTTACCTTAGGTGAAAAGGATCTTCCTTGCTTATCCCCCTGTGCAATTGGTTTAAAGGTGCTGAGAATTGGCAAAAGGACAAGCTTTACCCTATCAAAATTCCTTGCTTAAATCAAAATTTAAAAAAATCCCAAATAAAAGTACATATTCAAAACGCCAAGCACATAGTCTATATTTCAAAGCAAAAATCCGATACACAAATCAAAATCCAAAAAAAAAAATCAAACTCAAAAAAATCAATAAAAAATAACAGTGATTTTCATCACTACCTATGAGAAAAATAAATAGTGATTATCATCACTACACAAAAAATCCTCGCTCAAAGAAAAAATCAAATCAAAATAAATAGTGATTTTCATCACTACATATGAGAAAAAAATACAAAGCCAAAAAGAAGGGAATAAATCTTGAATCCCTGGAATTCTCAGCATTGTACAAAATTGGAAGGAGAAATCCTTACGCATGATGATATGTCTACCACAACTTCTTCATGAATTTGTTTAGACCAATGTTTGAATGTGGATGAGCTAGCTTAGGTAACCCAATATTGCCTAGTGGTATAGTCCAACTAAGTCCAACATAAGGATGAGATGAACACTTGAAGATCCCTGATCTTAGCAATGGGCTGAAATAATCCCGCCTGAAATCAGAGGAAATGCTTGAGTTCTATCTCAAAATATACAATCACATGCACACACACAAATCATGAAAAACTAGGTCCATGGTAAAAGCCTTACTTTTCAAAAGTCTAAGTGGTAAGTAGACAACTATTGATAGGGGAACTAGAGTGATTGAATCTCCGAAAGCCCCAAAAATTCTTACATAGCAAAAAATCATAACATCATTCACACCATCATATTCTTTATAAGATCCTATAAATTAGGGGGTATCAACATAGTACAACAGATACCACATATATATTAGAAATAGTATATAGACGGCCACTGACTACTTTATATATTTTAATTTACAAAAACTTATTAAGAAAATACATTACACACCATTACATCTCATATATGAATACTTAATCAATTCTTATGATAGGAGTGATTATTTAAATTCATGATTATTTTTTACTTTCTATGGTATCACCCATTAAGATTGTCAATGTCATATGCATTCCATATGTTTTAAGTGATTAGAGCATACGGGTTTGTTTATACCATTCCATCACATAAGTTAGATGCATATAATTAAAGAAAAAATTAAACATACATTTAACAATAACATTTGCATCCACAAAAATAAGTCATTAATCATCCATAAACCACATCATAAAACATATAGGCAATATCCATTTGTATACCAAATCATAAATTCATCATTCATCAGCAAAATACATCGCATCATATCATCAAAACATATAAGCATCTACACATCCATATAAGCATCTTCAAATATCATCTATCATCTAGCATATTCATAAAATCATCATAATACCATCATCACATCATATCATAAAATAAAATAACAACAAAAACATAAAGTAATAAATGATACACATAATGAGTCATAAAAATAAAATCTATCATAAAAGTATGTGTGTCAAGTACAATGGATATACAAAAATTCCTATGGGCTATAGTCATCTAGGTCATTCGACCTTAAAAATGAATCAAGGACCAAGTAGAGCATCAATCAAGTATCATGCCTGAGCCCCCTACATCACCTCCTCTAGTGCTTCCTCCCCCTGTGGTGGTATCATGAGTTGAGTGATGCGAGCCTATAGGTCTCTCTTTCTGATTTTGGATCCATAGGTCTCTCTTTCTGATTCTGGATCTGTTGGCTAGGACGGGTGGAAGACTACCCCGAGGTGGAGCACCCAATGACCTGCAAACCACCTGTACTTGCTAGATCCTTAGGGACAATCCAATGCCTCCTACACTACATCTGAAGAAGGGTAACATGATCCATAAGTTCTTAGATCCACTCCTCATGCTCATCTAATAGATACTGGAGATGTTCCACATCTACACCTGAACCTATCATTGGAGCCTCTTGTGGTATAGAAGGATGAACAACAAACTACATCCTAACATCACCACCCCCAATAGTAGCTTGTAGATCCTATATCTATGCTGAGAGCTGCTCAATGGTAGCATCTCATCATTGTACATGGATCTTAGTGGCCTAAATCTCAACCTTTATCTCATGCAAATGTGCTCTTAGAGGAGAGTCTCTCTCCTTGGGCTCTAACTCCTCCTTAGGAACATCAGGATCCTCTACTACCACCTGCTCTATCGACTTGACCCATACCTTAATCCTAGCTTGAACCCTATGTCCTATCGGATCTACGCCATCACCCCCACCATCATCCTCATGCCCTAGGCTACCGATGCCATGCCACATTCGATCACCCCACCACTGAGAGTAGGCCTCTATAACTCCCCCAACCACTGTAGGGTCTGCAAATGGGATGTCCTCCTCATATAAAATCTTTGTGATCTATCATGGAGGTAGGTCCTTCTTTAATATGAGGTGCCTGTACAAGAATGGTATCAAGGGCACATCTTACTGCAATTCATACTAACAAAGAACTCAAGAGTAGAAGAAATACTCCCGGATGGCAATCTTATGGCCAAAAAGACAGTGCTTGCATCGTGTCCTAGAAATAAAACTAGCTAGATCATCCCAAGCAGGACACTCATAGTAATGCCACCACATGACATCTTCAGCCAACATTCTGGTAAAAGAATATGTATAGTGGGATAACTCCCATACAAAAGTGTGGCTCTTATGATCCTCGTACTCTCGAGCCCATCTGGCAGCATAGCACTATGTTCAAGCATCGACCATTGTGATCATGACTGAGAGCCCCTTAGGATGATCTACTATAATGTGATCCCATCCCAAAACCTGTAGGAGCAAGCTGCAGGTAATGTTGACATGTCCCTACTAATGGATGTGGTACAACTCATCATAGCACTGAGCCAATAGCGATCTAGCCCATGCATATATGATAGGCTCCTTGCTATCCAGTAGGTCTTGCATAATCACCAGGAGGTTCCAAGGGAACCTCAAACTTGAGCAGTCTAGGATAAGAATATTTTTGATCACCATCAGTAACACGACATGCCTCACTGTGAAAACATGAGCATCATACCAAGCTTTTATAGATACTCCCCCAAACCTAGTCTCCTAGAGGGCCTATGCAGAGTGTGCTCCAAACACCCGAGCATAGAAGGCCACCTAATAATTAGTGGTCGATGAAGCAATGGACACCCCATCGAATGGGATCTAAAATATCCTATAAACATCCTCTGGCATGATAGTCATATCGCTAGGTGGAAGGTGGAATATGTTGGTCTGCGGGTCCCAACGGTGGGTTAAGGCCGTAAGATAAGCCTAGTCAACCATAATATGGGGCAGATTGATGATATACTATAGCCCACGGGCCTTAAACCACTCCTAGTCAATGTCATAAAATCCAAGAAGTAGGTCAAGTAGGAGCTTCGGGTCTCGGGCCTAAGCAGTGAGGATCTAAGCAAGGCAGAAGAAAGACAAAACATAAATATAGTGCATCTAAGGCATAATTCACAATAAACATGAAAATTGTGTAAAAGAGTATGAGTTACTCTAAATATAAGCAAAAGAAGAATAAATTGCACCTAATAAAGCAAAACAAAATTCAAAAAGTCAAAAAAATCAACAAAATACACAAAAAATAAATAAAAAAACAAGGCTCAAGCTTTAGCCACTGTTGCCTACAGTGGCCGAAACCTGGCCGCTGGAGACAACAATGGCCAAGATCCAATAGTCAAAATTTTTACCATTGGGATTCAATCTTAGCCGCTCTGAGCGACAGTGGCTTAGAGTCGACCGCTCTGAGCGACAGTGTCCAAGGGGCGACATGGAAAACCCATGAACCCTTGGCTAGAAAATAAAAAAAAAATTACAAACTAACAAAGTAATTCAAAAAATAATAATAGAGGGAGGGAAAACAAATAGAATGTAAAGAAAATTTCCCACCCAAGCATCAAAACTAGGCTAAGTTCAAAATTCCCAAAATGGCGACAACAGGTAAATAACTGAAAAAAATCAAAAAACCCTAGGTTGAAGCCACTAACAGAAAGCAAAATTAGGGACCAACCCACCATAGCAAAATGTAACCTAAGCCTAATTACAAATTTTGTTCATTGATAGTAGGTTTAGTGAGGTTTGTTTTTCTCATTACTTAGTGAGGTTTAGTTTTACTTAGACAAAGAAAAGAGAGCTAGGATTTTGAAGAGAGAAATACCCGAGAAGCTTCAGCTCCTTGAGAAGCTGATGTCTCACCCTATGCAGCCATATCCTCAAGACCAACAAGTTTTAAAGTTGCAACCGTCGTTGTTGCACCAGAGCTCTGAAAATGAATCTTCAACAGTGAAAATGATAGGTCAAACCCTAGAGAAATATTTTTTTATATTTCCTTACTTACACCTTGGCTGCTACTGATGTCAATGGCCCGAACTTCTTGGTCATCCAAGGTGACAATGGCCATAGGAAAAAACTCATAGGCCACTAGACCTAATAGCGGCCAGATCCAAAAAACAAAATAAGGGATTTTCTCCCATAAGGGATCCCACAAAAACAATAAATAAACACACTTTGGTGGTTTAGAATCATAAAAATGTTCAAAATAACAAAAAAAATCACATAAAATCATAATCTAAAGCAAGCCTCGTATCCATTTACCTACTCTATCCACTCGACAATTGTAGCAATTTGCACTCCATGTATTTTGGTGAGATGAGTAGATAACCATAAGGCCACTTGGGGCAAAAACAACTCATTTTGGAATTATGATATGTCACCCTTCAAACTCGAAGAAGATAAATATGGTCGAACTGCTCCACGGGTGTGAAGGGGTCATTCTAATTCCCCTATGACATCAAAAACATTAAGACAAAATGATACAATCTAGGCATAAATAGAATCACTCATCTTAACTCCCTAAGAATGTTATTGATAGCCGGATCGCTCCTCGGGATAGGGATGGATGATTATCATAAGCAATTGGAATCACACTTGGATGTGGGATTGCCCATTAAAAGTAAAAAATGCTAGAAAGGAACCAGATTAGTCATATTGGTCAAGCGACTTGTCGCTTCATTCATTGTCATTTCTTCACCAACTCATTGTGTGAAGAGGTAGTTCAAAATTTCAACATAATCATAATAAAAATCAACAAAATGTCACTTGATCATAACAAAATTGTATTCATCCTATGAATCATTGCATACAACAATCATAAATTTCTCTTGTTTACTAGGAACGTAAGAAAACATGACATATTTAATTGTAGCTCTCATACCAATCAGAATTGTTGTAGCATCTAAAGTTACCTGATTGAGTTTGAGGAATAAGTGTAATTTAACATGCAAAAGCCACTAAGCTAAGTCCTTCGAACATTGAGGCAATGATTCAAGGGATGCACACCATATTGCATGATTGGGCCATCCAGCATTGATTAGACCATTGATCACCATACACCCTACAAACAGATGAGTCTACATTTTTGCTCAGCGTTGTGTTTTCCACACAATGCATCGCAAAAAGGGGCATTTGTAGACACCTAAATTGTGTCATGCTTAGGGGATCTTCTCACATAGACACACTCATAATATCATAAGACATAATATTAGACTTTCCAAACATCAAAAGTGGTTCTCACCACTCATTTGGGGTCTTTTAAAGCCATACAAGCTTGGCCACTCAAACCAATAGCAGCTAGATCCTAGCCACTCAAGCCTAGATCGGCTAGACCTTAGCCACTACAAACAACATTGGCTAGATCTTAGCCACTGTAGATGATAGCAACTAAGCCATAAGAAGCAGTTTACTGATAAACATACCCAATCCTAAGCAAAAGTGGCAGTCTGCATGCAATAAAGGTGAGCGGAAGTGACTTTGCATTCATTTTCATGACCAGTTCATATGGGATGTTTGAGTTTGCATTTAGAATTAATTTAACTGACCTCCAAGCATAAAAAAAGGACAAAATATTCTCATGCTAATGACTAGTTCACATAGAAGACTCAAGTGGGTGGTTAGATTTTAGTTAACTAGCCTTCGAATATAGACAATGGACAAAAGCTTCTCATGCTAACTTGCACTATGCATGAGAAATTCATTCCTAGGGCTTGGACATAGACCTAGGGTTTCATGCTATAAAAGGTGCAAGCCTAAGAGCACCAAAGGGGGGATATTTTATCACATCAGGGGAGAGAGATATTCTTTTGAGGAGAGCTTTCGAGACTCGGAGAGTTCTCTTTGAGATCACGTGTATGGTAGAGCTCTGACGAATTGAAGAGCATAACACCTACTATTTCAACATCATATTATAGTCTTTGACCCATAGCTTTGGGGCAAAGAGGGCAAGGTTTACTTTAGTAGCCACTATCTTGGATAGTGGCCTATAGGCTTAGCTTAGATAGACATAGCTTCTTTTATTCTGTTTCTTCATATTTTCATGTCATTAGTATATATTTACATCATCTTATGTCATATTTTTATCATATTTTTGTTACACTCTTTGATTACTAACAACCTCATTTGGGGAGGCAATCTCGGACACCTAAATGTGCGTTGTTGTTTCATTGCTTGTAGGGCCACAGGTACATTGGACGAATATTGCAACATACGAGAGCAAAAAGGGATCCCTCTAGGAAACAAACCTGGAGAAGGAGGCATTTGTAAGCCCTCATACATTTTTGTGTGTGGAACTAGGAAGCTTTTATAAGTGCACCACATCTTCATGGAAGGGGCACTGCTTACCTATTTGTAATTATAGTATCAAAATGGGTATCCGTAAGAGGTACTAACATGTAATCGAGCTTCAATATCAATAAAGGGATTCATATTTTGTTATTTCGTGTTGTATAATTGTTCCTCCTATCTTTCCATTTTATCTTTGGTATTTTAAATAGCATTGCAAGTAGGGTTTAGAAAAGGGACCGGTGTGTGCATTCACGAGGTTGTTATAGAAGGTATATTGCTTTTCCATGTTATCTCTAAAGCTATATTGTCTATTGATCTTGATAGAGTAAATACACTCTTGGAAATTTCACTACCAGTCAATAAGAAAGGATTAAAATCTTTCTTTGGGCAAATAAATTTTGTTCGAAAGTTTATCACATAGTTTGCTCAAACTGTTAAACCAATGACTGAATTGTTAAAAAATGATGCACCTTTCAAATGGACAGATTCAAGGAAATATGCCTTTAAAAAAATTTGGAGGCCATAGCTCGAGCTCCAATTTTAGTCAACCCTGACTACTACCGAAGTTTCATTTTATATGTTGTTGGAGAGCAAGATAACTATGCTACGGTTCTTACTCAGAAGGGAGCAGATAATGAGGAAAGACCCATAGCATTTTTGAGTTCTACCATGCACAAGCATGAAGAGAGATATATTTTTATCAAGAAATAGATGTATGCTATCATGAAATCATTGAATAAATTGAAGCATTTCCTGTCCCAAAGCTGCACCATTATTTATGTAATTCACCCAGATGTTAGAAATTTCATAATAAAAGGAGATCTTGGTGAAAAAAGAGCAATATGGGTAACTCATATACAGTAATATGATGTAGATATACATCCAACCAAGATATTCAGAGTTAGAGCTCTATGCCAAGAGTTGGACAAATAAGCGGTAACTGGGTATGTCGAAAGTCAAGAGATAATGGTGAATACCGAACAAGATCAAGTTGGAGAAGGTACTGATTGGATTAATTATTTGGTGAAGTATTTTTAGACTGGGATATGCCCTTAAAATTTGAATGCTTCCCAAATAAGGAGGTTTAGAATGCAAGCACTGAAGTATACCATTCGAACAGAGGGGTTATATAGAATAAACACTGATGGTGTACTATTGAAATGTATAGGTGATGATAAGAAGCAGAAAGTATTAGAAGAATTCCATGGAGGCCTCTTGGGTGGGCATTATTTAGGTAGAACAATAGCTTTGAAGATTCTCAGAGCTAGTTGTTATTGGCCTTCTATTTTTTTAGATATATATAAAGTGACTCAGAAATGTGAATAGTGTCAAAGGTATGTAGGAAGAAACAGAAATGCTCCTATGCCTTTGAAGTCTATACATGTCGAAGAACATTTCTAGTAGTGGGGGTTATATTTTGTGGGAATAATCAAACCGAACTCATCAGTAGGCCACAAATATATACTCACTGCCACATATTACTTCACAAAATGGGTAGAAGTAGTTCCTACAAATAAAGCTGACTCATAAGTCATGATAGAGTTTGTAGAAAGTCTAATTACTAGATTCAGCATACCCGACTCATTGATCATAGATAATGGATCTTATTTCACTAGAGCCAAAATGATTGAGTTTGCCAACAGGAATGGAATATATTTGAAAGTATCTTCTAACTATTATCCACAAGGTAATGGTTTAGCTGAGTCTACCAACAAGAATATACTCAGGATCCTGAAAAGGATGCTAGAAGATAACAAGAGAGACTGGCATTCATTACTTAACCAAGCTTTGTGGGATGATAAAATATCAATAAATAAGTCCATTAATACATCTCCATATGCTTTAGTTTATGGTAAAGAAGTTTTTTTTCCTATTCATATGGAGATACCAACATTGAAACTACTGAATCAGATAGACTAAGAGGAAGGTCAGTCGATGGATGCTCGATTGATGCAACTTTTGCAATTAGAAGAGTCCAAGGAACAAGCTTATGACCACCACTAGAAAAACATGATTAATACAATAGGGTGATTTGATAAGAAGACTACTTTCAGAAAATTCAAAGTTGGAGATGAAGTTTTGAAGTGGAATGTAAAGAAATCTAAGCCAGGAAACCATGACAAGTTCGATGCTTTCTAGAAGGACCATTTGAAATCATTTCAGAAAAATAGTTCAATTCTTTCCAACTGAAATACCAGCATGGCTAGATCCTTCCTATCATAGTGAACGTGTTTCACCTAAAGTTATATTTCAAGTAAAATACAATTTGGAGCTATATGTATAGTATAGTAGAGGCATTATAAAAATTGTAAATAGTTTTTAATTTACGGTTTAGTAAAAGTTTTTGTTGTAACCAATCACAGTTCAACAAAATAGTAGAAGGAAAAGAGAAAGGTTCCTTTTCATAATTTTGAAATTTCAAATTCAAAATTGCCATGTGGTCTTAAAAAGTTGTTGGAAAAAATTATTAAAAGAACCCCTCGAGAAGCATTATTTTCCTCCTTGCAAAAAGCTTCCAAAAAATGACCGCCTAAGAAATTTCTTGAGTAGCCACATGCTGAGGAATAAATGAGAGGAAATTATTGATTGGTCAGGTAGCACAGAGTTCACCAGGGATTATTGTTATTTCCTACATGAGATTAATTGGCTGATTAGCGTTTCAAGAAAAAACATTCTAGGAAAGGTGGCAGAAATGATTTTTGAAGAAATACCAAGAGAATCGCTTCCACCAACCACAATTAATGCAAATTATCACATGGTTTTCCCAAATGATGTGAAAAAATAAAGCTAAATTTTTTCCTAAGTTAAGTTTCATACTGTCACTTGTTATTTCCAGCTCCCGCAGAGAGAAGAGAGAAAACCCCTACTGTGATACTCAGAATTTTTAGTTTTCTTGACAAAAAGATATTTCAAAGCAATTTTTAGGAAAAATTTCAAAATATTAGTTTCCTGTTATTCTTTCATGGCTCCTAGAAATGGAAATAAGTAGGAAGCAGTAGTTGCATCATCTCTGATGACTTTAGCGGTGAGAAAAATAGAGGATATGTGTATCGCTCCAAATTTTTTGCATCCTTACCTTCAGGCTAAAGGATCCGCGCCCGGAAGGAGGATGGGAAAAGGATGGGACGGTACCTCGGACTGAGAGGCCCTTTGAAGGTCCCGCCTCTCGGGGGAGGGGTATTAAGGTGATTTTTCGACGGATGGTGGGGTTCACCAGGGAAACGTTTAGTGGCAGTTTCCACGCCTAGGTTGGGAATGAGTTTAATGTGTTCAATTTTAGCTTTAAACATCCAAGTCCTAGGTTTGGCCAGATGAATCTAAGTTATTCTATATGAAAATGCAAATTAAATGAATACAAAAAATAGATTTGAACAGAAAACAGAGAGAATAAGCTAGATTAAAGAGACATACCTGATCCGGATGTACGATGGAGGTTCTGATTTTTGAAGCAGTCAGGATCGTCTAGAATTTGACAGGATCGTCTCCGATCTGATAGGATCGTACGAGATCTGACGAATTCGTCAAGACAATTCGTCAGAGACCTGCAATCAGAGAAGCAGATACAAAATATAGAAAATGCAGCAATACAAACAGAGGGCAATGATGTAGAATGATATCAATAATATTAGACGGATAATTATAAACAAAATATGAGTGTATTTCAATGACTTAATAACAAACTATGATTTTTATCATGCATTAAAACTATATGGGTGAACTCCAAAATGCAGAGTAATAAGGAATAACCATAGAATTAACTAAATGCGAGAATAATGCAGCAAGAAAGAGTGGAGAAAATGCAAACTACGGGCACTGATTGCCCCCAATGTTGACTGCAGTCGAAATCATCTCGGATTGGTACGAAATCGTCTCGAATTGGATAGGATCGTCTGCGACGATCTGAGCTTGCTTCGGCTGAAGAATAACAAAGTTCCTGCAAGAAAACTCGAGAAGGGACAAAGGCAAACAATAGTCTAGGATATACTAATGCATGTGAAACTTGAAGTGCAGAAAAATTCAGCCAGGGGAATGTCAAGGGGAGGGCCTAAGATTAAATAGGCATAGGAAAGAGGTTGGGAGGTTGGAGATCATCCCATTTTGGGAGATCTCCAATGGGGGGAGACTCTAACGGTGCAGACGCGTCTCTGCCCGAGTTAGAGAAGCTGTTGAAACAGAAGCTAATTATGAAAAATTCAGTTTTGGGACGAAATCGTCTGGACGTTCTGCTCCAGACGAAATCGTCCGATATGAGGCGATATCGTCTGATCGGAGACGATATCGTCCAACGGATGAAACAAACTCTAAAAATGGTGCAAAAAATGAGGAAACGGGTAGCAGGCGGTTTGGGAGCGGTTTTGGGGTTGAAATTTGAATTTGAATTATTACTAAGGTAATTTTAATTATTTACTAAGTTTTACTGCGCCAATTTTAGGGTGCTACATTTTGCCCCCTCTTTAGCGAATTTTTTGAAGAAAATGCGTTAAAGATGAGTTCTTCTCGATTTACGAGAAAGCAAAAATTATTCCCATTTTTAGGCGACGATTCTTGGTCGAATCGTACGACAACTTACTATGATGCCCCCTCCGTGTTTTTACCCAAATCGAACGTTTGAGGTAAAAACGCGAAAAAGCAAAAATTAAAATGTTTTTAATTGTTTTTGAATAAAATTAAAAAATAGGGAAAAACCCTAATTCATTGTTACTGTTCATTTTCATTTTCTGGTTTGTGGAGCTCTGCAAACAAAATGGTCGAGACAGCGCACAGATCGACAGAGGTCCGGCGTGGGCTACGGGTAAGGGTCTAAACTTAGTTTAGAATGCTTGAATTTTGATTTTCTATGCTTTTTAGATTAAATTTTGATGATTTTTGAGCATCGCGGCCATTTTTGGGCCGTCGACGTCGTCGGGATGAAATCGTCTCGATATCGTCGATTTCGTCCAGGGGCGAAATCGGCAAAATGGGGACGATTTCATCAAAAAAGGGACGATTTCGGCTTGCAAAATCGGAGACGAATTTGCTCAAATTTTGGATGATATCGTCCAATAGTGGACGATATCATCATTGATGAAATTGAACTTGCTTTACTTGCATTTTTAATCACTATTTTATTAATGATTTTTATTGTTTTGTTGTTTATGTTGCAGAGAGGATTACTAAAGAGCGAGGAATGGAAATACGGTGGGTGAGGGATGACTTGGCCGCTCTATCTCGAGCAGAGCGAGATCGGTTGGCACAAGTCGGCTTGCAGCATGTGGCAGAGATGCCACGGGTTTCTATAGATATGGGGCTATTGACAGCCCTAGCAGAGAGGTGGTATCCGGGTTCTTCCTATTTTTGGTTATCGACAGGGGAGATGACTCCCACACTAGAGGATGTATGGAGGATTTTGAGGATCCCCATACAAGGATGGTTGATAACTCCCATGGCCAATCAGGGCCACGTGATGATGCGACTATGCGGAGATCCGAGCTTCGCCCTGGAGAAGGGCGGAGTGAACATCGAGTCGCTACGCCAGATGCCAGGGCATCTAGACTAACACAGGTTTTGGCTGGGGTTGTAGGTGGTCTGCTGCTATGCCATCAGAGTGGATGTAGAGTACCATGGCTGCTGACAGATGTGGTCTACGACATGAGAGACCATGGATACAGGTTTGCTTGGGGGAGTTATGTACTATGCCGATTGTATAGGATCCTGCATGGGGTCGTATACAAGGGCGGCCGATGTCTGGTCATGACATCACTACTACAGGTTTGGTCTGGGAGCACATCATGGTGCGGAGGCCGGTAGGGCTCCCAGCGATAGGGATTGATGGGGAGAGGCCCCGAGCTTTCTACTGGTGGCTTCGGAGAGGGTCACAATGGCGGATAGATCTGCCAATGTCCCGAGGACTACTTGATGACCTTGTCTCCGACCAGATCACCTGGAGGCCTTGGAGAGATCATCCCAGGGTGGGCCGAGGATGGACAGGAGGCGGCTCACGTTAGGCGAACCTGTTGGGTGAGGATGGAGAGGGGAGAGGTGGAGCTCCACCGCTACGACCGAGTTTTGAGGTAGTTCGGTCTACAGTAGGGATCCCATCTCTCGAGACGACTTGAGTTTTCCTGGACCATTCGGGATAACACTACAGTTAGCGGGGCTCCAGATATGTAGCGCTTCTAGAGTCGGGACGCGAGATGATGCCCCCATTCGAGCGGTGGATGGGGATGACGTAGGGGTAGGCGATGGCTACGATGCAGTACACGGGCATCCACCCTCCTCGGATGACGAGGGCTCAGGGTTCGATTCATGTAGTTGTGCATCGGATGGGGAGGCGGTGCAGGCGGCCATTGAGGCGGCACAGGGTCACGACAGGAGAGAGCAGAGGAGACCATAGGCTCAGTAGAGGCCATGGCAGTGGGAGAGGAGGGAGGAGAGACCCCCTTCTCCATGGAGAGAGGCCACCATCGCTCGATAAGGGCAAGGGTGTGGACATAGGAGAGAGTAGTGAGATGGCTACTCTTCGAGTGGAGACTATCCATCTCCAGGCATAGGTGCAGACTTTATAGGATGAGGCTACACGGCTCAGAGATGAGGTTGCATGCCTTCGGAGCACGGAGCGGAGGAGCGAGCACTCGGGAGCTGGCACGGTCGATTGCTTAGACCACGTTCTATCAGGGTATCTACTTCCAGATGGTGCCAGAGGGCCAGAGGGTATAGCTGCCAGTCGGCATTGCAGATCCGATCAGGGTTGGGTCATCGAGGACTTCATCCCGATCGATGACTAGGACTCGTAGTACCACACATACTACGATGGGGCCACCTCGTCCACCTCAAGGTGGGGGAGGAGATGAGGCTGAGAGCTCGAGGGGTTCTCGAGGCTAGGCTACTGCATTGTATAGACTGATTATATGATTTGAGAGGATTGAGTATGCCAAGATGTAGATTGTGGCATACCAATCTAGTTTTGATATGATGTACATATATTGTTGAGATATATATATATATATATATATATTTTTTATATATATATATGATATTTTTGATCATATGACTTGTCTTATGTGTTTGTATGATGCTTTATTGTTGTGGTGTGATTGATTTGATGATTCATGTAATTATGTCGGTTGGAAATATTATGGTTTGAATGTCATGTTTTTAAAATTTAAATGAAATAATCTGATGTAAACAAATTGGTTGTTTGTGATGTGATTTGATAAAAAGAAAAGGGACTTCTAACAATAATTTCAAAGGACATTGTCGCTATTATAGACCATTTCATGGAGTCGTCGCTCACTCGGTCGTCAAGCTAATCCCAGTATAGAAATATTGTTAAAAGTAAAAGAGTGCTTAAGAGACTATCTTAAGACTTTGTTGTGATGATGCAAATGATGATGATGATGATGATTTGTTTTCAGATTTCCATGAAAATATTATGCATGAAATATTTTAAAATGACTTTTGCTAGGCATAAATTCCTAAGTGTGATAAAATTTTTGGATAATTCCCTAGGAATTATACCATCATTAATTGCAAAATTGAAGTTTGACATAATGACATGAAAATAGAGTAAGTGTTTGTTTTGTTTTAAAGCATAATTGTGTAACATAATGATTTAAGTCATATGTTTTTATGATTTTGAATAAATGGAAAATAAAATTGGTACAATGGTTTGCGCTAGGCATAGAATATTTAGGTATAGACTTATACCATCATCATGAAATCCAAAGAAGAAAATAATATAATAGTTTTATTGCATGGTTGATTTTTAATTTTTGAAAATAGTCAAAAAATATGAAGATGAGGACTTGCGCTAGGCATAAAATTCCAATTTTGGTTTTGGAACTATACCATCGTCGCGAAAGTCAAAAGTTATATATAAACGTAACTTTATTGCATGTTTTGAAAATGATTTTGATTTTTG
The DNA here is from genome assembly GCA_028583015.1 of Wollemia nobilis. Classification (NCBI taxonomy): domain Eukaryota; kingdom Viridiplantae; phylum Streptophyta; class Pinopsida; order Araucariales; family Araucariaceae; genus Wollemia; species Wollemia nobilis. The sequence continues at coordinate 2,893,245 of JAQPPZ010005611.1, forward strand.
ATAATGCATATAGTTGTCTTTATACTAAACAACTGTTCTTTAAAGAGGAAAATGAATTTATTCCAAACAATTTGCAAAAATATTTCAAAGTATTTTAAAGACAAAAGTTAGATTTATAAGGAATCCCATGTGCGTAGGTGAGTTCATTACCAATCTTGATTTATCATAATGATACACAAAATCTCTCAAATACAAAATGTGTGTGCAATTGCATTGTTCATTTACCAGTTTTGAGCAAGATAATTTGATACAAGTGATTTGAATGAACCAAATAAGTGTTCATTAACCATGATTTAGATGCATATAACCATACCAGACTACTATGTAGGTCGGGTTATCAAGAGCTAGCAAATCCATGAGCAGACATAGGTCTGTACAAAAGAAGGTCGCTAATGTGACAGACATATCACCACGCTAGGGATTACCCAAGGCCAAGCGGGTTGGGCACAAACCACCTGTTATGGGGCTTACCTCACAGTTTTCGAATAATTGAGAATTCCAGGGATTCAAGCTCATCAACCCTTCTTTTCTTTTCAATGGGTAGGGAAAGGGATTTTATTGCTTTTGCTTTTGCTTGTTTCTTTTTCTTTGCTTTTGCTTTTCTTTTCTCTCTTTTTTTTTTTTTGTATTTTGGCTTGATATTTGAGATAATGCTGAAATAACTTGTTTCTTTTTCTCTTTTTCTTGAACTTTGCTTTTCTTCCTATGCTAGGGATACTTGCTCGGATTAGTCTGTAGAGCAAGGGATTTTTATTCCGGGTAGGGGTGAACTTGTCCTTTTGCCAATTCTCAAAAATTCTAGACCATGTGCATGATAGGATAGCAGGGGAAACTTTTCGCTCAGGAAACCACTTCTACTATGTAGCATAGCATGGAAATTACAAATGTAATCATTTTATTGTGAAAAGATATGCTTGGTTTAAGTAAATACCAAGATCAATTCTCTATGCTCAAACTTTATTTAATTAAATTTTGTGGACTTTGATATAAGAGAGATTAGTAATCATGCCAGATAAAATCAAGATATTTATTTTTGTGTTTGTGATAGTGGGGGATTCCAAATAAATGCTAATTTATCCAAAATAATTTGAAAATATAACTGCAATACTTGAAGAAGAAATATATACAACAAATATTTTTGAGGAGTTTGATAATTTTGACTCTCTCTTTCTTCTTTATATTTTTTTTGGGTTTCAAAAGAGTCAATAATATTGTTGTTTTGACTTTTTTTTTTTTTCATTTGTTTTTGTGTAAACAGTTTTATATATATTTTTAAAATGAGACAACATGCAAAATATGTACAAATGATGAAATGACCAAATTTTATGCGTAATATCGCTTAAGATGCATAATATTCATAGGTTCTTTTAAATCTTTACCATCTAAGGTAGCTAATTTGTATGCTCCTGATTCAAATTTAGCGAGTGATAATATATGGTCCAAGCCGGTTGGGCTCAAATTTACCTTTAAGGTCTTTAGTTGCATTAGTATTTTTTTTATTTTCTTTTAAAACAAGGTCACCAGTCTCAAAGGATCGATGACGAACTTTCTTGGCATATGATCTTTTAAGCTTGTTTTGGTAAGCACGAAGATGCTCCAAAGCATTGATGTGCTTTTCATCTAGGAGTTCCAGCTGACTAGGTCTGCCAGCTCGATATTCATCTCCTACTTCGGTATCTTGAAGTAGTAGAGCCAAAGAAGGAACTTCTAATTCAAAAGGAAAAATGGCTTCAGCGCCATAAACCAAGACAAAAGGTGAAGTTCCAGTGGGAGTTCGAACACTAGTTCGATAGGCCCACAAAGCTGGATATAATTGAATGTGCCAGTCGTGGCCAGATTTATTGACCAATCTTTTGAGAATTTTGATTAAGGTTTTGTTAGATGCTTCTGCTTGGCCATTACCCTGAGGATAATAGGGAGTGGACCAGCGATGTTGAATCTTATATTTTTGGCATAATTTCTTGACATCTTTATTTTTGAAACAAGTTCCATTGTCTGAGATGAGATTTGCAGGAATTCCGAACCTACAAATGATTTGATTAAAAATAAATTTAGAGACTTGTGTTCCAGTGCGGGAAGCTAAAGGCATAGCTTCAACCCACTTCGTGAAATACTCGGTGGCGGTTATGATGAATTTGTGTCCATCGGATGACACGGGATTAATTTTGCCAATAATGTCTAAGCCCCATTTTGAAAAGGGCCAAGGAGATGAAATAGCCTGCGAGCTCTTGTGCAGGCGCATGGACAAGGTCAGCATGTTTCTGGCACTTGTCGCAATGGCGCACATAATCATGTGCATCATTTTCCATGGTAGGCCAAAAGTAGCCTATCCTAAGGAGCTTTTTAGCAATGACACTACCACTGAAGTGTCCTCCACAAGATCCATCGTGGACTTCACTTAAAGCTGATTTGGATTCTTCTAGATTCAAACATCTCAATAGGATACCTTCAAAAGATCTCCTATATAAAGTATTGCCAATTATTACAAATCGACTTGCTCGTCTACGTAATAACCGACGTTGGTTTCTATTAGAATTGGCAGGGAAAGTCCCATTTTGAAGAAAATCAACTATATCTGTATACCAAGGGTCAGGAGTAGTTTCATTGATTAGAAACACATCCAAAGGTTCTAAACATGACTTATTTGAAGCGGGTTCCTGGAGTCGACGAATAATGATGGTGGCATATTCGTCATCTAACTCCAAGGGCAGAAGAGATGCAGTTGCGGCCATAGCGTCAGCCGCACGGTTGCTAGTTCGCGGAATAGCTTCCAAAGTAACTTTATCAAACAAGGATAACAATTGCAAAACATATGCTTTATATGGGCGCAATTTATCATCTCTGGTCTGATAAACTTCATTAATTTGATTTATGACAAGTTGGGAGTCACCAAAAACTAGCAGATGTTTGATTTTTAATGCCAAGGCAGCTCGTAATCCAAGGATTAGAGCCTCATATTCGACAGTATTATTGGTGCAAGCAAATGTTAATTTGAAGGACAAAGGTATAAGATGTTTTTGCGGGGATATTAAAATAATACCCGCACCAGCCCCACTCATGCATCGGGCTCCATCAAAGTATAAGGACCATTGTTCAATATGGTCTGCCTCTAATTGAAGGCATTCATCAGGAAACTCAATGATGAGGGGATGGGTAGACTCTAAGGGTGCAGCGACTAACTGATCTGCTATGATTTGACCCTTAACAGACTTTTGTCCTATGAATGTGAGTTCAAACTCGGTTAGAGCAAGAACCCACTTGGTTGTGCGACCCGATAAATAAGGTCGACTCATGAGATACCGCAAGGGATCATATTTAGCAATGACATATGTTTTTTGACTAAGCATATAATGGCATAATTTTTGCATAGAAAATACGACTGCTAGACATAGTTTTTCTAATGAGGTATAACGAGTTTCATAACTGATTAAAGTTTGGCTAATGTAATAATTAGCACGTTCTTTCTTCTCATCATCAAGCTGAGCTAACATAGCTCCTAAAGCAAAATCTGAAGCTAAAATATACAGGAGAAACGGGCGATTAGGTCTAGGCGGTGAAAGCACGGGTGGGTTAAGGAGGTATTGTTTGAGAAGTTCAAAAGCTTCTTTACATTCGTCGTCCCAATTAAAAGGGACATCCTTCTTAAGGAGCTTAAGAAAGGGAGTGGTTTTGTCCACCAACTTATCGATGAAGCGACGGATGGCTTGAAGTTTACCTTGTAAACTTCGTAACTCGAATATATTGGTAGGTGCGGGCATATCAGTGATAGCCGCAATCTTGAGAGGATCGATTTTGATACCACGTAAAGAAACTAAAACCCCTAATAGTTTACCGGACTTAACTCCGAATATGCATTTGGCTGGATTTAATCGAATAAGGTATTCTCTTAACCGATTAAATACTTTTCTCAAATCATCTAAATGATCATCTTCTTTAATAGAGCGAGCTATAATATCATCTACGTAATCATGTAGGATATCATGCATCATATCATGAAAGATATAAGTCATAGCTCGTTGATATGTTGCGCTTGCATTCTTTAAACCAAATGGCATCACTTTCCAACAAAAGGTACCCCAAGGGGTAATAAAGGTTGTTTTAGCCTGATCTTCAGGAGCTATCCTGATCTGATTATAGCCAGAAAATCCATCCATTAGGGACATCATTCCACTCTCGACGGTAAAGTCAATGATTTGGTCCATGTTTGGAAGAGGAAAATCATCTTTAGGGCATGCAGCGTTAATATCTCTAAAGTCCGTGCAAACCCTAACTTTGGTAGCTTCTTTCTTGGTGACTGGAACTACATTCGAGATCCATTCAGCATAATCAATAGCTTGTATGAAAATAACATTCAGGAGTTTTTCTAACTCTCCTTTGACTAGCAGGGCCACTTTGGGATGCATTTTTCTAAGTTTTTGTTTAACAGGTTTAGCATCCGGATGGACTACTAGATGATGCATGACTACAGAAGGGTCCAGGACATGGCATATCTTCATATGTCCAAGCGAAGACATCTTCATATTCTTTAAGGAATGCAATGTATTCATCTTGTTTTTCTTGACTTAATGCTGATCCAATATTGATTATGTGAGGATTATCCTCAGTTCCAATGTTAACTTTAAGGACGTTTTCTACTTCCATGTGTAGATCTCTTTCAAAATTAGGTGGGGCGGGTGAAACGCCCAATTCTTGTAATTCTTTTAAGGTTAAGTTGGATAATTCGTCTTGATGAGTGGTGGCCTCAAGTTGGGCTATAGTTGGTATAGAACCATCAAAATAAAAACCATTGTGTAACAACTCTTCAACGGAGACATCATGGAAAATATCTCCTTCCAACTCCTCATCGGATTCAGCAATCAATTCAGGGTAAGCTATGGATAGCATATTGCAGGTAAAGGGATTATTCTTTGAACACAAAGAATCTTGTTTATCTAGATAATCTTGATAACATATGAGTTGATCATCATCTTCAAAAGGGAAGGGTTGACCCTTACTAGGAAATAGGCCCACACCACATCGGGCGGGCCATGGCTCTACCTCAATAGGTTCTTTCATACCATTTTGGAAAGGTCCCAAGCCTTTCCCTTTATAGCCCATTTTAAGCATTATGGGCTTAGCTTTAATATATTCATTAGCAAAATAACATCGGGCATATCCCTCATGATGAGTTTTGATATTTCTGGGGTATTCTTCCCCAATCATATCCTTTATAAATAAAAGCACAACTCCCGACTTGGTAAGTACTTCCCATAGGTTGTGGGAGGCCCAAAGTACGAGGAGATGGTGGCAAGTTATTTAAAAGAATTGAATCTTGCATAAAAGCATTTGTTTTTTTGATATTAAGATTGTGGATAAATCCGGTAAAAGTTCATCAGAAAGAGCATAAGATGTAGAAGGATCATTCCCTATATCTTTAGATGTGGAAGGTATGATAGATGTTGATAATGTGGAGGTGTCAATAAATGGGTCTATAGGTTTTGAAATTATAGGGATAGAACATGAAGGATTGGTTGTGGATTGAAGACCTTTTTGAGGTTTTAGTGTGGTTTGTTCAGAAGATGGTTGAGTTAAATGTATAGGTGTAGTTGATGGAGTAGATGATGTTATGTGTGTGTTTTTCACACGTTTAGATGAAAAATAAGAATTAGGATGTGTGGATGACAGAGCGGGGCAAAATTGCACTCCAACAGGTTCTGCCAAAGCACACATATCAAAGGGTCTAGGGTCACCATGGATAGTGACCAACTGATTTTTAAATTCAAATTTAACACACTGATGTAAAGTGGAGGGAACCGCTCGCATCGCATTGATCCAAGGGCGACCCAAAAGTATATTGTACGATTCTAGGCAATGTACAATAAACACGGTTGTATCTAGGGTTCTAGGACCAACTTGCAAGGGTAAGGTAATGACTCCACACGTTTCTTGTGTCTCGTCATTGAAAGCTTTGATAATCATGTCGGTTTTCTTCATTTCATCACTTCTAAAGCCAAATATTTGGTAGAAGTCAAAAGTGCAAATGTTTAGAGATGAACCATTATCAATCAAGACTCTTTTAACAACTACATCTCCAATTAGAGCAGTAATATATAAGGGGTTATCCTTATGTAAACTATGTTGTGGGATATCTTTATCCCGGAAGTCAATACAATCAACTTCTCGAGTGATGATAGTATTGGACATGGCTTCGGGTTGAATATTTTGAGGTACCATCATTTGGCTTAATGTAAGCATTAACTCATCCCTATGGGTAGGAGAAGATCTTAACAAGTCCAAAAGGGAAATTTTGGCTGTAGTATTGGATAATTGTTCATTAATATTGTAAGGAGGTTTTGGTTGAACATTAGACATATGATTCCCTTTATTGGGATTTTTCAAAATAAATGGAGCTGATCCATCATTATGAGTTTGATCTTGTTGAGAGTTTTGAGCCTGTTGTATGGTAACGGCTCCGATGGTACCTACAATGTTATATTGAAGATGTTGAAGCTGGTCTTGGTTGAGCGTTTATGGCTTGTTCATTAGGAAGGAACTGATTAGAAGAGGGTCGAGTAGTAACTCTTCTAGGAAATGGTTCTTCTGGAACCATAGCATCTGTGATGGGTTGAATAGGATCTGATTCATTTTCAGAACTATTCGATTGGTTTGAGGTGATGTCTACTTCACTTTCAATATCTGATTCTACATCACTAGGATCGGGAGTTTGAATATTATGTAGGGGTCTGGTCGTGACCATGGATAAGGTTGTGCCAAATATTTGAGGATCCTGAACAGATAATTGTCCGCTAATAGTCCCTACATATCGGGTAGGAGGGGGAACATTATGATGTTCGATTTGATTGGCCACTTCTTTACCATGGTTTGGTAAAGGATGTTGAAATATATCCAATGATTGATTAGCATTTTGATTTTGATTTTGGGGAATGGTCTTTTGAGCGTTATTAGGAGCATTTTGTTTAGGTTGGAAGGCTTGCACCTCCATTTCATTATTATCAATCAGATCTTGTATTTTATGTTTCAATATTTTGCAAGAGTTTGTAGCATGTCCAGGTCCTCTATGAAAGTCACAATGTAAATCAGCTCTGTATCCGGGTATAGTTGGATCAGGTTCCCGGATAGTTGGTAATTGAATCAAGCCTCGTGCTAATAATTGAGGAAGAATGGTTGATAAAGGTTGATTCAATCTAGTAAATTCTCGAGGAGGTTTATCGGGAGGTTTTAATATAAATTTTTCTGTTGTCTTCGTTGTATTGATATTAGCAACGTTTCTACTATCAGTGACTCCGTCACCTACAACTTGTTTGTTTTTATACTGATTTCTAGATGTTTTCTCATCATCTTTCTTTTTGAGCTGACCTCTTCTAATGAGAGCATCTTCTACCCTTCGAGCTAAGTCTATAGCTTGATCGAAGGTGGTTAAGGTGGCAATTGATAACTCATAAGATATTTGTTCTTGTAAATTATTAATAAAAATGTCCAACATTTCCCTATAAGGTAGCACAAAGTGCAGTTTTCCTATCAACTGCCTCCATCTAGCTAAGAAATCAGCAAAACATTCATCTTTGTCTTGTTTTAAGTTGTACAAATATTTAATGGTGACATGCCTCTCGATGTAGGCACTAAATTGATGGACAAACGATTCAGTTGTTTCTTCAAAATTTCTCAAAGAATGAGTGGGCAATTGATAGTACCACTCTAATGCCATTCCTCCTAAGCTTTTCGGGAACATTTTTAGTAATAGCAAGTCATCATGTGATATATCATGACATGCTATCCTAAACATGCGAAGATGCTCTATGGGATCTTCGGTTCCTTTATATATAGGCGGGACGGGCATGGGGAAGTGTTTAGGGTATGGTTGTGCTACAACTATGGGATCCAGAGGTTGACTACATATCTCTCGATAATTGTACGAGGGACGGTAGGGATCTATCTGGTCCATGCGTGAAGCTAACTGTTTCACCATGGCTTCCAGATTCTTGGTTTGCCCACCATATTGGTTCGGTAGGGCATTAATATGGGATTTGTGAGCATATGATGGAGGGACATGGAGATTAGATGCTATATTGCTATTGTGTAAATTGTTGGTAGGAAGGGTGTTATGAAGAAATTTTGAAGTTGTATTATGTTGTATGCCCGATTGTTGAAAATTGGTGTTTGGCTTCATTTTAGGTTTTTGTCTACTTGAAGCATATTGATCAATAGTTTGGCGAAGTAAAGCGGTGAAGGAAGGTTTCTTTTGTGTGGGAATGATTTTAGGCTCAATAACGGGTTCCTTAGGGGGTTGGGTAACTCTGTTGTTTTGGCATGTTCTGAATCATAGTGACCATATCTCTATTGGATGGTCCAGCTTTATCACTTTCTTGATCAATGAAAGACAAGGGATTAGTGTGTATGTCAAACATATGTTCCATGGCTGCTTGAGTGTCACTAATTTGTCCTTTATCAATACGAACTGCCATATTAAGAGCACCAATGTTATTATTGAAAAATTTCCAGAAATGATCTAAGTTATCAAAAGCAATAGTTCCATCTGGAGCTATTCTAGGGGATGAGGATCCTTCCTCTTTAAGATTTTCTTGTTGTTCATTTTCTTCAACCAGGTCATCTTAAGGCTATTCTAGAGTTTCTCCTTCCGGAATTGATTCCTCAGGAAGGACATTTGGGTTTTTTGTTTTGTCTCCTAACCAATCTTCTTCTTCTTGTTCAGTTTGTTTACCATTCCTAAGTTTAGGCATTGTGCTTAAATTTAGATTTCAGCAAATATATATATACTAAAATATATATATATATATATATGCAACAAGCTTAAGAGGTATATATTTTAATTATATACCTACTATAGTATTTGAAATAAAATGTTTTTGGTTTTTGTTATGTTTTGGTTTTTCTTGTTTTTGTAACAATATTATAAAGATAACAAACAACACACTAAATGCAAGAAATAATAATAATGAAAGCAATGATCTAGTTTTCTATAAACAATTTATAAATATCATTAATGGGCTCAAGTTCTTCGGGAGTCATGAAGTGTTCTTCTTCAAATTGAAAATTTTCTTTCAAGAATTTGACAAAAAGTGCTATAGTGATATTATCTGTCTCAGATTATGGTTGGTAGAAATAAAGTTCGTGGCAATACTCTCGATATAACATAGCCCTAGGAACTCTATTCCATATTTCCCTATCCATAAGAATGACCTCTTGATCTTCTACATGACCTAGGAATTGGTGTATAACAGCTGCGTTCTCGAGGTATTCCTCGAAGGTGAACAATTCTGAAGACACAAGAGCTCTCCTATAAGCTAACCACCTATGGCAGGCTCTCTGAAGTTCATGATAAACAATGAGTTGATGAGGATCCAGGATCCTATCTAGGGCAAACCTCTTGATTTGTCTAAGTTCGGTTGATTTAGATGAAATGATACCTAGCCTCCTATCAAGTTCTTTCCACAAAAGTTGGTTTCTATCTGTTTCAGGCACACTAAGCACAGAATTAACTTCTATGGCTGCTAATTGGTTTGCAACATTTATAGTAACAACTAATATTTTCTTAGGAGCTACCATCTAGACATGATATGCAACTTAGTATTTTTCTAATGATTTGAAATGCATCTATATTTTTGTTTTGTTTTTTTTTTTTTTCAAAAGGTTTTAGTTTCACGTCGGGTTCACCAAAATGTATCGCTCCAAATTTTTTGCATCCTTACCTTCAGGCTAAAGGATCCATGCCCGGAAGGAGGATGGGAAAAGGATGGGACGGTACCTCGGATTGAGAGGCCCTTTGAAGGTCCCGCCTCTCGGGGGAGGGGTATTAAGGTGATTTTTCGACGGATGGTGGGGTTCACCAGGAAACGTTTAGTGGCAGTTTCCATGCCTAGGTTGGGAATGAGTTTAATGTGTTCAATTTTAGCTTTAAACATCCAAGTCCTAGGTTTGGCCAGATGAATCTAAGTTATTCTATATGAAAATGCAAATTAAATGAATACAGAAAATAGATTTGAACAGAAAACAGAGAGAATAAGCTAGATTAAAGAGACATACCTGATCCGGATGTCTGATGGAGGTTCTAATTTTTGAAGCAGTCAGGATCATCTGGAATTTTGATAGGATCATCTTCGATCTGACAGGATCGTCTGAGATCTGACGAATTCGTCAGACGAATTCGTCAGAGACCTGCAATCAGAGAAGCAGATACAAAATACAGAAAATGCAGCAATACAAACAGAGGGCAATGATGTAGAATGACAACAATAATATTAGACGGATAATTATAAACAAAATATGAGTGTATTTCAATGACTTAATAACAAACTATGATTTTTATCATGCATTAAAACTATATGGGTGAACTCCAAAATGCGAGTAATAAGGAATAACCATAGAATTAACTAAATGCAGAATAATGCGAGAGAAAGAGTGGAGAAAATGCAAACTCAGGGCACTGATTGCCCCCAATGTTGACTGCAGTCGAAATCATCTCGGATTGGTACGAAATCGTCTCGAATTGGACAGGATCGTCTGCGACGATCTGAGCTTGCTCCGGCTGAAGAATAACAAAGTTCCTGCAAGAAAACTCGAGAAGGGACAAAGGCAAACAATAGTCTAGGATATACTAATGCATGTGAAACTTGAAGTGCAAAAAAATTCAGCCAGGGGGAATGTCAAGGGGAGGGCCTAAGATTAAATAGGCATAGGAAAGAGGTTGGGAGGTTGGAGATCATCCCATTTTGGGAGATCTCCAACGGGGGGAGACTCTAACGGTGCAGACGCGTCTCTGCCCGAGTTAGAGAAGCTGTTGAAACAGAAGCTAATTATGAAAAATTAGTTTTGGGACGAAATCGTCTGGACGTTCTGCTCCAGACGAAATCGTTCGATATGAGGCGATATCGTCTGATCGGAGACGATATCGTCAAACGGTCACAACAAACTCTAAAAATGGCATGGGAAACGAGGAAACGGGTAGCAGGCGGTTTGGGAGCGGTTTTGGGGTTGAAATTTGAATTTGAATTATTACTAAGGTAATTTTAATTATTTACTAAGTTTTAATGCGCCAATTTTAAGGTTCTACAATATGAGTAACATATTTATTGACAAAGATGCGAGGATAAGTGATACAATTGTAACCTGGAAGGACCTAGGAAAAATCAGAAGCAACATAGCAGACCGAGTAACTACCAGAGTCTCAGCATATTCTCCTTCCACTTTTGTATTCCATTCCTTTCTATACTAGTATGTATATGTTCCTGTGAATCCCTACCCCGAGTTGGTGAGGGCAATTGCTAATTTTTATGATGAAAAATGGAAGAATGTAAGAGATTGTAATGGGAGAGTTTTATTTACTTTAAGCAAAGATGCTTTTATTTTTGCTTTCAATACGGGTCATGTTCCTATGTTTAAGCCAAAATCCTTTGACCCCAAATACCAGGCTAGATACTTTGGCCCTTATGAGAAGATAAAGAATTTTTTGGTTTCCTAACTGAAAGAATTACCTGTAGGGGAAAACCCACCTGAGCCTCCTATTCATAGAGTTTAAAAATCCAAAGTTGTATTCTATTTCATATATGATAGCAGGCCTCAAGACTGATGAAAATTTCTAAAAATGGAAAATTGCCTTGGTTGAATGCTTGTCTAAACCTAAAAATTATGATTCTTCTATCATGAGCAAAAGCGTGAATCCAATATTCTTCGACTGGCCATGTTTCTTATGTTCAGATATTCACGAAGGGTTAGCAATGCTTAAGAAATGGTCTCAATTCTCTTTTCAATTCTCGTCATACTTAATATGGTTTTTTTTCTTTTTCATGTCTAAATAATTAGCTTTTATCTTAGTGAGAGACAAGGATGAACAGGGTAGGGTTTTTTCTGTTTGTGAATGGACAAATGTGTTGTATAAAATAGAATCCTTTTATGATTTTAATAAGGAATTCTTAGGCCCTGCTCTAAAAATAATATATGGGAATATTAGAAGATTAACCCCTAAGGTGGAAAATGTTCTGCAAACTAAATATGCTGAAGAGGGTGATTGGTTTATCCGCACCCAAGGGGTTTGTATTAGATTGTATGGTTCAACTCAAAAACTATTTTTACTCCATCATTATGTTACAGGTAAATTATTTGCTTTAGAGTATGTTTGAAAAACTGAACAAATAAATGTAAAATTTGGCTCTGATATTGGGAAGACCAGCACCTGTAACATGCCATTTAGTTTTGAAGGGATAGTTGTAATAAAAAGGGGCCAGAATGAATAGATTGCTCAATATTTAAGAGAATTGGGGCTGATTGAAATTCCATAGAGGTGGAAGTATGATCCCTTGGATAGATTTGCTAAAAAATAAGCTATTCTAAATAAAATTGAAATGAAAAAATATCATGCTATAGTCAGGTCAGATATAGAGAAAAAAATAAATAGCAGTGAAGATGATGCCTTGGAATGGCACATTGAGAGAATGAAACCTCTGCCTCCTTGGCATAATTTCTATGAGAAAGTAATGAATTATAATATCCTAAACAATATAAAACATCAGTTAACAAATGAGAGGATTAGTAGGATACAGAAGAGGGGGGGTGATTGGACAATCTTGAAGACTCTTGAATGGTGGTTGATGAGGGTACAAATAGATATGATTTCTTCAAGTTACCCATTGAAAAATGATAATGAATTTAATATTCAATATAATTTGCATCATGCATCTTGGGAAGGGGTTTTTCCTATAATAATACCTCCCAACATTGGAGGTAGTAGCAGAACTAGCCTTGAAGCACCATAGAGGCAGGAAACTGATAAGGGTAAGGGAAAACAAATAGTAGTTGAGCATAAGTTAACCCTGGTTCAGATAAATCACAGAACTTCTAGGAAGCGGTTAATAGAAGAATTTTTTACCCAAGAGCAAGGGTAGACCTATGGCAAGGCTACTCAGATGATGCTAAAAATGGGATACAAAGAAAAAGTTCTAGGAAAATGAGGGCAAGGAATGACTGAGCCCATACAAGTAGAGGTGAGGGAAAGACGTCTGGCACTTGGAGCTAATGCTTCAAGTAAAAATATTATACTTCTAAAGTTGTGAAGTTTGTTCCTCCCTCCTAATCAACTTCATAATCCGATGAAGAACTTGTAGCGGAGAGGATTAAAATATTAAAAGCCTTGGCTGATGGACAAAATAAATACAAGAATGTTACTCAAACTTCTCTTAGTGGACAAAGTGTTCAAGATGTTCAAGATAATATAGTTGAGGATTCTGCTAGAAATGAAAGGGATAAAGTGAATGAGGAAGGTAATAATACTGATGCTTAGGATATCGAGCAAGAAATTTCTCATATGGAAGACACAAATGGTTTACCAAATCTGACTCAAGATAGCCAGAATCCAGATATTGTAAAAGAAGTATTAGTGAAGCAAGAGGTTGGGGAAGTTGAGAAAAAACAACACGGGGAATTTTTCCAAAATATACAAATAATTAATCTTGATGAAAGTGATGACAAAAGTAAGCAGAATAAGAACACTGAGATACATGATGATGGTATAATTCAAGGTGAAGAATTATAAAATAATAATTATGAGATTGAAGAAGAGGAAAGGGATCAACAATAACTTCAGACAGGAACACGTATGCCTCTTTTCTTATATTTTTCTTTTCCTTCTACTCATTCCTATTTTTACTCTCCCTCCCTTTTTTGATATGAAGAAAGATATAATTATCCTTTCAAAAATGCTTTGCTTTCCCATAAAATGCAACATATTCCCATTATAAACTCGACGCCAACACTACATTGGTCCCCATCCCTTTCTTTCCCAACATTGGCATTCCAACAATTGAAGCTACATCCTTCCAAGTTGACAAGAATCATCCAACTCTATCAAATATAGGATATTTGAAGAAATTTAGTAAGAATGCTTTAGACTGGCGGACTTCTCACTCCACTAAATATCCAAAGACACCTGCCAGTGTTTGTGAAATTATTACCCTAGATTCTACTACCATGCAAAGGAAGAAAGTAAAGTTAACCCCAGTAACAAAGAAATCTAAGGGTGAAATGATTGCTGAAGATTACCATGCAAAAGAAATCAATGAAGATATTCCTTAGTTTACCTATGCAAGATGAATGGGTAAAAGTCCAAGCACATCTAGGAACTATATATCTGCATGGGGGACATTACTTAGAGAAATTTTTGAAAGAAAATGAAAATAGGAAAGAGTTAGAATCAGTTTTGCAAGAACAAAGACAGATAGAAAAATATTTAAAGTTGGAGGTAAAAAAGTGGGAGGATAATTTCAGTATTGCTACCAATGAGGTAGCCAAATATAAAGAAAAATTAGGATAGGTATATGCACAAATTCAAGCCTTGAATCTCCAGGTTCAGGAGCTCCAACAACAATTGACAGATCAACAGAATGCTTCGTCTAGATTTTCAAAAAGGAGGGGTGATAGATATGAGGAAAGAATTATTGAAATATTTTTTGATATTAGGCTTGAAAGCAAGGCCTTTATTGTTATACCTAGCTAAAGTCAAGGAAACGATTGAAGTAGTGGGTGAAGAGTTCAAATTTGTAGTTAATTTTTTGCAAAAAAGATAATATGTTGCTACTAAAATATAGATATTATCTAAGAAGATGTCATAGAGTATAGTAGCAAAGGTACGAAGTGAAGCTTGGTCTCAAGCCAATATTGTAGCCAATAACTTCTTCAAAAAGTTTAAATTAGTGACCCAAGGGAATAAACTCATGCAGGAGCTAGAGACCGAAGCAAAAGGGTTACTAAAGAATTTGGATTTGGCTATCCAAAGTGGACTCCCATATCTCTGGGATGATAACTCAAAAGTCCTTAATGAAAGTGCACTCTCCTCATCTTTGAAAAAAATTATTAAACATGAATCTGAAATAGAAAGTTGGAGTGATCCCATAGAAGATACATGAGTAATGGAGATGGTTCAGAAGCTCACACAGGTTAAAACATATTTGAAAGAATTGATATTTAGGCAAAAAATGATTTCATATGATAGAGTGGAAGAGCTTCAGTATATCTACCAGCTATTCATTGATTCCTTAGACCTGGATGACGGAGATTGAAAACATGTTTGCAAAACCTATCAAGAAGTGGTAGCTACAGTGGAAAAAATAAAAAAATCAAAGCATACTGGCCAGAAGTAGCTGACAGAAGCTAGGACTAGTGCCCAGAATTAAGACAAGTGTTTAGATTCCCCTTCTAAAGTATTTAATGTATTTTAGTAATAAGTCTCTAAGCTATAACAAGAGTTTTTGACAAGGTAATGCTTACTCATTAGAAGTGCATTTTTCCTTACTCTTTGCTTTTTGTAATATCTTGTTTTGTATTTTTGACTCCATTTCCCAATAGATGAAGGGCCTGGATTCTAATATTTTGATAGCAAAAAATCCCTTAGAAGGCACCAAGAATGTTAGTCTAAAAATAATACCTCTAGAAGACAGTAGATATTTTGCAATAGGGGGCCATTTTGAAAAGCTTGATGCAGTCTATTTTTGAAGGGCAACAGAAAGAGAAAATGAGCTAAGGAAAGATGATGTCACGATTTCGAGACATGTCTGATTTTCATAGAAAAATAGTGTAAGAAATTCAAGTAGATGAAAGTGTCACAATTTTGAGACATGTTGCATTTTCGTCGATAAATCAAGAAGACAAGTCCAAGACAAGGAAGATGTCGCGATTTTGTGACATGCCTAAATTCCGTCATGATTTCATGACATGTTGCATTTTCATGGCCACAAAGGGCAAAAGGAGCTGAAAGGATGAAGACATCGTGATTTCATGACATGTTGCATTTTTGTGACCGAGAAGTGGAAAAAAAATAGAAGAGAAGAGAATGCCACGAATTTCATGACATGTCAGTTTTTCACCAAGAGAAAGAGAGAAACAAAACTGACAAGGCTAAAGTGTCGTGATTTCATGACATGTTTTATTTTCACCAAAGCATGATGCAGATTAAGTAGAGCATTTGAAGACGTCGTGATTTCACGACATGATAGTTGTTCCTGACAAGATATATTCTTAGCAACTAAAACATACCCTTACACCAAATTTTTGATCTTTGGGAGTGTCAGATAAAGGAGAAGTATCAGATCTATTAGAATCCAATTTGCAAAAGATATTTTGCTTATTATTAGAAACTATAGTTAATTGCTTGTAATTGATTTGGAATCCAAGATGTACTAGTTGTCAAAGATACCCATTTTGGGTATATATAGTGGTAGACGCATTTTGAAAAGAGGTTGGCTCTTGGACATTACAAGATTTATGTACATTATTCTAGATACAAGCAAATAAAGCTACTCTTCTTCTTGCTTCTAATTTTTTGTGTAAGTGTATGTATCTGGTTCTTGACTTTTATTTACATTATTGAATTCTAGACTATATATATTCTAAATTTGGACTGTACATGCATGAATTGTATTTTTGGATTTAATATTAAGTATGCTTATATATGTTATATGAAAATGTCTGAATCATACTTATAAAGTTATGATTTCTACATGAAGGTGTAAAAGAAAGCTTGTAACAGTAATACATATGTTTTATCCTGGTTATTGTCTAAACTGCACTATGAGAAAAGCTTCTAGTCTCAACTATATTTCCATTTACAAGCATTTATCTTCTTTATTTTCTCTTTTCTCTAAACAAAGCAAAAAGGAACCAGCCTACTCTAGATATTAAACAGATATTCCCAAGATAAGTCCATCTATTCAATGTTAGCAAGGTCTAAGGTGCAATGCAATTAACCAAAGGTATATTTTGTTCCAACAGGTCTCATAGATGGACCAAATCCATAAGGTAGGCCTGATCTGACATGATGTGAGGTAGCCTAGTGACATACTAGAGCCCATGGGACTTGAGTTAGGCCTAGTCTATAGCATCTAAGAGGGGCAAAATGTCATTCATGAGCTTCGGATCCTGATCTCGAGCAATGAGAATCTAATAGCAAAGAAAAAAAGCATAACTACAATGCATCTAAGGCATAAATCATAATAAAACATGAAAATAGTGCAAATAATGATAGGCTAGTCTGAAAGGCTAAGAAAAAGAGCAATAAAGGCACCTAATCATGCAAAAAAATTCAAAAGCAAGTCAAAAATTCAAAAAAATTAGTTAATCATGCATAGAAAAATCAAAACTTTTCTAAAGGATTCTTGGCTGTTTTCACGTACAGCGGCTAGAAATTGGATGCTAAAGCTAAGAGCGGCCAAGCTCTAATGATCATATTTCTAACCTTTGGGATTCAAATCATCCACTTCTAGTGACATCAAACAAGTTGTAAGCCATTTTGACCACTTTGATCAATGACGGCCAATGAGAAACGTGACTGCTCTAGGCCAAAAACACCAAAAAAATATAACAAAATAGAAAATAGGTACAAGCCCACCACATTAAATTCTAATCTAAGCCTAACTATGGGTTTAATTCATTACTAGTGAGCTTAATGAGGTTCTTTTTTCGATTACTTAATGCGGTTCATTTTTATCCAAAAAAAAACAAGGAAGGTTAAGGTTTAGGATAGTACCTGATAAGCTTTGGATCCTCTGCTCGATGATGCCTCACCTTGCACAACCATGATTATACAAGTCACAAAAGCACTCCAAGTTGCAAAGGTCGCTTTCACTCCAAAATTTTTGAAAAGCAAAACTGATAGCTAACAAAAGTGAAAATTCAAAACCTAGTTCATTTTTATATTACCCTAACTTTACCTTTGTCGATCCTATTGTCAGTGGCCCGCATTTCTTGGCTACTCAAGATGAGAGTAGCCATGACCAAGAATTTTGGGGATGCTATACCTAACAACAACCAAGATCCTAGGCAAAAACAAGAAGATTTCTCTCCATGAGAAACAACAAAAACATCAAATAAGCACATTTTGATGGCTCATGGTCATTATAATGATCAAAATAACAAAAAAAAAATTACATAAAAGTAAATTATCGAGTAAACCTTGTATTTAGTTACTCTATCGACTCAAAAATTGCAGTGACTTGCACTCCATGAAATTCGATGAGATGAGTAAGTTACCATAATATTACTCAGGTCAGAACATTCATTTAGGAATTATGATGGGCCTCCTTCAATGTCAAAGAAGACCAAGATGGTCAGAATGCTCCACGGGTGCGATAGAATCATCCTAATTCCCTTATGACATCAAAAACACTAAGCCAATATGAGCATAGGTAGAATCACTCCTACTAACTCCCCAAGAAGGCTATTGATATCCAAACCACTCCTTGAGATAGGAATGGATGATTGTCATAAACAATTGAAATCACACTTGGATGGGGGTCTCACCCATTAAAATAACAAATGCTAGAAAGGGACCAAATTAGTCATATTGGTCAAGCGACTTGTCACTTTATTCATTGTCATTTCCTCACCAATTCATTTTGTGAGGAGGTAGTTCAAATATTCAAAATAATCATAGTAAAAATCAATAAAATATCACTTCATGATATCAAAATAATGTTCATCCTATGAATCATTGCATACAATAGTTATAAAGTTTCCCTTTGTTTGCTGGGGTCATAAGAAAACTATGACATTATCAATTTGTAGCTCTCCTACTAGTCAGAACTGATTGTAGAAGCTGAAGCTACTCGATTGAGTCTGAGGAATGAGTGCAATCAAACATGTGCAAGCCACTAAGCTAAGTTAAGCCTTCCAAACTTTGAAGCAATTATTAAAAGGATGTGTGCCATCTTGCATGATTAGGCCATCTAGTGTTTATCAGACTATTGACCATCATACACCCTACAAATAGATCAGTCTATATTTTTGCTCAACATTATGTTTTCCACATAGCTCATCGTAAAAAGGGATATTTGTAGACACCTAAAACATGTCATGTTTAGGAGAAATACTCACATAGGCACATTAATAGGCCATGTGACTAAACCTTGGACTTTCCAAGTATCAAAAGTGTTCCTCACCACTCATATGGGGCATTCTAGGCCCATTCAAGCTTAGCCATTGTAAACTAGAGTGGCTGGACCTTGGCTGCTCAAGCTTAGAGCGGCCAAATCTTAGCTACTGTAGATGACAGTGGCCAAATCTTAGTCACTACAGATGATAGCAACTTGTAGACACCAAAATCTAGCCACTTGTAAGTCATCTATACCTTCCTGCCAGCCACGTGTCAGTCATCCATCCTTCTCGCCATTATTTGGCCCAAATCCACACTTTCCCACCATTATTTGGCCCAATTTCACTTTTCCCGCCATTTTTCATCCCCAAATTTATTTAAATTAATATTTATATATATATTTTAATATTTTAATATATTTTAATATATATATAAATAAAGTTTAAATGATTTAATCTGAGCCGTCCATCCTTCATTTAATCTCATCCGTCCATCCATCTTAATCCGTTTCACAACCTAGATTTATTCTCTACCCTTGGATCCACTTTAATCTTAGCCACACGTTCAAAGTGTCGTTAAAACCCTAAAGTGTGCCCTAAGAGTAGATTATAAATTGAGTCACATTGATGGCTCAAACCCTATCTATCTCTTCGGCTAAACCTACTTATCTTCCCTATCTAAGTCTGGAGTTGGCTATTGCTTGTTAATCCTGAGTCTTCTGAGTCTTCTACGGCCCTAAGTCTGAACTAAACCCTTTCATCGCATCCATCGTCGTCGCCTGGTCTCGCCACGTTAACAGGAAAAGGTATAGATTTGTCTAAAGCAAGTAATCTTTCTTTATGTATTAATTTGTTGTTCAATTCTGCATTCCGTTTTATTTCATTTCATAAATCTAGGGTTTTAGACTGTTTCTGAGGGCTCACATAGTGGAGCCCTCTTATTAGTTTCTAACTCTTTGGTAATTTTAATGTGTGCAGGATTCTAGTGGTAGATCTAATTTTTTGATAGCAGCTGCTTAAGCTGGAGTGGTCCGAGCCAAAGGATACAACGAAGCCCACTCATTCTGTTGAGGTTAAGGATACATTCTTCGGAGATGCCACCACATTGTGCCAGCTAGGGTTTCGGAGAACCCTAGCACAAATTGTAACTTTGTATCACGAAAAGGGTTACAGGCCCTGTTGTACTTAAAAGGAGTTTCTAAACTCCATTGATTAATAAAAATCATTCATTTTGTACAATTGTTCTGCATTCCTTTATTGTGATTTCTTTATTTCTGTTTGGCGTTGTATCTTTAATCTAAAAATGGCGATCACGGTGGGACCCCCTAGGGTTTCATGTTTTTAATACTTGCTTTACTGATCTATTCCTGTTTTTGTTTTATTTTGCAGGTTCCAAAAATCGTGAAATTCGCTGTTCCAGCGAACTAGGGTTTCGAGGAGTTTGCAGAAAATGCAGCAGATGCAGAGCGGTGTCTGGAAGTCCGATCCGAAACGCAGAGGTGCGTTTCAGCCTGCGTAGACTCCCTTGGGCGTTTGAAGGCAGTTTTACAGAAAAAGCGTAGGCTTCTGAGTAAGTGCATTTTTTTTTCTTTGTTAAACTGTACTTTTTACGTTTTTGGTTTTTCTGCTATATTCTATTTCTTTTTCAGATCATTGCTTTAAAATGAACAAAAACTAAGTAATCTGGAAAAGAACAGTTAAGCTGTATATACATTTTTTTTGTTACATTTTTAGTTACATTTTTCTACATTGCATTATTGGTTGTTGCTTGCATAAAAAAAAAAAATTGCATACCTAGTTGCATATTAGAATAGCTACAAATTATCTGTTTTAGTTATCTAAGTAGGACTATTGATTGGATGTCAATAGTACTCCTGCCATTGGGTGATTCCGAGGCGAGAGAAGTGGATGAACCTTCCGGTTGCTCCTTTGATATCCGATATCATTGGTAGGCGGGGGGTTTTAAACGGTGTACTCCACTTCTTCAGAGGAAATGGCATATTTTCAGTGGCCTCTTTCTTAGATCATTAGAACTTTTGATTTATAGCTTTGTATGTATACATTAGACAACTAAAACACTTAAAATAAAATTCACTGCATTTCATATTGCATTTAAAATAGTAATATCTGGATTTCATCACCAGGTATTGCTTGAAGTTTAGTGACGGTGGAATTCATCTCCATCCATTAAAATTTCGCCTTAGACACCATAGGTCACCCCCGAGCAAACTTGCTGGATTTCATCACCAGTAAGAATCTCGTTGTCCTTTCCTAGCCATAGTTTTTACCTTTTTTTGTGAATAATTCAAGATTAGATCACATGCAAAACTCATAAACCGGACACTTAAAATTTACTACAGATTAAGATCAGAAAATAAGTAATTAACCGCAGGTAAGACACATTGGTTGAAACCTAGGTTGTGACTGTTTTATGATAATTTCTTTAGTGTAAATTTATCATTCAAGTTTTGCATTCTTCTTTTCTGAATTTGTTTAGATTTATTGCGTTATGGTCTTAACAAGGAATCAATCTAAAGTGTTAAATCTAAATAATCAAATGAATAATTCACAGAACATCCCCACCACCAACATGACCACTTATCCTAGTGAATTTCAGGCAGGTTCGCTTGCAGGTCTTTCACGTCCTTCTATCGTCTATCGCATGGCCATGCCCATGGAGGAAGACAATTCCTGTCATATTACCCACATTGATATGGCCCAAGTGCAAACTCACTTAAGAGATGGCACTGGTTATATCCTTGAGCCAATCCAAGATTCCCCTATGCAAGATTCTATTTTTCAGTAGGATATTGCATCAACCATACCTGCTGGTTTCACTCAGGTCTACACTAACCATTTTTTTGAGGCTAATGTTGTATCTGCTCAGCCGGATTCATCTCCAACATCTTCCCAGATGCTCAATTGTCCTCCTTTGGAGACAAATGTAGTGTCTTCCCGACCACTTTCTCCTCCATTTACTCGGGTGTACACCAATTCTCTCTATGAGGTTGGTGGAACCTCCTCTAGCCATGACCAATTTCAACCCTCTTCTTCCCAAACCATTTATGGTTTCACCCTACCTAGGGCACAGTCTACTGTTTCTTCCCAGGTACCGCCTACTTCAGCCACCTTCATTGCCCCTGCTACGCAGTCTCCTGTGACTACCATGGCAGCCTGCCCTCCACCTTCATCCAATCATCCCACATCCCTTGGGTTAGAAATTAATAAGGTTAGGGAGTACCTCGACAAGTTGCTTCAACAACAACAGCAACAAAATGCCCAACCACTTGTCGTAGTAAATCCTACACCCCAACCAATTTCTACCCAGCCTAGCTTTTCTTAGCTCGGGCCCCACACAGGTACCCCAATCTTCGGTGGTGTCCATTCCTACCCCACCTTTCTCCCAACCCGGTCCAGTTCATCATTCACCCCAATCACCTTCTTTTCGGTATCATCCATACCAACAACCTGTCCATTCCACACCGCCTAATCCAGGCAATTTCATCCCATCTCATCATTTTTCCACTCCTCCATTGCATCATCATAATCATCAAATGAATCAAAATTTTCATGAAGATTCTCGACTCCATGCTATGCAACAACATATTGACAACCTTATGCTCAACATGCCTGGCTCATCTAGTCAGAAACCTACGCTAAGGTCGTTGATCAATCAACCAATTCATCCTTTGGTACCTTCACCGCCATATCCGACTGATTTCACATTACCGAAGTTTGACAAATTTCGAGGAGCGAGGATCCTCACGAACATGTGAGCTCATTCATGCATGCACTGCTTTAGAATCCAAAATAATGACGCTCTTATGCTCAGAACTTTTCCTCAGACATTAGGAGGAGATGTTGTACAATGGTACAATCATTTACCTCACCATAGCATTTATGCTTACGAGCAATTGATTAATCTATTTTTAGAACGATTCTCCCTAAATGTACAAAGGAAAGTCTCATTGTCCGACTTATACAAGCTCAAGCAACATGACGATGAGGCTGTTTATGACTTTGGAAACCGTTGGAGGGCTATCATTAATAAATTGCCATTCTCCCTACCAATGGAGGAGTTAACCAAAATGTTCACCCGGAGTTGTCTAAAACCTATATCTTGGTTACTCCAATTACAACAATACAGGACTTTTGAAGAGGCTTTGGCCCAAGCAAGTATCATAGAAGACATTAAAGTCCAAGAGGGTGTTTTAAAACCTCGTAGAAAAGAATGGCAACAAAAGGGCCAACAACGAAATAATAATTATGGCCAAAACAAACAAGCACAGGCTAGTACAGCCTCAAATGTTAACCAAGTTAATCAAGTGGTGGCGAGCCAGCCCGTAATGGCTCAACTTATCATGTGGTACCCGCCCCTCCTCAACCAGCTCACAATACTGGGCCAACCATGGAAACTCGACCTTGGCAAACAAATCGTCCCAAGCAACAGTTCACACCTTTAGATGAACCATATGCGGTCATATTCAACAAGTTATATAGCACAAATCAGTTAACTTTACCTGAGTTTAAACCTTTAGAACCATCTAGAAGGGGGAAGTATTACAAGGAGTACCTATTTTGTCCTTATCATAGGCAAAATGGACACGATATCAATAATTGTATAGCTTTCAAACATGTGATCCAAGATCTTATTGAGATTGGAGCCATTAAATTGGATAGCCCCTTAGCCCAACAAAATCAAAATCTTGGTGTATTTCAAACACCCCTTCCACATCGGGAGGAAGCTCCAACAACTTCAGGGGGAGTAACTCAGGTAACTCCTAATCAAGTCAACCATATACAACAATACCAAGGTTTTGTGGGTACTATTAACGTAGTAACCCGGGGTCAAAGGGCGAACTAACCAAATCAGGCTGAACCACAGCCACCTGTACAAACTCCCAGTCCACCTCAGGTAACAGTGACCCAACGACGTGCTAGTACTTCTCAACAACCGCAAAATCATTCTACTCAATGCCAACGAACCATCATGTCATTGAGTAGCCGATTAACTACCATTTTAAAAATGGCTTTTGCCAAGTTATCGATCTATGACCTCATTCAACAATCTCCCCCACCATAAAAAGCATTTCTACGACAAGTAGGCCTAATCAGGGGTGAAAGTGGTAGTTTGCATGCAATAAAGGTGAATGGGAGTAAATTTGCATTCTCCTTCATGACCGATCCACATGGAAAACATGAGTCCGAATTTAGACTTCGATTAATTGGTCTTTAAACATAGAAAAGAAAAAACCTTCTCATGCCAACATTCACTACGCATGAGGAATTTAATCCTAGGGTTTTGAACATAGACCTAGGGTTTTACACTTTATAAGGAGCAAACCTAAAATCACTATGGGACCTTCTACGACCTTATTTGATCAATTAAGGGACATTATACGACCTTATTTTATAAATTAAGGGACCTTCTATGACCTTATTTGATAAATTAAGGGACTTTATGAGACCTTATTTCATCAATATTTCAATCAGAGAGAGGGAACATCATACATCGAAACTCTAAACAGGTTAGATCATTGAGGAGAGCTTCTAGAAACTTGGAGAGCTTCCCTTGGAGATCGATTCTTGTAGCGGAGCCCTGTCGTATTGGAGGGAAAATTTGAACACATAAGGTAATCATTTTAACATTAGTAGTATACTTGAGCCCATAGCCATTGGATCAATAGAGAGATATTTCACCTTAGTAGCCACTATCCTAGATAGTGGCCTGCAACCTAGACTAGGATTTTAGGTGCTAGTTTCTTTTTTATGCTTTCTCTTTCATTTCATTGGCATAAGCTTTATTTCAATTATTTTCTTGCATAGTGCTAGTTTCATTGCATTTATTGAGCTCATTCATTGTTAACAACCTTATCTAGGGAGACAATCTAGGACATCTAAGCGTGTGTTGTTATTTTATTACTTACAGGGCCACAGGTGCATCTACAACATATGAAGCAAGAGGATACCTCTAGGAAATTGACATAGAGAAGGAGGCATCTATAAGCCCTCATACATTTCCATGTGCATCATCGAGAAGCCTTTATAAGCATGCCACCCCTATGTGAGGGGGATATTTTATACATCTGATGCCCTCCTTGTGTAAAATCATGTATCAAATGAAGGATGTATCTTAGAGGGATTTATATGTAACCAGACTATGGAAATATCAATACAAGAGCATTCATTCATTTATTTCTTCGTATTCATTTAAGATGCATGCTTAAAACATTAATATATTCAATTAAATCACAAGTAGGAAATGTCAATGGGGCCAACATGTCGCTTTCCCAGGGTCGCTACACAAACACCTAATATACTTGCAACATAATATCAAGTGAAAGAACCATAAATGCATAAATAACAAAATCAAGAGGTATATTTTATTAATTCATTTGAAACTTTAGTTATAGATTGGTCCCTCTTAGGGATACCATATTTGATACAATGATTACAAGCAGATATGGGCCCTTTGCAAAGGGGATGGTGCACTTCGTAGGCCTCTCAGATTCATACATGAAATTGTACAAGGGCTTACTGATGCCTTATTATCCTTCACTTGCTTGGAGGGATATGATACTTTGAATGCTTTGACTTGGTACTAGAACCTATAACCTACGTATAAGAAACAACATCAAATTATCAATAGCATGTGTGGCCTCTCATGATGAGGCTTTATTTAAAGATCTATAGGAAATGATGTAGAAGCATTATAAAAGCATAATTATCCAAAGATAAGTATATGTTCATAAATAACTAATAAATTACTATGCAAATACAATGAAAGAAATGGATCTATGTTAATATAATCGGATAAATTAAAGATAATAATAAATCTATGCTAAAACTCAAAAAATAATGACTCTAGCTCTAGACTATGCCTACAAGCTGCTATCGAGGATAGTGGCCATGAACTAAAATTTTCTACCTCTTGTACTAAGGGTTGCAACACTTAATCCTTTGTCTGTATTGATGTTCAAGGGTCACCTTCATGTCTAGATATGGATTGGTGGTGGATCTCATGTGGAACTAGATGCTTGAATGGTGTTTTTTCATTGCTCAATCATACAACACTTTGTTACTCCTCAAGGGGATATGAAATTGCTCTCCAATTAACTAGGGCTTCACTGCATAAAAACTCAAATGTTCTAGCATTTTTTTGTTTCTTGGGAGGATACATATGTAGACCTCCTAGATCTAGATCTTCGCTTCCTAGAGAAGCCAATATCCATATCTACATGTAACTGTCCATATCTACAATAGGGTAGACTCAGTGACAGGGTTACAAGGAGGAGAGGACCACCCTTTGGGCATAGGTTGACTTAGGAACCAAATATATAGAGAAGATCATCACTTAGAGGGATCTTCTACAATCACTCTTGGACCTGAGGACAATAGAGTGAGATATGCTTAGGGTGATGCGGGGATATCCTACCACTTTGCAGGATTCACCAGCTATTCTAGTTACTTAGGGATAGAAAACTGTAGGTACATCAACTACCAAAGATACAACCTCATTCCGAGCACATATAGCTAGGTTGTAGAGTTTAGTTAGCTAGTATGAGACATGATGCTAGTCTGATGGCCTATATACTATGCAACTAGAGGGGTGGGTGGCTATGCTAGGGGGAACCTTACCAGGGTGATATATAGTAGGGGGGTCCCAGAGGAGTTAGAGTAATTCTGGATCTTCTTCAGTGCATCCAAGCCACATATCAGGGTCATGATCAAAGAGATCGATGTGCACTAGCTTTAGGCAACCTCATAAAGAGGGTGAAGAGGATGGAGGTGACTCAGGTGGTGTCAGCCACCCATGATTATAGCATGATGATATTGTATCATTTTTGAGTGTAAGGTCTAAGGACCTACACTATTGTAGCCTACATGCATTATGTATCTTGATGTACATATTTACACACACACACACACACACACACACACACACACACACACACATATATATATATATATATATATCATGTTATAGCTTCATGATGGCTCATTAAGTGTATCATTTTATTATTTTATCTTTATATGATGCAAAATGTATGCAATGCTTATGTGATATTTTGATTTATGTTAGATGGATGCAATGTATTGATGTCATGCACTAGCTAGATGATAGATGTATTCTTAGATGCTATGATCTACATGTATGGATGTGTTACGATGATGGGTAAATATATGGATGCACTACTTATTGTTAAATGCATGTTTAATTTGGTTTAATTGTTTATGTACTTAATTTGTGTGATATGATATGATGTATGATGTGGAATGTAATGCATTAACATGTAGACACCTAAGATGTATCATGTTTAGGAGACTACTTGTATGGGCACATACAAAGACCATATGGCTGATATTGAAACTTTCCAAGAACCAAAAATGGTCCTAACCACTCATAAGAGACAGTTCTAGCCCATTCAAGCTCAACCACTATCGACTAGAGTGACCACCAACATAGGTCACTGAAGTTGAGAGTGGCCATAGCTAGTCATTGCTTTGGATAGTGACTAGAATTAAAATGAAAACTGGCCATGAATACGAGCTAGAATCATGCAGTATGACTGCACCTGCATCAGATAAAAGTGGCTTTTGGTATGGATCTCCTAGAGGTCCTCCTGACTGCCACTTCCATGCAAATATATAACTGAGCCTTGCCCTCCAATGGACAGTTACATGTAGATATGGATATTGGCTTCTCTAGGAAGCGAAGATCTAGATCTAGGAGGTCTACATATGTATCCTCCCAAGAAACAAAAAAATGCTAGAACATTTGAGTTTTTATGCAGTGAAGCCCTAGTTAATTGGAGAGCAATTTCATATCCCCTTGAGGAGTAACAAAGTGTTGTATGATTGAGCAATGAAAAAACACCATTCAAGCATCTAGTTCCACATGAGATCCACCACCAATCCATATCTAGACATGAAGGTGACCCTTGAACATCAATACAGACAAAGGATTAAGTGTTGCAACCCTTAGTACAAGAGGTAGAAAATTTTAGTTCATGGCCACTATCCTCGATAGCAGCTTGTAGGCATAGTCTAGAGCTAGAGTCATTATTTTTTGAGTTTTAGCATAGATTTATTATTATCTTTAATTTATCCGATTATATTAACATAGATCCATTTCTTTCATTGTATTTGCATAGTAATTTATTAGTTATTTATGAACATATACTTATCTTTGGATAATTATGCTTTTATAATGCTTCTACATCATTTCCTATAGATCTTTAAATAAAGCCTCATCATGAGAGGCCACACATGCTATTGATAATTTGATGTTGTTTCTTATACGTAGGTTATAGGTTCTAGTACCAAGTCAAAGAATTCAAAGTATCATATCCCTCCAAGCAAGTGAAGGATAAGAAGGCATCAGTAAGCCCTTGTACAAGTTCATGTATGAATCCGAGAGGCCTACGAAGTGCACCATCCCCTTTGCAAGGGGCCCATCTCTGCTTGTAATCATTGTATCAAATATGGTATCCCTAAGAGGGACCAATCTATAACTAAAGTTTCAAATGAATTAATAAAATATACCTCTTGATTTTGTTATTTATGCATTTATGGTTCTTTCACTTGATATTATGTTGCAAGTATATTAGGTGTTTGTGTAGCGACCCTGGGAAAGCGACATGTTGGCCCCATTGACCTTTCCTACTTGTGATTTAATTGAATATATTAATGTTTTAAGCATGCATCTTAAATGAATACAAAGAAATAAATGAATGAATGCTCTTGTATTGATATTTCCATAGTCTGGTTACATATAAATCCCTCTAAGATACATCCTTCATTTGATACATGATTTTACACAAGGAGGGCATCAGATGTATAAAATATCCCCCTCACATAGGGGTGGCATGCTTATAAAGGCTTCTCGATGATGCACATGGAAATGTATGAGGGCTTATAGATGCCTCCTTCTCTATGTCAATTTCCTAGAGGTATCCTCTTGCTTCATATGTTGTAGATGCACCTGTGGCCCTGTAAGTAATAAAATAACAACACACGCTTAGATGTCCTAGATTGTCTCCCTAGATAAGGTTGTTAACAATGAATGAGCTCAATAAATGCAATGAAACTAGCACTATGCAAGAAAATAATTGAAATAAAGCTTATGCCAATGAAATGAAAGAGAAAGCATAAAAAAGAAACTAGCACCTAAAATCCTAGTCTAGGTTGCAGGCCACTATCTAGGATAGTGGCTACTAAGGTGAAATATCTCTCTATTGATCCAATGGCTATGGGCTCAAGTATACTACTAATGTTAAAATGATTACCTTATGTGTTCAAATTTTCCCTCCAATACGACGGGGCTCCGCTACAAGAATCGATCTCCAAGGGAAGCTCTCCAAGTCTCTAGAAGCTCTCCTCAATGATCTAACTTGCTAAGAGTTTCGATGTATGATGTTCCCTCTCTCTGATTGAAATATTGATGAAATAAGGTCTCATAAAGTCCCTTAATTTATCAAATAAGGTCATAGAAGGTCCCTTAATTTATAAAATAAGGTCGTATAATGTCCCTTAATTGATCAAATAAGGTCGTAGAAGGTCCCCTAGTGATTTTAGGTTTGCTCCTTATAAAGTGTAAAACCCTAGGTCTATGTTCAAAACCCTAGGATTAAATTCTTCATGCGTAGTGAATGTTGGCATGAGAAGGTTTTTTCTTTTCTATGTTTAAAGACCAATTAACTGAAGTCTAAATTCAGACTCATGTTTTCCATGTGGACTGGTCATGAAGGAGAATGCAAAGTTACTCCCATTCACCTTTATTGCATGCAAACTACCACTTTCACCCCTTATTAGGCCTACTTGTCGGTAAAATGCTTTTTATGGTGGGGGAGATTGTTGAATGAGGTCATAGATCGATAACTTGGCAAAAGCCATTTTTAAAATGGTAGTTAATCGGCTACTCAATGACATGATGGTTCATTGGCATTGAGTAGAATGATTTTGCGGTTGTTGAGAAGTACTAGCATGTCGTTGGGTCACTGTTACCTGAGGTGGACTGGGAGTTTGTACAGGTGGCTATGGTTCAGCCTGATTTGGTTGGTTCGCCCTTTGACCCCGGGTTACTACGTTAATAGTACCCACAAAACCTTGGTATTGTTGTATATGGTTGACTTGATTAGGAGTTACCTGAGTTACTCCCCCTGAAGTTGTTGGAGCTTCCTATCATACCAATTGTAGCACAAATGCCAACCAATTGCATTTGGACACACAAAATCTTTGCAAAATTAGGCCTTCCATACCATTGGAATAAATTATTCTAGGATATTCATCCTTTGTAGGATTGAGGCATCTAATTTTGATCAAATAAATGATCATCAATCAACCTACAACATGTCTTTAGGTGGTCTATTTTTGCTCAGCATCATATTTTCCCATAATGCATCCCAAAAGGGGCATTTGTAGACACCTAAAATATATCATGTTTAGGAGACTAATCATATGGGCACCTTTGCAAACCATATGAATGACCTTGGACCCTCCCAAGGCTAAGCAGTGGTTCTAACCACTCATTTTAGGTATTCTAGGCCTATTCAACCTTAGTCATGGATGATAACTGCAACTAAGATGTCATCCTTGGTTGACAACCATGACTAGGGTCCTAGCCACATTAAGCAACCACAACTAATCCTATAACTATATTGATCTCTCAAGATGAGTCAAATTGGTTGTTTCAATGATATTTACAACCAATCCAAGTAGTTATGGACTGTGATTCCTCCAGAAGGTTCCATCCAACTACCCCAACCTAGAATTTCTTGATCTTGGCTTACTTGGGAAGCCAATATTGGGATTGGATAGTTTATTTATATACCCCTCAAAGAGTCCAATAGGATCCCAATTGCATTATAATGAAGCCCTACCGAACTGGAGAGACAATTGCAACCTTTGAAGACTAAGGAGATGTTACCCAATTCCAGTTTGACACCTACCTTTACAAGAATGGATCTTCCAAAGGATTGAGAAGCAAACCTCATCATTCCACACCTATCCAAAATAATTTTAAGAAAAATCAACCACCAATCTATGTTTGGACATGAAGGCAACCCTTGACCATCAATTACATGGAGTATTTGAGCATTCCCAACATTGATTTTAGAAGAAATAAGACTTTGCATGTGGTCATTGTTGTCAATAGTGGCCTATAGGCTTAGCTATGGTTGTTAACCATAGCTAATAGAGCCAGCTATTTTGAGTACTCATGGCTAGGATTTGATGCCTTCATTCCTACATTTTAGTTGTAGATTTCCTTTTCTGATTATGTACTTAGGTTAATATAGCATAGATTAGTCTTATTCCAACAATTTATATGGTTAATTAGTATTTTCATAGGTAGCTTTACCTTCATTTGTGTCATCAATTCTTTATTTCATAAGTTTCCATAGATTAGCTTATTTCATGTGTTATACTTCAGATTACATGTAATATTAGCTATCTTTACACATTTCAAGCCATGCTTTGTGCTTATTTGTCAATATTTTAAGCATCTTTACATATTTTATGCTTTCTTCAAGTATTTTATTTATTTATTGCATTTCTTGGATAATATCCTCATCATGAGAGGCTTCATATGCATTTGATGTGTTTTTTTGTTTCTTGTACGCATGTTACAAATCCTTATAAATATCCAAGACACTCTTCAACATCATTCCTCTTAACAATGGAAAAGGAGGCATCCTAGTAAACCCTCACACAAATTTTATGAAGACCTAAAGAGAATTTAGAGTATATCAACCTCATTTAAGGACCATAACACCATTGTAAACATGTATCATTTGGTATCCCTAAGAGGGATGTATATGTAATCCATTTTACCATTGATTAATACAAAGGAGGCTCACTTTATTTTAAATCTGGTTGCATATATGGTTTTTCCTTTAAATTTTCTTATCATGTTATAATAGTGGTAGATATACACTCTTTAAGCCCTTCTACAATAGGTACTTTATGAATGGTGACTCTAACATAAACTTTAAAAAACTATTTTTTTACAATGGTGACTCCAATGATATTTAAGCAACATCAAGAACTTGAATCTGATCTTTTATGACTATCTACCATGGGCAAAAATACTTAATATAGATATTGAATTAAATTTTCACAAGTACAATATAGTAAGCAATTCACTCTAAAATGGTGATTTTTTTTTTTAATTTATATCCCATAAGTGATTCGTTTGAGGTCTATAGAGTGTTTCATTTAAAAGGACAAATTCTTCCACCCTTATACGAATGTGATTCACTTTGAGCAATCTTATTAGGCAATATTCTCTTTCTGTAAATTTTTCTAAGTTAAACTAAATGAATGGATCGCTTGATTTTTCAAGAGAATTACTTAATTTTTTTAGTATAGTGTAAAACTATGCTTTGATAGTGAATCACCTATTATTACAAGCAAAATGCTCTATTTTTCAAGTAAATCACTTATATTAGCAATTTTTTTGAATATTTTTAAATAGATTTTGACCCTAAATTTTTGTTCATGTATGTACAATCCTATGTATACACAATATAAGTCTTAAAAACATAATAATATTAAATAGTGGACATAATTTAATTTCACTAAAGAAATTCTAAATCAAAGAGAAAAGAATAAACTATTGTATGGGTACATCAAGAAGATAAATTTAAATAGGTCCTAATATCTCGTTTGGCCCCATTAAATGAAAAAGTCCCATGTCCAATCTAGCTTTCCAAAGCTTTACACCACCATAAATTGGCTACCAAATTCAACAAATGAGTTATTAAATAGCTCTAGAAAATCATACTTGTTCTAAAATGATCCTATGATGACTCATACAAATTCCTTATAGTAGGTACTAGTTTATGTAAACAACCTCACAAATAACCCATTGTTCATCCATCACATTTATATTAGTCCTATGGATTTTTCTACACAAAATATACCTCCTTTGAGTATACCTCTAGGACACTAGATCCAATTTGCTTAATATGTCCAATGTTTCTCAAGTTTAGTCCTTGTCCCCAATAGGACCATTAGCTATAAAAATAGGGTTGCAAGTGTCATAGGAAAATACCTAGGTATTAAGAACACCTCCATCCAGACAAGTACAACTAACTAGTGCAAGGCCCACCCCCTTAAAACCAAAAAATACTACATATATTATTGAACTATACCCCTCAAAAATAATAAATTCAACCACCTCCTAATTAGTAGTGGAATTACCAAAATCCATCATCTTAGTATCCTCCTTTTTACCTTCCATATCTATACCATTCGTATCATGCATCGTTACCACTTAATTATGCAATGAACTCTCCTCATCAATAGTATGGTAAACCTCTTCCTTAGGGAAATAATCTAGGTGCATCCACTAGACCTTAAAATCACTTCCTCATTTGACCTATGCAAGCCTTTAAATGTATTGGTCTACTCTCCTATTCCCCTAGCCACTATGGAAGCCTTGTATACCTTCAAAAAAAATAGAAATAAGATGGTATTGGATCACCTTTATAAACTATAAACGCTTAAGTAAATTCATTGCATTCAATAAAAGGAAATAATGGTACATTTATTGGTCTATAATCTCCATGATACAACTACTTTATGGTATATGGGACTACTAGATAATTTAGTTATTAGTTGGGCATTAATAGTTGAACCATTCATGTGTAGGTTTAGAAGCATGGAAATGGGTATTTAGTTTTGTTTTAATTAAATAATAATGCAAAGATATCCTCAAGAATATTCATGATTTTAATACAAGGTTCTTGAAAAATCTAAATTCAATTTCATAAAATTTTAGGCTAAATGAAGAACAATTGATACCATAATACATGAAGCATTTATAATATGATTTAGTGCTAATGGTTTGTAATACTTACCATCATATACTAGTTGGAACATTCAAATAAATGGATAGAGGAGGAATTATTCTCATCTAGGTAGAAAATATATTGCCTACCCTATCAATGGCCTATGCATCATAAATATCCTATAATACACCCTTGTAGAAACCTATGCCCAAATTTTATTTGATTCTAAATACCCAATCAAATGCATTTATTTGTTATTCCCAATTTTCTATATATAATCATCCTTTAGGCCAAAATACATCATCCAT
Source organism: Wollemia nobilis (assembly GCA_028583015.1). Classification (NCBI taxonomy): domain Eukaryota; kingdom Viridiplantae; phylum Streptophyta; class Pinopsida; order Araucariales; family Araucariaceae; genus Wollemia; species Wollemia nobilis. Next base: position 2,927,218 of record JAQPPZ010005611.1, read on the forward strand.
AGTATCCTGTCATCCACCACTTCTATACCTTCCCACTTGTTCCAACCTTGTTAATGTTTCCAACAATAATTTTATGATGAAAAAAATGCTAGAGGTGATCAAACTTGGGTGAATAAAAAATATTCTATGAAACAATAGTGGAAACAACTATAGAAGTGGAAGCTTCAACAAATTTCTAATCAAGAAGTAAATTAAGTTCACAATCACATGGTTAATGCTAATATATAATCTCAATGAGCATGTTGTCTTCCTTCCAATATTAGGCATGATATTTTTGAATGTATGAATTCCATTAGGTATTCTTAAACTATGTAGTTCATCCAATAATGTCAAGTTCAACAAGATGCTACAATTGGCCTAGCGGCCCTCATAGTGAATTTTGAACCTATTGTGATATTGGTAAACTTTAGCACTAATAGAAATAGATGAATATTAGTATTTTTAAAATTATACTATATTATCCAGTTAACAAGGAGTCAAAAATAGTGGTAAAAGGAATATTTCCAAAAAATAATAAGCTAATTAGACAAACACTAGGAAAGTTACCACAATCCTTAGAAGGGGAAGGTCTCATTTACACTTAAAAGATAAAGGGCCTATCACAACATAGCAAGATAAGTAAAACAATGAAAAAATAGATAGGGAAGAAACTAAAATACCACCAAAGGATATTCAGTGAATATCAAATGGTAAAGGCTATAGGATAGACAAGGGGAAAAAACTAGTAACCAACAATGGTGTTAGACAAGTGACTGATAAGTAAATAAAAAAAGAAAGTAATAAAATAAGGATTTCAATTCAAAGGAAATTTTAAAGGCAACTAAAATATGTATTCCTTACAAGTGAAGTATGAATAATAGCCCTCAATCAACCCCTAAATTTTTATAGAAATAAATATGGCACATTTTATAAATTCAATATCATAAAGAAGATGAAAAGAACACAAACCAAGGTCAGCATGATAAAAGCATTAGCCCTGCATAGACACTAGGATATTCTCTAGAAATTTCTAAATTAACAAGAATATATTTATGTCAAAGGTAAGTAGGAGACTCTACGACAATGCACATAGAAAACAATAGAATCTAATAGTAGAACAACCATCATACATCTATGTTAGCACCTCTATTGTGCAAAATGCTCTAAATTTAAAAAATCTAAATTCATATCTAGTATAAATGATAATCAAGATCAAGAAATACATCCTCAAGGCTTGTATAGTGGATCCAAGAGCAATGATTATAGTTATTCCCAAGGTTTTTTATGAAGATATGGACCTTTCTTACACTCATAAGACTAGACACTCAATCAAAATGGATGGGATAAAAGTTAATGTAGTGGGTGTTCTTAAAGATATAGTCATTATCATAGCTCGATACCTAGACTTAATGATAGTTCAAGAGGTGATAGTTATATATCTACCATAATACTTTGGAATATTGCTATCCAGGGAATGGGCATAAAAGCTTCTAGGGGATGATTATCTAGTAATGGACTATATGCACATGAAGGTTCCCATGGATATTTTTTAATCAATATTGAGAATAAACTACCTTATAAATATCTCCTAAACAAGCTAGAAGATGAAAGCATAAGAAATTAAAATGAGCTTCTAGAATACATTTATGATGATGAGTATTGAGAATATGATCAATATCAATAGGTAGATATGATAATCAACATGTTATAGGATTATGGAGATATAGAATTAGAGTACAAATAAATGAATTTAGGAATATGTATAATAATAGAGTCCTTCCATTATCCCTATCTTGATAATACATGAAGTTATGAGGATCTATACTATGTATTTTGATGGTACCAAAAATAGGAATGGAGTAAGTGAAAAACACAAGCTTATACTGAGAGGGGGGGTGAATAGTATAAGATCACGTTTTAAATTTTTCCTTTTACTTCAGAAAGCAATGCAATTTACCAATAGCAAAATCAAAGCAGTAATCAAACCAGTGTAAAAGTCATCACACAATTGAGACACCAATATAATGTGGTTCACCCAAGGTGGGCTACTCCACAGAGAAAATATTTCACTAAATTTTCTCAATCAAAAACTTTGCGAATATTCTCAATTACAATGTTTATGGACTTCCTGTCCAAAGGAGAATCCTTCCCCTAATCAAATATTTATGATCCTCCTACCCAAAGGAGATGTCCTATCCCCCAAAGAAGTATTTATGAGCCTCCTACCCAAAGGAGATGTCCTATCCCCCAAATCTCTAGAAATGATACTTCAAAATATCACTACCTCTTCTACCACTAGCAGGTGGAACTCCTTTCCATAGAAGACATCATGTCCTCCTTGCTCTGGCTCTAGATAATTTTGTCCTCACTGATCACCTCCAAAACTACTCATCAAAACCTGTACTAAACATAAAAAGTCGGTCTAGCACAAGTCCTCTCAAACTCTATCACAAATTTATACCAAACTCAGTCCTCTGGTCCAACACAAATCTACTCTCAAATAGTTGTCAGATCTATCCCAAGCTCAAGCCAAAATATTGAATAAATCAATCACAACTACTCACAAGTCTCCACCAAGACTTCATCAAATATGTCCACAAGTTCTTCAACAAGAACCTGTCCAAATCAGTCCACAAGTTCTCCACAAGAACTTGTCCAAATAATTCCACAAGTTCTCCACAAGAACCTATCCAAATCAGTCCTAGCAATCTCACCAAGAACTTGCCCAAATCAGCTCAAGCAAGTTTACCAAGAAACTTGCCCAATGTGAACACACAAATAGAATTGTTAGAGACCCAATGTGTTTCATCCAATCATATCAAATCAATCTCATAGAAGAATAAAAAGAATTGTTAGAGACTCAATATGTTCTATCCTTCAACTTTCAATCTCAACTCAAATCAATCTCATAGAAGCATAAAGAGAATTGTTAGAGACTCAATATGTTCTATCCTTCAACTCTCAATCTCAACTCAAATTAATCTCATAGAAGCATAAAGATAATTGTTAGAGACTCAATATGTTCTATCCTTCAACTCTCAATCTCAACTCAAATCAATATCATAGAAGCATAGAGAGAATTGTTAAAGAATCAATATGTTCTATCCTTCAACTTTCAATCTCAACTCAAATCAATCTCATAGGAGCATAAAGAGAATTTTTAGAGACTCAATATGTTCTATCCTTCAACTCAAAAACAAACTCTTTCTCAAATAAGATAGAAGATAGAAGTAGTGTACTTTCACAAGATCTTGAACCACAACCCAACAATTGTCAATAATGCTATATCAAGGAATCAACTCCTCCAACATAGAAGCATAACTTGCTATCAAACCCTAGCCAAGTTAGTTTTCAAGAACTCAAAGAAATCTCTCTCTAAGCATCAAAAAGGGGTTCAAGATATTTTCAACTTCTCTCAAATGGGAATGCTCAACTTAACCACACAACCAAGTTTATCAAGCAAAGTACAACTTGAAAAAATCAAATCTCAAAGGAGAAAGTCCAACTCATGTATCAATTAAAGCTTAACTTGATCAACTCAATCTCAATGGAAGCAATCTCAAAACCAAACTCTCAAAAACCAAACAACTCAATTAGTGTTTCAACAAATTATAGTAATGGCATAAGCTTCTCACTCAAAAACTCTAAATCAAACTTCAAATGCTTCCACTCTCATAAACCAGAATTATGCAATAACTCATAAATTCATCATGATCTCATAATGCATAATCAATACTTCCACTTTCAAAAAATAATATCCACTCCAAATAAGGAAACTTAATTTAATCCTTTTCACTCCAAACTTATTTTTAGAAAACCATCAATCAATAATAACCATGGAAGAATGTGCCCATACCTTTACTTTGATGAATAAGGAGAACTCAAAATCTGTCACAACACTAACTCTCAATTTACCACAAATTAGAGTTAGCAACAATGGAATAATGCACAATGATAAGAGTCCTAATAACACCTTATCACTCCAAATCATCAATAATCAAAACTCACAAATATACATATCAACAATATTCCTTTATACTTTATAACTCCTACTTAATATATCAAATAATAACTTCAACCTCAAAAATAATTACAAGAGAATATCCACTCAATAACTCCAAAGGCTTTCTAACCCCAATATGACATTAAGCACAATTATTCCTTAAACCCTTATAACTCCTAAAATACATTTACTTCTAAATATATTTACCATATAAACATTAAGCATCAATAATAACAATGTCAAAGAAATATTTCTATTGAACCTTATACCTCCATCCAATTACCAACAATAATTGCCAAGTCAAATCAAATATTCCACATTATCAACAAAAGATTTACCCTGGCCAAAAATCAATTCTCCAACCTTAGGAGACGTGTGGAGACACCAACATAAGTGCCAAAGTGCTTCCTCCTCCAAACTCATGGCCCAAGGCAACTACCATACCATGTGCACAATAATCCACAACCAAAAATGAAACACGCATGATGTGAATCGATCTCGACACCTCTGTATAGCGAGCACCTTCTCTCCACTGCCTCCATTGTTGGAGCACAAGTGCCCAATAAAACTCTCAAGTGCCACTCATCATTTTACCTTCCCTTTGCTCGCAAAAATTAAAGATAAACAGATTTGTCTTCCTCACAGGTGTACGAAATCAGAACTTAAACACAAAGCAATATGAAACTCGAAAATCATAGAGCAATCTAAAATCGAAGGTCACAGAGAAATACGAATTCGAAGGTAATCGTGCAAATTGGAGGTGCTTAAAACCTTAGGAAATAATGTCCTTTAATAGTCTTTCATCCCATGCAAGTTGACGTCGACGAGGTAAGTCTTTTACATGAACGTCGCTAAGGGTTTAGAAACTCTTTCAATAATAATTATTAAATTAATAATTATTATTTTATTAATAATAAACTTAGCTTTAAAACTTTTCAAAGGTTTGAGTTAATTTATTTATTAATAATCAAAATGGAATTTTAAGGTTTTTTCAAGGAGCAAAACCTTTTCATTAAGCCAAGATGGTTTTAATAAAAACCCTTAATGAGTCCATATGGTTTTAAGAAAAACCTTTAAACAAACATCATGGAACTTTCAATAAATAGATGAAATATGGTTCAAAAATGAGAGAGAGATGCTATACTTTTTCTATTTAGTAATATCCTCTGGGTTTTGAACATTAAAAAGCATACTTGAGTTATGAGTACAAACTCTCTCTTTCTTTCTCCTCGAGAAGTCAAAAGACTAAGATGAATAACTAAGTTTTGTATATAAGTTATCTATATTTAGATAACTTATGGGTAGGTAGATCTTATCCAAAAAATTCTTGCTCAAGTCGTACGAGGATAAAACCTCGTATACATTACCCGAGGGGGTATTTTTATTGTCTATCTAGCCCAATGAGCTACCTATAAAATTGTTGTAATGATATTTGAGTTTAAAAGAGAAAGAATAACTCTTTGGGTAGTGGGTTTTTACGAAAAAAAAAAAAAAGAATTTTATTGAAATATTCCTTCCTCTTCTAGATTTCCTTAAAAAAAAGGAGCTAAGTTCCCTAAAAATATTTATGATATTTTGAAGAGGGAAAACTTAATTATATTAAAGAGAGGGAAAATATCTCTTAAAAAATTGAAACTCATTTAAGGAGGTAATTAAAATAATGAAATTTCAATTAATAAAACTACTGAAAGCAGTGAAGGACCTACTGGACATCCTGAACGAAACAAAACTTCTAATCAAAAGGGAATTTGATAAAAGATATCAAATTTACGTGGTGAAAATTTTTAGAAAAATCTTTGTCACCATGGTTTTAATAAAAACCCTTAAACAAACATCATGGAACTTTCAAGATATTTTTGGCACCAAACTCTTTTTGACATTAGCACAAATTCCTTTTGACATCAACAAAAACTCCTTTTGACATCAATGACAACTCACAAACATGAAACTAGGCAACATACCCAAAATTACCATCAATCTCCCCCTTTGTCATTGATGGCAAACCACTACTGAAACCACTGCCAACTGTCAAAATTGAAACCAACTGAAAACCATCCTCTAAAGCTTTGCTCCCCCTGACTCAAGGCTCTCCCCCTTTGTCATCAATGGCAAAGGGTCACCTTTGGGGCTCAGGGCTAAGAATGAGCCTCTTAGCTTAGCCCCTCCCCCACCTCCTGTTGAGGTGATTAATTCTAGGGTGGGATTAAAACTCCCATTAGGCACTGATCATCATCAGTGTCTATAGTTGTCTTTCCATGATTTTTCCTGATATCCTTGTCCATGTTCCTATTCTTGTTCTTGTTCATATCCTTGTTCTTGTTCCTATTCAAAACCCTATTCCTATTCATGTTCTCATCCCTATTTTTGTCCAAGCCATTATTCTTATTCCTGTCATTATTCATGTTCATGTCATTATTCATGTTCCTGCCATTATTCTTGTTCCTATTCATAGCCCTAAACCTATACCTTGGAACTTATGCTCTACACCATCTGGTTGTATGTCCTTCATTATTGCACTTATAACATTTGACAATGTTATTCCTTTGATATGTACCTATTTTTTGAATCCTCTCTATTGGACCAAACATGTTCCTATTATTAACCCTACAATTAACTGCCTTGTGCCCAAACTGATTACAAGAGTAGCAATACCCTTGAAATAAATTACCATTTCTAAAATTTCCATTAACCTGTCTTGCTTGAGCCCTACACTGTGAAGCCATGTGTCCAAACCTGTGACATGTAAAACATCTTCCATTGAAATTTCCTTGCCTTGACCTCATAGGTCCTTTAGTATTTCTCCCCTTATGTTGATTCATGTTTTCTGATTCTGTGCTATCTGAATTACCAACTAAAAACTTACTCTCTGAAGGACTCTCTTCATCTGAGCCATCTTCTTCTTGGGAGCTCATACTAGATTCCTCAACCTGTTCCTTTTATTTCTTTCCAAAACTAATACCTATTTTATCTATTGTCCTTCTTTGATCCTTGATGATTGATTTTACCTTCTTGGAACTTTCTTCAAACCTATAAAGTTTCTCCTTGTACTCTTTAGTTTCCTTTTTCAAGGAAGTTACTTCATGTTTTAACTCTTTACACTCAAGAGACCTAGCTGCCAACTCTTCTTTGAGTTCCTGTGTCTTTGCTATAGAGATATCAATATTCCCTATAAGCTCATCTCTTTCATAATGGTATTCATCAAACCTATCAATGAGTCTAGCATATTTCTTTCTTTCTTTCTTTAACACATCAAGAGCATTAACAAGTTCAGCCTCAAGATCTACTTCTCCCTTTTTTGAAACATCCTCTATTTGTTTACCTTTTGAAACATCAATATCCTTTTCTGATTTCTTACCACTAGAGGTGCTACCTTCATCTAAAGCCATAAGAAGATCTTCCTCATAATTTTCTAAAGCATCCTCATACATAGTATTACCAAAATTCAAACCATCATTTGTACAATCATCCTCAAGGTGACCAAAATTTCCACATCTAAAGCACTTAAGCACAACAAATCTATTCCTATTTTCTTTTCCTTCCTTTTCTGTTAGAAACAACATCTCATTTCTATCATCACTTGAATAAATTCCATCATCACTACTAGAACACTTACTTGCTTTGTTTGTGTAGAAAATTTTCTTGTGTTTTTGGAAGTACCTCTTCCCTTGACTATTTTTCTCATTTATGTTCTTCCTTTGATACCTGTGCTTCTCAGATTCCCTGTGCTTATAATCCTATTTTTCTTCATCACAATCATCCTTGGGTTTTAGACAGTCAGTAGCATAGTGACCAAACTTTCCACAATTAAAAATTTTAACAGATTTCATACCTTTGTGCTTTCTTGAGAACTTGCCTTTCCTACTGTAGTTTACTTCTTCATCACTAGAAGACTCATCACTATCTTCTTGTTGTTTACCCTTGGACTTCTTGGTAGCTTTGAAAGTTGCCTCCTTCTTAGGATCAGGTACCACTTTAGTTCTTAACTCAAAAGCTGTAAGTATACTATGAAGCTCATCCTTTTTCAATTTATCCAAATCCTTGGCTTCCTCAATAGCTAAAATATTTTCACTAAATCTATTTGGAAGAGACCTCAAAATTTTATCACAAACATCATTTTCAGCAAGCTCAAGACCTAGTTCCTTCATGGAATTAACAATCTCATCCATAAGAAGCATATAGTCACTAATATTTTCTTCATCATTCATATTGAGTTGTTCAAACATACCTTTGTAATATCTCAATTTTGCTTTTCTAACATTTGCATCACATGTATGAACCACTTGCAATTGATCCCACATTTCTTTTGTTGTATTACAATGAATCATCTTTGTAAGATCTAGCTTTTGTAGACCTTTCAAAATTGCATTCATTACCCTTGAATTATTGTGATGTAGAAGTTTCTCATATTTAGTAGTAGGAGGGAGCTTTGGAATAGTGTACCCAAACTCAACTACTTCCCAAACTTCATTTCCAAGAGCCATTAGATGAACCTTCATCTTTATGCTCCATAGACCAAAATTTGTCCCATCAAGAATAGGTGTTGAATTACCACTTATAAAATCCATTGTGTTCTTTTCAAGCTTTTCCTTCAAGTTGTGAAACTCTTCCGAAGGAACCTGATATGATACCAATTGAAGAACATAAGATTATACTGAGAGGGGGGGTGAATAGTATAAGACCACTTTTTAACTTTTTCCTTTTACTTCAGAAAGCAATGCAATGAACCAATAGAAAAATCAAAGCAGTAATAAAACCAGTGTACAAGTCATCACATAATTGAGACACCAATATAACGTGGTTCACCCAAGGTGGGCTACTCCACAGATAAAATCTTTCACTAAATTTTCTCAATCAAATCCTTTGGGAATCCTTCCCAATTACAATATTTATGGACATCCTGTCCAAAGGAGAATCCTTCCCCTAATCAAATATTTATGAGCCTTCTACCCAAAGGAGATGTCCTATCCCCCAAAGAAGTATTTATGAGCCTCCTACCCAAAGGAGATGTCCTATCCCCCAAAGCTCTGGAAATGATACTTCAGAATATCACTGCCTCTTCTGCCGCTAGCAGGTGGAACTCCTTTCCACAGAAGACGTCCTGTCCTCCTTGCTCTAGATCTAGATACTTCATTCCTCACTGATCACCTCTATAGCTGCTCATCAAAACCTATACTAAACACAGTCAATCGGTCCAGCATAAGTCCTCTCAAACTCTATCACAAATCTGCACCAAACTCCTCTGTCCAACAAATGCTCTCAAATCTGTCAGATCTATCCCAAGATTAAGCCAAAATCTTGAACAAATCAATCACAACTGCTCACAAGTCTCCACCAAGACTTCATCAAATTTATCCACAATTTCTTCAACAAGAACCTATCCAAATAAATCCACAAGTTCTCCACAAGAACCTATCCAAATCAGTCCACAAGTTCTCCACAAGAACCTGTCCAAATCAATCCTAGCAAGCTCACCAAGAACTTGCCCAAATCAGCTCAAGCAAGTTTACCAAGAAACTTGCCCAATGTGAACACACAAAGAGAATTGTTAGAGACCCAATGTGTTTCATCCAATCATATCAAATCAATATCATAGAAGCATAAAGAGAATTTTAAAGACTCAATATGTTCTATCCTTCAACTCTCAATCTCAACTCAAATCAATCTCATAGAAGCATAAAGAGAATTGTTAGAGACTCAATATGTTCTATCCTTCAACTTTCAATCTCAACTCAAATCAATCTCATAGGAGCATAAAGAGAATTGTTAGAGACTCAATATGTTCTATCCTTCAACTCAAAAACAAAATCTTTCTCAAATCAGAATAAATATAGAAGTAGTATACTTTCACAAGATCTTGAACCACAACCCAACAATTTTCAATAATGCAATATCAAGGAATCAACTCCTCCAACATAGAACCATAACTTGCTATCAAACCCTAGCCAAGTTAGTTTTCAAGAACTCAAAGCAATCTCTCTCTAAGCATCAAAAAGGGGTTCAATATATTTCCAACTTCTCTCAAATGGGAATGCTCAACTTAACCACACAACCAAGTTTATCAAGCAAAGTACAACTTGATAAAATCAAATCTCAAAGGAGCAAGCCCAACTCATGTATCAAGTAAAGCATAACTTGATCAACTCAATCTCAATGGAAGCAATCTCAAAACCAAACTCTCAACAACCAAACGACTCAATTAGGGTTTCAACAACTTATAGCAATGGCATAAGCTTCTCACTCAAAAACCCTAAAGCAAACTTCAAATGCTTCCACTCTCATAAACCAAAATTATGCAATAACTCATAAACTCATCATGATCTCATAATGCATAATCAATACTTCCACTTTAAAAAAATAAGATCCACTCCAAATAAGGAAAATTAATTTAATCCTTTTCACTCCAAACTTATTTTTAGAAAACCATCAATCAATAATAACCATGGAAGAATGTGTCCATACCTTTACTTTGATGAAGAAGGAGAACTCAAAATATGTCACAACACTAACTCTCAATTTACCACAAATTAGAGTTAGAAACAATGGAATAATGCACAATGATAAGAGTCCTAATAACACCTTATCACTCCAACTCATCAATAATCAAAACTCACAAATATACATATCAACAATATTCCTTTACACCTTATAACTCCTACTTAATATATCACAAAATAACTTCAACCTCAAAAATAATTACAAGAGAATATTCACTCAATAACTCCAAAGGCTTTCTAATCCCAATATGACATTAAGCACAATTATTCCTTAAACCCTTATAACTCCTAAAATACATTTACTTCTAAATGCATTTACCATATAAAAATTAAGCATCAATAATAACAATGTCAAAGCAATATTTCTATTTAACCTTATACCTCCATCCAATTACCAACAATAATTGCCAAGTCAAATCAAATATTCCACATTATCAACAAAAGATTTACCTTGGCCAAAAATCAATTCTCCAACCTTAGGAGAAGTGTGGAGACACCAACATAAGTGCCAAAGCACTTCCTCCTCCAAACTCATGGCCCAAGGCAACTATTGTACCACGTGCACAATAATCCGTGACCAAAAATGAAACACGCCCGACGTGAATCGATCTCGACACCTCTGCCTAGTGAGCGCCTTCGCTCCACTGCCTTCGTCGTTGGAGCACAAGTGCCCAACAAAACTCTCAAGCGCCACTCATCGGTTTACCTTCCCTTTGCTCGTAAAAATTAAAGATAAACAAATTTGTCTTCCTTATAGGTATACAAAATCAGAACTTAAACACAGAGCAATACGAAACTCAAAAATCAAAGAGCAATCCAAAATCGAAGGTCACAAAGCAATACAAATTCGAATGTAATCACACAAATTGGAGGTGCTTAAAACCTTAGGAAATAATGTCCTTTAATAGTCTTTCATCCCATGCAAATTGACGTCGACGCTCCTTTCAAACATTGCATTTTTCATCCCATGCAATTTGACATCGGCGAGGTAAGTCTTTTACATTAGCACCGCTAAGGGTTTAGAAACCCTTTCAATAATAATTATTAAATTAATAATTATTATTTTATTAATAATAAACTTCACTTAAAACCTTTTCAAAGGTTTGAGTTAATTTATCTATTAATAATCAAAATGGACTTTTAAGGTTTTTTCAAGGAGCAAAACCTTTTCATTAAGCCAAGATGGTTTTAATAAAAACCCTTAATGAGTCCAGATGGTTTTAAGAAAAACCTTTAACCTTGTCACCATGTTTTTAATAAAAACCCTTAAACAAACATCATGGAACTTTCAAGATATTTTTGGCACCAAAATATTTTTGACATCAACACAAATTCCTTTTGACATCAACACAAACTCCTTTTGACATCAATGACAACTCACAAACATGAAGCTAGGCAACATACCCAAAATTACCAACAATATCCTCCTTTGTCATTGATGGCAAACCAATACTGAAACCACTACCAACTATAAAAACTAAAACCAACTAAAAACCATCCTCTAAAGCTTTGCTCCCCCTGACTCAAGGCTCTCCCCCTTACTCAAATATCTCCCTCTTTGTCATCAATGGCAAAGGGTCACCTTTGGGTCTCAAGGCTAATAATGATCCTCTTAGCTTAGCCCCTCCCCCACCTCTTATTGAGGTGATTAATTGTAGGGTGGGAATAAATATCCCATTAAGCACTGATCATCATCAGTGTCCATATCTGTCTTTACATGATTTTTCTTGATATCCTTGTCCATGTTCCTGTTCTTGTTATTGTTCATATCCTTTTTATTATTCCTATTCAAAACCCTATTCATGTTCATGTTCTCATCCCTGTTTTTGTCCTAGCCATTATTCCTATTCATGTCATTGTTCATGTTCCTACCATTATTCCTGTTCCTATTCATAGCCCTAAACCTGTACCTTGGAACTTCTGCTCTACTCCATCTGGCTATATGTCGTTCATTATTGCACTTATAATATTTGACAATGTTATTCCTTTGATATGTACCTATTATATGAATCCTCTCCGTTGGACTAAACTTGTTCCTATTGTTAACCCTGCAATTAACTGCCTTATGCAAAAACTTATTACAAGAGTAGCAATACCCTTGAAATAAATTACCATTTCTAAAATTTCCATTAACCTGTCTTGCTTGAGCCCTGCACTATGAATCCATGTGTCCAAACCTGTGACATTCAAAACATCTTCCATTGAACTTTCCTTACCTTGACCTCATAGGTCCTTTAGTATTTCTCCCTTTATGCTGATTCCTATTTTTTGATTCTGTGCTATCTGAATTACCATCTGAAAACTTACTCTCTAAAGTACTCTCTTCATCTGAACCATCTTCTTCTTGGGATATCATACTAGATTCCTCAACCTGTTCCTTTTATTTCTTTCCAAAACCAATACCTGTTTTATCTATTGTCCTTCTTTGATCCTTGATGATTGATTTTACCTTCTTGGAACTTTCTTCAAACCTATAAATTTTTTCCTTGTACTCTTTAGTTTCCTTTTTCAAGGAAGCTACTTCATATTTTAACTCTTTACACTCAAGAGACCTAGTTGCCAACTCTTATTTGAGTTCCTGTGTCTTTTCTATAGAGATATCAAGATTCCCTATAAGCTCATCTCTTTCATAACGACATTCATCAAACCTATCAATGAGTCTACAATATTTATTTCTTTCTTTAACACATCAAGAGCATTAAAAATTTCAACCTCAAGATCTACTTCTCCCTTTTCTGAAACATCCCCTATTTGTTTAGCTTTTGAAAAATCAATATCCTTTTCTGATTTCTTACTGCTAGAGGTGCTACCTTCATCTAAAGCCATAAGAAGACCTTCCTCATAATTTTCTAAAGCATCCTCATACATAGTATTAGTAGAATTCAAACCATCATTTATACAATCATCCTCAAGGTGACCAAAATTTCCACATCTAAAGCACTTAAGCACAACAAATCTATTCCTCTTTTCTTTTCCTTCATTTTCTGTTAGAAACAACATCTCATTTCTATCATCACTTGAAGAACTTCCATCATCACTACTAGAACACTTACTTTCTTTGTCTATGTAGAAACTTTTCTTGTGTTTTTGGAAGTACCTCTTCCCTTGACTGTTTTGCTCATTTTTGTTCTTCCTTTGATACCTATGCTTCTCAAATTCCCTGTGCTTATAATCTTGTTTTTCTTCATCACAATTATCCTTGGATTTTGAACAGTTAGTAGCATAGTGATAAAACTTTCCACAATTGAAAATTTTAATAGATTTCATACCTTTGTGCTTTCTTGATGTAGCACCCTAAAATTGGCGCAGTTAAACCCTTAGTAAAAAGATAAAAATTTGAATTTTAACCCCAAAACCGCCCGTTAACCACCCGTTACCCGCTCCCCTCATTTTTCGTGCCATTTTTAGGATTTGTTTTGACCGTTGGACGATATCGTCGACGATCAGACGAAATCATCCCAGATCTGACGAATTCGTCTGGAACAGAACGTCCAGACGATTTCGTCCCAAAACTAAATTTTCATAATTAGCTTCTATTTCAACAGCTTCTCTAACTTGGGCAGAAAGCGTGTCTACGCGGTTAGAGTCTCCCCCATTGGAGATCTCCCAAATTGGGGTGATCTCCAACCTCCTAACCTCTCCCTAAATCCTATATAAACTTAGGATTTTTCTTGACTTCCCCCTGGCTGATTTTCCCTGCAACTTTAGTTTCTCGTGCATTAGAACACCTTCGCACCATTGTTTGCATTGTGTATTTCAAGTTTTTCTTGCAGGAATTTTACTGTTTTTCAGCTGGAGCAAGCTCGGATCGTCGTTGGCGATTCCAGACGATTTCGGACGATCCTGTCGCAGATCGGCGATGATCTCGTACGATTGGAGGTGATCTCGACTACAGTCCATATTGGGGGCAATCAGAGCCTCGAAGTTTGCATTTTTTTATCTTCTCTCTTCATTTCCTTATGCATTAACTTAGTTTATTCTATTTTTGCATTCTGGAGTTCACCTCATTTAGCATAGATGCATGATAAAGTTAAAATAAATTATTAAATTAATGCATTTCCTTTAATTGTTATCTGGATTTATCATTTAGGTAAGTTTACTATTATTTCTATCATTTCCCCTTGCTTTTGCAGTTGCATTTTTGGTCTTTGGTATCTATTTCTATGATTGCAGGTTTCTAACGAATTCATCAGGTCGACGATGATCTCATCTGATCTCAGATGACCGACTATGATCTGAGATGATTCTATGCAATTGCAGATGATCATGTAAGATTTGAGATGATCTAGACTTCTACAAACCTCAGAATCTTCATCAGACATCCGAAATCAGGTACATTCTATCTTATTTAGCACACTTTCTATGTTTAGCACTTATTCATGCTTTCTGTATCCATATAAATCAGCATTGGCATATAGAATAGCTTAGATTCATCTTGGCCAAACCTAGGAATTGAATGATTGAATATAAAAATGAACACATCAAACCCATTCTCAACCTAGGCATGGAAACCGCCACTCAAAGTTTCCTGGTGAACCCCACCATCCATCAAAAATTCACCCTTATACCCCTCCCCGAGAGGCGTGACCTTCAAAGGGCCTCTCAGTCCGAGGTATTGTCCCATCCTTCTCGCATCCCCTTACGGGCATGGATCCTATAGCCTGAAGGTAAGGATGCAAAAAATTTGGAGCGATACATTTTGGTGAACCCGACGTGAAAACTAAAAACCTTTTGAAAAAAAAAAGGAGAAGATTGTTAAGATTGCATATCATATTTAGATGGTAGATTATAATAAAAGATGAGTTGTCACCATAAATGTTGAAAATCAATTAGCAGCCATAGAGATTACTTCTTTGCTTAGAGTATCTCAAACAAATAGAGTCCAACCTTTATGGGATGAACTTAATAGGAGATTGGGTATTATTTCATCTAGATCGACAGAACTTAGGCAAATTAAGAGGTTTGTCCTAGATAGAATCCTGGATCCTGATCAGGTGACTTTATACCATGAGCTTCAGAGAGCTTGCCATAGGTGGTTAGCAGATAAAAGAGCACTTGTGTCTTCCGAGTTGTACACCTTTGAGGAATACCTCGACAACGCAGTTGTAGTACATAAATTTCTATCTCGTATAGAGGATCAAGAGGTCATTCTTATGGATAGAAAGAGATGGAATAGAGTTCCTAGAGCTGTGTTATATCGAGAGTATTGCCATGAACTTTATTTCTACAGGTCAGAGTCTGAAATAGATAATATCACCATAGCACACTTTGTCAAATTCTTGAAAAACCATTTCCAATTTGAAGAGGAGCATTTCATGACTCCTGATGAACTTGATCCTATTAATGATATCCATAAACTATTTATAGAAAACTAAGCCATTCTTTTATTATTATTATTTCTTGCATTTAGTATGTTGTTTGTTGTCTTTATAATATTATTATAAAAACAAAAATATAACAAAAATTAAAACATTTTCTTTTAAGTATTATAGTAGGTATATAATTAAAATATATACCTCCCAAACTTATCATATATATATATATATATATATATATATTTCTAAAATCTAAGTTTAAGCATAATGACTAGACTTAGGAATGGAAAACAGACTGAAGTAGAAGAAGATTGGTTAGGAAAACCATTAAATAACCCAGATGTCCTTCCTGAAGACCCAATTCAGGAAGAAGGAACCCTAGACCAACAAGAAGAAGAGTTTGTTGTAGGAAATGAACAAAAAGAAACTGTTAGAGAGGAAGGATCCTCATCCCCTAAAATGTCTCCGGGAGGAGCTGTTACTTTTGAGAACATGGAACATTTTTGGAAGTTCCTCAATACTAATATTGGCGCTCTTAATAGAGCAGTCCATATGGACAAGGATCAAATTAGTGACACTCAAGCAACCCTAGAAGAAATATATCACACACGCACTAATCCCTTGTCCTTCGTTGATCAAGAAAGTGATCAAGCTGGACCATCCAATTTGGATATGGCCGCTATAATCCAGAACATGCAACAACAACAGGTTACCCAACCACCTAGAGTGCCTGTTACCAAGCCTAGAGTTATTCCCACACAAAAGAAACCTTCATTCACTGCTCTATTTTGCCAAGCTATTGATCAACATACCTCAAATCAACAAAAGCCCAAAACAAAACCAAACACCAATTTCCAACAATCTGGGATACAACATAATGCTACTACAAATCTTCTTCATAATACTCTCCCTACCAACCATTTGCATAATAGCAATATAGCATCTAATCCTTACGTCACGCCATCATACGCTCACAAATCCCATACTCATGTACCACCGAACCAATATGGTGGACAAACTAGTAATCTGGAAGCCATGGTGAAACAGTTAGTCTCCCGCATGGACCAGATAGATCCCTACCATCCCTCGTACAATTATCGAGAGATGTGTAGTCAGCCTTTAGATCCTATAGTCGTAGCACAACCATATCCTAAACACTTTCCTATGCCTGTCCTACCTATATACAAAGGAACCGAAGATCCCATAGAGCATCTTCGTATGTTTAGGATAGCATGTCATGATATATCACATGATGACTTGTTATTACTAAAAATGTTCCCAAAAAGTTTAGGAGGAATGGCATTAGAGTGGTATTATCAATTACCCACTCATTCTTTGAGGAATTTCGAAGAAACAACCGAGTCTTTTGTTCATCAATTTAGTGCCTACATCGAAAGGCATGTAACCATTAAAGATTTGTACAACTTAAAACAAGACAAAGATGAATGTTTTGCTGATTTCCTAGCTCGGTGGAGACAGTTGATAGGAAAATTGCACTTTGTGTTACCTTATCGGGAAATGTTGGATATCTTTATCAATAATTTACAAGAACAACTATCCTATGAGTTATCAACTGCTACCTTGACCACCTTCGATCAAGCTATAGACTTAGCTCGAAGAGTGGAAGATGCTCTCATTAGGAGAGGTCAGCTTAAAAAGAAAGACGATGAGAAAACATCCAGAAATCAATATAAGAATAAACAAGTTGTGGGTGATGGAGTCACTGATAGCAGAAACATTGCTAATGTTAATGCTACGAAAACAACGGAGAAGTTTATACTGAAACCTCCTGATAAACCACCTCGAGAATTTACTAGGTTAAATCAACCTCTATCAACCATTCTACCATAATTATTAGAACGAGGTTTGATCCAATTACCAAATATCCGGGAACCTGATCCAACTATACCCGGATACAGAGCTGATTTACACTGTGATTTCCATAGAGGACCTGGACACGCTACCAACTCTTGTAAAATATTAAAACATAAAATACAAGACTTAATTGATAACAATGAGATGGAGGTGCAAGCCTTTCAACCTAAACAAAATCCTCCTAATAATGCTCAAAAGAACATCCCCCAAAATCAGAATCAGAATGCCAATCAATCATTGGACATATTTCAACATCCTTTACCAAAGCATGGTAAAGAGGTGGCTAATCAAATTGAGCATCATAATGTTCCCCCTCCTACCCGATATGTAGGGACTATTAGTGGACATTTACCTGCTCATGATCTGCAAATATTTGACACAACTTTATCCATGGTTACGACCAGACCTCTATATAATATTCGGACACCTGATCTTAGTGATACAGAATATGAGACTGAAAGTGATATGGAAATCACATCAAATCAATCGAATAGTTCTGAAGATGAATCAGATGCTATTCAACCTATCACAAATTCTATGGTTCCGGAAGAACCATTTCCAAGAAGAGTCACTACTAGACCATCTTCTCACCAATCACTTTCTAATGAACAAGCCATAAATGCTAGACCAAGACCCATTCATCATCCGCAAAATAATATTGTAGGTACCATCGGAGCTGTTACTAGACAACAGGCTCAAAATTCTCAACAAGATCAAACTCAGAATGATGGATCAGCTCCATTTGTTTTGAAAGTTCCTAATAAAGGGAATCATGCGCCTAATGTTCAACCTAAACCTCCTTATAATATTAATGAACAATTATCAAATACTACAGCTAGAATTTCCCTTTTGGACCTTTTAAGATCTTCTCCTACACATAGGGATGAATTAATGCTCACATTAAGCCAAATGATGGTACCACAAAATATTCAACCTGAAGCCATGGCCAATACTATCATAACTCGAGAAGTCGATTGTATTGACTTCCGAGATAGAGATATACCGCAACATAGTTTACATAAGGATAACCCCTTATATATTACTGCCCTAATTGGAGATGTAGCAGTTAAACGAGTCTTGATTGATAATGGTTCATCTTTAAACATTTGCACTTTTGACTTCTACCAAAGATTTGGGTTTAGAAGTGATGAAATGAAAAGAACTGATATGATCATAAAAGCCTTCAATGACGAAACACAAGAAACGTGTGGAGTTATTACTATCCCATTGCAAGTTGGTCCAAGAACCTTAGACACGACCGTGTTTATTGTACATTGCCCTGCATCATACAATATACTCTTGGGTCACCCTTGGATCAACGCGATGCGAGCTGTTCCCTCAACTTTACATCAGTGTGTTAAATTCGAATTTAAAAATCAGTTGGTTACCATTCATGGTGATCCTAGACCCTTTGATATGTGTGCTTTGGCAGAACCTGTTGGAGTTCAATTTTGCCCTGCTCTATCATCCACACATCCTAATTCTCATCATCCATCTAAACGTGTGAAACACACACCCATAACATCATCTAATTTTTCTCCATCAACTCCACCTCTACATATAGTTCAACCATCTTCCGAACAAACCACATTAGGACCTCAAAAAGATCCTAAACCCACAACCAATGCTTCTTGTTTTACTCCTATAACTTCCATACCTATAGACCCATCCATCGACATCTCTACAACATCTACACCTACCAGAGGCATATTTTCCGCATCCGAAGATGTAGGAAATGTTCCTTCTACCTCTTACGCTCTTACTGATGAGCTCTTACCCGATTTATCTAAAATTCTTATATCAAAAAAACAAATGTTGCTATGCAAGATTCCCTTATTTTAAATAATTTGCCACCCTCTCCTCATACCTTGGGCCTCCCACAGCCTATGGGAAGTATTTACCAAGTCGGGAGCTATGCTTTTATTTATAAGGGATATGACTAGGGAAGAATACCTAGAAACATCAAGACACATTATGATGGATATGCTCGATGTTATTTTACTAATGAGTATATTAAAGCTAAGCCTATAATGCTTAAATTGGGATATAAAGGGAAAGGTTTGGGACCTTTCCAAAATGGTATGAAAGAACCTTTTGAGGTAGAGCCATGGCCCGCCCGATGTGGTGTGGGCCTATTTCCTAGTAAGGGTCAGCCCTTCCCATTTGAGGATGATGATCAATTCATATGTTACCAAGATTATTTGGATGAACGTGATGCTTTGCGTCTAATAAATAAGCCATTTACATGTAATATGCTATCCATAGCTTACCCTCAGATGATCGCTGAATCCGACGATGAGTTGGAGGGAGATATCTTCCATGATGTCTCCGTTGAGGAATTATTACATAATGGATTTTATTTCGATGGCTCTATACCTAGTATAGCCCAGCTTGAGGCCACGACTCCTCAAGATGAATTATCCAAGCTAACCTCGGAAGAATTACAAGAATTGGGCGTTTCACCCACCCCACCTAATTTTGAGAGAGATCTACACATGGAAGTAGAAAACGTCATAAAAATTAACATTGGAACCGAAGATAATCCTCACATAATCAACATTGGATCAGAATTGAGTCAAGACAAACAAGATAAATACATTGCATTTCTTAAGGAATATGAAGATGTCTTTGCTTGGACATATGAAGATATGCCAAGATTAGACCCTTCTGTAGTTATGCATCACCTAGTAGTCCATCCGGATGCTAAACCTGTTAAACAGAAACTTAGAAAAATGCATCCTAAAGTGGCCTTACTAGTCAAAGGGGAATTAGAAAAACTCCTGAAGGTTATTTTTATACAAGCCATTGATTATGCTGAATGGATCTCGAATGTAGTTCCAGTAACTAAGAAAGAAGCTACCAAAGTTAGGGTTTGCACAGACTTTAGAGATATTAATGTTGCATGCCCTAAAGATGATTTTCCTCTTCCCAACATGGATCAGATCATTGATTTTACTGTTGGGAGTGGAATGATATCCTTAATGGATGGATTTTCTGGTTATAATCAGATCAGGATAGCTCCTGAAGATCAGGCTAAAATAGCCTTTATTACCCCTTGGGGGACCTTTTGTTGGAAAGTGATGCCATTCGGTTTGAAGAATGCAGGTGCAACATATCAACGAGCCATGACTTATATCTTTCATGATATGATGCATGATATTCTACATGATTATGTAGATGATATTATAGCTCGTTCCATCAAAGAAGATGATCATTTAGATGACTTGAGAAAAGTATTTGATCGGTTAAGGGAATATCTTATCCGACTGAATCCAACCAAATGTATATTCGGAGTTAAGTCCGATAAATTATTGGGGGTTATAGTTTCTTTACGTGGCATTGAAATTGACCCTCTCAAGATCATGGCTATCACTGATATGCCCGCACCCACAAATATATCTGAATTACGGAGTCTACAAGGTAAGCTTCAAGCTATTCGTCGCTTCATCGATAAGTTGGCGGACAAAATAGGACCCTTTCTTAAGCTTCTTAAGAAAGATGTCTCTTTTCATTGGGATGATGAATGTCAGGAAGCATTTGAACTCCTCAAACAATATCTCCTTAACCCACCTATGCTTTCACCACCTAGACCTGATCGCCCATTTATCTTGTATATTTCTGCTTCAGATTTTGCCTTAGGAGCTATGTTAGCTCAACTTGACGATGAGAAAAGAGAGCGTGCTAATTATTACATTAGCCGAACCTTAATCAGTTATGAAACCCGCTACACAACATTAGAGAAACTATGTCTAGCAGTCATATTTTCTACATAGAAACTATGCCATTATATGCTCAGTCAGAAAACGTATGTTATTGCTAAATCTGATCCTTTGCGGTATCTCATGAGTCGACCGTACTTATCTGGTCGCACAACAAAGTGGGTTCTTGCGCTAAGTGAGTTTGAACTCATGTTTATAGGACAGAAGTCTATTAAGGGTCAAATCATAGCAGATCAATTAGTTGCTGCACCCTTAGAGTCTACCCATCCCCTCATCATTGAGTTTCCTGATGAATGCCTTAAATTAGAGGTAGACCATCCAGAGCAATGGTCCCTATACTTTGATGGAGCCCGATGCATGAGTGGGGCTGGTGCAGGTATTATTTTAATATCTCCATAGAAACATCTTATACCTCTATCCTTTAAATTAATGTTTGCTTGTACTAATAACACTGCTGAATATGAGGCTCTAATCCTTGGATTACGAGCTGCCTTGGCACTAAAAATTAAAAATCTATTGGTTTTCGATGATTCTCAACTTGTCATAAATCAAATCAATGATGTTTATCAGACCAGAGATGATAAATTACGTCCATATAAAGCATATGTCTTACAATTAATATCTTTATTTGATCAAGTTACCTTGGAAGCTATTTCTAGAACTAGCAACCGTGCGGCTGACGCTATGGCTGCAGCTGCATCTCTTTTGCCCTTGGAGTTAGATGACGAATATGCTACCATCATTATTCATCGACTCCAGGAACCCGCTTCAAATAAATCATGCTTAGAACCTTTGGATGTGTTTCTAATCAACGAAACTACTCCTGAACCTTGGTACACTGATATATTTAATTTTCTTCAAAATGGGACCTTCCCTGAAGGTTGTAATAGCAACCAGCATCGGTTATTACGTAGACGAGCAAGTCGCTTCGTAATTATTGGCAATACGTTGTATAGGAGATCTTTTGAAGGCATCCTATTGAGATGTTTGAATTTAGACGAATCTAGATCAGCTTTGAGTGAAGCCCACGATGGATCTTGTGGGGGACACTTCAGTGGTAGCGCCATTGCTAAGAAGCTCCTTAGGATAGGATATTTTTGGCCCACCATGGAGAATGATGCACATGATTACGTGCGCCATTGCGACAAGTGCCAGAAACACGCTGACCTTGTCCATGCCCCTGCACAAGAACTACAGGCTATTTCATCTCCTTGGCCCTTTTCAAAATGGGGCTTAGACATCATTGGAAAAATCAACCCTGTGTCATCTGATGGACACAAATTCATCATAACTGCCACCGAGTATTTTACAAAGTGGGTTGAAGCTATGCCCTTAGCTTCCTGCACTGGAACCCAAGTTTCCAAATTTATCTTTAATCAAATTATTTGTAGGTTCGAAATTCCTGCAAATCTCATCTCGGATAATGGAACTTGTTTCAAAAATAAAGATGTCAAGAAATTATGTCAAAAATATAAAATTCAACATCGTTGGTCCACTCCCTATTATCCTCAGGGTAATGGCCAAGCAGAAGCATCTAATAAAACATTAATCAAAATCCTTAAAATACTGGTCAACAAATCTGGCCGAGATTGGCACATCCAATTATATCCTGCTTTGTGGGCTTATCGAACTAGCGTTCGCACTCCCACGGGCACTTCACCTTTTGTTTTGGTTTATGGCACTGAAGCTGTTTTTCCCTTTGAATTAGAAGTTCCTTCTTTGGCTCTACTACTTCAAGATACTGAAGTAGGAGATGAATATCGTGCTGGCAGACTTAGTCAGCTAGAACTCCTAGATGAGAAGCGCATCAATGCTTTGGAACATCTTCGTGCCTACCAAAACAAGCTCAAGCGAGCATACCTCAAGAAAGTTCATCATCGATCCTTTGAGATCGATGACCTTGTCTTGAAAGAAAATCAAAAAAATACTAATGCAACTAAAGATCTTAAAGGTAAATTTGAGCCCAACTGGCTTGGACCATATATCATCACTGCTAAATTTGGATCGGGAGCATACCGATTAGCTACCTTAGATGGTAAAGATCTTAAAGAACCTATGAACATTATGCATCTTAAACGCTATTATGCATAAAATCTGGTCATTTCATCATTGTATATATTGTTATTTTGCATATTGTTTCATTTTAGTCATTCATATAAAAATTTCAAAAATAATCACATTGTGTATCTTCTCAATTCATCAATTAAAATCAAAATATAAAAACATCAAAATCATCAAAATCTTCAAAAACATCTTTTATTTTCACACTTGTCAATTCTTGAAGTATTGCAGTTATATTTTCAGTTATTTTGGATAAATTAGCATTTATTTGGAATCCCGCACTTTCACACTCACATGAATAAATCTCTTGATTTTATTTGGTATGATTATTAATCTCTCTTATATCAAAGTCCACAGTTGAATTAAATAAAGTTTTGAGCATAGAGAATTGATCTTGTTATTTACTTGAACCAAGTATATCTTTTCACATTAAAATGATTTCATTGCAAATTCGATATGATGCTACATAGTAGAAATGGTTTCTTGAGCGAAAAGTTTCCCCTGCTATCCTATCATGCACATGGTCTAGAATCTTTGAGAATTGACAAAAGGACAAGCTCACCCCTACCCAGAATAAAAATCCCTTGCTCTACAACCAATCCGAGCAAGTATCCCTAGTATAGGAAGAAAAAGAAAATCAAGAAAAATCATGAGAAAAAGAAAAATATCATTTTGTACCATCTCAGCAATATTTCAGCATTATCTCAGTATCAAGCAAAAAAAAAAAAAAAAGAAGAGAAAGAGAAAAGAAAAAGCAAACAGCAATAAAATCCCTTTTCCCTACCCTTTGAAAAGAAAAGAAGGGTGAATGAGCTTGAATCCCTGGAATTCTCAATTATTCAAAAACTGTGAGGTAAGCCCCATAACAGGTGGTTTGTGCCCAACCCGCTTGGCCTTGGGTAATCCCTAGCGTGGTGATATGTCTGTTACATTAGCGACCTTCTTTTGTACAGACCTATGTCGGCTTATGGATTAGCTAGCTCTTGATGACCCGACTTACATAGTAGTCTGGTACGGTTACATGCATATAAATCATGGTCAATGAACACTTATTTGGTTAATTCAAATTACTTGTATCAAATTATCTTGCTCAAAATTGGTGAATGAACAATACAATTGCACACACATTTGTATTTGAGAGATTTTTGTATCATTATGATAGATCAAGATCGGCAATGAACTCACATCTGCACATGGGGTTCCTTATAAATCTACATTTTGTCTTTGAGATAATTTAAAATATTTATGCAAATCTTTTGGAATAATTTCATCTTCTTATTTAAAAGAACATCTGTTTAGTATAAAAACAATTACATACATTTTTTTCAAAAATCCAAAATTTCTTTCAAACAACATATTCAAAATCTAGCAATAAAGTCACGTTTATATATTATTTTTTGTTTATCTCAAAATCAAAAATCAATTATGCAATAAAATTATTTTTTTGGATTTCGTGATGATGGTATAAGTCTATACCTATAATTCTATGCCTAGCGCAAACCATTGTTCTAATTTTATTTCCCATTCATTATAATTTATAAAAACATATGGCTTACATCATTATGTTACACAATTGTGCTTTAAAAAAAAATGCACAATCTTTCTATTTCATTTCATTATGTCAACATTCAATTTTGCAATGATGGTATAATTCCTAGGGAATTATTCAAAAAATTTATCACACTTAGGAATTTATGCCTAGCAAAAATCATTTTTTAAATATATTTCATGCATAATTTTTTTATAAAAATCTGAAAACAAATCATCACCATCATCATTTTTCATCATCACAACACAAAGTCTTAAGACAGTCTCTTAAGCACTCTTTTACTTTTAGCAATATTTCTATACTGGGATTAGCTTGACGACCTAGCGAGCGGCGACTCCATGAAATGGTCTATAACAACGACAATGTCCTTTGAAATTATTGTTAGAAGTCCCTTTTATTTTTCATCAAATCACACCACAAAACAACCAATTTGTTTACATCAGATTATTCCATTTAAATTTTATGGCATGACATAAAATTATAACTATTTCCAAACGACATAATTACATGAATAATCAATCAACAAATTCTAAAAATTGAAGCATCATCAAACATATGGACAAGTCATATCACAAAAAAAAAATCATATATATATATCAAAATATTTGTACATCATATCACAACTGGATTGGTATGCCACAATCTATACCCTGGCATACTCAATCCTCTCAAAAATATATCCAATCTAGTCTATAGCAGCTAGTCTCGAGAAGCCCTCGAGCTCTCAGCCTCATCTCCTCTCCCACCCTAGCATGGAGGAGGTGGTCCCATAGAGGTCCGTGCTGTGTCTCGGGTCCTCACCGTCGATCGTGAGGATGTCCTCGATGATCCCATCCTGATCGGCTCCGCAATGTCGATTGGCAGCTGTAACCTCTGGCCCTCTGGAACCAGCTGGAAGTATGCTCCCTGATAGAACATGGTCTGAGCAATAGACCGTGCCAACTCCTGCATGCTCGCCCCTCCGCTTCGAGCCCTGAGCCGTGTAGCCTCATCCTAGAGTCTGCACCTGAGCTCGTAGGTGGGCATTCTCAGCCCGAAGAGCCGCCATCTCGCTGCTCTCCCCCACCTCGACACCCTTGCCCTTATCGGGTGATGGTGGCCTCTCCCCCTGCTGAGAAGGGAATCCCTCCTCCCTCCTCCCTATCTACTGTGGTCTCTGTAGAGCCTGTGGCATCCTCTGGCATCTCTCCTATAGAGACCATCGTTGCTCTCTCCCTCTATGACCCCATGCTGCCTCAATGGTAGCCTGGCACCGCCTCCCCATCCGTCGCACAACCACGTGCATCGGACCCTATGCCCTCATCATCCGAGGAGGGTGGATGCCTACATACCAGGCATCATATCCATCAGTGACCCTAGCATCATCCCCATCCACTAGCTGGATGGGGGCATCATCCACATCTTGGCTCTAGAATCATTGCATATCCAGAGCCCCACTCAGTGTGGTATTATCCCGGATAGTCTAGGAGTACTCATAGTCCCTGAGAGATGGGATCCCCTACTGTAGACCGAACTATCACAAAACTTGGTCATAGCGGTGGAGCTCTACCTCTCCCTACTCCATCCTCAGCCAGTAGACTCACCTGATGTGAGCCAACTCCTATCCATCCTCTCCCCACCCTGGATGCTCTCTCCATGGCCTCTAGGTGATCTAGTCAAGGATGAGGTCATCTAGTAACCTCCGTGACATCGATAGATCTATCCACCATTGTGACCCTCTCTGGAGCCACCAATAGAAAACCTGGGGTCTCTCTCGGTCAACCCCTATCAGTGGGAGTCCTACCGGCCTCCGCATCATGATGTGCTCCCAGCACCATACCTATAGTAGCGATGTCAAAACTAGACATCGACCTCCCTTGTATATGACCCCATGTAGGATCCTATACAAGCGGCATAGTACAAAGCTGCCCCATGCAAATCTGTACCCATGGTCTCTCATGTCGTAGACCACATCTGAAAGGAGCCATGGTAATCTGCACCCACTCTGGTGGCACAGTAGTAGGCCACCCACTACCCCTACCAAAACTTGAGTCAACCTAGATGCCCTAGGCATCTGCCTCAGAGACTCGATGTTCACTCCGCCCTTCTCCAGGGTGAAGCTCGGGTCTCCGCACAACCTCATCATAGCCTGGCCCTGATTGGCCATAGGAGTCATCAACCATCCCTGTATGGGGATCCTCAAGATCCTCCATACATCCTCCAAAGTGGGAGCCATCTCCCCTATCGATAACCGAAAGTAGGATGACCCCGGATACCATCTCTCTGCTAGGGCTGTCAGTAGCCCCATGTCTATCGATATTTGTGGCATCTCTACCACATGCTGTAGTCCGACCTGTGCTAGTCGGTCTCGCTCCACCTGATTGAGCATGGCCACGTCATCCCTCAGCCCCTCATATTTCCATTCCTAACTCTTTAGTAATCCCCTCTACAAAATAAACAATCAAACAATAAAAATCATCAATAGATAATCATTAAAATCAGTTAAATTAATTTAATCTTCTAAAAACAATGATGATATCATCCACCATTGGATGATATCATCCTAAATTAGGTCAAATCGTCCTTTGTAGGATGAAATCATCTCCGATTTCTCAACTTGGGGATCACCCCTTGTTGGACGGGATCGCCCCTATTTCATCGATTTTGCCCTCAAATGAAATCGATGAAATAGGGACGATTTCATCCCGACGTCGTCGATGGCCTAAAAACGGCCGCGATGCCCCAAAATAGTCAAAATTTAAATAAAAAATTACACAAATCAAATTAAAAACATAATTCACTAAGTTTAGATCCTTACCCATAGCCCGTGTCGGACCTCTGTCGATCTATGCATGGTTTCGACCATTTTGTCTGCAGAGCTCTAAAAATAGTGAAAATGAACAGTAAAAATGAATTAGGGTTTTACCCTATTTTTCTTAATTTTATTTTAAAAAACAACAACATTTTTAAAATTTTGCTTTTCCATGCTTTTACCTCAAACGTTCGATTTGGGTAAAAACACGGAGGGGGCACCATAGTAAGCAATCGTACGATTCGACCTAGAATCATCGTCTAAAAAATTGAGTAAATTTTTGCTTTCTCGTAAAATGGGAAGAACTCGTCTTTAACGCATTTTCTTCAGAAAATTCGCTAAAGAGGGGGCAAAATGTAGCACCCTAAAATTGGCGTAATTAAACCCTTAGTAAAAAGATAAAAATTTGAATTTTAACCCCAAAACCACCGTTACCCATTACCCACTCCCCTCATTTTTCATGCCATTTTTAGGATTTGTTTTGACCGTTGGACGATATCGTCGACGATCAGACGAAATCATCCCAGATCTGATGAATTCGTCTGGAACAGAACGTCCAGACGATTTCATCCCAAAACTAAATTTTCATAATTAGCTTCTATTTCAACAACTTCTCTAACTTGGGCAGAAAGCGTGTCTACACGGTTAGAGTCTCCCCCGTTGGAGATCTCCCAAATTGGGGTGATCTCCAACCTCCTAACCTCTCCCTAAATCCTATATAAACTTAGGATTTTTCTTGACTTCCCCTTGGCTGATTTTCCCTACAACTTTAGTTTCTCGTGCATTAGAACACCTTCGCACCATTGTTTGCATTGTGTATTTCAAGTTTTTCTTGCAGGAATTTTACTTTTTTTTAGTTGGAGCAAGCTCGGATCATCGTTGGCGATTCCAGATGATTTCGGATGATCCTATCATAGATCGGCGATGATCTCGTATGATTGGAGGTGATCTCGATTGTAGTCCATATTGGGGGCAATCAGAGCCCGAAGTTTGCATTTTTTTATCTTCTCTCTTCATTTCCTTATGCATTAACTTAGTTTATTCTATTTTTACATTCTAGAGTTCACCTCATTTAGCATAGATGCATGATAAAGTTAAAATAAATTATTAAATTAATGCATTTCCTTTAATTGTTATCTGGATTTATCATTTAGGTAGGTTTACTATTATTTCTATCATTTCCCCTTGCTTTTGCAGTTGCATTTTTGGTCTTTGGTATCTGTTTCTATGATTGCAGGTTTTTGACAAATTCGTCTGATGAATTCGTCAGGTCGACGATGATCTCGTCTGATCTCAGATGACCGACTATGATCTGAGATGATTCTATGCAATTGCAGATGATCATGTAAGATTTGAGATGATCTGGACTTCTACAAACCTCAGAATCTTCATCAGACATCCGAAATCAGGTACATTCTATCTTATTTAGCACACTTTCTATGTTTAGCACTTATTCATGCTTTTTGTATCCATATAAATCAGCATTGGCATATAGAATAGCTTAGATTCATCTTGGCCAAACCTAGGAATTGAATGATTGAATATAAAAATGAACACATCAAACCCATTCTCAACCTAGGCGTGGAAACTGCCACTCAAAGTTTCCTGGTGAACCCCACCATCCGTCAAAAATTCACCCTTATACCCCTCCCCCGAGAGGCGTGACCTTCAAAGGGCCTCTCAGTCCGAGGTATTGTCCCATCCTTCTCGCATCCCCCTTTCGGGCATGGATCCTATAGCCTGAAGGTAAGGGCGCAAAAAATTTGGGTCGATACACTTGAGAACTTGCCTTTCCTACTGTATTTTGCTTCTTCATCACTAGAAGACTCATCACTATTTTCTTGTTGTTTACCCTTGGACTTCTTGCTATCTTTGAAAGTTGCCTCCTTCTTAGGATCAGGTACCACTTTAGTTCTTAACTCAAAAGCTATAAGTATACTATGAAGCTCATCCTTTTTCAATTTATCCAAATCCTTGGCTTCCTCAATAGCTGAAATCTTTTCACTAAATATATTTGGAAGAGACCTCAAAATTTTATCATAAACATCATTTTCAGTAAGCTCAAGACCTAGTTCCTTCATGGAATTAACAATATCATCCATACAAAGCATATAGTCACTAATATTTTCTTCATAATTCATCTTGAGTTATTCAAACATACATTTGTAATATCTCAATTTTGTTTTTCTAACATTTGCATCACATGTATGAACCACTTGCAATTGATCCCACATTTATTTTGTTGTATTACAATGAATCACCTTTGTAAGATCTGCCTTTTGTAGACCTTTCAAAATTGCATTCATTGCCCTTGAATTGTTGTGATGTAGAAGTTTCTCATCTTTAGTAGTAGGAGGGAGATTTGGAATAGTGTACCCAAACTCAACTGCTTCCCAAACTTCATTTCCAAGAGCCATTATATGAACCTTTATATTTATGCTCCATAGACCAAAAATTTTCCTATCAAGAATAGGTGTTGAATTACCACTTGTAAAATCCATTGTGTTCTTTTCAAGCTTTTACTTCAAGTTGTGAAACTCTTCGAAGGAACCCGATATGATACCAATTGAAGAACATAAGCTTATACTGAGAGGGGGAGTGAATAGTATAAGACCAATTTTTAACTTTTTCCTTTTACTTCATAAATCAATGCAATGAACCAATAGCAAAATCAAAGCAATAATCAAACCAGTGTATAAGTCATCACATAATTGAGACACTAGCATAACGTGGTTCACCCAAGGTGGGCTAATCCATAGAGAAAATATTTCACTAAATTATCTCAATCAAATCCTTTGGGAATCCTTCCCAATTACAATATTTATGGACTTCCTGTCCAAAGGAGAATCCTTCCCCTAATAAAATATTTGTGAGCGTCCTGCCCAAAGGAGATGTCCTATCCCCCAAAGAAGTATTTATGAGCCTCCTACACAAAGGATATGTCCTATATCCCAAAGCTCTAGAAATGATACTTCAGAATATCACTACCTCTTAAACTCTCAAACTCTATCCAGTACAAGTCCTCTCAAACTCCGTCATAAATATGGACCAAACTCAGTCCTCTAGTCTACCAAAAATATGCTCTCAAATCTCTGTCATATCTATCCCAAGATTAAGCCAAAAGCTTGAACAAATCAATCATAACTGCTCACAAGTATCCACCAAGACTTCATCAAATTTTTCCACAAGTTATTCAACAAGAACTTGTCCAAATAAATCCACATGTTCTCCATAAGAACATATCCAAATTGGTCCATAAGTTCTCCACAATAACCTATCCAAATTAGTCCTTGCACGCTCACCAATAACTTGCCCAAATCAACTCAAGCAAGTTTACCAAGAAACTTGCCCAATGTGAATACACAAAGAGAATTGTTAGAGACCCAATGTGTTTCATCCAATCATATCAAATCAATATCATAGAAGCATAAAGAGAATTGTTATAGACTCAATATGTTCTATCCTTCAAATTTCAATCTCAACTCAAATCAATATCATAGAAGAATAAATATAATTGTTAAAGACTTAATATGTTCTATCCTTCAACCCTCAATATCAACTCAAATCAATCTTATAGAAGCATAAAGAGAATTGTTAGAGAGTAAATATGTTCTATCCTTCATCTCTCAATATCAACTCAAATTAATCTCATAGAAGCATAAAGAGAATTTTTAGAGACTCAATATGTTCTATCCTTCAACTCTCAATCTCAACTCAAATTAATCTCATAGAAGCATAAAGAGAATTGTTAGAGAATCAATATGTTCTATCCTTCAACTTTCAATATCAACTCAAATCAATATCATAGAAGCATAAAGAGAATTGTTAGAGACTCAATATGTTTTATCCTTCAACTCAAAAACAAACTCTTTCTCAAATCATAATAAAGATAGAAGTAGTATACTTTCACAAGATCTTGAACCACAACCCAACAATTGTCAATAATGCAATATCAAGTAATCAACTCCTCCAACATAGAACCATAACTTGCTATCAAACCCTAGCTAAGTTAGTTTTCAAGAACTCAAAGCAATCTCTCTCTAAGCATAAAAAAGGGGTTCAAGATATTTCCAACTTCTCTCAAATGGGAATGCTCAACTTAACCACACAACCAAGTTTATCAAGCAAATTACAACTTGATAAAATAAAATATCAAAGGAGCAAGCCCAACTCATGTATCAAGTAAAACGTAACTTGATCAACTCAATCTCAATGGAAGCAATCTCAAAACCAAACTCTCAACAACCAAACAACTCAATTAGGGTTTCAAAAACTTATAGCAATGGCATAAGCTTCTCACTCAAAAACCCTAAAGAAATTTTTAAATGCTTCCACTCTCATAAACTAGAATTATGCAATAACTCATAAACTCATCATGATCTCATAATGCATAATCAATACTTCCACTTTCAAAAAATAAGATCCACTCCAAATAAGGAAACTTAATTTAATCCTTTTCACTCCAAACTTATTTTTAGAAAACCATCAATCAATAATAACCATGGAAGAATGTGCCCATACATTTACTTTGATGAAGAAGAAGAACTCAAAATCTGTTACAACACTAACTCTCAATTTACCACAAATTAGAGTTAGCAACAATGACATAATGCACAATGATAAGAGTCCTAACAACACCTTATCACTCCAACTCATAAATAATCAAAACTCACAAATATACATATCAATAATATTCCTTTACACCTTATAACTCCTACTTAATATATCACAAAATAACTTCAACCTCAAAAATAATTACAAGAGAATATCCACTCAATAACTCCAAAGGCTTTCTAAATTAAGCACAATTATTCCTTAAACCCTTATAACTCCTAAAATATATTTACTTTTAAATGCATTTACCATATAAACATTAAGCATCAATAATAATAATGTCAAAGCAATATTTCTATTTAACCTTATACCTCCATATAATTACCAACAATAATTGCCAAGTCAAATCAAATATTCCACATTATCAACAAAATATTTACCTTGGCCAAAAATAAATTCTCCAACCTTAGGATAAGTGTGGAGACACCAACATAAGCGCCAAAGCGCTTCCTCCTCCAAAATTGTGGCCTAAGGCACCTGTTGTACCATGTGCACAATAATCCACAACCAAAAATGAAACACGCCCGACGTGAATCGATCTCGACACCTCTGCCTAGCGAGCACCTTTGCTCCACTACCTTCATCATTGGAGCACAAGTGCCCAACAAAAATCTCAAGCGCCACTCATCGTTTTACCTTCCCTTTGCTCGTAAAAATTAAAGACAAATAGATTTGTCTTCCTCAGATGCGTACAAAATCAGAACTTAAACACAAAGCAATACGAAACTCAAAAATAATAGATCAATCCAAAATCATAGGTCACAGAGCAATACAAATTCAAAGGTAATCGCGCAAATTAGAGGTGCTTAAAACCTTTGCAAATAATACCCTTTAATAGTCTTTCATCCCATGCAAATTGACATCGGTGCTTCTTTCAAACATTGCATTTTTCATCCCATTCAAGTTGACGTCGGTGAGGTAAGTCTTTTACATGAGCGCCGCTAAGGGTTTAGAAACCCTTTCAATAATTATTATTATTTTATTAATAATAAACTTAACTTAAAACATTTTCAAAGGTTTGAGTTAATTTATTTATTAATAATCAAAATGGAATTTTAAGGTTTTTTCAAGGAGCAAAACCTTTTCATTAAGCCAATATGGTTTTAATAAAAACCCTTAATGAGTCTAGATGATTTTAAGAAAAACCTTTAACCTTGTCACCATGGTTTTAATAAAAACCCTTAAACAAACATCATGGAACTTTCAAGATCTTTTTGGAACCAAAATATTTTTGACATCAGCATAAATTCATTTTGACATCAACACAAACTCCTTTTGACATCAATGACAACTCACAAACATGAATCTAGGCAACATACCCAAAATTTCCAATAGTAAGCACTAGAGTACAATTTATTGATCCATACATAGCATAAATTTATTATGCTTTTTAGGTTTTTATTTAACTATATGAACATGTTCAAATCTGAAACATCCTATATTAGTTAAGGAAAAGAAAAATATATGGGAGCTAAGGACCTATTAATATACAAAAACTCTAAACTAATAGTAAATAAGGCCATTTCCTACTGCTTCATGAAGAATAAACACCTCATATACTATAAGCATCAAGTCTAGGATTTGTTTAAAAGCTTTGATTCTTGTGAAATCAAAGCAATGTCTAGAGAACTTAATATGAAATTAAATTAGTTAGTAGATATGAAATCATTTTATCTAGAAAATAATATGTATGATAAACCAAAGGACTTAGAAGTCATTTTTAAGCTAGCAATTCTCGATAATTTTGATCACTAGCAAGTTTTTAATTATGATGAAAAATATAGAATTCCTAGTTAGAGATGCCCAATATGTAAAAGAACAAAGTGGATATTGGGATGAAATTGAAGATGAAGTCATATAGTTAAAGTCAATTTAGTTACTCAATAGACTGATTGTAGTAGAAAACTTGTTTAATCTAGATGATAACTCAAGGAAAAGTATTCTCAAGGTGAATTATTCCACACATAACCTAGTTAACATAGCTAAATGGAAGATTCTATTGCTTGGAAAAGACTATACTTAGGAAGAAAAATATCTTAT
This sequence comes from Wollemia nobilis, assembly GCA_028583015.1. Taxonomy (NCBI): domain Eukaryota; kingdom Viridiplantae; phylum Streptophyta; class Pinopsida; order Araucariales; family Araucariaceae; genus Wollemia; species Wollemia nobilis. The sequence continues at coordinate 2,961,658 of JAQPPZ010005611.1, forward strand.
CAAAGAACTTTATGGTAAATACAAAGACATAATCATCTAGTTATACAAATATATTAAGGTCTATGACCATGATTTTATTGAACATACCATTGAACTAAAGCCTAATTCTAAGTATTTCCAGTAAAAATAGAGACTAGTTAATCTAAATATAGAGGTAATCAAAAACATGTTATTTAAACTCATCTAAGTTCAAATTCTAGTTTCATTCAAGAATTATATATGGGTCACTAATATTGTCCCAATACATAAGAAAAATAGAGATATAAGGCTAAAAAATATTGTCACTTCTAGATGGTTTCTTTGGGTATAATAAAATTTGCATAAATGAGGACCAACATAAGATAATATTCACCACCAAGAGGGGACTTTTGCATATCAATGAATACCCTTTGGTTTGTCAAATATCAAATAAAATTTCTAGAGAGTTATGGACATAGCTTTCATAGGGACTGTATATGAAATAATATTTATATACTTTTATGATTTGGAAATATTTTCCAAAAATAGAAATAAGCACATCGAACATCTAGAGTCAATCTTCTAGAGATGTAGGGAGTTTAGTATTTTTCTAGACCCTAATAAATCTATCTTCATGGTCTTAAAGAGCAAACTATTAGGTCACATAGTATTGTAGAAACCCAAAAGTCACACATTGCTATTTTTGCATATCTATAGGTGATTCCAGACATCCCTAGGCTATTGTAGACTATTGTAGTCATGTGTAAACATGCGTAGACATGTGTAGACATGCGTAGACATTCATAGACTTCCATAAGTTCACCATAGTAACGTGTAGAATTCCACAAACGGCTTTTAGGTCCAAAACCTTAATAAGCCCTCAAAACCACATCTTATGCATCGAGATACCTTCAGACGACAACCCAAGGTGATGCATAGCCCATTTACACTCAATTGATACCCCCACAAGGTATTAATTAGCAAAATCAATTAAAATTCAATTATCAAATTCTAATTTAATGTTGACTTCACTTAAGCCTCTTTTTAGGGTAAATTTGGATTAATTAACTCTTAATTCATAATTAGTGTTAATTAACTCTTAATTCATATTTTATTTTAGTTCAGGTTACTATTTTACAGTCATTTTGTCTTCTTAAACATGGGGCCTGACTAAGGCAAGCCCCCCAATGTATTGACCCTTTCTTGCAAGTTTATTTTAGGTTATTCAGTATATTTGAAGGAAATGAACACCAAAAAATAGCAACCCAGTGGTGGCTTGCATACAAAGAAGCCCACATACACTGAGGGACATCAGAAGGAGGCATAAGGCCTATATTGCTTATTCATGAAAAGAAATAAAAGGGGAAACTCTCCCTATTTGTAACCTATACAAAATTGATAATGAATAAAGCATATATTTCTGAATGAATTGTGTTATTACTTGTTGTTAGATCAAATGTCAACTTCTGGTCATTTCATTCTGGCACACCCGGTGGGACCCCCACAATGGATAGTACTAGATTCATTGTTCTTATAAATATGACATTATCCTTTATTTTTGTGTCTTGCAGGTACCAAAATTGTGTTTCACTGAAGCCTCCAAAGCCCTAGGAATCGTCCTAGGCCATATATCTCTGATTTGAAGCCTCTAAACCTGATTCACGACCCACCCTGCAATTTAGGTCAAATTCATGACCCAGGTCGCGATTTGAGCACAGACACCTCAAAAACCCCCAAATCAGCTAGGGTGATCTTTTCAGGGGCCAAGAAAACCCCCTTAGCATAAGAATGTAGGTATTTTCATTTTTGTTGCCTCTGTTGCAAGTTTTGGAAGTAGAAATACATTAACTAGTTGAATGACCATTACTAGGCTTAGTTTTGGGTTCATTGCAAATTGGTTAAAGAATTAGGGTTTATGAAATTTTTAGGACCTACAACTTTCCAGTAAGTGTATAAAATTTATTTCTCAAATAAATTTGCATTTGTCTTTTGTTTTTACATATGGCATAAGCCTAAGTTGTTCTTCCTTCGTTCATAGCTTACATTGCTAAAAGGAACTTTACATTCCAAAGTGAAATCAGGGTTTCTAATCCCCTCTTATATTTCTAAAATAATTTTACATTCTGAAAGTTCAAGTTAGGGTTTCATAATCCCTTTACTCCACACACATTTGGATTGCATGTTTCTATGTTTTGCAAAGTATATTAGTTTGCTTCACAAAGGCATTTAGACTAGCTCATTTCTTTACAAAGATCTTAAGCTATCTAATAATTTGCTTTGAAAAAGGCATTAGGGTTAGTTTCTTTTGAAAATGCAAGTAGATAGTTTCTTATCTTGTAAACATCGTTAGCAAAACACAAACCCACACACACTCACGTGGTACCTTAAACAAGTGGTGAGATTGGAATTCATCCCCAATCCATCACTCAAGACTAGTGTGGATCGAGTTTCACTCTCCATAAGCTCACCCCCTAGACACCTAGCAACCCCACAAGAGTGTTTTTTTGGATTTCATCATCGAAAAATCCCCCACTTGTGTGATTAGACCCTGGATTTCATCACCAGTGGTTACCTGCAGAGTGGGATAGGATTAGCGCATTCATCCACAAGGCTTGTATAATTTGTGTAATTGATAACTATATTTCTTGACTAATCCCACCTGAGGGTCAAGTGAAAGCATGGGTATGCTTATAGCAGGTCTTAGACAATGCCACCTCTTCTCTTGAGAGGATATTGTGAACTCGCTTCAGCATAGTGAGTTCCACCCCTTTAGGATACCATTTTATTGCACATTCCATATAGGTGACCATTTTTTCGTTGCGATACCATTCTATATTGTACATCTTTGGGTGTTGCAAGAGGTTTGTTATTGACAATATTCCTAATTTACTAGAGTATTCACTCCATTACCCATGATATTACATAGGGAGTATCAACATTACAACACACAAAACAAACATAACACTTTTATTTTCTCAAAATTTAGAATTTATTTTGGTCTATCATTATTTGCATGATCATAGATCGGTCTCAACACACCACACTACATTTTTTTTTTCTACACACAATATGTCACTTATTTCACACTCACAGTAGAGTCTACATCACATAGGGTTTATTCTTAAAAACCCCATTTGACACATGCCACTATGCCTATGGTCACCCATAGTAGAGCGCATGAGAAATCATGCTCTATGGAGGAATGGCATCCCCCTTACTCTAGTCAGTCCACTCTTACTCATTCGATAATGAAGGAGAAGATTATAGACACATCGGATTCACATACATAATATGATGCACAATTCACACACATGATACCTCGTGAGAGGATGTCAAATTTGAATGAAATTCTTGCTACTTCACTCGTAGAGGGTTACCCGCTCTTTTTAGCCCCGTTCTCACCTAATCCTCCAACCACATTTTGTGACCATGTAATCTACATAGCACCAATATAGTCTCCTCCAACATTCACCATAGATGACAAGGTCATGCCTACATCACCCACCTTTGCACACCCATTTTTCCATAATCTATCTCAATCCCTGTTTCATAATGATTTCTCCCTTCTAAATCGTACCCATCTCGAGGTCACATCATTTACCCCTACTGTAGGAATGGTTTCATACCCATACTCATCCACTATAGGAATCCAGAATTCATCCTTCCAAACCGCACAATAGATTCCTACCCATCAGGAACCGCAAGAATTCCCTCAAACCTCACACTCGTACTCCTCACAAGAGTACCAACCATCCTCTTCCCAAGATCCATTCTTCACCATATCTGAGGGTACCTCCCAATAGACTCTTTAGGAGAAATAGATGCAAATCCAAGTGGGATTATACACTTACACTTTCTCCTCAACCCAAGCTCCTACATCTACAACTTATCCTACCTTTTCCACAACATTCCTGCCTATCTCATAGGTATCCAAAGTGCATGACGGTCAACCCTTAGATCCACCTTTACCTGGGATTACCTTTAGGATACTTCCACCTATGCCTTTTTAGGCTCCCACTACCCATCTCCATCCTACATATGGATAGACACCAGCAACGTATGTACCTACTCAAACAAATTATTCCACATAGTTTATCTTCCTTACTTCCTATCCTCCAAAGCATAGATAGATCCTATCTTTTGATACCTCATATTGACCACCCCTAGCACTAGTAGCACCGACACCTACACCACCACCAGATACACCTAGATTATTTATGCCTCCCCCAAATTGGCCATCACCACCCATGGTCCAACCAGTACAATAGGCTCCAAACCAACAAGTACCTCTGCCACAACTGCATGTTGCTCAGTCACAATAGTATTATCCTTAATAGACACCTACTCCACAACCTAGTGTGCCTATAGATAGGATAGCACATGTCACCTAGTACCTACCTTATCATGATCAGGTAGAATAGTATTCCCTATAGTATTGTGAAGAACAACAATAACAATACCCACCACATCCACAAGGTCAACCTATCATAGTCTAAACTTCAACTTCTAAGACACCTGAACTTCAACTCTTGTGGGATGAAATCAAAATGTTGAACCTATGCACCTCTAGCTATGGGCCACAAAAGCCTTGCTATTATTAACTATGCAACGAGCTAGTACATGCATCAGTCCCTATCCCTCATTATCCCTATCACTTCAAAATACTAAAATTTGATAAGTATAGAGGTAAGGAAGATCCCAGAGAACATGTGAGCAACTACCAATCATCCTGTTACCAGCTTCATAGTAGTAACCCTCTTATGTTGTGTATCTTCTACCTGTCCCTCACTGGGTTGGCATTGGGTTGGTACAACATGTTACTATACCATAGCCTATACACCTTTGAATAGCTGGTAAATTCCTTCTTAGAGCACTTTTCCATAAACATCAAGAAAAATACCACATTTTCTGATGTCTATGCCTTACGACAGGTGGATGATGAACCCATCACTGAGTTTATTGCTATATGGATAATGATTATTCATGATCTTGCCCATAGCCTTCCCACCTCAAAGCTTGTGACACTCTTTTCCAAGAGCTGCCACAAACACATTTACACATCCCTCCAACTTCACCAAAGTCATACTTTTGAAGATACTATATCACAAGAAAAAGTGATCAAAGATATTAAGGTACAATCTCAGAAGATTAATTTGATATCTAAAACCAACTATAACTCCAAATTTTGCTTCAATAGACCCATACTGAATCAACCTTACCCATGACCATAGCAAACCAATCAAGTCACAGCTGCTACCGTAGCACTAGTACCGACTCCCCTGCCCTATACACCACAACCGTAAGCACTCCAAGCTAATGTTCCTGCCCCACCTCGACAATATAAATACCATGGCATGCACCCACAGGGTCTGCCATGCAACTTTACACCCTTATCTAAATCATTGCCAACCTTGTTCCATAGATTATATGAGGGTAACCATCTTGTTCTACCAGATATCTACCCATTGGATCTAAATGCACCTAAATATCATAACTATAATGAGTAGTTATTTTTTCCATTTCATAGGCATCACGGCCATAATATCGATTCATGTCGCTCCTTTCTGGGGTAAGTTCAAGACCTAAATGATAGGGGCATTATTCAGGTAGCAAACCTTTTAGCCCTGTAGAACCAAAACCTAGGAATTTTCCAAAACTCTCTACTAGATCACAGAGGACCCAATCCCCCTAGACCTCCAAAAAATCCTCTAGCACCCCCTCACCAAGTCAACAATGTCCAACGTGATCCTCCATCACGCGGAGTTGTATGTATGATCAACCTTACTATGAGAAACCAATGGTACCTGTCACCCTAAACAACACCTATTGTTTCTCCCCCTATCTAGTTTACATCCCTACAAACACCCCAAAGGCCTAACATCGTACCACCACCACCTCAAAATGTGATTACCATCCATGGTAGTCTAACTCATAAACTACGTAATGCCCCCATGCGGCTATCCATATTTGATCTCATCTAGCAATCTCAACCCCATATTTCTAAAAGAATTTTACATTTTGAAAGTTCAAGTTAGGGTTTCATAAATCCTTTACTCCACACACATTTGGATTGCATTTTTCTATGTTTTTCAAAGTAGATTAGTTTGCTTCACAAAGGCATTTAGACTAGCTCATTTCTTTACAAATATCTTAAGCTATCTAATCATTTGCTTTCGAAAAGGCATTAGGGTTAGTTTCTTTTGAAAAGGCAAGTAGTTAGTTTCTTATCTTGTAAACATCATTAGCAAAACACAAACCCACACACACTCATGTGGTACCTTAAACAAGTGGTGATATTGGAATTCATCCCCAATCCATCGCTCGAGACTTGTGTGGATCGAGTTTCGCTCTCCATCATCTTACCCCCCTAGACAACTAGCAACCCCACAGGAGTGGTTTTCTGGATTTCATCATCAAAAAATCCCCCACTTTTGTGATTAGACCCTGGATTTCATCACCAGTGGTTACCTGCAGAGTGGGATAGGATTAGCACCTTCATCCACAAGGCTTGTATAATTTGTGTAATTGATAACTATCTTTCTTGACTAATCCCACTTGAGGGTGAAGTGAAAGCGTGGGTATGCTGATAGTAGATCTCAGATAGTGCCACCTCTTCTCTTGAGAGGATATTATGAACTCGCTTCAGCATAGTGAGTTCCACCCCTTTAGGATACCATTTCTTGCACCTTCCATATAGGTCACCATTTGTACGTTGTGGTACAATTCTATCCTGTACATCTTTGGGTGTTGTAGGAGGTTTGTTATTGACAATATTTCTAATTTTCTAGAGTATTCACTCCATTACCCATGATATTACATAGGGAGTATCAACATTACAACACACAAAACAAACATAACACTTTTATTTTTTCAGCATTTAGAATTGATTCCGGTATATCATTGTTTCCATGATCACAGACTGGTCTCAACACACCACACCACATATTATTTTTCTACACACAACATGTCACTTATTTAATGCTCACATTAAAGTCTACATCACACAGGGTTTATTCTTAAAAACCCCATTTGACACATGCCACTATGCCTATGGTCACCCATAGTAGAGCACGTGAGAAATCATGCTCTATGGGGGAATGGCCTCCCCCTTACTCTAGTCAGTCCACTCTTACTCATTCGATCATGAATGAGAAGATTATAGACACATCTAATTCATGTACAAAATATGATGCACAATTCACACACATGATACCTCGTGAGAGGATGTCAAATTTGAGTGAAATTCTCTCTACCTCACTCATAGAGGGTTACCCGTTCTTTTTAGCCCCGTTTTGACCTAATCCTCTGACCACGTTCTATGACCATGTAATCTACATAGCACCAAGACAGCCTCCTCCAGGATTCACCGTAGATGATGAGGTCATGCCTACATTACCCATATTTGCACACCCATTTTTCCATAATCTATCTCAATCCCTATTTCAGAATGATTTCTCCCTTCTAAATTGTACCCGTCCTGAGGTTGCATCATTTGCCCCTATTGTAGGAATGATTTCAGACCCATCCTCATCCACTATAGGAATCCAGAATTCATCCTTCCAAACCACACAATAGATTCCTACCCATCAGGAACCTCAAGCATTCCCTCAAATCTCACACTCGTACTCCTCACAAGAGTATGAACCATCCTCTTCCCAAGAGCCATTCTTCACCATATCTTAGGATACCTCCCAACAGCCTCTTTAGGAGCAAGAGATGCAAATCCAAGCAGGAGTATACACTTACACTTTCTCCTCAACCCAAGCTCCTACCTCGATAACTTATCCTACCTTTTTTGCAGCATTCCTACCTATCTCATAGGTATCCGCAGTGCATGATGCTCAACCCTTAGATCCACCTTTACCTAGGATGACCTTTAGGATACTGCCACCTATGCCTTTTCAGGCTCCCACTACCCATCTCCATCCTACCTATGGACAGACACTAGCAGCGTATGTACCTACTCAAACAAATTATTCCACACAGTTTAGATTCCTTACTTCCTATCCTCTAGGGCATAGACAGATCATATCTTTTGATACCTCATATTGACCACACGTAGCACCAGTAGCATCGAAACCTACACCATCACTAGCTACACCTAGCTTCTTTACACCTCCCCTAGTTTGGTCATCGCCATCCATGGTCTAACCAGTACAATAGGCTCCAAACCAACAAGTACCCATGCCACAACTGCATGTTGCTCAATCACAGCATTATTATCCTCAATAGATGCCTACCACACAACCTAGTGTGCCTGTAGATAGGATAGCACATGTCGCCTAGTACCTACATTATCATGATCAGGCACAAAAATATTCCCTATAGTATTGTGAATAACAATAACAATACCCACCACATCCACAAGGTCAACCTATCATAGTCCAAACTTCAACTTCTAAGACATCTGAACTTCAACTCTTATGGGATGAAGTCAAACTGTTGAACCTATGCACCTCTAGCTATGGGCCATAAAAGCTTTGCTATTATGAACTGTGCAACAAGACAGTACATCCATTAGTCCCTATCCCTCCTTATCCCTATTGCTTCGAAATACCAAAATTTGACAAGTATAGAGGTAAGGAAGATCCCAGAGAACATGTGAGCAACTACCACTCATCCTGTTACCAGCTTCATAGTAGTAACCCTCTTATGTTGTGTATCTTCTACCTGTTCCTCATTGGGCTGGCATTGGGTTGGTATGACATGTTACTGTGCCATAGCCTATACACCTTTCAATAGCTAGTCAATTCCTTCTTAGAGCACTTTTCCATCAACATCAAGAAAAATACCACATTTTTTGATGTCTACGCCTTACAACAGGTGGACGATGAACCCATAACTGAGTTTATTTCTAGATGGAGAATGATTATTCATGATCTTGCCCATAGCCTTCCCACCTCAGAGCTTGTGACACTCTTTTCCAAGAGCTGCCACAAACACATTTCCACATCCCTCTAACTTCACCAAAGTCATACTTTTGAAGATACTATATCACAAGCAAAAGTGATCAAAGATAATAAGGTGCAATCTGGGAATATTAAGTTGAGATCTAAAACCAGCTATAACTCCAACTTTTGCTTCAATAGACCCATATCGAATCAAACTTACCCACAACCATAGCAAACCAATCAAGTTGCAGCTGCTACCGTAGCACTAGTACTGACTCCTCCGCCCTATACACCACAATCGCAAGCACTCCAAGCTAATGTGCCTACCCCACCTCAACCATAGCAATACCATGGAATGCACCCATAGGGTTTGCCATGCAACTTTACACCGTTATATGAACCATTACCAGTCCTGTTCCATAGATTATATGAAGGCAACCATATTGTTCTACTAGATATCTACCCATTGGATCCAAATGCACCTAAATATCATGATTACAATGAGCAGTTCTTTTGTCCCTTTCATAGGCATCATGGCCATAATATCGATTCATGTCGCTCCTTTCTAGGGCAAGTTTAATACCTAATAGATAGGGGCATTATTTAGGTAGCAAACCCTTTAGCCTTGTAGAACCAAAACCTAGGAATTTTCCAAAACCCTCTACTAGATCACAGAGGACCCAATCCCCCTAGACCTCCAAACAATCCTCCAGCACCCCCTCACCAAGTCAACAATGTCCAACGTGATCCTCCATCACGTGGAGTAGTAGGTATGATCAACCTTACTATGAGAAACCAACGGTACCCATCACCCTAGACAACACCTATTTTTTCTCCCCCTATCTAGTTTATATCCCCGCAAACACCCCAATGGCCTAACACCATAACACCACCACCTCAAAATATGATTACCATCCATGGTAGTCTAACTCATCAACTACGTAATACCCCCATGCAGCTATCCATATTTGATCTCCTATGAAAATCTCAACCCCATAGTGAGGAATTGAATGACATTCTATGTTCCATTGACTTAGATACACATGACATAAATGCCTTTGTCAATTTCTTAGGGAAAATCCCATGATGCCTTCAACCTTCAATTAGCTTTCATGACCATGAGATAACAGAACTCGTTGGTGAAGGATCCAAAGCTCCCCTCCACATACAAGCTAATATCAATGATGTAACCTACAAGCAGGTACTTGTTGACATGGGCTTGTTGCGGGCCAAACAAGGTTAACTTTTTCCTACTTTTGTCACATGCCCGTGCATTTAATTATCAACCTAGGGAGCTTCGTAAACTTGCGAAGGGTCTGAATAAGATTGCTTACAATACCACTTGAGATGAGTCCGCTAATTCTACTATTGGGGGGTGTTTTCAAAATGGTTGTCAATCATTCATGCACTCCTCAATAATTTACGTAAGAAGAAAATAATTAAATCTACGAAAATAAAACATTCACACATTCCTGAAAATGAATCTACTGCAAATACTGGAAATAGCAATGTGGTAAATGACCCTATAAAAGCAATAAACTAATCTAGAAAATAGAAGAAAAGTGGGGAAGAAATACTGGCTTGGAGTGGGCCTAGGCTCCAGCAGCTTCCTCCCAACTGAACACGCGCTTAGAACTCTTAGAACTGTAATATATTTATCAAAGTGTTACAATATCTATCTATCTCTGTATCTCTATATAAATCTATATCAATCTATATCTCTCAGAGTGGTCTGCGTGTGTTTATATAACACACCCGTAGAACTTCTATTACAAAGAGGTTACAACAGTCGATTCATCCCAGACTAAATTAAGACAGTCTGGTGAATGCAATCGACGTCTGCTTAAAATTGGCATTTGGTTCTAATGGTGGCGTGTTCGCTGATTGGTTCGTGCTTCACCTGGCATTGGTAAGATGCTTTCATACATTGGTGCGATCTCCAATTTAGCTCTACATGACGTAGAGTTGGAACTGCACCAACCGCTGTTGTCCACGTCATGCAAATCTGGTCAACGGGCGAAGAACAGAGGTGCCTTCCCTATGAGGAAGGCGCCTAAGTATATCGGGTGCCTTCCCTATACGGAAGGTATCTTACTGCCATGGTGCCTTCCTAGAAGAGGAAGGCGCTTACCTTCTGTTGGCGCCTTCCTATGGGAGGAAGGCGCTTGCCTTCTAGTGGCACCTTCCTTATGGGAGGAAGGCGCTCGCCTTCTGTGAGAGGAAGGCGCTTGTCTTCTAGTGGTGCCTTCCTTATGGGAGGAAGGCGCTTTGCCTATCATGGCACCTTCCCGTCGGTGCCTTCCTTATGAGAGGAAGGTGCTTCCTTCCCTTTGGCGCCTTCCTAGAGGAGGAAGGTGCTTTTCTTTCCTTGGTGCCTTCCTGGAAGAGGAAGGTGCCTACTTACTCTTGGCGCCTTCCTGGAAGAGGAAGGTGCCTACGTTCTCTTGGTGCCTTCCTGGAAGAGGAAGGCGCCTACTTTCTCTTGGTGCCTTCCTGGAAGAGGAAGGTGCCTATGTTCTCTGCATTGATCCCCAAAGAAACAAAGTGCCAGGTCCATCAAAAAGACCTCGACTGATCCAAATCTAACTAAACCAACTGCAATTCCACAAAACACACTGAAAACACACAAATTAGATAACATGCATAATTTCATCAAATATCTATATAATCATTTATAAAAGTATGCAATCCTTATTATACAACCGCATAATGATCAAGAAAATGTGTACAAAATATGAGCATTTTTGGTGCTCATCATCCCCCCATGCCTAACATATGCCATGCCCTCGTGGCATCAAAACTGTAGGTAGCCCTGTTGACCCTTCATCGTTGCCATTTCTTGGAGGATTCGGCTGCACCTGCGGCTCGAGTCTGTCTCTTCTGTGCGTTGGCATCTGAAGGTGTGGCTCACCTTTTCCTACATGGAACTGAGGGTGTGGCTATCGACTATCCTTTTCTCATTCTGGCCGCTACTGGCGGTGATCTAGCCAGCGTCATCTCTACTGACTGGAATGCAGCTTCGATAGCTTGCCAGAGGTCAGCGTCCGGAGGTCTGACCACTGCCAGAGGGATATCTGAATTATCCCTCCTGGAAGGTACTACTTGGGCCTTGTATAATCTGGCTGCTTCAGGAGTAAGCCCTACATTCTCCTTTGCAATGGTAGTGGCCTCCAATTGGGGGCCATATACCCCCCATCATTCCAAATACCTCCTCATCATGGAGGGTCATCCCGGGATGAACCGTAAATATCCTAGAACTAGCTGTCCTCTATCGGATTGACGTAGATGCTAGAGTCTCCTCGCATCCTCGAGGCTGCCTTCCTAGCCTCTTTGGCTACTTTCATCTCCTTGAGTAGTCATTCAAACTATTTTTGCCTTTCGATGAATGGTTGCATATCCCACTCATCCTCTTCTAGCTCGGTGAAGGTCACCTTCACCTTCTTTCGAGCCATCCTAGGCCTTTTTCCTCTAGCCTCTATGGAAAATGTGATGAACATCTCCTCGCTCTGAGGGGCCTGCTCTAGAGCGTTCTCTTCATTCTATGCTACTATCTCTGGGGGTGATCCTTCATTCTCCTATCTATCCGGTGTCGACCCCTCAGGCTCTTCTCCTCCTTTAGGTCTGGGGAGTTCCTCCTTATCCTCTGGTCTTGTCTATTGCTGGAGGCCCTCGTCCTACTCTGTATCACTCAGGACGATGATAGGGGGTATTGTGGGACTTCTCTCCCCTTCACTCCCAAAAATAGAGGAATTCTCCCCTGCCTCCGGGCTGCTCTGTCGGGCATCCGATCGAATTTCCCCTGAAGAGAATACTCGTTCGGTAGATGTGGGAGAATTCATCGGGACTTCTTTCACCCAATCAGTTTGGGTCGATGCATCCCTTCTTTCCGTTCCCCTATCCTGAAGCAGCTGGTTTTCCTCCCGCAACTGCCGGACCAGTTGCTCGAGCTGGGTGATCCATCTGTCTCGTTCCTTCAACTCCCCTGCATGCTTGTTCTGGCAGTCCTCCAAAATTTGTTGGGTCATCCAGCAATTGGTTTGCCATTCGAGTGCCTCCTCCAAGGCCGCATCGACCTGGTCATTGTTCCTGGAAGTCCCTGCATCTTGTGGGCTCCGGTTTGTCAATTCTCGGAGGGTTTGGGCTGCAACGTCTACTTCTGGGTCACTCTGTTCTTCTTCTACCGAGAGGAGTCACCGTAGACATTTCCTCCTGGGGACTGGTTCTGTCGGCCGAAACTCATCCTCACCGCTAATAAGCGGCGCTCCTTCTTCCTCATGCTCGGGCACTAGGGAATGCCCTCTTTCCTCCGTGTTCTCGGGCACTGGTGACTGCCCTCTTTCCTTTGTGTTTTTGGGCACTGGTGACTGCCCTCTTTCCTCTATGAAATAGGGCAATGCCAATTGCCCGATACTCACTATTTCCTCTATAGGGCATCTCTCATCTTGCCCTGCTTCGGCAATAGCATCGTGTCGCATTTCTTGGCTGCCATCTCCCTCTACGTCGGGGTTCTACCTCTGCGCTTCTGCATGGTGGGCCAGTGCTGATATCAGCCCATGGTGGGCTAAGGCGGATGGTGCCCCCTTCTAGTACCGAGTCGCTTCGTCCTTTAGAGCATTCACCAAGTAGAAGGGCACGTTCAACTTCCTTCCATGCACCAGGTGATTGAGAAACTGCACATGATTAGCATGCAGATGGGTATATTTCTTGGTGCATGTGAAGAATCGAGCAACCTGCTCGAATATCTTCCATAGATTCATGGGGAGGCTATTTTTGGGTAACCCCTCCTTGTCTATCTACACATTCTCCCCTAGCAGTAGCACCTCGACGTATGGCTTCAATAGTCCGCCCTTGTATACACATTCCCCTGTGAGGGGCAATCCAGTCGCCTGTGAGATGAACTCGGGGGTGACTAGAATTTCTACCCCTCACACCTGGGCTACATCGCCCCTCAAGGAGGTAGCGAACTCCTTGGCTGCCTCCATATCCTGGCCCTGACTGACCAGGGTACAGTATTCGAGCCATCCCTCGGCCTCGAACTGTGTCTTCACCGCTCCTCTGATTCCGTCCGTATCACCTGGTTCATTCTTCTTCACTGCGTGATTCTTAGACCTTCCTCCCATGGCGCCTTCCCTTACTACTGCTATTTTTTTCTGTCCTTCCTTCCTCAGGAAGGTGCCTTCTTATAGGGAAGGTGCCTAACCCTAGTAGTTATGGAAGGTGCCATATCATTGGCACGCGGTTCCGGCTATGGGGGGATATGATCTTTATGATGATGGTATCTTTTTCGATACTGCATATTTTATAAATAATTATATAAAAATTTGAATTAACATGCGCGTACCTGATTCGGTGTTTTAGGCATCATGAAGGCCGTTGATTCACTGATTTGTGACATGGGGGAGGGGTATGGTCATCTGGTGCCGCTCATTCGTGTGATGCTTCATTCCGCTCGAGGCATCCGGGAGGCGTGAGTGTTGGTTGTACGTGGAAGGCATTCTTTGGTACCTTCCCCATGTGGAAGGCACTGATGTGGCGCCTTCTCGATGTTGTCGGTGCTCTCTGAATGGATGCACCTTTCGGTGATGGAAGGCGCCTCTGATTGGATGTGTCATCCGGTGGTGGAAGGTGCCTTCTTGATGATGGCACCTTCCTGCTATGGAAGGTGCTCCTGATTGGGTGCACCTTTTCGATGTGGAAGGCACCTCGGTCTGCATGCACCTTCCCGATGTGGAAGGCACCTCTGGCTGGATGCGCCTTCCTGATGTGGAAGGCGCCTTGGTTTTTTTTTTTTTTTTATGGTGCCTTCCAGCCACGGAAGGCGCCTATATATATATATATATATATATATATATATATATATATATATTTTCTTCTTCTTGTGGGGCACCTTCTTTATAAGGAAGGCACCTTATTCTAGTGGGGCACCTTCTTGATGTGGAAGGTGCCTTCTTCTGACTGGGCACCTTCTTTATAAGGAAGGCGCCTTCTTCGAGGTGCCTTCTTTATAAGGAAGGCACCTTCTTCTAGTGGGCACCTTCTTTATAAGGAAGGCACCTTCTTCTTAGGGGCCCTTCTAGATGTGGAAGGTGCCTTCTTCTTGCTGGGTACCTTCTTTATAAGGAAGGCACCTTATTCTTGGAAATCATGTTGCGATTGACTGGGAAAGGGTGATCAAGCCTTCTCAGTCTTGCTTCATGCTGCCTCAGCTTCTACCTACGAGCCGGTGTCGGAATGCTGAGCCGAATCAGGCCTGGTTTCCTAGATACCTATTCCTCGTGTTTTCAGGTCCTCCACCTACAAAAAGCAACCAAAAAAGAAAGAAAATAAAGGTAGTTAGATGCATTCCATGCCTGTTAGGCCCTGGGTTAGGATGCCTATAGCTTGCATGCGGGCGTCGTCCCTGCAAAAACACACTATAAAAAAAAACTACATTAACTAATTTTGGGTGAGCACTTCCATGCCCACCATTTCACCTGTGAGAGTTCGGTCCAGATCTAACAAGATGGGGTCTCCCCCATGCCTATTCTGGATTCTACCTATAATGTTTTGGACGTGTTATAGGGGCGTAGTCGGTGGCCATTGACTGTGAACATGGTGTTGCTGTCATCAATTGTCTTAACGTGCACTACCCCATTCTTGATGAGCTCTACCACCTCATACGGCCCCATCCATCTCTGCATTAATTTGCCTTTCCTCTCCTGGAACCGAGAATCGTACAATAGTACCCATTCCCCTTCTTGGAACTGCTTCAGCTTAATGTGGCTATCATGCCACCACTTTCTTTGCTTCTGTATAATTTTTGTTCTCTGCAAAGCATCTAATCGGATTTCGTCCAGCTGATCTAGCTATCGAATCCTTTGTTTTTGAGCTTCATCCAAGCTCAAGTTCAATTCTGAAGCCGTTCTCAGCGTCTTGATTTCAAATTCGATGGGCATCATCGCATTTTTCCCATAGACCAGTTGGAAAGGTGTAAAGCCTATGGTGGATTTCCACGTGGTGTTATATGCCCAGACTGCCTCCGACAACCGTGTAGCCCAATATTTCCTGTGTTGCTGCACGGTCTTCATCAGGATGTTCTCTATTTCTCTGTTTGTCACTTCCACTTGCCCATTTTCCTGCGGATGGTAGGGCGTAGTTTTATTGTGCCAAACTCTGTATTGCTCCATCAGCTCCTCGATCAACTTGGAGGTAAATTGAGGCCCTTGGTCTGTTGTTATCTCCCTAGGGACCCCAAATCATGTAAAAATATGGGCAAATAAGAAATCGGCAACCGTTCTTTCCTTTGAATCCCTCAATGCCTGAACTTCAACCCATTTGGTAACGTAATCCATACAGACCAAAATAAACCTCCTCCCCATCGAAGGTGGATTAAACGGTCCCACGAAGTCCATGCCCCACTTATCGAAAGGTTCCAGGTGTACCTGAGGCTGGAGGGGCATTTCATCTCGATGGGTTGGTCTGCCCATCCTTTGGCATTCATCACACTTGTTGGCGTACGCAGCCGCATCCTTAAATAGAGTGGGCCAAAAGTACCCAGCCTGTAGGATTTTGTAGGCAGTTCATTTCCCTGCAAAGTGTCCTCCGCATGGTTCATCGTGACATGCTTTGAGTACTTCTGAGAACTCCTGTTCTGCTACGCATCTTCTTATAATTTGGTCACGTCCTATTTTAAATAGGAGGCCATCCATCCATAGGAATGATGCACTTTTCTCTATGACCGCCTGCTTTTCTCGAAAGAGAGAGCAGGTGAGGTCCTTCCGGTGGCCAAGTAATTGGCTATATCTGCATACCACGGGGTTTGCTCACTAATAGTGAACAAATGTTCATCCAAAAATTGGTCTTCCACTGCTTGATGGTCTGCTGGTATCAATCTGGATAGAAAATCTGCCATGACGTTATCCTTGCCTGGTTTGTCGACTATGGTGATGTCGAATTCCTGTAGTAGCAATAGCCATCTGATAATTCTTCCACCAATGGTCGGCTTGCTCATTAGGTATCTGATAGCCGCATGGTCCGTATGGAAAAATACCTTATATCCGGTGATATAGTGGTAGAATTTGTTTATAGCATGGACAACTATGAGGAACTCCTTCTCTATCACCGTGTAGTTGAGCTCTGCTCCTGCCAAGTTTTTACTGACATAATAAATGGCATAAAATTCTTTGCCATATTTTTGTCCGAGGACTGCTCCAATCGCACCGTTGGATGCATCACAGTAGATATGGAATGGTATGGCCCAATTTGGTCCTCTTAAAACTGGTGTAGATATCAGTTTCTCCTTAAGCAATTGGAATGCTTCTTCGTAGTCTTCCATCCAATTGAACTCCACATCCTTAGATAATAGAGTGTGTAGTGGTTTGGCAATTTTGCTAAATTCGATGATAAATCATCGATAGTACCCGGATGATCCAAGAAAACTCCTTACCTCTTTCTACGTTCTAGGGTTGGGTAGGTCCCTGATGACCTCAATCTTCCTTTTATCAACCTTTATTCCTTCTATAGAGAGGTGGTGCCCCAGTACGATGCCTTCTTGCATCATCATAAAGCATTTTTTGTTACTTAGGGACAAATTATTTTTCTTGCTTCTATCGAGCACTCTTTCCAAGTTCGTCATTGCCTCCTCAAAGGTTTCTCCATAGATGGTGAAGTCATCCATGTATACCTCGACCCCATCTCCCATCATGTCTAAGAATATGCTAAGCACCGCCCTTTGAAAGGTGGCAGGTGTGTTGCACAGTCCGAAAGGCAATACCCTATAGGCAAACGTTCCCCATGGGCAGGTGAACATTGTCTTATCCTGATCTTCTTCTCCTATCTGGATCTGGTTGTATCCACTGAATCCATCCAGAAAGGAGAAGTACTTCCTCCTTGAGAGTGTGTCCAAGACCTGATCAATGAACGGGAGTGGGAAGTGGTCTTTCTTGGTTGCTTTGTTCAATGCTCTGTAGTCCACACAGATTCACCACTTCCCATTCTTTTTAGGGACCACCACTAACGGTGATACCCACTCACTATCAAAAATTGGATATATGAATCCGATAGCCAAGAGTTTGTGCAGTTCTTCCTTGACAATGTCTTTCATTGTCGGGTTCATTCTTCTCTATGGCTGTCGGCTTGGAGTTGCCTGATCATCTAGATAAATCCGATGGGTATAGATCTCTGGGCTGATGCCCTGCATATCTGAGTAATCCCATGCAAATGCTTGTTGGTGCCTTACCAGGAGCTCTTCTAATTTTATCAGTTGTGTGGGCGTCAACCTACTGCTGACATTTAACGTTCTTCCTGGCCCAACGTGTATCTGCCGAACGTGGTGATCTTGGGCGCCAGTCAATGGTGATCCAGGTGCGGAGATGGAGGGCTCTCCATGGAGAAACTCCACAATAGCACCATATTCATCTTCTTCTATCAACTCCTCCAATGTCATCATCGGTTGGATCATGGACAGCTCCGGATTTCCATGCTCGATGAACATGGGTTCTCCTACTGAGTCGACAGACTATGCTAGGGGTGAAATGGTCAACCTTTTAACATTTCGCCCATCGGAGATGGTCATCAGCCCATCCCGGTAGCTGATGTAAGCATCAGCTATTGCTAGCCATGGCCTCCCCAAGATGAGCGGGTAACCACCTAGCCTAGTTTTGGATTGCAAGACTAAAAAGTTGGTTGGGTATTCCCATGCGCTGACCATTACTATCACGTCTTCCAACATTCCTTTCGGTGCTACGATCGATCGATCGGCTAGCTACAACACTATCATGGTGGGTTTCAGGTTCATGAGTTGTAGCCTCTGCATGGTCTCCTGAGGCATTACATTGATGGCTGCTCCGAGATCGACCAACGTATTAGACAAGGAATGTCCCTCAATTTTTATAGTCAGCATCGGGCTGCCTGGGTCTGCATACTTCGGATGGCATGTTCTGCCCATCATCAAATCTGCTAGTTTACCCATGACATTGATAGTCTGGGTTGCTCTTCATCCCGGCTTCCTCAGACACATCTCTCTGATTGCCTTGGTATATATTGGAACATCTCGGATTGCTTGAAATAATGGAATTGTCACTGTGAGGTTCTTCAAGCTTGACAAGATGTCAAATTCTGGCTGCGTTACTTTTCTCTGTTCTTGTAGCCGGTTGGGAAATGGAGCCTTCGCTCTCTCAAGTGTTTCTTCCTCCTCTACCAAAGGTGTTTCTTCTACCTCTTCCTCCTCTTCTACCAGTGGAGGTGTTCCTACTCCTAGCTGCCTACCTGACCTAAGCTGAATATTGTACATAGGATACATCTCACCCTCCACGTTGTATGTTGGCTGGTTCACCCTATTATTTGGATTTGCCATCGGTTGTGCGGGTAGCTGCATAGGTCTCACTACTGGCAATGTTGATAAATTCTATTGGGGGTGAGCAGGTGCTACGTTCTATGGAGCCTGATTCCATGCAGTGTGGCCTCTCCACTACTGCCCAGGATATGGATATGGCATCCATGGCTGCTAGTTTGGGAATGCTGCTGGGGGTGCGTTAGACCAGGGTGATGGCCCCCACCACCCCATGTTAGGTGGTTGAGGTGGTCCTTGGTGCATGTATGGCCCTCCCCCATATGGCGGCATTCCGGTTGGCATATTCCCCGTAGGGGGCTGTGGCCAACTCTTTCGATTGCCTATGAAATAGGCATCCATGCTTTCAGCCTCCTCCTGATTACTGGGCAGTTGTGGGCACAATCGAGTTTTATGATTCAGCCTACAAACTATGCATACTCTGACTTTGTTCTCCGGGCATGCATTCTTTGCATGCCTCCCTCTGCATTTTGGATAGAAATAAGCCAATGTTGCGTCATTTTCTTGCTTCTTTTTCTCTAACAACAATGTATCCATCTGCAATGCTAGAGATGAGAGCATTTCACTCTTTAAATCCTCCAGCATGTTACCTATTTCTATCTTTGTGACTAAAGCAGTCACTTTCATGGTTCTGGAGGTGGCCTTGCCTCACCTTCTTGAGTAGTTCCGGCATAGTTTTCGGATGTCTTCCATAGCATGCTGGTAGACATCACCTTCGAAGATCATGTTAAGAGCCTCCAGTGATTCATTGGTAAGTCCTCTCAAAAATATGCTTTTGAGGGACTTATCAGATAGTCTCGCATGAGGAGATCATTGAAGATTAAAGTTGAATCTCTCCCAGTACTCCTCGAGAGACTCATATTCTTTTTGTGTCATGCTCAGGACCTCCTCCCTGGAGTCTCTTGCTCTCCCAAAATCTTGGTATTGCTCTAAAAAGAGCCTCTTCATCTGGTCCCACGTGGCAATGTGTTTGTCTCCCAGACCGATGAACCACCATAGAGCTGCATCGTCTAATGTAGAAGGAAAGAGTTTCAACTTCTACGTATCAGATTTGTAGTCCACAGACCTGCATAAGACATCAAACTTAAATAAAAATAGGTCAGGGTCCTCAGTTGGGTATCCTCTGAAGGTCGGAAGGTGAGCAGGGGATATGTTTTTCATTTTGGCATCTCCTACTCCTTCCTCTATCGAGAAACTAAAGCCAGATGAGACTTCATCATTATCAACCATTTTTTTAGGAAATGTGGTTTCTAATGCAGTGCTTATGGCCTTACGGTCATTTAAGACTTTTTGAGTCAAAGCTCTAAGGTTGTCTGGTGAGATCATCCGATCTTCTACAGCTTTCCACAACAGGGCTTCCTCTAAGGGAGTCCTATTAAACAGGGGATTTATGATGATTCATTCTTCCCCACATTGATGGGATGAGGAGGCACTTTGCACAAAGTGTGGTTCCTCACTCCAATGGATTGTTGGTGGGTCGGGCGAGTCTAATTCAAATTTAGAATGCTCGGTTGACTCTGGTTCTGATGGGTTGGTTCTTATAAACCAACCGTTCGGTCCTCTTCTTCTCGAAGAACTCATACAAGGTCAGATGGAAGGTTTCAGGGTATTGTAAATAATCTAGTTGAGACGCTTCCCCGACAACGGTGCCAAAATGTTGCGGGCCAAACAAGGTTAACTTTTTCCTACTTTTGTCACATGCCCATGCATTTAATTATCAACCCAGGGAGCTTCGTAAACTTGTGAAGGGTCTGAATAAGATTGCTTACAATACCACTTGAGATGAGTCCGCTAATTCTACTATTGGGGGGTGTTTTCAAAATGGTTGTCAATCATTCATGCACTCCTCAATAATTTACGTAAGAAGAAAATAATTAAATCTATGAAAATAAAACATTCACACATTCCTAAAAATGAATCTACTACAAATACTAGAAATAGCAATGTGGTAAATGACCCTATAAAAGCAATAAAATAATCTAGAAAATAGAAGAAAAGTGGGGAAGAAATACTGGCTTGGAGTGGGCCCAGGCTCCAGTAGCTTCCTCCCAGTTGAACACGCGCTTAGAACTCTTAGAACTGTAATATATTTATCAAAGTGTTACAATATCTATCTATCTATATCTCTATATAAATCTATATCAATCTATATCTCTCAGAGCGGTCTACGTGTGTTTATATAACACACCCATAGAACTTCTATTACAAAGAGGTTACAATAGTCGATTCATCCTAGACTAAATTAAGATAGTCTGGTGAATGCAATCGATGTCTGCTTAAAACTGGCATTTGGTTCTAATGGTGGCGTGTTCATTGATTGGTTCATGCTTCGCCTGGCATTGGTAAGATACTTTCATACATTGGTGCGATCTCCAATTTAGCTCTACATGACGTAGAGTTGGAACTGCACCAGCCGTTGCTGTCCACGTCATGCAAATCTGGTCAACGGGTGAAGAACAGAGGTGCCTTCCCTATGAGGAAGGTGCCTAAGTATATCGGGCACCTTCCCTATACGAAAGGTATCTTACTATCATGGCACCTTCCTGGAAGAGGAAGGCGCTTACCTTCTATTGGTGCCTTCCTATGGGAGGAAGGCGCTTGCCTTCTAGTGGCGCCTTCCTTATGGGAGGAAGGTGCTCGCCTTCTGTGAGAGGAAGGCGCTTGTCTTCTAGTGGCACCTTCCTTATGGGAGGAAGGCACTTTGCCTATCATGGTGCCTTCCCGTCGGTGCCTTCCTTATGAGAGGAAGGTGCTTCCTTCCCTTTGGCGCCTTCCTGGAGGAGGAAGGCACTTTTCTTTCCTTGGTGCCTTCCTGGAAGAGGAAGGCGCCTACTTACTCTTGGCGCCTTCCTGGAAGAGGAAGGTGCCTACATTCTCTTGGTGCCTTCCTGGAAGAGGAAGGTGCCTACTTTCTCTTGGCGCCTTCCTGGAAGAGGAAGGTGCCTATGTTCTGCATTGATCCCCAAAGAAACAAAGTGCCGGGTCCATCAAAAAGACCTCGACTGATCCAAATCTAACTAAACCAACTGCAATTCCACAAAACACACTGAAAACACACAAATTAGATAACACGCATAATTTCATCAAATATCTATATAATCATTTATAAAAGTATGCAATCCTTATTATACAACCGCATAATGATCAAGAAAATGTGTACAAAATATGAGCATTTCTGGTGCTCATTAGGGCTCATCTATAAGTATCATATCAACAATAGCCTTACATCACCTACACCTCCCTCCAGCACATTTCACCACACCTTCCCTAGACGTATGTGCTTTTGATGGTTCCATGAGACCTACCATAGAATTCGTAGTTCTTCCCATTTGCGTAGGCATCCGTACGATCCCTATCCTCTTCCACATCATTCAAGGAGAAATGCAATAAAATATTCTCCTTGGTCACCCTTGGATCAAATACATGCAGTGTGTCCTATCCAAATTGCATCATTTCCTCAAGTATGTCCACAATGGACTTTTTCATTGTGTCCCAGTTGATGGAGACCCCTTCAAGTTTTGTAATGTTGCAGACCTTCCCCCTATGCCTTCATTCTCATATTCCCAATTGTTCCTTATATCTTCTCACCAATTAGTAGGAGCATAGGTATCCTCTCCAATTTCCACCCCAACACCCTAGTGTTCATCAAAAACACAAGCCTTGATATCTGCACCATTAGCATCATCTTCTAGGGGACCTAAAACTGATACTATGCCTTCCCCACTGCTATTCTCATGGCCTCCACAATCCTCTCAACCTCTACCATTCCAATTTCTGCCCACGGTGTCACAATCACCATTGCCACCTATCATACAACTGACTACATTACCTCCTTCACCCTTGCATATGGAATCCCCTATCCTTCCTACACCATAGACACCACCTCTTCCCTTCTGACCAAAACCTAAGACATTCACATCTCCATGCATACCGACACATTCACCGATGCCATCCCCTATGCAGAACAAACAACCTATTCAACCCACAATAACTAAACATCATGAACACAAACAACCAATACCTAGATTGGATGAACCTTCACACCCTTCAGCTACCACCATTAGGGAATCCTAACTTTCTCCTTCCTTGTCTGACTTGGATACGCCACCCCAGTCACCAGAGCGTGCCACACCATGCATATCCATATTCATGAAAAACAATGGTTTAGGAGATTATAACGTATGTGACACCCATGTATGTGACACCCCTATCCAATCTACCCAATATTTTTATCATCCCTTAGCCTCGGTGTTGAATATTGGAACCGTCATACAGTTAGAAAGTCTCGAAAACCACACCAACTTTGTGTATGCAGGAGTAGACTCTTCAATACCCTCACCAACTCCTTCACCAACACAATCTAGCTCTGGCGATGCAATTACACACATAGCCAACCCTTAATTTACCTTGTTCTACCTACAACACTTACATTGGCATGGGTTTGGGTTAGGTCATTATGAGCAAGGGTTGTGTACACACATTAACCCTCGTGTCCGATAACCTACCGATAAAACCAGTCTAGGTTATCGCCCAACCGTCGTCTATACATTAGAAGATGAGATCCAAGATATATCCTTGCACCCTCATCCATGCCCAACACACACCTTGGAAGAATACATTGACATGTAAATGCTATAAGACATGCCTTAATCCATATCAACCATCACCATCCCCCATGACTTCTTTCAAAAATCTTCTAAGCCCAATACCTCCTTGTTCTGTGATGTTTAGAGATTGGCAGAACACTTTGATACCTTATCCTTGGCTACACCACCAATAGAGTTGGATGCACTCTCGTATGATCCACTACCTATAGAGCTAGACCCAATGCTGCCTGACCCACCATTGATACACCTGCCCGTATTCCCACCTATACATAGACAGTTACAAAGAGCAGCCTCTCGTCCTCGTTCACCACTAGTCATCCTGTGGTCTCCCTTGAGCCTCTTAGGATGTGCACAACCTATCCAACCTCCATCACCAGATTCTACCTGAAGTAGGGAAAAATGGTGCACCAAATTATGTGGAAAAATACATGCGTATCTACCCCATCTCGCTCATGAGCATAAAAAAGGAAGCATGCATGTGAAAAGGAAAGAATACCAAACAAAAGGAAATGAATCAAAGCAAGTCTCTTCTCATTAATTTTTTGGATCAGATCCAAGGTTACATAGCAGTCCCCTTGAGGGCTCAAAATTTGATACAATTGTTACAATATTGGGTTCCCAAAGACCAAGTCTTTCATGGAATCAGGGTGCACATCCAATGTTTCTCCGCATACCCACAATCGAGGTGGGCGAGCCAATGCCACCGCTGCTTGTATCTAGGTTCTCTGATGTCTGATATTGCTTCCCAAAGCCTTCTTAGGACCTGCACCTGCACACAAGGAAGCAAAAAGGGGTCAAATAGCAAGGGTGTATGGTGAAAACATGCAATCCCCACAGGGGCAAAATGGCATATGAATTAAAAGTGCATCAAATGATATCCAAATGACTTGAAAATTTGCAGAGATGTTAAAGAGGATGTTTTGGGAGGATATCACCCAAAAAAGATCAGAAATTGCATCCGTAGACCCCTCGATTTAGCGTCGCCCACCTACAACCTACGAAAAGGAAGACAACAAAATATCAAACCTGCACTTATCCAAAACTCATGAAATTTGGTCAGTATGCATAAATTGGCATTTCAAGACAACCCATATGATCATATTTTCAAATTGGATCCCGGATCCACCTGCATCAAACTGGGGTGCCTGGATGGGCCCTACGAGCCTACGAAAACTTAAAAATAGCATAACTCCTTCATTTTAACTCCAAATGACCTGAAATTTGAACTGTAGCATCATGGAATAATGTAGAAAATAACTAATTAAAAAAAGTAAAGAAATTTCTTAATAATTTACCCTCGTCCCGGGGGGGCGATGGTGACTACAACTATTTTGGGGGCACCCTAGGAGGGGATACCCACCAAATCTAGCCAATTTTTGTTACCAAACCACTAGAAGATGTTCCTAAACAACCTAAGGTGTGTTTTCATCGAATTTGGTGAAGAAATTCACCCGGATGGAAAAGTTACGCTCGGATTACCTTCTTGAAGTCACCCGGTAACCTCCTTGGCAAAAGGGAGATTACGAGGGCAAAAAGGTGCAATAAGGTGAGGGGAAATCTCGGAAGCACTCCATTGCATATCCTAGAACTCCTCTCTATATGTGTGTCTAAATTTTGTGTGGAAATTGCATCCACTTTATAGCCCAAAGGGGCTCAAGTGCAAAAAGGCATGCAAGGGCATGCATGGCAAGAGGTGCCATTTGTCAAAAAGGAGGCATGCATTGGATGGGGAAGAGAATCTCCATTATTGGCCTCCATAATGATGTGTGTCATGAGGATTCAGTGTCCTCTACCCCGCATGCTCTGTTTGGTGGGTTAAATGGCAGTTTTTGGGTGCCATTTGGCCCATATTTGACTTTTTATGGGTCAAACTTGCTCACCGTCCCACCCTGGGACGAGGGCTCACCACCATCCCAGGGTGGGATGGTGGGAATCTACCACCATCCCAGGGTGGGACGGTGGTGAAATTTGGGCCAAAACTACCCAAAATTGGGTCAGTAGCCTCCAAAAAGCCTTTTGGAGTGGCTAGAGCCACTGTGAGCCTCCTGAGGGCTGCCAAAGGAGCTGAATGATGTCAATTTGATCATGTTTATTGATGCCTAATTGGATTGACCATATTTTAGTGTCTACAGATGCCCCTTTTTGAGATGTATTATGTGCAGCATAATGTTGAGCAAAAATAGATGACTAAAATGTTGAATGATTAAGGTTACTCGATAACCTAACCAACTTTAGATGCCCCAATCATGGAAAGGGCATGTGTTCTTGAATCCTTGCTTCTGACTCGGTAAAGACATTGGTCTTGGTTTCTCTTCAGCTTCTAGGTATGCTCAAGGGACTTATAACCCTAGGCGTTTAGAGAAAACCAAGTATTTTGGTAACTTTTGAGGTTACCAACATGCAGGTTCATCTGCACTGTTATGTGCTTAATTGAGATATTTGCTTGTTTTCTGCCCCAAGCAGGGGCATGATTGTCTTTGTCAAAGATTCATTGGATGAACGCAACTTGCATGATTGAGTGTTTAATTGTTGATTTTTTATTATGAATTTGTTAAGCATGACTACCCCCTCAAGCGATGAGTCGATGAGGGAATGACCAGTGAGAAAAGCGATGAGTCACTTGACCCAGATGACATTTGTTAAGGTTGCCTTCAGTTGTTCTCATTGAAAAATGGCACAGTTTTGAAAGGATTTGGATGATGCTATGGAGATTTCATGGAAGCAAAGAGTTGAAAACCTCCTTCCCGTGGGGCGGTCTAGCCATAATGGCCTTCTTGGGGAGTGAAGTAGTAACTTGTCCATGCATCCATGAGAAGTTTGCATTCCATCTTGACCCTGAATGAATTCCATCATATTTGACTTGTTTTAATGGGTGTTGAACCCTTTTCTTTGGTGTTTGTGTTATTTTTGCTATTTTTGATTAATATATATGTATATGCATTTGACCCATGGGCTTATTGGATGCCATTAGGGCATTTTGAGTAACCAAAGGGTTTATGGATACCTTTGGGGCTTTTTGGGATTGACCAAAGGGTTTAGGGATACCTTTGGGGCTTTTTGGGTTGACCAAAGGGTTTATGGATACCTTTGGGGCTTTTTGGGTTGACCAAAGGGTTTATGGATACCTTTGGGGCTTTTTGGGGTGACCAAAGGGTTTATGGATACCTTTGGGGCTTTTTGGGATTGACCAAAGGGTTTATGGATACCTTTGGGGCTTTTTGGGGGTGACCAAAGGGTTTATGGATACCTTTGGGGCTTTTTGGGGTGACCAAAGGGTTGATGGATACCTTTGGGGCTTTTTGGGGTGACCAAAGGGTTGATGGATACCTTTGGGGCTTTTTGAAATTGATTGCTTAACTGTTTGATCGATGATTAGGGGAGGTATGGTACCAATAATGCCCTAGTTGATGCTTGAAAATATTTGTGTGATGTGCAATTGTGCGATTGTGGACCATTAGGTGCATTAGGTGTTATGATGCATTAATGGATGCATGTGTTGTGCTATGATGTCATTTGATGATATGCAATATTTTTATTTGATCTATGATATGACGATGGATGTCTATCATGTATGCATATGTTTTAATGTGATTTGATTTGATTTTGTACATGTATGGATGTATGATGAGATGGATGACTATATGTCATATTATGCTAGTACCATAGACGATATAGAATGCATCAATTCATGTGTAATGTTGTCTTGAGACTATATAATGGATTTGTGAATAATGTAATTAAAATGAATGTGGTGAAGTGATATGATGTTTAGAAGATGTTCATGAGGTTTCCATGAAACTCAAACACTCTAGTAAATTGATCAAAAGTTGTATACTAACTGTGCAAGACTTTTTAACAAGGTATGAATATGTTAGGATGACCAAGATACTCAATATCCCTATGTGTGCAAGTGAGTTCATTCCTGCGAGATGCATAAAGATACCGCCATTGACAAGTAGGCTATCCACCAAACCTGTAATGAGGATCACTCTATGAATGCCACAATCCAAAGTTCTGTACTCAGTTGGATTAGACCACTAGGTAGTATAGGTGACCAAAAGCTAGCTCATCCACATGCAAACATTGGTCTATACACACGCAAAGCTAATGTGATAGACATATCATCATGCGTTTAGGATACCACCATTGACAAGTAGGCTATCCACCAAACCTGTAATGAGGATCACCTAAATGGTTTTTCAAATGCTGAGAATTCCAAGGATTCAAGCTCAGGTGTCTTTTGGTTATTCAATTGGATTGGGATTATTTGTTTATTTTGAGTTTTTTCTTTTTTCTCTTGAGCAAGGGGTTTGAGTAGTGGTGATAACCACTATTATTTTTTATTGTTGCTTTTTGAGGATTTTGATTTCAAAGTTGAACTTGTGGGATTTTTGGCTTGTGGATGGCATTGATCCTTTAGGCCTTGGGGATGACTACCCATCCTTCTCAGGGGCGTGTAGTACGAATCCTTATGACTTTAGGGATCAAAGGTGTTTGGAAATGTTGATGGGAAGCTTTTGGGATTTTGCTTTGGAATGGTGTTGATCTTTTAGGCCTTGGGGATGACTACCCATCCTTCGTAGGGACGTGTAGTATGAATCCTTATGACTTTAGGGATCAAGGGTGTTTGGAAATTTTGATAGTGGTGAAAACCACTATTTATTTTGGGGAATTGGGTGGGGAAGAGCTTGTCCTTTTGCCAATTCTCAGCATTCTTGAACCATTCGCACAGGGGGATGAGCAGGATAAACTTTTCACTCAAGGTACCCTAGACCACTTTGTGGGTTTCATATTTCCTTTCATAAACTTGGATTTATTAGTGTGAAATGTGTTGGGATTTGATGTATATGAGGCACGATCTCAGCAAGACTCTACCTCCTAAAAATCTCACTAGCCTTCTACAAAATCTGAGAAGAAACTAGATATGGCTAAGTGACCGAAAACCTTAATGACATTCTAAAAACAAATGACTAAGTGGAGGGAATGGACACGACCATGGAAATGTATGAAATGTAGATGGAAATGATAAGTAACTATGGAATGAGCTGAGTGATAACCTTGACACCATTGATTGTGCATTATACTTAGTGTACTATTTTAATGCTAGACATGTATGAGCCACTCTAAAAATGCAAAGTGCCAATGATGATTATGCCAAATGCAAATGATAATGCAATGGTATGCAACTTGATGGGAATGCAATATTTTTTTGAAATTTTGATGATGTTTTTTTTTTTTTTTGAAATTTTGATTGATATATATGTATGAAAGTGCAATGCGATGCAATGTTTTTGTATTTTGATGTTTTGATGATGTTTTTGAATTTTTGATTGATATGTATATACATGTGACCAACGGGCTTATTTGGGGGCCATTGGGGCATTTAGGGTTGACCTAGATGATCGTAGATAGCCTAGGAGCATTTTTACTTGACCTAGATGGTGAAAACCCGCTAGGAGCCTTTTGGGTGACCTAGGCATTCAACGACACTTAAAAAGTGTCTACGACTACCTAGGGGTATTTGGTTATGACCAAAGGGCTTAGGGATGCCTTTGGGGCTTTTAGGGTTGACCTAGATGATCATAGATAGTCTAGGAGCATTTTTACTTGACCTAGATGGTGAGAACCCGCTAGGAGCCTTTTGGGTGACCTAGACGTGCGATGACACTTAAAAAGTGTCTACGACTGCCTAGGGGCATTTGGCTATGACCAAAGGGCTTATGGATGCCTTTGGGGATTTTAGGGTTGACCTAGATGATCGTAGATAGTCCAGGAGCATTTTTACTTGACCTAGATGGTGAGAACCCGCTAGGAGCCTTTTGGGTGACCTAGACTGCGACGACACTTAAAAAGTGTCTACGACTACCTAGGAGTATTCTAGGTTGACCAAGCAGGATGTAGATACCCTTGGAGCATTTTAGGGTGACCTAGATGGTCATAGACTGCCTAGGAGAATTCTAGGTTGACCAAGCGGTATGTAGATACCCTTGGAGCATTTTGGGGTGACCTAGATGGTTCTAGACCACCTAGGGAGCTTTTAGGTTGACCAAGTGGTATGTAGATACCCTTGGAGCATTTTGTAACTTTGATTATTTTGTGCTTTTAGGAGGAAGGTGTAATACCTTGTGTACCCCCAGTATGCAAGATATTTTTGTGTTTTAATATTTTGCAATGTTTTTGGATTTTATTGCTTTTTGATTTGTTTGAAATTTTAATGTTTTAAATTTTTTTGAAATTTTGATTATTTTGTGAGGGGAAGGCATGATACCTTAGGCACCCCCAGTGTGTACTATGATTGATGCAATGTTATTGGCTTGGCTAGGAGGAGCAATAGGAATTGACTCCCCCTATTTTGGCAAGGAATTTTGGGTAATGCCAATGTCTCTATGGGGTGAAAGGAGTGACCCACTCATGGATAAAGCTCCCTCATCAATAAGATCTTGGACCCTGTGTCTAAACATATGACAATTGCTAATGGCATACCCTCTCATCCGATGATAGAGGCAATAATGATCCTCCCTATATTGTTTAGGTTTGGGCCCATTTGGATTGAACGGGCGTATGTATGGCAATACGATTGCCTGTGTATCTTGCATATTGTGGAATATGGTTGACATAGGCTCAGATAATGGAGTCCAGGTACGACGTTGATGCCTTAAACAAGGCAAACTCAACTGACTCATTTTATGAGGTGATGAGGTTGTATGTGTCTCAATCACCTATTTAGGTTGCTCTTCTTGACTACCATCTATAGGTAACAGATGTTGCACTATGTCAATTTGTTGGTTGTTGATTTGAAGATCATTCTTGTCAAACATATCCTGTACCAGGTTTTTGAATTTAAAGCACCTATGCACATCATGCCCCTTCTGCCTATGGTATTTGTAGTATAGGTCTTTGCGATATCCATAGGGCTTAGGTGCATAGGGGTCGACAAGTCGACTCTCAGGTAAAGTAATTGCCTTTGCCGTGTAGAGTCGCTCAAATAGAGAGTCCTTGGACTCATTAATGGGCATAAATTATCGCTTAGGGTGACGTTGTTGGTTTAGCCCTTGATTTATTTGAGACTTAACATTGGACTGTGTGGGAGTGGGTTGGTCCTGACAATCAAGGGGTTGAGGTTTTGGATGACTCAACCGTAACTCAATGCTTGTGAGCCGATCCATGATCTATTGTAAATCATTCTGTTGGTGACTCACTTGTAACTCCACATCGGCTAGCCTATCCAAGATATGTTGTGGTACTAGTGGAGGTGATGACTGGATGACAGTTGAAGAACCTGGATTGAAATTGATATGTGGTGGAGGTGAACTAGGTGTGGGAGCTAGGAGATAGTTGATCGAGGGTGGATAAAAAGTCCCTAATGTCCGAGCAGATGTGGATGCTTCATGATGATTGGAGCTGGCGATTATATCCACATGTTCTTGTTCTTGATTTGGCTCATGCTCATGTTCCAACTCAGAGTTTTCAACTATGGTAGTTGGGTTACCCCCACTTTGGTCTAGGGGGTACATCGGCTCTTGATCTTGTGGAGATGTTGAGTGAGATGGAGTAGGTGTGACCGAATCCATCAATGGTATCTCCTGTGGTGTGGATGGGATTTTGGGTGGAGTCGCAAGTTGCATAGATGGATTCAGAGGACTTTGGTTCTCTGTCATCACATTGATCATTCCCACAAACTCATGAGAAGATGCATTTGCATTTGAACAAGTTATGGCTGCCTCATCAACTTGTCCAAGATGATCTGCTTGGCCTCCATGTTCGGAGGGTGCATCAAGAATGCTATCAATGGGTGGAAACTTGGTAGGGGGACTACCTAGATTTTTGATCGACTCGATGATAGGTGTGAATGCAGCATTGGGTACTATGCACTCATCGAGTTCTAGGTAGGTCAATTGAATTGTGTCCTCAACTATGGTGGGTGAATATGGTATGATATGATTTGATTCATCCGTATCAACAAGGGGTTCTTCCTCCTTTTTGGTAGGAGTGATAATATCTTCTATAGGTGTATTGATGACAGCTATGGGAGCTTCTACAGTTGGCTCTTCTGATCCTTCCTTGCTTGAAAAGATAGAGGATGGTACTAGCGGTGGTGGTGAAGGTAACTTCATGACTAACCATGGGGTTGCATCTAGACTCTGGATAAAGTCATTGGGTTTAATATCCAAATGCTTGGGTGACACTATAGGCCTTTGTGGATGATCCACCTACTTATAATACTTGAAGGGGTCTGGGTCAGCATTGATCACATGTACCTTACCTTCATCAATGTATTTAATGCATTGATGCACTATAGATGGAACACATTCCATATCTCTTATCCATGGTCTTCCAAGCAGTATGTTGTACTTGTCTTTCACCCTCCAAGATGTAGAACAACGTAGGCACAATATTTTGTCCAACTTCAACAAGTAGGATTATTGTACCCATAGTGGAGGATAAAGCATCATTAAATGCTTGTAATGTGAACTTGGAAGGTGCAATGCGCGAGGATGGAAGGTTGAGATGCTTTAGTGAAGTTGTGGTAATAATGTTTATCGAGGAACCTGTGTCAACCAATACTCGCTTATAGGGGACCCTATTGATACTCGTGATGATATGCAAAGTAGGATCTGGTGAATTGGTAGGCATGGGTTTGACCTCATGATTTTGAAAGGATATAGCAGGCTTCTTGTACATTTGTATGTATTCCATAAAGTTGGTGAAAGCATCAGAGTCATGATGTTGTACCTCAATGGAATCCAAGACCCTCATGAAAGGTTCCCAATATTTGGAGGACTATAGTAGAAGCTCGCTCATGGTCACTTTTGCTGATGGTGCATGCGAACTTCGCACAGGCCTACTCTGGGTTGCTAACACTTGTTGGATGGGAGTTCTAGGTGGTGAAGACCACGATGTAGAGGGAGTGTAGACCTCCCTGCTAGGCCCTTTGGAAGGCTGATTATATCTGGTTTGTGATTGGAATCGGTGTTGGCTAACCGAATAATCCACTTGATCATGTGGGTAACCCATTGATGTTCTCTTGGTAGAGGTACTTTGGTGGTCGGGTCTTCTATGTGAGGAGTGGACCTCACGATGACTTTTAGGGTGTCGTGCAGGGATGATGAGATCCTCGGGAGAATAGCGAAGGTGACTACTATCAGGGCTCCATGCAGGAGTGAGGAGATCCTCATACCTATAATGATGGTGCTCAGGGCCTCTCCTAAATTTTTCTACTTCACTAGCTCGTGATCGAGCTCGGCCATGCATAGTTGTCATAATGTGTTGACTAGGCAAACCTTGAAGGAAACCCACACTAGAGAAAATTTTGACTTCCAAAAAAGGCTATAAGTGTTATATATCAAAATGATCAGTGCGACGAGCTGATCATAATGGGCTAGGTCTCCAAAATTTGATTTTTGGGTCAAAATTTTGTATTTTTGGAATATTTGGCTAACCGGGGCCTGTGGGGAAATGCCCACTTTTAGGATTTTTGGGAAATTTTGAACCGTGAAGAGTTAGGACTCAAAATTTCTAGGAGAGGTGCCCTAGGGGCTAACTAAGACAACAAAACAAATTTGGCAATTTTTGGAGTTGTCTAGCCCACTTTATGACTATTTTAGTGCAGTTTTTCGCTATTTTCGGGGTCAAAAATAGAGTAAAAATAAAACCAAAATAACTTTTTCGTTATAGCTCCATTTTGCACGATTCTTGAAGCATTGGATGCAGAATAAAAAAGTAGATTTTTAATTTTTTTTTTAAACCCTATTTTTTGAAAAATTAGGGTTAGGGTTTTGTCCCAGATAACAAAGAAACACACAAAGCATACAATATGATTATCTTTTTACTGATTAAATGTGTGTCCTAAACTGGTTTCAGTGTGTTTAGATTTGTTGTTGTTATTTGCTCTTGTTGTGGAATTAGAATGAGGGAACTCAACCAAAGTGGTGACTAGGGACACTAGTGCCAAACATGATTTCTCAAAAGAGTCTAGGGTACACCGCTTAAATCCTAGTGGGGGGTTCGCCTAGCTCTTCCACTCTGAAACAATGTTTCCAACAGTGGGAGGCAGTTTGAACATTAGTGACCTATTCCATATTGAGAGAGTGCCCTATTCTATCTAAGGAATATATGGGCAAGTTGGTGGAAGGAGGTGAAATCCAACGTCACCAGTCTGAATTGGGGGTTGGTGATGAAATCCAACCTTACCAATGTTATAGTGGAACGTGCAAGTGTGTGTGGTTCCTTTTAATCCAAAGAAAGTAAGCAAAGAAGCATTCAATGATCATTCACTAAATGCATGCAATAGGTGTGTTTTAATTTCAAAAATCTAGGATAAAAGGAACCTACAAATGTCACTTATAGATGCAAGCCCTAAATGCTAACCTACCCATTGGGTAAGCCACAAGCAATCAAGCCACAAAGATGCATTGCTACTTCAAATTTCTTTTGAATTTTCTTCTTCCTTTTGCTATGTGATGTTATAAGAAAAGAAAAAATGTAACTTTTAACCTTTCTATGCAAGCAAGTGAAGCAAGAAAACTGATTTTTGATAGTCTCTAAAAATGTAGCAGAAAAACAGAGGTTTTAGGCACTTACTTTGTCCATTTTGAGCTCTCCAAATTCTGAATTTTTGGGCAGAAATCTCTCTATTTCACCACCGCTCCAGGGTGGGGTGAGTAGAAGCCTCACCACCATCCTAGGGTGTGCCAGATAAAGCCTCTGCCACCGTTCCAGGGTGGGGAGGGGAGCACCTGCAACACAAAAAGGGCAAAAAATGCAAGAAAGAGGTCAAATTTTCACCCAAATCAAAAGGGACAAGGGTCCCACCATGATCACCACTGAATTAGGGAAAAATGGTGCACCAAATTATGTGAAAAAATATGTGTATCTACCCCATCTCGCTCATGAGCATCAAAAAGGAAGCATGCATGTGAAAAGGAAAGAATACCAAACAAAAGGAAATGAATCAAAGCAAGTCTCTTCTCATTAATTTGTTGGATCAGATCCAAGGTTACATAGTAGTCCCCTTGAGGGCTCAAAATGTGATACAATTTTTACAATATTGGGTGCCCAAAGACCAAGTCTTTCATGAAATCAAGGTGCACATCCAATGTTTCTCCGCGTACCCACAATCGAGGTGGGCGATCCAATGCCACCGCTGCTTGTATCTAGGTTCTATGATGTCTGATATTGCTTCCCAAAGCCTTCTGAGGACCTGCACCTACACACAAGGAAGCAAAAATGGGTCAAATAGCAAGGGTGTATGGTGAAAACATGCAATCCCCATAGGGGCAAAATGGCATATGAATTAAAAGTGCATCAAATGATATCCAAATGACTTGAAAATTTTTAGAGATGTTAAATAGGATGTTTTGGGAGGATATCACCCAAAAAATATTAGAAATTGCATCCGTAGACCCCTCGATTTAGCATCGCCCGCCTACAACCTACGAAAAGGAAGACAACAAAATATCAAACTTGCACTTATCCAAAACTCATGAAATTTGTTCAGTATGCATAAATTGACATTTCAAGACAACCCATATGATCATATTTTCAAATTGGATCCCGGATCCACCTGCATCAAACTAGGGTGCCCGGATGGGCCCTACGAGCCTATGGAAACTTAAAAATAGCATAACTCCTTCATTTTAACTCCAAATGACCTGAAATTTTAACTGTAGCATCATGGAATAATTTAGAAAATAAATAATTAAAAATAGTAAAGAAATTTCTTAATAATTTACCCTCATCCCGGGGGCGATGGTGACTACAACTATTTGGGGGGCACCCTAGGAGGGGATACCCACCAAATCTGGCCACTTTTTGTTACCAAACCACTATAATATGTTCCTAAACAACCTAAGGTGTGTTTTCATCAAATTTGGTGAAGAAATTCACCCAGATGGAAAAGTTACGCTCGGATTACCTTCTTGAAGTCACCCGGTAACCTCCTTGGCAAAAGGGAGATTACGAGGGCAAAAAGGTGCAATAAGGTGAGGGGAAATCTTGGAAGCACTCCATTGCATATCCTAGAACTCCTATCCCTATGTGTGTCTAACTTTTGTGTGGAAATTGCATCCACTTTATAGCCCAAAGGGGCTCAAGTGCAAAAAGGCATGCAAGGGCATGCATGGCAGGAGGTGCCATTTGTCAAAAAGGAGGCATGCATTGGATGGGGAAGAGAATATCCATTTTGGGCCTCCATAATGATGTGTGTCATGAGGATTCAATGTCCTCTTCCCCGCATGCTCTATTTGGCAGGTTAAATGGCAGTTTTTGGGTGCCATTTGGCCCAGATTTGACTTTTTATGGGTCAAACTTGCTCACCGTCCCACCCTAGGATGAGGGCTCACCACCATCCTAGGGTGGGATGGTGGGAATCTACCACCATCCCAGGGTGGGATGGTGGTGAAATTTGGGCCAAAACCTCCCAAAATTGGGTCAGTAGCCTCCAAAAACCTTTTCGGAGTGGCTAGAACCACTGTGAGCCTCCTGAGGGCTGCCAAAGGAGTTGAATGATGTCAATTTGATCATGTTTATTGATGCCTAATTGGATTGACCATATTTTAGTGTCTACACTACCCCATATACTTCACCTACAACATCTATTAACATGGTTGAGGTAGATTTACGTTCTCCCCTCTGTTATAGCTACTAGCAGATTCGAGATGATACCCCAAACCCAAAATTTATCGATCTCACACACATCTCACACATACTAGCACCTGGAGACTTTCTTCTCTCTCCTCACATCTTGTGGGTAGCAAATGCCCCTTCCTCATCCATGTCACTCCAAACCCCTTAGGTCCATCACATAGGCATTTAAATAGATGATGAATTTGAGTTTAGTGAGGCCATCAACAACTTCAATCTCATTCATGTCCCTAAACAGTTGCATGATGGATCTTGTATGCTCATCGAGGACACAATCGATGTAGACATCGATGATGATCTAGAAAATCCACACGTACTCAAATTAACCTCTAGCATCTCACCTAAGGAGTGCATTACTTTCATGAACTTTCTACACAAGCATATAAAAGCGTTTTCATGGTCTTACAAAGACATGTTAGGACTTGACCCTGCCGTAGTAGTGCATAATATCATACTAGATTCTAATGCCAAACCAATGAGACAAAAGTTGTGATGCATGCATCCAACTATCACATTGATAGTAAAATCCAAGCTCCAAAAGATCCTATACATTGATTTCATAATACCCATCAACTATCTCGAGTGGGTATCCAGCATGGTCCCTATCCCCAAACCATCTGGTGATGTTCGTGTTTGCATAGACTTTCACAACCTAAAAAAAGCTTGTCCCAAGGATAATTTTCCTTTACCCAACATTGATTCGTTTGTTGACTCCATCATAGGTCATGAGATGATTTCCCTCATGGATGGATTTTTTGGATATAATCAAATAAGGATCAACCCAGCCAATCAACACAAAACTTCCTTCACAACATCCTAGGGTATTTTTTGCTACAAGGTAATGCCCTTTGGCTTTACAAATTCTAGGGCAACCTATCAATGAGCCATGACCTACATATTTCATGACATAATGCAAAAAAAATTTGAGGACTATGTAGATGACCTCATAGCCAAATCAAAGAAATGTGTCGATCATCTCGAAGATCTCTGTTAGATTTTTGATTGACTACTAGAACACAACATGTGCCTCAATCCAAAAAAAGTGCATGTTCGATGTTACATTAGGAAAAATACTAGGACTCATTGTCTACCAACAAGGCATTGAAGTAGATCCTAATAAAGTGAAATCCATCATCGAGATGCATCCTCCTACCACCTTAAAGCAATTACGCTGCCTCTAGGGCAAGATTACCTCTATTCACAGATTTATAGCACAATTATCAGATAAATGCCAGCCATTTAATCATCTCTTACAAAAATAAGTACACTTTAAATGGGATGAAAACTATCAAGCTGCATTCGACGCTATCAAAAATTACCTCATGTCATCGCCGGTCATGTCACCGCTGCACCCACAATTACCATTGACTCTATACATCTCAGCCATAGATCTTGTGCTAGGTACACTCCTAGCTGAAAATAATGCTCTCGACAAAGAGTAGGCTATCTACTACATCAGTTGCACACTAGTTAGTTAAGAAATGAGATGCGGGTACATGGAGAAGCTATGCCTAGCAGTAGTATTTGCCACCCAAAAGCTAATACACTATATGTTAAACCACACAACTTCTGTCATCGCCTGAGACAATCCCCTTTTGGTACATGATGAACAAAAGTTATCACAACTCATGCATAGCCAAATGGATTATGCTCCTAACTGAGTTCAACCTAGAATTCGTATCTCAAAAATCTATCAAAGGGTAATTCATTGCCAACCAACTGGATGAAGCCCCTATAACTGACAACCAACCCATACTTATCCAACTCCATGATGATTCCATATTTGACATAACCAAATATGAGGAGTACGTCAAACCAAAATTTATGGCTGACCTTACCATGTTCTTTGATGGTTCTAGGTGTCTCCACACTGGGGGTGTAGGCATTGTTTTCTTTATACCTAAAGGAGAACCACTCCCATTTTCATTTAAACTTTATTTTCCTTGTACCAATAACAATGTAGAGTATGAATCCCTAATCCTAGTACTGAAAACAAGCACACACTATGCACATCAAATGCCTCCACATCATAGGCGATTCACTTTTGATTGTCAATCAAGTGCAAGAACTTTGGCTATGCAATTGCCTAGTTCTCTAGAAATACAAGAAGATCACCCAACAAATTCTATCCCAATTTGAATGGTATTACCTCGAAGCTGCACCGTACTCATCAAATCATTTTACAAACACCATGGCCTCCTTAGGATCCCTTATCCCAAAAACTCCAATGTCCAACACAACATCTATATCCATTCATACACTTAACAGTATTCTATATCACCCAAACATCCCATAGATGATGGTGGTGTATATGTGGTAAACACCAAACCTCACGACCCATGGTTCTCACAGATCAAGGAATACATAAAACTAGGTTCCACCATGTGATTTGTCCCACACCCAATGTTGAATATTTAAACAAAGAGTGATCTGCTACACCTTGCTGGGGACATCCTTTACCACTGCATCTATGATGACATACTCTTGTATTACCTAGAACCACAAGAATCATAATGGGTTGTACAAGAAACCCATGATGACAATTGTGATGGCCATTTCATTGGCATGGTGATTACCAAACACATTCTCCATATGGGCTACTACTAGCCTAAAATGGATCAAGACTATTGTGAGTATGTCAAACATTACATCAAATGCAAAGAACATACCAACTTAACACATTTACCATCCCAAGCACTTCAACCAATCCAGTCCATGTGGCCCTTCTCCCAATGGGGCCTGGATATAATTGGAAAAATTACACTTGCATCCTCTAGCAATCATAAATTTATCATTATAGCAACAAAATATTTTACAAAGTGGGTCGAAGCCATCCCACTGGTCCAGACTATAGGAGCCAAAATTGCAACATTCATCATGGAGCATATCATATGCCGCTTTGGAATTCCCTCCTAAATTATTTCAAAAAATGGGAAATATTTCAAAAACAAGACTGTTCGAGCCCTATGCAATAGATTTCACATACATCATAGCTTTTTGACCCCATATTACCCTCAAGAAAATGGCTAAGCTGAAGCCACTAACAAAACCATATATTTTATTCTTCGTAAAACTATAGAAAAATCTCATCGAGATTGGCATAATCAAATACCTTGTAATGTCCCTAGGCAGTCAGTGTGCAGAACAGTTTAGCCTACTCACGGGTTCCCGTAAGCTAGGGAAAATTGCAGGGGAGCCTAACTGGAGTTCTGGGAGTGGATAATTGAGTGAAATGGGTATTCGAATCCACTCTCATATGTTGAATCAGATGGACAAAGCCTTGACTTACTATTTTTAGTAAGTTATTTTTTAGGGTTTCAGGCAAAACGGACGGTGCAGTGATATTCTTCATTGAAATGGGTGTCCGTAGCTATCCTAAGTTTGCGGATCGGATAATCAGAAGGCCAAGTTTTTAATGTGTGAAGGTTTAATTATATAAAGTAAAATTATTTAAATAATTTATATAGTTTAAAACCTTATTTTATAAAAAGGGGACGTGGGACTTAAAAAAGAGTTATGTTTCATGATTTATTCGACATTGAGTGTGCAAAAAGAGTTTTTTATGGAGGAGTCTATTTATTCGGTGGCTTGGTCTCATTTTATTATATTCTGGATTTTAGTTATTTTCTCTAGAGTTTGAGGCCAATGGCTGAGACTTCTTCTCCGAAGGGACGAAAACCCCAATGGTGTGGCTGAGGATGAAACCCTTCAGATATTTGGAGCTAGACGAAACCCTTGTTATTTGTTGGTGAATTCACATAGGATTCACGCTTTGGTGCTTCAACGATTTCAGAGGTACTTTGATGTTTGTTGATTTAGTATATTTCAAGGTTTTGCAGACATATTGTGGAAAGATTATCTTTTTAAAATATTGTAATCTGAACCCTATTTTGAAATAAATTTGAAAAATAAAATTGCTAGTTATTTCCTATTTCTTGGAGTTGTATTTTATGATTTTAAGAAATAGTATAGTGTCCCAAATATTAAAATATCAGAACAGGGGGGGACATTACATACCCCTAGTCTTGTGGGCCTATCATATGAGCATTCATACTCCCACTAGGGTAACACCTTTTTCACTTATCTATGGGATAGAAGCTATCATGCCCCTTGAGCTGGAGATACCCTCTTTCTGAGATATCCATGAAATATTTCATTGATGATGACACTTCTTGCCAAGCTTGTCTAGATCAACTAACACTCCTCGATGAACGTCGCATCCAGCCATTGAGCACACACATGTATATCAAGATCACATTTGTCATGCCTACAATAGTAAGGTACACCAGCACAAATACCATATTGGCAACTTGGTTCTCAAGGAGAACCAGTAAATCACAAGTCAACCTCTCCAAAAGCATGATAAATTCACCCCAAACTAGTTGGGACCATTTATTATCACACATAAATACAGTTTAGGAGCATATCATTTGGGAAACCTTGAAGGCCTTAAAAATCTTGAACCCATCAAAATCTTGTACCTTCGTGCTTTCAATGCATGATTCATAAACACAGTCACCATCACGAGTGTCACATAGTGTTAGAAATAAATCACCAAGCACATCACCATGTGAATCTATTATTTCTACTTTATTATTTTTCTATACATGTACATTTCACCTTTCTGCCATTTTTATGCTTGGGGTATTTGTTTTTCCTTTTGCAAGACTCACGTCATCAGTAGGAGAGCTCTACTACGGCCTCACCTACCACCATGTAGGACCATATGCAACCGCAACAAAAATCCATTACACCAGTCAATCTCGCCCGACCACCAACCATCCTTCATACCAGATGCTCCTCACACTCATCCTATTTAGGTCACCACACTTCACCTTGACACCATTCCCCTTGCCATTGAGGTTTGTCCTATTCACCAAACTCTAGCGATAGCTATATCACCATGTCCTATTTTGATGATAAAGAGGAATCCACCCAATTGCAAGCACAAGGATCATACTCCAATTCGTCTAATGATCTCAGACATCACTATTCACATACAAGTCATCCACATCATCCCATTGGATCTTACTACCCACCTAATATGGAATACACACCTCATCAACCTCACCCTACATTTCTACCCACTCCTCTTACCAATGGCGAGTCTACCTACGCCCAAACTCTACAAGCCCACGTGGCCCAAGATACTCAAGCCTATCATGCAAACATCCCTCTTTCTCATTCGTGTCGCCACCTAGGGCCATCACCTATGCCATCGGTCCTCAAGACACCACCTTCACCACTGCTAGTCTTACTGCCCTAGTCAATCTTACGATCACCATAGTCATTTCATTCTACTACTTCCTCATCATAGCCCTATCCTTTTTCTACCATGCATCGAGCTATTCCATTCACCTTGGAATATCGATCGTCCCCTTCCCCAATACCATCACTACCACACCATGAGATACAACATCTCATATCTTGTATCAAAGCTCTAGAGTTGCATATGAGCCACTGCCATTGCCACATTCACCCACAATAGTCTTCCATGACCCATCCATCCTCACCACCACGCAGATCCCTTCCCCACCCTCAAACTTGACCCATACCAAAACCTAGATCTATGCCTCCATTACTAGATCATATTTCACCTAGACCTCACTCACCTCCAATAGAGCCATACATCTATTCTATGCCTATTCCACATATGCTTCTTTCCGAAATATTCCATCATATCATGCACTAAGGTCTTATTGACCTACCTAAGATTCAACCTACTGACCCCTCACATTCTAAAATGTGCAATTACAATGATAATAAATTTTACATCTACCATCACCAACCAAGTCACAATATCAAAGAGTGTAGATCATTCAAAACCCTGGTGCACAACATGTTGCACAACAAGCATACCCCATCACCAAAGTGCTCTTTTTTGTTTAGCTAACTTGTCAGTCCTCTACGCCGCACCACTCCCAGGACTTTACCACCCCGTAGTACCCTAACAATGCCCACCCGCTATATTTATAATATTTCCAACTATGGCTCCAACCACAACTCTAGCCATGTCATCACTTCACCATCCCATTCTTGCCCAAATCTATGTCATTTCACCTGACAGTAGTGTTAGTTACTCATTTTATTCTATCTCATTCTTCTACTTCTTACATACATTGATTCGTTTCTTCTCTTCTATCATTGTCAGTCGTTGGTGATATCCTTTCCTTGATTGGTTACCAATGCCTATTTCTTCTCACTTCTTCCACCTGTACATTCTACTCTCACATCGTCCTTCTTCTTGGCAACTATTACATACACTTATACATCTCACATCTTATACATCTACTACACACACACACCCCACACGTTGGGGCAACCATGATCATAGCATTGTGCTTTCTATCATCATTACGTACTTCACTCATCTATAAATAGGTTCTTCTAAAAAATTTCTTTCTAAAAAACATAACTTTATTCTTGTAAATATTGCATTCCTCCACTTGTATCACTTACAGTTACATTCATTGCACATATTCATATGATTTATAGTTAAAATTTTAATTCATGTTTTTACATTCTCCCCAAAATGCGCCTTAGCAGGAATAATACATGCACTTGTTAGCATCACCATCTGGATGTCCATTCCCCCTTTTCAGGATCAGGATATACATAGGTGTTGTGTTTAATTTTGACTACTCTGTAGTTTAGGCAATCAAGTGTCACCCATAGCTACTGAGTCTTGTACATTCTTCTTATGGTCTTTTAGGCTGGTTCAACCTCTCTCATGAATCATGCACAATAGGTTACACTAACAATTTTGAGCCTAGGAAATAGGACATCTTGAGTAGATATCGCCATCTATTGAACGGTATCCCCTACTCATCCTATCACCTGTATGGTCAAAATATGACTTGGGGATAAACAAAGGGATCAAGCATAAGAAAAATTAATTAACTAGGTAGAAAAAAACTTCATCGCCCATACAAAAAGAAAATAAAAGAAAAAGGAATGAAATGAAAAGAGCACTACCACAATCAGATAAGTCAACACCAGAACAGGGGCAAAAAACAAAAGGAAATACCTCTTGATATCACACATGTTATTCTTATCACCTTTGGTTCTTAGGTTCAACATAACACTATCGGATAATT
Source organism: Wollemia nobilis (assembly GCA_028583015.1). Classification (NCBI taxonomy): domain Eukaryota; kingdom Viridiplantae; phylum Streptophyta; class Pinopsida; order Araucariales; family Araucariaceae; genus Wollemia; species Wollemia nobilis. Next base: position 3,005,180 of record JAQPPZ010005611.1, read on the forward strand.
CCAAAAACCTGCCTACCAGTGGAATAATCTTACAGGTGACAACACATATCTTACATTAGCATCTCTCTTTTGTATAAATCACTATTGTGGATGGATGAGCTAGCTAGTACGGTAGCATCTACAACGGGTTAATCCTACCTCCCTCAAAATGAATAAATGAACCTTAATCATTCACACACATAGGTCCAAGACAGATTTTGAACCAACCCGATCATGTTATAAGTTGCCACAAAACTTGCATAGCTAAGGGTTTGAGATTTGATTATCATAACTATGTTAGTCAAAACCATTACATGTGCCTTACATTATCCATTGACCCTAAAATCATCAAATGGATAACATCCATACAGGTAAATGCAATGATACAAGTGCTTCCTTGGTGCATTTCAGTAAGTCCATACATGCATACATGCATCTATGTCAGATACATTTGATACACATTATAGTTATGCATTCATCCTACATGTATTTTATATCAAATAGCATTTATTGCATTCATTCCATATGCATTTCAAAAATAATTCATAGTATCACAATTACAATACATACATTCATTACAAAATTATATTTGATAGCACATCATGTCACATTGAAAATACAATCATAACACTATTCTACAATCCATTTATACTACAACACGATAATAGATCTAAACCATGTCATACATGTATATCTATTCATCAAATATATCTACAAATTATGTTACGCTAATCCATGCAAACATAAACAAGAACACATTTCAAACCATAAAAATAACACATGTATATATAATAGCCAAAATCAACAAAGTATATATATATATATCATCCATACAAAATGCTCGAAGGCTACAACCTGGGATCATGCCCATCATCATATATCATCAATACAAAATATCCGCAAGCTACAATCAGCAAGATATATCCTAACTCCCACTAGGAGTCTCCCTGCGGTCCTCACGGCTCACTCGCATCCCTATAGCTTAGCTTGACTCCACCCTAAATCCCAACATCAAATCCATAGTAGGATGATCCTGCACCTCAGCCCTACCACCTCTCTGTCCCACTGTAGTAGCACTATGCTGACTCTAATGTGATGGTGCCCACACCTGTGATTGTGATCTAGACTACACCATAATCCTACCATAATCGGGTAGATGAATCTCACGTACCAACAAAGCAGTCTCACACATCATCTTATTAGCAGCCTCGACCACCAACTAACTCGTTAGAGTATCGATTTCCTACTCCTGCCTAGACATAGCAGCCCTCATATCCACCATACCAGCCTCCAACTGCTAAATTTGATCATGCAATCCTTGTACATCCTCCATAGCTGGTCTATCAAAAATATCATTGGTAATTTGTTGTGCTATATCAGTAAATATCCCAATATCAATGGTATCATCGATACCACCCATACTGACCATCCTGCCTCCCTCAACCTAAGATCCAATGGTCTGCTCTACCCTAGCATCTACACCCACATCCAAATACTCTACCATCACATCCTGGGTACTCACTAAAGCACCTACGTGATGTCATGATCATAATGGAAGAACCTCCTCCTAAGTAGCAGCCATACTCACTACCCTAGCTTGAGTCCTCCTGCTTTCTCTCCTCTCTAGCAGAGGTGTCCTAGTAGCAAGTGCCACCCATCGATCTACCACACCTCTCCTAGGATCCCAATACTGTAGTGCCCACCAGGCATGAAACTTCAGTGTCATCCTTGCATCATATAAATCTAGGATATCCATAGGAGGGTCCATATCCCCAAACCAATGCGATACAATAGGGCACTCTCCTCTGTCCCCTATCACTTGAAGTAGATAACAGGAGTCCCTAAAACATCCTATCACAAACCAAATTGGCACTGTACTCGATCAAACTAAAAGTACTCAGTCTGTCGAGTATATCTCCCCACCAACCATTTACCTCATTGTATAGCCCATATTTTCTCATCATCCTACTTCCAACTCACCCCACCCAACCACGGTCTCCACCTTATATCATCTGACGTTAGCTCCCCAAATTTAATTCTCCACAAAACTGGATCACCCTCATGAGGCCTCTTCATACCCTACTTAGCCTCTGTACTCCACCTTAAGGTGTAAGGATACTCATTACCCTCCACATTTATAGGGTGAGGTAATAAAGAGGGCCTCTCAAACCATCAAACATGGCAGATCTAACACCCTAGAGTTCACACATTACACCTGAAACCATCAAATTTTGAAATCATATCAAACAAAATAAAAAAATTAAAATAGTCATATAACGGAATACCCATTTCCTACTTTAGTGGAAAAAGTTCAAAAATGTATCAATGTCAGTACACCATTACCTCAAAAACTGACAGTCAAACTTCACACCTACTCTACCCATTACCCGGTTAAATTGGCGATGAAACAAACCCAATTGAAAAACCGACCACACTTTTGGGTACCCATTTGGCCTGTTTAAAACTATGTGTTCAAATTTTACTTAAAATTTACAAAAAAAATTAAATCGAGACAAAAACCTCCCCCCCTTATTCACATTTTTCCATAAAATTAAAAAATAAATAAATAAAACAAGGTAGACTATCACTTACTGGTGGGTCCCTATGCTTGAGGCCAGCTGATCTGCATCCTTTCATCATTATCACCCTCATGATTGTCAATGCGCTCCTTACGTGCTATAAATTTCTCTCCTGAACTACTTTACAAAGTCGTGCATCGTGCAAATGAGTCCCCCCATGCAAGTTTGGGCTTAAATATGCTTTAAACCCCAATTCGCGACCCAAGTCATGAATTAGATCAAAATCACTACACAAGTCATGAATTGAGCCATAATACCTCAAAACATCTCCAAAACCCTAGGAAAATAGGTACATACCCTATAAAACCCTAGAAGCCTCCAAAAACTTGCCTTTAGACACCATTTGCAAACACACATTGCATTTTACTGATAAACTTGTCACATTCATACTTTTGGACCACATTGATCTGGTTGTGAAAGCACAACAAAAAAATATTGTCGTTCTCAAGCAACTAGTATGGCATCATAAATATCATACGGACTCAGCAAAATCATAGCATTGCATTCACAATCATCCATTTCATTTTACCAGCATTGCTTTTTATTTCTTTCCTCTTCTTCTTCTTTCCTTCTTCTCTTCTCCCCCCTGGCTATCCAGTCAATGTTGTATGGTCACACTTCGAGTGGCTACATATCTTTGATTAGATTCCATTATTTTCCCTTCTCCTTCTAGGCTATCCAATCAATGTTGTATGGTCATGCTTCGAGTGGCTACATACCTTTTATTAGATCCTATTCTTTTTCATTCTCCTTCTTGGCTATCCAAGTCAATATTGTATGGTCACGCTTCGAGCGGCTACATACCTTTGATTAGATCCCATTCAGTTCTCTTTGTACTAGCAATCATATTCATCATGCACTGGTATCTTTATCAATCACTACATCATCAAATCACCATATTTAATTCACCTCATTTTTTATTCCTCGTTTGAGGGGGTATTCATATCCAAAGTTAGATTTGCATGCAACCACAACATCAAAAATCCAAAAGTGTGGTTAGCGCATTTGTCTATGAATTTTTTTTCTAAATATTATCATACTATTATAATATCAATCCCAAACATACATGGGTTACATTAGGAGAGTTACGCATTACCATGGAGAAGTCAATCTAGCATTCATGTACATAGAGTACACAATGGATGATATGCTTGATCAATCCTAGTGCAACATTTGGAAATGGACTTCGTGACCACGCTGATATGGTCATGAGTTGACGATCCAACTTTTAATCTAGCTCAAATGGTTTGACACTTGTTGCTATGTTCTCATAAATCAATCAATAGCAAATATTTAGTTAGATTTTTGTCCTAATCATACTTTTGGACCATGTTGATCTGGTCATAAAAGCAAAGCAGTCAAAAGTTACCATTCTTAATATGTGACCACCAAGGAAGCTCACACCCGCTCTAACTATCGCAATCGAAGGGAAACACACAAATAGGCATGCATAATTTGATAACAAGAAATAAAGTGAATATAAGGAATTCTTTATTATTTTTGATGAAATCAAATTACAGATTCGTCCCTCTTAGGGATACCCATTTGATACATTAATTACAATAGTGTTTAATCCCTATCAAGGGTAGGTGTGATCAAAATACCCCTTAGGGTGACACGAACTGCTCTAGGGTGTCGATGACCCTCTTCTTCGCAATGGGGAAGGGGTTGGATGCTTTATCTCTCCTTTAGAACTATTTCCTGTGGTCAAGAAACAACAAGAATGTCAAAAATATAGGCAGCCTCTCGTGATGAGGCCCTTTTAGGTAAAATGTATAATGACACCATTAACATGCATAATCAAGAAAGCATAAAGAAAGTTGCTAAACTATGCAAAGCGAATCAAGATTCATGTAATAGCATAAAGTAAAATAGCATCTACACTATGCATGGATCAAATATAGGAAATGAAGCATAAACATGCATAAAGAAAGCATTCTAATCCTAATTGAAACATAAGCATAAAATGTGAATCTAGCCTAGTTCTACGGTCAGAAGTCTTCTAAAATGCTATTAAATCAACAAAATGGCTAATCTAACCTAACTAGCTAGACAAAAAAGAAAAGAGTAAGGTGATCTATCACCTATTGCAAACCGTAGCTCTGGTGAGCGGTCTGCACTGTGAACCATGGCTGACAGCCACGGTTTGACCTCTGATGAGTTTACCCTCAAAATTAGGGGTAGTGGGCTCAATCTCCTTGTCCAAATTGATGTTCAAGGGTCACCTTCATTGTCCTTAGACTGATTTGGTGGTCAATTCGATGTGAAGGGCCTTCGTTTGCCCAGATTTGTATTTCTTGATCCTCCTAAGCACCTAGGGCATCCATAATGCAATTCATCATGAATGGTGGCAAAAGGGTCAGGAATTAAGTGCAATAGCTCTATCTCTTAGTATGCTCAGTTTGAGTATACAATTCACCAGGGCTTCGCTGCTCAAATCTCCAATGCTTGCTCTCTTTTTCTCCCCATTTGGAGGGGGTATTTATAGCATGCCCCTAGGGCTAGGGGTGGCTTCATGGAGAAGCCAAGACCAAGAAGGTTGGTTAGGATAGTTGGGATGGAAGCCTCTAGAATCTTTCATCCTTCAACTACCTCCTTCTAGATCTCTTGGCCATTCCAACCGATTTGGCTCGGATGGAAGGCCTAACTGAACTTCAGTTAAGACCGTAGGTCACAGTTGTGGTCCAGACTATAGACCGTAGGTGTCAACCATGGTTTAGACTAGAGACCGTAGGTCTGAGCTATGGTTCAGACTGCTTAGGCCAAAATGCCTAAATTGAGTGGTTAGAACCACTTCTCTATCTTGGAGTCTATCCAAGATCCTCCATATGGTCTTGTAGCATGTCCATATGAGTAGTCACCCTCGACATGACGCGTTTTAGGTGTCTACAGATGCCCCTTTTGAGATGCATTGTGAGATTGAACAACGCTGAGCAAAAATATACATCCTAAAATGATGTCTAAGGTTCTATGATGATCATTAGTCAGATCAACATTAGATGCCCTAGGTCCAACAAAAGGACATGCATCTTGGAATCATTGCTTCTAGCTTGTGAAAGGCTTACATTTTGACAAGTCTACCCTCGTCATCAGACGTTCGGATAGCACCAATGCCAAGTATGGGTATCTTCTGACCCATAAATCTGAAGGATGAGAGTTGCACACCAATTATCATATTTGTTGTTTGCCCCAAGAAAAGGGGGAAGCTTATGATAGTTGTTGACAATGATTCGCAAGAACTGAACGCAATTTTGACAAGATCAAGGGATCTACGATCTCAGGGATCTTCTGCTGACTTTGATTATGATTATGAAATTATGACTACCCCCTCAAGTGACCCCCTCAAGTGACAAGTCGATGAGGGTAATGACAATGTATGAAGCGACGAAATCGCTTGACCATAATGAATGATCCTAAACAAATTAAGATTCGAGCCTTTTAATGCCTTGGCTAGGCCTAGTTCAACTTATGATTGCAACTCTTAGTAGTATTGGCACATTTCTATCCCCTGGAGCAGTCAGGCTACAATAGTTGTCTTAAGGAATCAAAATGATACAAATGCAATTAGACTTGTGTTGAATCATATTTGTCGATGATTTGCTGAAAGATGTCATAAAAGAAATGACAATTTTGCCCCAAATGTCCTTATGGTGATTTACTCATCTTTCCGGATTGCATGGATCACAACTCGCTGCAACCGCCAAGTGTATAGGATAATTCACTGAATACGAGGCGCATTTGGTTTTTTAATTATTTGATTTTTTTTCTTTTGTTTTAATTTTGCATTTATTTGATTGATCCTGGTGCTTTTAACATCACCAAATTTGCAATTTTAATCATTGATTTTGAATTTTTGTCCGGTGGAAGTCAGTAATTTGCTCTTTTAAACCTTCCCACGATGGGTTTTGAGTGCATTTAATGCTAGTTGTGGACCGTAGGTACGGTCTATGGTTTATATTTCCAAATTTTGGGAACCGTGGGTCAGACCTACGGGTGGAAAACCCTAGTTTCAGAACCACAAGTGTCAGCTATGGTTCGTCGAGACTAGGAAAACCTATAAATTGAATTCTCATTTGAAATTTTTCATTATTTCCTAGCAAACACTAGCAATCTGAGAGCTCTGAGAGTGAGAAGACCCTTCCTGATCAAAAATGCTACCACACTCTACCTTGATTACACTCCTCGACCTCGATGGTGGATCCTGATCAGCCATCTACTAGCCGAGGATAGGGTGCGGGCAAGGTAACTCAAAACCGAGACCACACACTCAATACCAGTAAAATGAACTACATTAAGTAATGCAAAAAATGAACCTCACTAAACTGTTGGTAATGAACCCCACTAGTTTAGGCTAGCTTTAGGATTTTAATTTTATGACTTAGTGGTCTAGGAGGGTACCCAAAATGGGTGTCGCTCCTAAACCACAGTTGGTAGCTATGGTTCCCAGTTGGCAAATTAGGGACCATAGGTTTTAGTTTTTCCCAATTTAATTAGGGACCACAAGTTTTATTATGGTTCCCAATTTGCAAATTGGGGACCATAGGTTTCAGCTATGGTTTGTTGTTGCTACTTTTTTTTTAAGCTCTAGTTAGCTAGATTTTGTCTTAAATTGTACTTGTTATTCCAGAGATTGACTTCTAGAGCTCGAGAGCTGGATATTCTGAAGACTCTCCATGAGGCTTTATCCGATGATGATCGGGATTGGTTTCGAGCTATCGGGTTCGGATACGTCATGGATCTACCCACTATTAGGGTAGATCAAGCCTACCTAATTGCATTGGCCCAGTGCTGGAATGCGTGGACCAACACATTTCACCTACCTACAGGTGAAATGACTATGACTCTAGAGGATATTTACAGGATCTTCAGGATCCCTATTGATGGTGAGGCCATCATCTCCTCTACCTCTAGGGTAAAGGAGGTTGTTTTTGACACTATCTTCGATGACCAGAGCGAGGATGCTCAGGATGTGATAGACCATGGTGGGGTACACATTGGCGAGTGGTACCATGAGGATGTCTTCTCTGCATGGGAAGCCCTCTTTATGCACCTCATAGTTTAGATTGTGCTTCCAGACTCCTCGGGCATGAGGATTCCCTAGAACCTTCTATCCACCACCTGGAGGGTGTTGTAGAGCTCTACAGAGGCACCTCTACTTCTAGCTTGGGGGAGCACCCTACTATGTCAGCTCTATAGGGAGCTATACCAGATTATAGAGCATAGCCATAAGGGCCTCAACTATAGTCTTCTATTATAGATCTAGGGGTGGTAGCACATTCGGATCGAGCATCCTTCAGATCTACCCCTACGGATCACTACTATTGCTGATGATCATCAGTGCTATACTACCTGCTAGCCTCATGAGGAGGAGGGTACCCATAGCAGGATCCATGTTGGTGACGTCCAACACTACATTACTCAATTCATGACACTTGGCCCGAACGATGTTCAATGGTGGCCCTATATGGATTGCCTAGCATGGCCAGAGGAGGGCCAGTGGCTGAGATAGGCATGCCATGATAGATGGTTGATCAGTCATAAGGCCAAGATTCGAGAGTACCAATTCTACTCTCAAGTCCTATGGTAGTTTGGGCTCATGCAAGATATTCCAGATATCCCCCTCAGGTATCGATGCTTGGTTGTAGAGCATGATCTATAGTGGATCATTTCAGAGCCTCTAGGAGATGCTATTGATGACTACTAGGAGACTAGAGTCGAGACTGCTAGGACCACTCTAGAGTATGATGGGTGGTGGTCCATGTTTATATGGTATGGCATAGGGCCTCTAGGCTGGGAGCCAGACTAGGAAGAGGCAGAGGTGGATCCTGATGGGCGTAGGGTGCACCAGTGGACAGAGGGTGGCTAGGGCACAATGACTACCATCGAGGAGGCTCCTGAGGTTGACCCCGATGAGGAGGCTCTAGAGGAGGGTGAGGTCCCTCTCGATAGTATAGAGGGTCAACTCTTAGCTTAGGTGGCTGACTTGTAGAGTCAGCTAGGGTGATTCCACATGCAATAGCTAGAGCGAGACACTACTATCACCACTCTAGAGGTGAGAGTAGTTGATAGGGATAGGTACCTTACTGAGGTACAAGATCAGATACAGGGTCTGACTATATGGGCCATAGATGCAGAGGCCTAGGCTCAGAGATTGTAGACTACTCTAGAGTTAGCATAGGCACAGCAGACTATAGTAGAGGTAGAGAGGGATCTCCTTCGGGTATCGAGGGGGGTATGCCACCTCCTCAGGCTACTATGGGGCCTCCAAAAGCACCAGAGATAGCACCAATAGCTACATAGGATCCGATGACTGAGGTAGAGTGACTACATGGTATGGTCATGAGGACCAATGAGATGCATGCAGCCTAGCTTGCTCGCGTTGATCAGCTAGTCGGTTATATAGAGATGCATGGGCTACAGGTTCCTGAGGATCCTTTCTCCTCAGAGTCATAGTGTACCAGGTCTAGGACCTCAGGGTAGTCTATGGTGAGCTCAGGTCATAGGACTCATAGGACTGAGAGGACACATAGGTCCTCTAGCACACATGGGGTGACATCGCATGCCAGGCCTAGGGATGTAGGGTAGACTTTAGGGGCTACCAGTTAGGGGACTAGCCTACTGTAGTTACCAGTTTCTCATGTGTTGGGTGCCTTAGGATTTGGAGGTAGGCAGGACCCACAATAGGACCCACCATAGGTGCCAGCATAGACAGGAGAGTAGGCTCCAGAGCATAGTGCTGAGGGAGGTGATGAGAGTTCTAATATAGGGGGAGCAGCCTAGACCTAGGCTCTGCTAGATGCAGACTATACTTTTGCTATGTTGTACTCATTTTGAGTGTAAGGTCGAGGACCTACACGCTTTGTAGCCTACGGGCATATTGATGCACTACCTATGTACTCTGTTGGACACACACACACACACACACACACACACACATATATATATATATGACTTGATCATTTTGGCTCATTATGTGTATCTGATGTTTAATTTTTGATTTTATGTTTATTTGATGCACATGGATGCAATGCTTATGTGATGCTATGTTGATATGATGCAATGTATGGATGACATGCACTAGATAGCTATCTATTTTTATGATGATGATGTTATGCAATGATCTATATGATTAGATGTGCTATATATAATGGATGCAAATGGATGTAGTATTTATTTTGAATGCATATTTATTTTTGCTTTGTGGGCATGCATTTATTTTTATGAAGTTATGGCATGTTATGCAATGTATGGTAATGCATTATGTACATAATCGTAATCTAATGGGAATGAACCTGTATGCTTTAATCACTTAAAACATAAAGAATGAATGTAACTGTGTATATCAATTTTAAACTGCGACACCACAGAATGTATGACAATCATGCAAGATAATTGATAATTCTCATTACAAGAACTTAATCAATTAATCACCCATATATGAAATGCAGTGAAATGGATTGGTATAATGCTAATGAATGAATATGTCATTCTGTATATTTCTTTGTTGCACTATATAGTCAGTGGCCGTCTAAACATCATTTTTGATATTCATGCGGTATCTATCCTATATGTTTGATTGTGCTTTGTAAAATGCATTTTGATGAATGAATGACTAGTATTTTTTATGTTTAATGATATTTGGTATCTTGTTGCTATTGGAGAATTTTTTTTTTGTTGAGGTTTTCCATGAGACTCAAACACCCTAGTAGACCTCTCCAAAAATCACATACTAACTGTACAAGGCTTTTATTGGACAAGGCTTTTGTCGTGACAGACCCAACTATTCATTATCCCTGTGTGTGCATGTGAGTATTTTTAGATAGATCATAAGCATACCTCGTATGTCAGTCGGGACTCTTTCAACCCATATGTGAGATAGGGTTCCTCATACGATCGTACCATCCTTGTTTTAGCTTTGATTAGACTTATACAACTAGACAATCCTAGGTACCTAGAGCTAGCTCATCTTGCAAATTGATCAGGGCTACCCCTCCAAATGTAGGCGGGACTCTTTCAACCCATTGCTACATTTGGGGATCACCCAATAGAACTACCCCTCCGATTGTAGGCGGGACTCTTCCAACCCATTGCTGCGATCGGGGATCACTCTATGGCTTTCAAAAGGTGGACAATCCAGGGATTCAAGTTCTCACCCTTCTTACTTGCTCATATGTAGTGATGAAAATCACTTTTAGTCCACGTGTTACCATTTTCTTTGAGCAAGGGATTTTTATAGTGCTTTTGATTCACTATGTCACTTTACATTTTGAACTTGAAATTTGTACTTTTGCACTTTGTAACTTGGGATTTAAACTTTGTGACTTTGGGATTTATAGGGGAAATTCTTGTCCTTTTGCCAAAGTACACCTTTCTAAACCGACTATTTGCAAGATAAGCAGGTCGTGAAACCCATCTCTCTAAATACCTAAGATTGCTTTCGTAACTTTCATCATCTCTTGTCTTAGCAGGATTTTATATTGTTTTGCTTAGTGATGGGATTCTGATATGTTGAAGCACTATCCCAACTAATGACCTTGTCTATAATAGCAAAGCAAGCTTTCTACAATATCTGAAGAACCCACTAGGTATGGCTGAGTGACTGGAAAACTTAATATACATACATGTTTCTCCGCAATAGGTATCGTGTATGAATGCAATGAATTATGATAAATGCAAGGGTGCATGATTGAAACACAAACGTGTGATCATTTGTAAGATTTTGATAGACACACTACACTCTACTATGGAATGCAATGGATGACAAATGCCTAAATGCAATATGATGATGTGAATGCATATATGAAAATGCAAACTGCAAAAGCAAATGTTTTTGGATTTTATGCTTTACCAATTTTTTTTGGAATTTTATATATTTTCAAATTTTTATACATTTTTGAGCTTTCATATTTGACCAAACGATGAGTATATATGCCTTTGGAGATTTTTAGGGTTGACCAAGTGATTTTTAGAAATCCTTGGAGCCTTTTGAATTGACCAAAGGTCTTACAGCCACCTTTGGAACCTTTTAGTTGACCAAACTCTCAGCAAGAGGGCATGGAGCCTTTTAGGATGACCGAGAAGCTATAGGAACTCTCGAAGCCTTTGGGTTGACCAAGCGATTTTTAGAAATCCTTGGTGCCTTTTGGGATGACCGAGTGGCTTTAAGCAGCCCTCAGAGCCTTTGGGTTGACCAAGCAATTTTTAGAAATCCTTGGTGCCTTTTTGGGATGACCGAGTAGCTTTAAGCAACCCTCAGAGCCTTTGGGTTGACCAAGCAATTTTTAGAAATCCTTGGAGCCTTTTTGGGATGACCGAGTAGCTTTAAAACCCCCTTTGACAAATTTAAAATCCTTACCTTTTAGACATATTAAGCAACCCTCGAAGCCTTTGGGTTGACCAAGCAATTTTTAGAAATCCTTGGAGCCTTTTGGGATGACCAAGTAGCTTTAAGCAACCCTTAGAGCCTTTGGGTTGACCAAGCAATTTTTAGAAATCCTTGGTGCCTTTTATGACCAGTATCAACCTCAAACCTTTAGTTACCAAAAATTTTAGAAATCCTTGGAGCCTTTTGAGATGACCGAGTCACTTTAAGCAACCCTCGAGCCTTTGGGTTGACCAAGCAATTTATAGAAATCCTTGGAGCCTTTTGGGATGACCGAGTGGCTTTAAGCAACCCTCAGAGCCTTTGGGTTGACCAAGCAATTTTTAGAAATCCTTGGAGCCTTTTGGGATGACCGAGTAGCTTTAAGCAACCCTTAGAGCCTTTGGGTTGACCAAGCAATTTTAGAAATCCTTGGAGCCTTTTGGGATGACCGAGTAGCTTTAAGAAATCCTCGGAGCCTTTGGGTTGACCAGACAAATTTTAGAAATCCTTGGAGCCTATTTGGAGCCTTTTGGGATGACCGAGTGGCTTTAAGCAACCCTCGGAGCCTTTGGGTTGACCAAGCAATTTTTAGAAATCCTTGGAGCCTTTTGACTGACCAAAGGGCTTACAGATGCCTTTGGAGATTTTTTTGCTATGCTCTCTAAGCATAGAATGCCTTAATATGGATGATGTTGAGAGGCTCAGGCTCTTCAACACCCCCTAGCGACGTCAAGTGATAGGTACCTAGACCAATATTTTTAGATATGATATAGGGTCCTAACCAATTAGCCATAAATTTGTCTCGCATATCGGGTGGCAAATTCGAGTTCTATTGGTTTTCTTTTAGCACAAGATCCCCAACTTCAAAGTCTCTCTAGTGGACTTTGATATTGTAAGCTCATTTGAGTCACTCCTGATAAACATGGAGATGCTCAAGGGCATTCATGCGATGTTCATCGAGCAGCGTCAGTTGATCTAGGTGAGCTTGCCATGTGGTCTCATCATCGATGAACTCTTTCAATGTGACGCATAGCATTGGAATTTCCAACTCTAAGGGCATAATGGCCTCAATGCCATATACTAGTGAAAATAGAGTTGCCCCAGTGGGAGTCCGAATGCTAGTTCTATAAGCCCATAATGCAAGGGGTAGCTGTGTATGCCAATCCTTGTGGTGTTCTTGCACTATCTTTTTCAAGATGGCTACCACAGTCTTGTTTGAGGCCTCAGCTTGCCCATTTTCCTATGGATAATATGGAGATGCAAAACTATGTTTGATGCGGTACTTAGAAGTTAAGGCTCGCATAGTTTTGTTCTTAAAAGAAGTTCCATTATCCGAAACTATTTTGGATGGTACCCCGAAATGACTTATGATATGCTCCATTATGAACTCAGCTATGCGAGCTCCCATGGTCATTGTTAAGGGAATGGCTTCCACCCACTTTGTAAAATACTCAGTAGCCATAATGATGAATGTATGTCGGTCTGATGATGGAGGAGAGATCTTGCCAATTAGATCAAACCCCCACTGAGCAAATGGCCAAGCCGCTTGGATGGGCTGTAAGGCCTGTGATGGTAGGTGCATAAGATTAGCATGATGCTGACATTTGATGCACTTCCTGACATACACATTGCAATCCTTCTCCATAGTGGGCCAATAATAACCCATTCGAAGGATGCGCTTGATGATGGCCATGCCGCTGAAATGGCCACCGCACGTACCATCATGAGCTTCTAAAATTGCCCAAGATGACTCTTGGGGCTCAAGACAATGAAGGAGAACTCCATCATAACTTTGATGGTACAAAATGTCTCCCATCAAGACAAATTTAGTCACTTTCTATTTAAATGTGCATCTTACGACACGCGACAGTCCCTCCAGGACAAAACCAAGTCTTAGGAAGTCTTGAATCTGTGACATCCAATTCTGATGAGCCTCAGCTTCGACCGCTAAGACAACCTGTACCCCCTACGTATTTACTTTTGCAAATGCATACTGGGAGACAACCTTGTGGTGAATGGTGGTGCCACTCCCCGTAGGACTCTAGGAGGTTAAAGACCCCCAGGGTGCTTTCTTGAGAAAGTCTTCAGCTTTGCAGAACCAATCAGCTTTTGGTTCCATACTAATCATGTTGACTGATTCTTTGTTATCAAAGGCTACATGCTCTGCTATAGGATGCGAGAGCATCTTGACATGGATGGTAGTGAAGTCAGTAGATGGATTCTGAGGGATTAAAGATCCCAAAGAAGCCATGGTGTCCATAAATCTATTTGATGAATGAGGGATTGCCTCGATGTCGTACCATTCTAGTTTAGCTAGATATGTGGCAACAAGATCTTTATAGGCTTTCAGTACCGGACATCGACATTGAAATAGTCCCTTCACTTGGTTAATTATGAGTAGGGAATCGCCAAAGATGTTTAGTCTCTTGATATTCATGGTGACAGTTGTATGAAGGCCCAAAAGTAGGGCTTCATATTCAACATTATTGTTGGTGCACGGGAAGTCTAGTTTGAATGACAAGGGCATTGGAGCTCCTTGCGGTATGAAAAACACTATCCCTACACCAGCTCCTTGCTCGCACTTCGAACCATCAAAGAACAGAGTCATATCAACATTGTTCTCTGGCTCTTCGAGTTCGGGAGCTTCGGATATTACAAAAATTGCATCATCCGAAAGCTCGATTGTTAGAGGCCTACTATTGGACAGTGGCACCTCAGCTAACTGATCTGCTATGACCTATCCCTTAATGGACTTCTGGCTTACAAATTCTAGGTCAAATTCTATCAATAGCATGATCCACTTTGTAGTACATGTATTATGATATGTCTTGCTCATCATATACTATAGAGGATTTTGTTTTGATATCACATATGTCATGTGACTTAACATGTAGTGCCACAATTTCTTGGTAGTGAACACTATTGCTAAACATAGCTTTTCCACATATGCATATCCTAGCTCGTAACTCACCAAGGTTCGGCTAATGTAATATATGGCTTGTTCTTTGCCTTGTACATTCTTTTGGGCCAACATGGTCCCTAACGCAAAGTCTATTGCCGATATATATAGCAGAAAAGGCTCTTCTAGCCTTGGTGGAGCTAACACTGGTGGCGTTGCTAGGTATTGCTTTATCTCAGTGAAGGCTGCCTTGCAGTCCTCATCCCAGTTGAATGGGACACCCTTATGTAGCAGTCGATTCATGGGTCGACATTTATCCGATAGTTGGGTGATAAATCACTTTATCGAAGCTACCTTGCCTTGGAGGCTCCTTAATTCCTTAATATTGGTGGGAGGATGCATTTCCAAAATGGCCTTGACCTTCGCTGGGTCTACTTCGATGCCTCTCTTGGAGACAATGAACCCTAACAACTTTCTAGAAGTTATGCCAAATACGCACTTCTTAGGATTCAGCCTGACGTTGTGCTCTATCAGGCGATCGAAGACTTTTCTCAAGACCTCTGCATGCTCTTCTCGTAGCAATGACTTGGCTAGCAAATCATCGATATAATCTTCCAGAATTTTGTGCATATAGTCATGAAAAATGTATGTCATGGCCCGTTGGTATGTAGCACCAGCATTTTTGAGACCAAATGGCATAACTTTGTAGCAAAATGTTCCCCATGGCGTTATAAACGTAGTTTTGTGTTGGTCTTCGGGCTTAATCCGAATTTGATTGTAACCAAAAAAACCATCCATTAGGGAGAGCATTTCATGACCAGCAGTAGAATCTACTAGAGCATCGATATTGGGCAACGAAAATGAATCTTTGGGTGTTGCCTTGTTGAGATCTCTAAAATCCATACAAATACGGATCCTTCCATCTAGTTTTCCTATAGGCACCATGTTGGATACCCATTCTGGATAGTCGATGGAAATGACAAATTCTACATCCAACAATTTTTGCAATTCATCTTTCACCATTAAGGCTACTATTGGATGCATCTTTCTGAGCTTCTGCTTGATGGGCTTCTTGGATGGGTCTAGCGAAAGGTTATGAGTAACCAACTTTGGGTCTAGACCGGGCATATCTTTGTATGTCCAAGAAAAAAGGTCAGGTCTCTCTTTCAATAGAGGGATGATGCTAGCATGCTCATCTGGAGTGAGACTCATTCCAAATTTGACCTTCTTTGGATTGGTGGGGTCATTACCGATATCCACTTTGAAGGTTTCCTCTACTGACATATGGGATCCCTCCTCAAGATGATGAGGCGTAGGGATCAAATGGATGTCATCAACTAGATTTATAGGTTCTTCGTTGGAAGCATTTTTAGCATGATAGACATCATAAGCGCAGCCTGGTCCAAAATGAAATGGTTGCAACATCTCTTCATTTGGGAAGAAATCTTCAGGCTCTATTGGTGAATCAGCATGATCCCAATCGATAGCATCCATGTTTAGATGCAATGGCTTGGATGGATCTATTGGATTGTGGAGTGGAGTGGTCAAATCAATGGAGACCATGTTGATGGAATGAAATTGATCTCCAGGACCACATGGACTGAACTCTACATCATATGTGTAGCTTTCATACCCAAGATCTGGCTCGGATGGCATGGGGATGAAAGGGTCCTCCCTATGGGATGCCTAGACAACTGGATCCTCTCTATGCACTGACTACAAAATGGGATCTCTCAGCTCAAGCAGCTCGACATAAGTAGGTGGCTAGGGAAAGAGCCTTTGATATTCCTCTTCCAGATTTATTCTTTCCCTGAGGCGACACTGGAGATTTATCTCTCGATGCAAACCCACAGCTATAACAGGTGGTGGACCCCGAGGTGGATTCTGATTACGTAGGTGATGAGGCCCCAAATAGGCCATCTCCAATGAATCCTCATCATCACTATAAAGATATAATCTTTCACTTCCCTCCATATGCAAGGGATGATCTGCCAGATGTGGCCCCATGTACCTGATTCTATGATCGCTATCATCACTATCCGGATAGACCAGATAAAATGATCGTATATATGACATCGATGCAAAAACTGGTTCTGCTTCCTCTTCAGAGTGATCTGTGTTAGGAGGACCCTCTTCTATAACATACTCTGACTCCGTAGGCAATAGATGTAGCGGATATACTAGCCTCGGATCGGTCATCTCAACCTCATCGCTATGATTGCTACTATGAGCAGGGCACTCTATCGTGTCCATGAATATTGGGAGATTAGCTGGATGAGGCCTTAAGTAGGCCTACTCTATCTCATCTTCATAGTCACTATCGACCATGAAATGCTCTTGTATCTCATCTAATTGCTCTCTAGGCAGAAAATGGCATAGAAATACCGAAACCACGAAGGCTCGGTCAATTCCCTCTTTGGATTGATCATCATTTGAGGACTCGCCATCTGCATCATAACTTGGTCTACTCATTTTGGAGGTGGACTCCTCTACATCTTCACTACAAATATCTCCTGAATCGAGATCACCTAGAATGATGGGGTTGTGCCCCTGCATACCGGTATCATCGATTGTGATACGATTTTGATGACCCAGGCTACCTCTGGGGTTCTTCTTCGAGAACTCTTCATGTTCAATATCTGGTCTCTCAATGGTGATGACTGACACCATTGGGTTGTTGCCCCGAAGGCTAGACATGTTAGGATGATACGGATTAAAATCCATGTCATCCCCCAGACCCAGGTACAAATGATCCAATGATGCAATGAGTAAATCATCATGTCCCTAAATCTACAATCCCAATCCGAACCTATCAGTTGCCAACTGATAACGTGGTTCAAGAGGGGTTCTTCGTCCTTGTTCGAAAAGACCCAGGTCATATCCATGCCAATGATAAAGCTCAAAAATGTGCATGGCATACTCTGGATTGGACAAATACCGAACGTTCACCATGAACTGTTCATCGTCATCCACCTCCATGGGTGCCCACGTTGGAACTTGATCCAACCCGACATAAATGAAGTTTGTTTGGTTGGGTGGCTCACCCAATGGTACTATGGATCCAACTGGGTATCGATGGGCTATCGGTCGGCCCATGTCTCATGCAGTCTCTAAAATAGGATCGAAGGTCACATTTTGCACAAGATATTCACCCAGACCTATGTTGGCTAGGTGAACAGTCACCTGGGGTGCAGATGACCCTGCTGAAGAAGTAGGCGAAGTAGGCTGAGGTGCCTCCTCGACTTGATCCTGGGCTTCCTCCACCTCCATGGGAGTGGTAGCCTCAGTGGCGACTGGTTTGGGCATGCTCTTTGCTTCTTTCCTACCCAATTTTACCTTTAATTTCTTATCATTTCGATGCATTGCCGATGCACTCGATCTCAGAGAAGTGGTAGTGGTATGTTCAGATCTATTTGATATAGATACCAATGGTTGAACATGCACCACCTATTTACCTCTTGGAACCCTCATCGATGACATGGGTCGTATGTCCAAGTGCATTGACGGGATCATGAAACCCCCTGGAAAATCTGCTAAGTTCATGAACTTGAATGGTTCTTCATCTGATGCAACCATGTGAACTTGTCCCTCATGTACATACTTGACACACTGATGCAATATCGAGGGAACACAATGCATTTCATGAATCCAAGGCCTCCCCAATAGGATGTTATACTGCAAGGTGCCCTCTATCATGTGACACATTATAGGAATGGTCTTTAGTCCCACCTGAATAGGTAGGACAATCATGCCAACCGTAGAGCATAGTGCATCATTAAACGCTCGTAATGTAAAGGTGGTTGGTACGATGAGTGATTTAGGCAATTTCAAATGGTGCAGTGCCTTAGTCATGATTATATTGATCGATGAACCAGTGTCAATCAAGACCCTTTTGAATGGCACATGGTTAACACATGCAATGATATGTAGTGGTGGGTCAGCCACGCTTGTAGAAACCACTTTCACTTCATGATCATAGAATTGGATCATTGGTTCCTGGCACTATTGTACATGCCCCACGAAGTTTATGAATGCCTGTGCATCCTGGGACTGTACCTCAATGGACCTCAGAATGTCCATAAGAGTCTCCCTATGCCTAGGGGACTACTGTATAAGCTCATATATCGACAACTTCATAGGAGTCATCTACAGGTTTTGAACCAACCTGCTCCTAATGGTCACCATCGGTCTCGTTGGTGGGCCTGGAATATTTTGTGCCTACCATTGTTGGGGTGTGGCTTATATTTGAATGGGAGCATGAGGTTGATTCAGTCCATTCATACCTCCCATGTCTGGTAACAACATTGACCATTTCGATGAACCCCTGGGTAGGTGGTTCGACTCGTACTTGATTGACGTGGCCAGCGTGGTTATGGGGTGCCTCATGGTTTGGTAATGGATTTTTGAAAATCCCCATGTTTTGGTTGTCTGGTGCCTAGGGATTGCCTGGTACTACAAGCTCTCCCTTGTCTATCATATTTTGTACAATGTGTTTGAAGGACCAACACACCTCGATGTCATGGCCTTTCGCTCTATGAAATATGCAAAACAACTCTTCTTGATAGTCTTTGGGCTTGGGCTGATTTGGATCAACCATTTTGACTTCGGGTAATCTTATTGCCTTGGCCTCATAGAGCTGATGAAAGATCGATGTCATTGATTCCATCAATGGCGTAAATATGTGAGGTGGGCGTTGCTCTTTGTTCTTGCCCTTGTAATTATTTTTGTGTTGGTCGTATTGCGCAGGAGGGGGATGGGCTTGATAATTCTATTTCTTTTGCCCCTTATCCTCATTTTGGAGATTCAGTACCACTTGATTCACATGGGCCTGCTTGCCCTGTTGCTTTGAGGTACTCTTCTTATATCCCTCTTTCCTAGTTTTTAGCTTCAAGTTGCCTTCCTACAACTTGATATCCTCAATTACCTTGGCTTGCGCCCAAGCTTCTTCGAATGTGGTGTACTACTGCAACTGCAATAGTAGCGAGATGTGCTTGGCACAACTCTTTGTAAACATTCAGGTTAATTCTATGGTAGGGATCGAGAATGGCAACTTTACCATTAATCTCCTCCACCTCTTCCCATACTGTTCTATTGGCTCATCGTCGCGTTGAGCTAGCACAGCCAAATCAGAAAGGTTGGCCTATTTCTTGATGTTGAAGGAATAGCATTCAAGAAAGGCATCAACTAATTGCTCAAAATTTGTTATGTTGTGCTTCTTTAGCTGATTAAACCACTCTCGGGCTAGCCCAGAGAGTGTCATGACAAACATACGCAACAATAGTGCATCATTGTTCTCTATCTAGAAGCAAGCATCCAGAAAGCCCGTGACATGTTCTTGCGCCTCTTCATCACCCTTAAATTTGTCCAACCTGGGCATCTCAAAATGCTTTGGGTATGGGGGCATAGGTACCGAGGGATCTAAAGGTTCATTGTGAATTTTCCTCAGTGTCAACTTTTGGACAGCCATGCCCTGTCTCTCAATTGCCTTGACCTTCTCAGCCAAAGCTTTGTAAGCCTCAGAAGATAGAAATTCCTCCTCCCTAAGTCGGCATGGAGGTGGTATGGGAGGTACATTCCTCTTCTATCGAGGTGGAGGGCATTGCTCTTCCTCCTCCTCAGCTCGAGAACTCTCAGGATACTCTTGGTTGCATCTGTTCCCCTCTTGCTCCTCATAATGTTGTTACCTCTGATTGTCGACCGAGGGTGGTCGCTCTCTATGATGGGTAGTGATATGAGTATGAACGCTTGCATGCTCATGGTACATGTCGGCTTGTGAAAAAGCCTTCCTATGCACCTACTCTCTATGCTCATCTTGAGAGTATAGGCCAGCCCTAGCCAACCTATCTTCCTGCTCTACATGCTCCTTCTGGATGAGGATGCGCTCCTCATGCAAGCGTTGCTCATACAACCTTTGTCTAGTAAGCCTCTATGCCTGAAGATCTTCATCTTCGATGTGTTGCCTCTCTAGGTGAGCATCCTCCAATTGATCTTGGAGGAGTTGGCATTTTTTCTCAGAGGCCAGTCGATATGATCTTTTGACCTAGTCAGCCATAGGAGGCCTTTGATATGCTTGCTCTGTACGAGCGACCTTGTGGGTTCTGTACCCATCGGACTGATGTGTTATGCTTTTGCCTCTATCTATGAAGATGGCATCGACATCATGTTGTGTCCTATGCTACGTGCCACCATGCATGGATGGTGGATGCGAGACATGAGGGCGCTTAGAAGCCTCTCCATGCTCTCTAGTAGTTCTAATGGTGCTCCCGCTATGCTCACTCAGAGCACGAGTGGGCGGAGCCGAAGGCTTGCAGCCTAGCTGCTCTAGCACACTACCTAGACCATCTAGTTATCTAGACCTCCACCTCTCATGGGGTGGTGTTCCATTAGCTCCCACATTCGACATATCGATGGTGATCTTGCATGCTATAGTACGCATGGGAGTATGGGTAGACTTGTGCTCAGCAGGGAGCCCATCTACTTGCCCCTGAATGGGTGGACCTCTATTCCTTCTATACTCAGAAGGTGGGGGTATAGTACACCCTGTAGACTTAGTGTGGATGGGTACCAATCTGGTCCCCTACACAACATACTCTTCGGCCGATCTCGTGGATGCACGTGCACTACGGTCTCGATAATGGCTTTCGAGTGGAGCACCCTCAGGCTGAGAAGCCCCATGCTCTAATCTATGTCTAACAGTATGCACTGATGCTAGTCTATCAAGGGTATGCTCAATGGGATCCCCTCATGTCGAGTTGTCTCCTCTAATGCTCATCGAACATCATTCAGTTTGCTCATGTGGTTGAGGACTAGACACGTGTAATTGTGAATCGATTGGGGCTTGGTCATCGGCCTCAGGCTTGCACCTTTGTCGACCACCCCGTGTATCCACCATAGTGTACCTAACATCTAGATGTATCTTTTATTATCAAACAAGGTATACAATGATGTTTATCTTATTTTTAAATTTTACAATGTGCCCTAAACTATTTGATGTTGTTACAAGATGTGTTGTATCAGTATGAGAAACTCTCGCATGTTTTGCAAAATCATTGGATTTTATTCTCAGTTTAATTGGCTTTCACCTATATACTCGCACAAGCCGAATATGGTAATGAAGTCCATACTCAATGAAGTAGCATAGGTACTACCAACCCTCACCCAGCACACCGTGCACAATGATACACCCTTTCGAAGATGAGTGCGTGCTATTTTGCATGGATAGGACAGTTCTTGGGTCGGCCTTGGCAATGAGTGGGTCCCGATAATACAATTTCAAATGAGCCAACCAAGCGGTAATGACATCCACTATTGGTCTCAATCAAATGGGTTGGATGTGAGAGCCCAACGCCACTGATGTTTACAATGAAACGTGGTGTGTGTGGTTCGTTTTACTTTGCATAAAGACAAATGCATAAAAGAGCATTCATATGATCATTCCTACATGATATGCATAAGAAGGAACGTTTCAAATTCACAAAGGTATGCATGCTATGTCCTACATGACGTTATGACAATGCAATTACGATGACATGGCCTCTAATTGGGCCTCACGCATGCAAACGACCACACAATTTTTATCAAGGTCACTGTATTCTAGGGTGGACTGCAATCAGAGGTCCGTTGTTCCTAGCAATGCCTTTCTAATGGAAAGAATGTGAAAGCAAATTAGGACTTGTTCATTGATCCTTTTCCTTTAATGTTCCTAATTTGCCATTGATTTGCCACTTACTATAAGAATACAGAGGAGAAAATGTAGAATAGAGGATGGAAATAGAACCTACCTCAACTCCTGCTCTACTGCCAAGTGGTTTCTCTATTGTCTATTGCTTCTACTGTAAACCATAGCTCTAGTCTATGGGTTGCAGTGTAAACCATAGGTGACAACCGTGGGCCAAAAAATAATCGTAGCTATTAGCTGCGGTTAGCACCTGAGATGAAAAAACCAAAAATGTCAGTACTCAGGGGCTAGAAATATGGAGTTCCACCGTGATCGCCATCTGTGACCACCAAGGAAGCTCACACCCGCTCTAACTATCGCAATCGAAGGGAAACACACAAATAGGCATGCATAATTTGATAACAAGAAATAAAGTGAATATAAGGAATTCTTTATTATTTTTGATGAAATCAAATTACAGATTCGTCCCTCTTAGGGATACCCATTTGATACATTAATTACAATAGTGTTTAATCCCTATCAAGGGTAGGTGTGATCAAAATGCCCCTCAGGGTGACACGAACTGCTCTAGGGTGTCGATGACCCTCTTCTTCGCAATGGGGAAGGGGTTGGATGCTTTATCTCTCCTTTAGAACTATTTCCTGTGGTCAAGAAACAACAAGAATGTCAAAAATATAGGCAGCCTCTCGTGATGAGGCCCTTTTAGGTAAAATGTATAATGACACCATTAACATGCATAATCAAGAAAGCATAAAGAAAGCTGCTAAACTATGCAAAGCGAATCAAGATTCATGTAATAGCATAAAGTAAAATAGCATCTACACTATGCATGGATCAAATATAGGAAATGAAGCATAAACATGCATAAAGAAAGCATTCTAATCCTAATTGAAACATAAGCATAAAATGTGAATCTAGCCTAGTTCTACGGTCAGAAGTCTTCTAAAATGCTATTAAATCAACAAAATGGCTAATCTAACCTAACTAGCTGGACAGAAAAGAAAAGAGTAAGGTGATCTGTCACCTATTGCAAACCGTAGCTCTGGTGAGCGGTCTGCACTGTGAACCATGGCTGACAACCGTGGTTTGACCTCTGATGAGTTTACCCTCAAAATCAGGGGTAGTGGGCTCAATCTCCTTGTCCAAATTGATGTTCAAGGGTCGCCTTCATTGTCCTTAGACTGATTTGGTGGTCAATTCGATGTGAAGGGCCTTCGTTTGCCTGGATTTGCATTTCTTGATCCTCCTAAGCACCTAGGGCATCCATAATGTAATTCATCATGAATGGTGGCAAAAGGGTCGGGAATTAAGTGCAATAGCTCTATCTCTTAGTATGCTCAGTTTGAGTATACAATTCGCCAGGGCTTCGCTGCTCAAATCTCCAATGCTTGCTCTCTTTTTCTCCCCATTTGGAGGGGGTATTTATAGCATGCCCCTAGGGCTAGGGGTGGCTTCATGGAGAAGCCAAGACCAAGAAGGTTGGTTAGGACAGTTGGGATGGAAGCCTCTGGAATATTCTATCCTTCAACTGCCTCCTTCTAGATCTCTTGGCCGTTCCAACCGATTTGGCTCGGATGGAAGGCCTAACTGAACTTCAGTTAAGACCGCAGGTCACAGTTGCGGTCCAGACTATAGACCGTAGGTGTCAACCATGGTTTAGACTAGAGACCGTAGGTCTGAGCTACGGTTCAGACTGCTTAGGCCAAAATGCCTAAATTGAGTGGTTAGAACCTGTAGCACCCTAAAATTGGCGCAGTAAAAATGCAATAATTACATTCACCTTAGTAAATAATTTAAAATTCAAATTTAACCTCCCAAACCGCCCGTTAACCGTCGGGAAATCCGTTTCCCCTTTTTCGTGCCATTTTTAGAGGTTGTTTTGACCGTTTGACGATATCGTCGCCGATCAGACGATATCGCCCCGCATTTGACGATTTCGTCTGGACTAGGACGTCCAGACGATCTTGTCGCAAAACTGATTTTGCAAAGTTGGAATTTGTTCCAACGGGTCTCCAATCTGGGCAGAAGCGTGTCTGCGCCATTGGGACCCTCCCCCGTTGGAGATCTCCCAAATTGGGATGATCTCCAACCTCCTAACTACTCCCCTAAGCCTATTTAGTCTCTAGGATTTTCCCTTCCCAACCCCTGGCCGAAATTCTCTCGCAATTCAATTCCATATACGTTAAATCATCTCTATCTTGCATTTGCACTAGTTCCACATCAATTTTGTTGTAGGTACAACACTATTTTTCAGCCGGAGCCAGCACCTATCGTCGCCGACGAACCTGTTCAGATCGGAGGCGAACCTGTCGAATTCGAGGCGATTTCGTACTGATGCGAGACGATCTCGACTGCAGTCCGTATTAAGGCAATCAGTGCCTGAAGTTTGCGATCCTCAACCCTTTTTCTGTCATTTTATTCTACAAATTAGATAATCTATTTAGTGTTTTATATTACTTTGCATTTGGAGTTCACCCATTTAGATTAAGTGCATAATTAAATCTTAATTATCATCAAATTAGCACAATTCATTTCTGTTTCTGTGTTTAAGTTGCAGTTTGATAACATTGCTGCCATTTTATATCATTTCCCTCTGTTAGCACTGTAGTATTTTTTGTATTTTGCATCTATTTTCGGTTTTGCAGGTCTCTGACGAATTCGTCAGATCTCAGACGATCTTGTCTGATTGCAGATGATTCTGTCGAATCTCAGACGATCCAGACTACTTCAACATCAGAATCTTCTTCAGACATCCGGATCAGGTATTCCTCATCTTGCATTTTGTACTCTCTCTATTTTTGTCTTTAAATCTGTTTTCTGTATTCATTGAACTTGCATTTTCATATAGATTAATATAGATTCATTCGGCCAAACCTAGGATATGAATGCTTAAGGTTAAAACGAACACATTTAAACACATTCCAAAACCTAGGCGTGGAAACTGCCGTCAAATGTTTCCTGGTGAACCCACCATCCATCGAAAAATCATCAAAATACACCTCCCTTGAGAGGCGGGACCTTCGCAAAGTCCTCTCAGTCCGAGGTACCGCACCATCCTTTTCCCATCCTCCTTCCGGGCGCGGATCCTATAGCCTGAAGGTAGGGATGCAAAAAATTTGGAGCGATACATTTTGGTGAACCCGACGTGAATGCATTGTAAACCTTTTGAAAACAAAAACAAAAATATATATATGTATACAAGAAAAACAAAAACAAAATCATCATTTCATGTTTTTGATTCAATTCTAAATAGTAGATGCTAAATATTACTTTTAGAAGCACTAAACAAACCATGAGTTTTTACTCAAATCAATATGAGCCCATTAGTAATGTTGGAAGAATTCAGCCAAATACATTTGTTGATTATGATCAACCTTATCCCTATTCAACATCACCTCCATCACACTTCTCTCATTTTTCATCCTTACCCCAACAAGACAATCCCTTTGCCAATCCTCTTCATAACGATATTATCTATTCTCCCATATATCCATATTATGTCTATCAATCCACATATAATCCTCCACCACCTTTTCAATACTCTTCTTTCAATACAACACATCCATTTCAACAAGAAAATACTTATTCTTCCAATTCTACCATGCACTCACCTCCTACATCGCAATCTTCCTATCATCATTCTACCCATAACAAAGAAAGTAGAGGTGAGAAACCATTAGGCCCTTTTATGATGAAATTCCTAAAGCATTTATCAAAAACCTCTCAAAAACCTTCATCACGTACATTTACTAAGCTCAATCAACCAATGGATATAATTCTCAAGTATTTACTTGACACAAATAAGATTGAACTCCCTTCCATAAGACAACCTGATACCACAACAGATTGGTTTAAACCTAAGATACATTGTGAATATCATAGAGTAGATGGACATATGACACAAAATTGTAAAGATTTAAGATGTGCAATTCAAGATTTGATTGATAAGGGTCTTTTTAATATAAAGGAATTACAATCTACAACCGATGATAAACCTCCTAGTAAACAATCAAACTCCTACACAACAAATACCAATAATCAATCAAGACATGGAGATCTCCCAAGAACCCCTATTCAATTATCAACAACAAGAAACCAATCAAATATTGCATGTTAATGTGTCCCATCATGATGATATTATTAATATTGTAACAAAAACTACAAATGAGCAACCTCAAGTTCAATCAACTCAATCAGATATTCAAGATATGGATTGCTCATTTGACCAACCTTCAAAACTATATTTGACTCTAGAGAATGATCCAAAATGGAATGTAAGCATAGAAAGCTCATCTTTAGAATCAAAATCTCAATCTGAAATCCACTTTGATAACCAACAACAAGTGATTAATCCTCAAGCAAAGATATCCCTTTTAGAAGTATTACAAATTTATCACAAGGAAATTTTGTTCAAAATACCTAGCCAACAATTTGTTCCTCATCATATTTTCTCTAAGAACATAATTAATGGTATAAACCCTCTTGAGGTTAACCATATTTCATTCTATGATGAGGATATTCCTTCCTCTACTCCACAAGAAGACTCCTATCTTTACATTACAAGATCTAGTAAAGAAACACTTGTTAGAACTATCATGGAAGATAATGGCTTCTCTCTTAATTTATACACTTATCAATTATTCCAAAATTTCAAAACAAAGGAACAAGATCTTAATGAATCAAATGTTATTATAAAATCTTTTAACAATGAAATTCAAGATTGTCAAGGTACTATAATTCTTCCCCTTAATATTGGAACCAAGATCCTGGATACTTTATTCTATGTAGGATATTGCCCTTCACCTTACAACCTACTTCTCAGAAGTCCTTGGATTCATACGATGAGAGTTGTCCCTTCCACTCTTCACCAATGTTTGAAGTTTGAAATTGCAAATAAAATTGTTACCATACATGGTGACCCAACACCATTTGAAGAATATTTAACGGTTGAAACATCAAGTTCTATACATTCTCTATTGTCACAATTATCTTCTATCCATCACTTTTCTTCATCCATATATGATCATCCTTGTTTACCAAATAACACTCATGCATATCTTTCACATATACTTTCTCCATCTTATCAAAACTTGGAATATAATAATAAGAATGAAGAACTTTCTTATATTTCTAATATTTTATTTTGTAACATGATCAATTTTACACATATAAAAGTCAAATATTTTGCTACATTATTCTACATTATAACAAAGCTTTTGTTATCACTACCTTTTATTCATCACCTTCTATTCTTACCTTCACCTCAACCAGATTATCCTTCAAAACCTCCTTTGATTTTGAAGCAACCTTAGACATGCTATACTCAAATAACCTTGTATAGTGTATATAGATCATCTTGTATATACCACCAATTTCAATTCATAAATTAAAATCAAAATACAAAAAAAATCAAAATCCTCAAAATCAAAAAAATACAAATGCAACTAAGGACCTTAAAGGTAAATTCGAGCCCAATTGGCTTGGACCATACATTATTACTGCTAAATTTGAATCAGGAGCATATAAATTATCTACCTTAGATGGTAAAGAACTTAAAGAACCCATGAATATTTTGCATCTTAAACGTTACTATGCATAAATCTGGTCATTTCATCCATGTATATATTTGTTCAAAATTACTATCTTGTATTTCTTTCAATTTATTCAAAAAAACACCAAAAACATTCATAAATCTCCAAAAATCTTCAAAAACTATCTATTGCATTTATTTAAAGCACTTGTTAAATTGTTTACTCAAAAACAAAAATCAAAATAATGATAAAAATCTAAAAACAGCTATATGCTTGACTCTTTCGAAACCAAAACAATATACAGAAGAAAGAGAGAGTCAACATTCTCCAAACTTCTCAAAAAATCATTTATATATATTTTCTTACAATTATTGCAGTTATATGTTTCAACTTATTTTGGGATAAATTAGCATTTATTTCGAATCCCTCACTTGCACACTCACAACAAATAAATATCTTGATTTTATCTCGCATGATTACTAATCTCTCTTATATCAAAGTCCACAAAATTCAATTAAATAAAGTTTGAGCATAGAGAATTGATCTTGTTATTTACTTAAACCAAGCACATCTTTTCACAATAAAATGATTATATTTGTAATTTCCATGTTTTGCTACATAGTAGAACCGATTTCTTGAGCGAAAAGTTTCCCCCTGCTATCCTATCATGCACATGGTCTAGAATCTTTGAGAATTGGCAAAAGGACAAGCTCACCCCTACCCGTAATAAAAATCCCTTGCTCTACAGCTAATCCGAGCAAGTATCCCTAGCAAAGAAAAAGAAAAAGAAAAGAAAAATTCAAGAAAAAGAGAAAAGAAAAATGTTCTTTTATATCATTACAACAATGTTACAAGCATTATCAAGCAAAAGAAATACAAAAAGAAAAATAAGCAAAGTTCAAAAGAAAGCAAGAAAGCAATAAAATCCCTTTCCCTACCCTTTGAAAAGAAAAGAAGGGTTGATGAGCTTGAATCCCTGGAATTCTCAATTATTCAAAAACCGTGAGGTAAGCCCCATAACAGGTGGTTTGTGCCCAACCTGCTTGGCCTTGGGTAACTCCTAGCGTGGTGATATGTCTGTCACATTAGCGACCTTCTTTTGTATAGACCTATGTCTCGCTTATGGATTAGCTAGCTTTTGATAATCCGATCTACATAGTAGCCTAGTATGGTTATATGCATCTACATCATGGTTAATGAACACTTATTTGGTTTCTTCAAATCACTTGTATCATAGTATCTTGCTCAAAACTCGTAAATGAACAATGCAATTGCACACACATTTGTATTTGAGAGATTTCGTGTATCATTATGATAAATCAAGATCAGAAATGAATTCACATATGCACATGGGATTCCTTATAAATCTAACTTTTGTCTTCAAAATAATTTGAAATATTATTTTTGCAACTTGTTTGGAATAAATCAAGTACAATTGTTTACCACAAAGACAACTATATAATAGAAAAATCAAAAATTTCTTTCAAACTATACAATCAAAACATATACATATATATCTGATTGACTTTCGCGACGATGGTATAGTTTCAAAACCCAAATTGAAATATTATGCCTAGCGCAAGTCCTCATTTTCATATTTTCTTGTTCATCAAAAATCAACCATGCAATAAAACTATTTTTTTTGGATTTTCGCGATGATGGTATAAGTCTATACCTACATATTCTATGCCTAGCGCAAACCATTGTAACAATTTTTATTCCCCATTTATTCAAAAATCATGAAAACCATATGGCTTAATTCATTATGTTACACAAATTATGCTTTTCCAAAGCAAACACATTTTCATTATTTCATGTCATTATGTCAACCTTTAATTTTGCAATGATGGTATAATTCCTAAGGAATTATCCAAAAAAATTTATCACCCTTAGGAATTTATGCCTAGCAAAAATCATTTTAAAACATCATTTCATGCACAAACATTTTTATGAAAATCTGAAAACAAACCATCATCATCATTATCATTTGCACTATCACAACAAAGTCTTAAGACAGTCTCTTAAGCACTCTTTTACTTTTAACAATATTTCTATCCTGGGATTAGCTTGACGACCGAGTGAGCAGCGACTCCGTGAAATGGTCTATAATAGCGACAATGTCCTTTGAAATTATTGTTAGAAGTCTCTTTTTATTTTTTATTTTTTATTTTTATCACATTTCATCATAAACAATCAATTTGTTACATCAGATTATTTCATTTAAAAATATCACCATGACATTCAAATTATAATATCTCCAACGACATAATTACATCCAATTATCAAATCAATCAATCAAAACATAAAAGCATCATAAACATACACAAAGACACAAGTCATATGATCAAAAATATCTCATATATATATAACAACATATGTACATCATCAAAACTAGATTGGTATGCCACAATCTGCACCTCAGCATACTCAATCCTCTATCAAAAATAATCATATCATACAAATGTCAATCCCGCCCTCTAGCCTCGAGAGCCTCTCGAGCTCTCTGCCTCATCTCCTCCCCCGCCCCGAGGTGGAGGAGGTGGCCCCATCGCCGTCTGTGTAGTCCTCGTCCTCGATCGAGACGTAGTCCTCGAGGACCCAATCCCGATAGGGTCAGCAATGCTCGGCCGGGCAGCTGTACCCTCTGACCCTCTGGCACCATCTGGAAGTAGATGCCCTGGTAAAACGTGGTCTGAGCAATCGACCGCGCCAGCTCCTGTGTGCTCGCCCCTCCGCCCCGTGCCCTGAGGCATGCAATCTCATCCCGTAGCTGTGACACCTCAGCCCGGTGTCGTGCAGCCGCATCCTGTAGCGTCTGCACCTGAGCCTGCAGATGATCTCTCTCCGCCCGGAGAGTAGCCATCTCGCTACTCTCTCCTGTGTCCACACCCTTGCCCTTATCGGGCGATGGTGGCCTCTGTGGAGATGGGGGTCTCACCTCCCTCCTCTCCCTCTCTCTCTGGCCGTGGCCGCTCCCGTGCCCCGTGGCCGCCTCACCTCTCTCCCGCCGTGACCCCGGGCTGCCTCCATCGCCGCACCTCCCTATCCGATGCACAACCACGTGGATCGGACCCCGTGCCCTCGTCATCCGAGGAGGGCGGATGCCTACGTACCGTGCATCGTAGCCATCGGCTACCCCTACGTCGTCCCCATCCACCGGCCGGATGGGGGCATCATCTCGTGTCCCGGCTCCAAAACCGCCGCATGTCCGGAGCCCCGCTAACTGTAGTGTTATCCTGGACAGTCCGAGAAAACTCGTAGTCTCCGAGGGATGGGATCCCCTACTGTAGACCGAACTTCCTCAAAACTCGGTCGTACCTATGGAGCTCCACCTCTCCCCTCTCCATCCTCAGCCAAGAAACTCGCCTGATGCGAGCCAGCTCCTGTCCGTCCTCTGGCCACCCTGGATGCTCTCTCCATGGCCTCCAGGTGATCTGGTCCGGGACTAGGTCATCCAATAGCCTCCGGGACATCGACAAGTCGATCCACCGCTGTGACCCTCTCCGGAGCCACCAGTAGAAGACTCGGGGCCTCTCCCCGTCAACCCCTATCAGAGGAAGCCCTACCGGCCTCCGCACCGCAATGTGCTCCCAGCACCAAACCTATAGTAGCGATGTCATAACCAGACATCGGCCGCCCTTGTACACGACCCCATACAAGATCCTGTACAACCGGCATAGAACAAAACTGCCCCAAGCAAACCTGTAGCCGTGGTCTCTCATATCGTAGATCACATCTACGAGCATCCATGGCACCCCGCACCCGCTCTGGTGGCACAGCAGAAGTCCACCAACTACTCCAGCTAGCACCCGTGTGAGTGTAGATGCCCCTGCATCTGGCGTAGTGCCTCGATGTTAACTCCGCCCTTCTCCAGGGTGAAGCTCGGGTCACCGCATAACCGTCCCATAGCGCGGCCCTGATTGGCCGCAGGAGTAATGAGCCGTCCTTGTATGGGGATTCTCATAATCCTCCATACGTCCTCTAGTGTGGGAGTCATCTCCCCTGTCGGTAGCCGAAAACATGAAGACCCCGGATACCACCTCTCTGCTAGGGCCCTCGCAGCCCCATGTCTCGTAGATACTTGTGGCATTTCTGCCACATGCAGTAAGTCGGCCCGTGCTAGCCGATCTCGCTCCGCCCGTGTCGGAGCGGCCAAGTCGTCTCTCAAACCTCCATATTTCCATTCTCTCGCTCTTTAGTAATCCTCTCTCGCAAACATAAACAACAAAACAATAAACAATCATTAATCAACAATTCAAATAATCAATAATGCAAATTAAAAATTCAACTTTGTGCAATTGATGATATCGCCCACTATTGGACGATATCGTCCCAAATTTGAGCATAATCGTTTCCGATTTCGTAGTTCGAAATCGTCTCTAATTTGACTAAATCGTCCCCCTTTCGACGATTTCGCCCTCGAGCGAAATTGAGACGATTTCGTCGAAATCGGGACGATTTCGTCCCGACGACGTCGACGGCCCAAAAACGGCCGCGATGCTCAAAATTCATCTAAAATTCATCTAAAAAACATGTAAAGTTAAAATTAAAGCATTCTAGATCAGTCTGGACTCTTACCCGTAGACCGCGTCGGACCTCTGTTGATCTGTGCGTCGTCTCCACCATTTTTGCTTCCAGAGCTCTAAAACCAAAAAATGAACAGTAAAAATGAATTAGGGTTTTACCCTATTTTTCTTAATTTTATTCAAAAATAATTTTTTTGCTTTTTCGCGTTTTTACCTCAAACGTTCGATTTGGGTAAAAACACGGAGGGGGCACCATAGTAAGTTGTCGTACGATTCGACCAAGAATCGTCGCCTAAAAATGGGAATAATTTTTGCTTTCTCGTAGATCGAGAAGAACTCATCTTTAACGCATTTTCTTCGAAAAATTCGCTAAAGAGGGGGCAAAATGTAGCACCCTAAAATTGGCGCATAGAAAATGCAATAATTACATTCACCTTAGTAAATAATTTAAAATTCAAATTTAACCTCCCAAACCGCCCGTTAACCGCCGGGAAATCCGTTTCCCCTTTTTCGTGCCATTTTTAGAGGTTGTTTTGACCGTTTGACGATATCGTCGCCGATCGTACGATATCGCCCTGCATTTGACGATTTCGTCTGGACTAGGACGTCCAGACGATCTTGTCGCAAAACTGATTTTGCAAAGTTGGAATTTGTTCCAATGGGTCTCCAATCTGGGCGTAAGCGTGTCCGCGCCGTTGGGACTCCTTCCCCGTTGGAGATCTCCCAAATTGGGATGATCTCCAACCTCCTAACTACTCCCCTAAGCCTATTTAGTCTCTAGGATTTTCCCTTCCCAACCCCCGGCCGAAATTCTCTCGCAATTCAATTCCATATACGTTAAATCATCTCTATCTTGCATTTGCACTAGTTCCACATCAATTTTATTGCAGGTACAACACTATTTTTCAGCCGGAGCCAGCACCTATCGTCGTCGACTAACCTCGTTCGAGATCGGAGGCGAACCTGTCGAATTCGAGGCGATTTCAGTACTGATGCGAGACGATCTCGACTGCAGTCCGTATTAAGGCAATCAGTGCCTGAAGTTTGCGATCCTCAACCCTTTTTCTGTCATTTTATTCTGCAAATTAGATAATCTATTTAGTGTTTTATATTACTTTGCATTTGGAGTTCACCCATTTAGATTAAGTGCATAATTAAATCTTAATTATCATCAAATTAGCACAATTCATTTCTGTTTCTGTGTTTAAGTTGCAGTTTGATAACATTGCTGCCATTTTATATCATTTCCCTCTGTTAGCACTGTAGTATTTTTTGTATTTTGCATCTGTTTTCGGTTTTGCAGGTCTCTGACGAATTCGTCTGACGAATTCGTCAGATCTCAGACGATCTTGTCTGATTGCAGATGATTCTGTCGAATCTCAGACGATCCAGACTACTTCAACATCAGAATCTTCTTCAGACATCCGGATCAGGTATTCCTCATCTTGCATTTTGTAATCTCTCTGTTTTTTGTCTTTAAATCTGTTTTCTGTATTCATTGAACTTGCATTTTCATATAGATTAATATAGATTCATTCGGCCAAACCTAGGATATGAATGCTTAAGGTTAAAACGAACACATTTAAACACATTCCAAAACCTAGGCATGGAAACTGCCATCAAATGTTTCCTGGTGAACCCACCATCCGTCAAAAAATCATCAAAATACACCTCCCTTGAGAGGCGGGACCTTCGCAAAGTCCTCTCAGTCCGAGGTACCGCACCATCCTTTTCCCATCCTCCTTCCGGGCGCGGATCCTATAGCCTGAAGGTAGGGATGCGAAAAATTTGGAGCGATACATAACCACTACTCTATCTTGGAGTCTGTCCAAGATCCTCCATATGGTCTTGTAGAATTTCCATATGAGTAGTTGCCCTCGACATGACACATTTTAGGTGTCTAAAAAGCAACTAGTATGGCATCGTAAATGTCATACGGACTCACCAAAATCACATCATTGCATTCATAATCATTCATTTTTCCTTACTAGCATTATTTTTATCTCTTTCCTCTTTTCCTTCTTTCCTTCCTCTCTTCTTCCCCTGTGGACATCAAGTTGATGTTGTATGGTCACGCTTCGAGCGGCTACATACCTTCGATTAGATTCCATTCTTTCTCTTCTTTTCCTTGGATACCCAATTGATTTGTATGGTCACGCTTCAAGTGGCTACATACCCTTTGATTAGATTCCATTCCCCTTCTATCCCTTTGCCTTCTACACAAACCCTTCATATTTTTATATTAAACTATGTTCTACACAATATAGTACAAAAAGGGGCAAAATGTAGACACCCAAAAGTCACACATTACTATTTTTGCATATCTATAGGTGATTCCAAACATCCCTAGGCTATTGTATACTATTGTAGTCATGCGTAGACATGCATAGACATGCGTAGACATGCATAGACATGCGTAGACATGCGTAGACATGCATAGACATGCATAGACTTCCATAAGTTCACCATAGTAACGTGTAGACTTCCACAAATGGATTTTAGGTCCAAAACCCTAATAAGCCCTCAAAACCACATCTTATGCATCGAGATACCTTCATACGACAACCTAAGGTGATGCATAGCCCATTTACACTCAATTGACACCCCCATGGGGTATTAATTGGTAAAATCAATTAAAAGTCAATTATCAAATTCTAATTTAATGTCGACTTCACTTAAGCCTCTTTTTAGGGTAAAGTTGGATTAATTAACTCTTAATTCATAATTAGTGTTAATAAGCCAATTTAGGGTTTCCTAGATTTTTCTTTTAATCCTTCCCTAAACATGTTTAAGGCCTAATTAGGATTAGCACTAATTCTTCCTCACACGTGTGAGGATAGGATATTTTCTACTTAGAATGTGATGTTTCCACATAGCATTTTTTAACCTAACCCTAGTCAGAATAAAACCCAAGTTTAGTCTATCTAACCCCCCCTACACCTTGCATTTGCCTATAAATAATGGGTCCAAAACCCCTAATCAAGTATGATTTCCAAATTCAACAAAGTATAGTTACTCTACAGAAGTAGAAAGCCAATAGTACATAGTCCATTCTTGATGGATACAGACATATTCTGATAGCATACAAAGGCACCCCAGCTTCCTTAAGATTGATCTACCAAAGATATTGTTACTAGAAGAGCATCACAACTCAATTCATAGCCTACCCTATGAATCCGGTCCCAATTAGCAACCCGGGTCGCGAAGTGCATTTGCAAGCCCCAAATCAGCCCAAATTTGGGAGGTAAGCTCTATTTTAGCATATTATTACCTTATGCATATTTTATTTTAGTTTATGTTATTGTTTTAAAGTCATTTCATCTTCTTAAACATGGGGCCTAACTAAGGAAATCCCCCCAATGTATTGACCCTTTCTTGCAAGTTTCTTTCAGGTTATTCAACAAATTTAAAGGAAAGGAACACCAAAAAACAACAACCCATTGGTGGCCCATATACAAAGAAGCCCACCTACACTGAGGGACATCAGAAGGAGGCATCAGGCCTATATTTCTTATTTGTGAAAAGAAAGAAAAGGGGAAACTCTCCCTATTTGTAACCTATACAAAATTGATAATGAATAAATCATATGTTTATGAATGACTTGTGTTATTACTTTTTTTTAGATCAAATGTCAACTTCTGGTCATTTCAAGTATAAAAATAAGTTATATCCATAGATATTGATCAAATCAAAGCCATTAAAGACCTATAATTATTGATAAGAGTCAAAGAAATCAGGTTGTTCTTAGGGTAGAGCCAATTTGTAGCTAAATTCATTAGAAACTTTACTCAAATGGTTAGGTCTATAACCAAGATGATAAAGAAATAAACCTCCCTATATTGGACCATAACCATCACCAAGGCTCCTATCCTAATTAACCTAGGCTTATCTAAGGGATTTAGGATGTATATATTTATTACACATGATAACATTGTAGTTGTCTTGACTCAAAAAAATGACCAAGATGAAGATAATCCCATATCATTCATGATTCAAGTCATTCACAACTATGAAATGAGGTATATACCCTGATTTAGAAATAATTATTCACCACCATGAATGCCTTGAAGGAGTTTAGATACTAAATTTTTCAAATCAAGACCATTTTTTTATAGTACACCCTGTTAGGAGGGAAACTGAAGGGGATCAATATTATTGATAAAAATGTTACAATATATAGGCATAAGTCTATATGATGAACATGACACTTGTCAATGAAACTGACAAGTGTCAAACTGAAGGCATAGTGCACTTTACTTTAACTCTAACATTCCCCCTTAAAGTGCACTATCCTAACTAAAGAAAAAACAAAGCAAGTCAACATTAGGTAACATTCCCCCTTAATGTTGACTTCTCTAAAAGATAACCTATCATCCTATTTTGGTCTAGGCTCGTGCTCTATTGCGCTTGGCTCTCCAACTATGAATAATGCTAGATCCACTGTGTATACATCTCGATCTGTTGCCTCAGGGTCAGCCACTTCAACGGGTCTGTTGCCACTGGGTCAGCCGTCTAAGTGCCTCGGGGTCATCATGGGTGCCTCGGGGTCAGCCACATCCGGGTCTCGTTGCCTCTGTAGGTCATCCTCAGAGGATGTTGCCACTCGTAGGTCACTAACTAGATTCACCATGAGTATGAAATCCCTCCTCATGGTGAACTCAATCTAGAAGGTGTCGGTCTCTGCTGAAAATGCACCTAATGAAAGGAAAAATGAGCCATATAAGAGTATCGGTCTCTGCTGAAAATGCACTCAATACAATAAAATGAGCCATAGATCCAAATAGGAGGAGAGAAGAAGAAAAGAAGATAATCTTCTGAAGTGTCTTCGTTTGTAGTCTTCAGAAGTAGATTCGAAAAAACATCGGATAGAGTCTAGGGTGTCTTTGTCTGTAGTCCCTAGCATAAGTGTCCTTATGGTGACCATGTCATCCCACCGAAATGCATGGGTAACCAGCCGCTGCATTCGCCAAGTGTATAGAAATAGTCACTAGGTACAAGGATCACAAATAAAATTACCTTGGGAGTGTCGGGTACAACCGAGAGTGCACTCCAAGGTATAAAACTTTGAGGCTAAAAAACTCAAATGAAACAGCCTCAAAATTTCAATATGACACCACCATTGTGTCCGTCGCGGAAAAACGTTTCCAACGACTATAAATACCCCTATATTCCACCATCAAAGGGGCCTTCAACATGTTGAAAACAATACCATGCCTATCTAGGCAGAAAAATAAACCTCAGGAATATCATATTCCTGGCATCGCACTGTGGTAGAAAAAAACACTGACTCAATTTTCAATTTTCCCTCGCAAGGGAATTACATCCACTTTCCATGTGGAATAAAAGCAATTACATGGCCGTCATTGTAAGAAAATATTCCCCCACTTTAAAATGAATTATCTTCAAAATCCCTATCTCCAAATATGAATAAAAAAGCCCACTAATGCATTTACATCTGATAAGCACAAAGTTTTCATATAATTCTAGTCAAGTGGCAGGATATATGTGACTAAACTTAACTTTCTAGTTGGCAACTTTGCATGCTGAGATAAAGCATTCATCACTCTAATAATGATAGATGATTGCCACAAAAAATCTGTCCACTCCATTGCCACAGGGAGATCGCACCGGCGCCGAAACTTGACCGAACTCGGGCCAGTTGCAAGTGTTAAATTTTGAAGAAATTTTGGGAGTTTTGACATCCGAAACCCATGGTTGATGAGAACCGTCAAACCCTAGTTTGTCATAATCAAGGATGCCCTGTCATAATCAAGGCTTGGCTTTCTTCCCTCTGATCTTCTGCGCCGCAGCATCATACTGTTTTTCACCAAACCAACTGCAGACATATTGGACACCGAATTGAAACCATTTTGTAAATTGGCATTAACCAAACCCAAAGCTGCTTGATGTGACTACCAGTTGTGACACAACTGACAGTACTATTCTTCCCAGATGGAAAGGTTAAAAAAATAAAAAATAAAAAAAATTACAACACCAAGAAATATCGCGGCAAAGCAATACTGCAGCAATCTGTCTCTCAGAATATCGCGGCCTGCGACCACAAAAAGCATCGGAAGAAAGACGAGAGAGCCAACGTCATGCGACCGGGGGCTTAGCGGGTTACAAAATGGATGGTCCATATCGCTTCTGGGGGGCAGCGCAAGCCTCCATAAGGCATCCGACTGCTCAGTTCATGTGGGCATGGCCTCTGCTATTGCTCGCTACTCTTCAATGGTGGTAGCGCCTCCATCGCCGAGAAGGTGTTGTCGATCCATAAACCAACGAGCTCTGCCAAATGCCTGGATCTGGATATGGAGCCTAGAACCATGGATGTCGTGAGGACGGGACCAAGGAACAGGAGTTTCTTCTTCTTCTGTTTGCGGTTGTCATGGAGGCCGAGTCCCACCTTCTCGGAGATGCGCTGCCTCCTCCATCACCAACGAAAAAATAGGTTCGATGCCTCACAGCGCAGACCCTCCAAAATTTTCTGTGCCCTCCATAATTTGTCTTCATCTACAGCAGAAGCTCCACATTTTCTCAAGCGTGTCGTGGAACTGTCTCCATGTGGTGTACCTCTTCCTGGAACCCTTGAAGGCGTCCGCCATCGTCTGGTTCGGCACCGACATGAAATACAGCTGGACAGAAGCGCGTTCTGGACTGGGCGAAATGGCATCATAGGTTTCCAACGTCGCGTTGCAGACTCGGAGTTTTGCATAACTGGCAAATTTCCTTCTGGCGGAGTTTCGTGATTGAAACTGTAATTTTCCACCAGTCTTCTTCCCGGAACAACCACCGCAACCATCTCCATCGGATGTTAACAGTGGTCTTTGGATCGGTGTCACACAATCTCTTGTGAAACTTGGAAATAAGGTGCGACACAACAAAGGGCACCTTCTGATAAAATCTATGCAAAGCCATAACCGCCTTCTTCTGGACCAGCTCCTTTTGATGCCCCAGGAGCTCCACCACCTGCGGTAGCACCACCGGAATTGTCTCCTCGTTAATAAGCCTACACACGACATTAAGCACGACACAAGCCACAAGATAATTGTCCGATTTCAAATCCTTCTGTATCGTATTCACAATAAAAATTATGAGATCGTGATCCTCGTTCAGGAACAACATCACCGCGAGGTACCCGATCCGTTTCAGCAGCAACGAATCGTCGTGAGCATACTCCCTGAGCCATGAAAAAATTTAAAAAAAATAGGAAAAAAAAATATGGGGGAGGGGGATGGAGGATTTCCATGAGGGAAATCCCCCCTCAAGAGGTTTCACAGGGCAGGGAAAGCCTGCTCTGATACCAAATGTTAGGAGGGAAACTAAAGGGGATTAATATTATTGATAAAAATGTTACAATATATAGGCATAAGCCTATATGATGAACATGACACTTGTCAATGAAACTGACAAGTGTCAAACTGAAGGCATAGTGCACTTTACTTTAACTCTAACACACCCAAATTTGTGGTCTATTATATTACACAAATATCTAGAAGAAAAGATATCTAGATTGACCAATAAGATACATGAATTTGACATTTAAATCAAACCTACTAAGCTAATTAGGGGAAGGGAATTATGTGAATGTTTAGTAAGGATAACATCTAAAGTATGGGTTACTCTATTGAATAAATGAATAATGACTAGGTCATTTAATGGATGAGTGATCCACCAAGGGAAGGGCTAGGTTTATATAGAATGTGACACACTACCAATGGCTAGATAACATTTTATTTAGAAAAAGATACAATGAAATTCTACTCTACTCTATAAAGGAATATAGACAAGTATCCTAAATAAAGTAGTACCATGATGAAGCAAGGTATTTATATGCATCCATAATAGCCCAAAATATTTTGAGGGCTAGATACTACTAGGCCACCATTTTCACCAACTACTATCGATGGGTCAAGGATTGTAAATATTTCTACACATTCCAAGAAAGTAGTAAAATTACATTTATGCCTTTAAAATCAATCATTGTAACCAAACCATTTTAATTACGAGGCCTCAATCTTATAGGAAAGATCAACTTATTATCAAGTGTAGGCTATAGGTGAAATCTCACTACCATTCACCAAATGGGTTTAAGTAATCTCAACTAAAGCTACCAATTAGGAGACAATAGTGTGATTGGTTAAACATATCATCATTAGGTTTAGATCCCCTATCACCAAATTCATAGATATTATAACTTATTTCATGGGGGCTAAAGTTATTTTATATTTTTATATGGATTCCTACTTAAAATATTGCTCAATTATTATCCTTATGGTAATGGATTGATTGAATCAACTAACAAGGATATCACCAAAATATTGAAAGGGGCCATATCTAAATCATGAAGATACTAGAATACAAATATTTTTAAAGCATTATGGGTAGATATGGTGATATTTAAAACATCCATAGGATAATCTCCCTACAAACTAGTATATGACAAAGTATTATCTCCAATTAACCTCAATCTCTCTTACCTCTAAATTTCATAGCAACTTGAGTTAGAGGATACTAACATCAATATCATTCGAGTAAGATTGAATGCACTACTAGCCCTATAATAGGAGAGACAAATATATTTTAGTAATACCATGTAATGGCAAAAGTCCATCAATAAATGGTTTAACAAAGGGGCAACAAAAGTGGAATATAAGGAAGGAGACCTTATGCTCAAATGGTAAGAGGACTATGCAAAACTAGGAGCTTATCAAAAGTTTAATTTTTTATGGAGTGCATCTTACTATATTATTGAAATTATAAGCCTAAATATATATAATGGGAATATGATTCTTGCATTTTTTGAATATTTGGGAACAAGGATGAACAACAAAGCTGAAG
Organism: Wollemia nobilis; assembly: GCA_028583015.1. Lineage (NCBI taxonomy): Eukaryota > Viridiplantae > Streptophyta > Pinopsida > Araucariales > Araucariaceae > Wollemia > Wollemia nobilis. The sequence goes on from JAQPPZ010005611.1 coordinate 3,046,577, forward strand.
CTAGAGCTATGTGGAGAGGCTTTCAAATGACTCAAGACTTAGAAAGCAATTTGATCGTAGAAGGACACTCTATGCATGTTATAAATCTCCTAAATAATTGGAAAACACTTCCTTGGAGGATTAAAACAATTGTTGAAGAGTCTAGGATTATTTTCCAAGGAAGACAGGACAGAAAATCCCAACATGTCTTTTGGGAAGCTAACAAAGTTGTTGATAAGCTGGCCAATTTGGGTGTCAATGGTGACAGACTTTTCAAATGGGAACATGGTGTCCCGAGTGAAGTAGAGGATCTTATTCAATAATAATGCCAAGAATGATAGTAGAATTTACCAATAGGGAAGGCACTGTAAGTTCGAAGGCTATGAGTATTCCCGTCTCTTTTTTGAAATGGACTCACAATAAAAATTATCCGAGTTGTCATTCTTGGTGGATGCTGCTTGGAAATACCACAAAGACTAATGGGGATAGTCACATGTTAGATAACATGGCTCCTAGTAATCTTAGTAATTTGAGGTTGGTTGATAATCATAGGGTAAGAAAGAAACGATAATATAAGACTTTGAACCAGAGCCATGCGGACCACCAGATAGCCATCACCATAAATCTAGCCAGCAGGTTCACTTCTACAAGGCTGATTGGCCAAGACGGGATGTGGTCCCAAAGCATGTCATATATGAAAGAAAGCAATTACCAAAGAATTATTAAGAGTAACTATCAATACAAATCTTGTGGGATTTTTTTCAGTACTCTGCTATGTGTGTCTGTAGCTTTTTTTTCTCCACTGTTTCAAGGAAGGGATTTGTGTCCGTTTCATTTTTTGTAATTATGATGAAGGTGTGTTTTCTCGGGGTATACCCAAAATGTTGTATGAGAAGTTTCTTTTTCAGAATAGGATATGTACCTTACCAGATGTAATGGCTTTGGCAGCATGTAGATTTTACATATATAGGATCCTTAGTAAGGACATGTTCATCAACAGCCCTGGGCTAATTTTTGTAAAAGGTTTTGGGTCAACATGTAAAACCCAATATTAATGCTATAGTATATTATCTACCAAAAATAAGAAAGAGTAAAGCTTCCTACCATAGTAAATAGGAAACACCTCTACTTGGTATAAAGTTTCAACTAGAAGAGTATCTATGTACATAGTATTGGCTATTAATTTGATAAGTAATTTACCTTTTTACTATTTCCCATTTTTTCTTTCTCTTTTTCATCTAATATTCTCAATTTTCTATCAATTTTTGCTCTTTTCACCCAAGTTAACAACATTTTAGGTCCATCAATGATGTATTGATAAAAAAGAAGCATTTTACATGCAAAAGTAAATGATCTACTTGATAATGTGAATGGAACACTCACCCCAACATAAAACCTTTCATTAATATTGAGGTATGGACAATCAACCTTTAATAGGTTTATTGACCCACTTGAGAAACCTACACCAAAGCATAAGCAAAGGACATCAAGGTACATGTAGAGTGTATCCTACCCAAGGTCTATAAATACCCTAGGTGAGGACCAAAGAGCCCTAATTTGTGCACCCTTACCTCTAAGTAACTTCAAAGTTCACCACTCACAAGGAAAAATACACATTATATCTACCAATCATGTGCCAAATAATGATAGAGCCACATCCCATTAGAAGCTTCCCATAATAATTCAAGTAAATCACTTTAAAGAGAAATTGGGAGAAAACCAAAAACTACATAAGTTATAAAACTTGAGCAAATCACTCATCAGGGTAGAAAATCACTTGACTCACTAAGTGAACCACCCTCCCTCTAAATCAAGTGAATTGTCTCACTTTCCAACTAGATTACTTCAACTTTCAAGTGAATTGATCTCCCTACTAACCAATAGAAAATCACCTCCAATGAGTTAATAACTAATTATTAAGTGAATCACTCTAAATAACGAGTGAATCACTCCCAAACTTAGAAAAAATTAAAATTTATCAAAGATTTAATTTAATTTTTTTCATTGTTCTTTTCCATGGACCCTCATATTCATATATTAGTCCTTCGCTACCTAAAGCTCAAGTGACCTCATCACCTTCCATGATCATTGCTCAAAATCTTGTTACTCTATTGTCACCCATTATAGTTACTAGAATAGAGGCTAGATCATCTCAGAGGTAAAATACAAAGAAAAATAGGGGGAAGAGAAAGAGACAAGACTCCCAACCATCCAAGATACCAAAATAGTAGCTTGAAAACCCTTATTAAAAGGTAGCAAAAGGTACCTATACACACTCCATGGGAGAAGTTAAAAAATAAGCGTTGAGGAGGTACAACTTAGACTCCTAGAGCATAATTTGGACCTGGACACTCAACTTAGAAATGAACCTAGTGCCACAAGTATAGAATTACCTTGAGCTAATAAAAAAAGTGGTTAAGTGGTATGATTAAAAAACAATGTATTTTTACCTTCCAAAATGGTTGGAATATTATTTTAACTTAAAAATAAGAGCTATTTGGAGCATTTTGAAAATCATTGTGGATAGGGCTCCAGTTAGGGATAAAATATCAAGGTTGGTCTCCTTCCAAGACTGATTTCCAAATCTCAAAAACAACATAAAACAAGATTTTACCCACTCTAAAGTGACACTGGCTATGGGAAAGTAGGATTGGCCTTATTATTATTTTGAGAGCATGTGTCCTCATAAAATGGTTCCACTTCATTTGCTCATGAGAAAAGTAACTCAAAATAATATAACTATTTTTTGTGCAAGTCCTCTAAATTTGGAGCCACTTTAGATAATCATGAAAAAAGTGCCTAGCTTCATAAGGGAAAGAAACAACAACACATTATCAAAGAGGTGAGTCGTGAGGTTGGTGGAATCGCCCCTTGTCCAAATTTTGACATACATGGTGAAAATATGGCAAAAAAATCCATTGATAGTCCACCCAAGAATGGTGCCAACAAATACCACCAACTCAAGCTTAGAATCATCAATATCAAAGAAGGAGGGGTCATGTGGGAGAGGTGAAGCTTCACACCCACAACCAAAATACTGAATATGAGAAAAAAATTAAATTTAAAAAAACCATAGAGCCATAGATTCAAGCATCCCCAAGGTTGAAGAAAGTTAATAGGAACCATGTACTTATGCATGTTCATCATTTTTATTATTGATCAGCTCTTGAGAGAAATTATCTCTCCAGACAGAGAACCCTTGTAGGGTGGTGTCAAAGTTGGCCAAACAATTTGCTAATTGATTTCCTTTCCTAAATATGTGGAGTATTCGAGATTCTTCCAACTCCTGAATGAATCTATTCATTTCCATGACCATGTTATATAAATTCTAGCTTAAGGAATTAGAGGACTTCAATAGTATAATCAGTTTAAGTGAGTCTCCTTCCACCACAATTTTTATTTCTCCCATTTCTTTCAACAAAGCTAGACCTTGTAACGTCGCTTTGGCTTCTATGAATTGGAGGGAGAGGTGTTCAAAAAAAGCCATCACAATATCTCCTATATCATTTCTAATGACATCTCCTGCTCTAGCAATCCTAGGATTACCTTTTGAGGCACCATCAAAATTAATTTTGAACCATCCACAAAGGGGCACCAATGGACATAAATACTAGGGTTCAGATTTAAGGTAGAGGGTGCAAGTTGAGGGAATCATAAGATCAATTCCAACTCCACTTCAAAGGGAGGAATCCCATGGAAGTCTTTATCCAATTCATGAAATGCACTGGAAACATTCTCCACTGAGCACAAAAGGCTTCTGAGACTAACCCAAAGAATATCACGCTTGGAGTTTTATTAAATATCTTACACCTTTAATATTTCATGTATTTTATTTCTAAACTTTACTTCTCTATATTCTTTATATACTTTACATTAATGAAAGCTAGTCTATATTATCATAGAAGTTTTCTTGCAAGGAGAGTGGGGAGGTAACCTAAGTTTGAAGGTTGGAATAAGATACTAGTAATCCCTTTGAAACTTTTCAAAACTCAAGTTGGGGGCATAAAATCTCAATTAGAAGTTAGGACAACTTCCTAGTTTAACATAGTTTCTAGCATACCCAATGGGACAAACCTTCATTTTTCATCAAAGTTGTACTTAATGGCTTAATTTCTGGACCAAAACTATATTTTGTAACTTATGGAGTGATTGGATTGGTGTTGATAACATTTTTACTAATTCAAGTGTTGAAATTAATTTGATTTAAAAATTAGAGCAATTCACTCTATTTTATGCAAAAAATATTTTTTTTAAATAAGGCATTCAAATGAGCTATTCACTTGACCTTTAAAAGAGATTTTATTCTTTTTAGTGAGTGATTCACTTGGAAGGATTTGCATTTTTGTAGGTTGAATTTAGAGTGATTCATAAAGACCAAGAAATAATTTTTTTAGTTGTAGCCTCAAATTGACTTTGAAATTGATCATTTTTTTGTGATTTAGGCTTAATATTTTTAGGTACTTTTCAAATGGAAACTTTGATATAAACTTCAAAATTTGATTTTTCAATGAAAAAAACTTCAAGAGAATTCAATCATCATTAAAAATATAATCCAATCTCATATGTACATCTATCACTAGTAGAAACCACTTAAGGTATATTCTGAGTCACCTTGTTAAATATTAAGCAAAAAATTCACTCTAAGACAAGAAAATCTCTCCAAGATGGATTTGACAAGTGATTAAATCCAAATCTATGAAGTGATTTTCTAGGAAAAACAATTTTCTTCCTCCTTCCCTTAGGGTAAAGCAATTCACTCTAGTTTCAAATACATTTCATTTTGAGTGATCTGCTTGCAACCCTTCTTGCTAAAAAATCTTTTAAAGTCTAGTATTATTGAGTTAATTTATTAGTAATATCAAGCAAAATGCTTTTATTTTCAAAGTGAAGCACTCCATATGATAAATCTTGAAAATACTTTTATTATATCAAATCATCTTGGATTTACCTAGATTTTGCAAGTGCTTCACTCTATAGATAGTTTTTTGAATTTTTTACATTTTTCTACTCTAGAACTTTTTTTGTGAAAGTATGTACACTTTAGTTTATGAATACAATAATCAAATTATTAGAAAATAGAAAAATATAATCAAATGATGGGCATCCATACATACCACTAATGAAATAATAAAGAAAAAATAGAACAAAATAAATGTGGGTGCATAAAGAAGATAACTTCAAAGATATTCCAATATCTAATTCTATACTATCAAAATGTAAAAGCCCCATGGCCAACCTATTTAGTCAAGGCTTCATTCCACCAAAAATTATTTAATTTATTTAATAAAAAATTTATTCATCTATCCTAGTGACTTAGGCTTGGTCTAATTTGACCCCAATATTAATTTATACTAATCCTTTCTATATGATACTAGTTGCTATAAATAACCTCATAGATAACCCAATCTTCCCAAGATAATTTTATGATAGTTACCCATCACCAACCTATGGTATAAAAAGTATCCCTCCCACAAGCACGTTTATTCATCCTAGATTTAGTTTAACAAACACATATAACATCCCTCTTGGTCAATATTTAGTTCCCGATATAGGGTCATCAAGATTAAACCTAAACCTTACTCAATATATGCAATCAATAACTAGGTAAATGGGGTTGTAGGTATCCCAAGTGAACACCCAAGGATAAAAACCATCCCCCACTAGTCAAGAACAATAAAATGTGCAATGTCCACTACCCCAAAAGTAAAAATTCCTACAAATAGTCTTGAATTAATATTTCCCATAGAAGAATATTCAACTTCCTCCAAACCAATAGTGGGTTTACCAAAACCTACCACCCCAACCCCTCCACCTTATTATTATCCATATCCATATCCTATATACCCACCACATGACTATGTAATATACCCACTATCTTAAAAATAATATCGTTGCCCCCATCCATAATAAAACTATATAATAATTCCACCTAGGCAACAAAAACAACTACCTTATTGGATCTACCAAGGACCACTAAATTTGATGGCCTATTCTCCTATTACAATAGTGGTTGTGAAAGCATTACCTACCTTTTGTAGGAATTAGAATAAGACAACACTATAAGGACTTAATGGTACACTTGATAATCTACTCCCTTCATGATAAATCTACTTTATGGTATAAGGGATTACCAAATAATTTAGTTACAATTTGACCATAAATAGTAGAACCACCTATGCATAGATTTGGTAGCATGGGAAATGGTTACTCAATTTTATTTCAATTAAATACAATTCAAAGGCATCCAAAAGAAAATATAAATTATTTTGATACTATATTCTTGAGTACCTTTAAATTAATCCCATAGAATGTTAGTTTGAATGAAAAACAAGCATTATAATAATACATGAAAGGTTTACAATCTGACTTACTTTTAATGGTTTGTAATGGTAACCATCATATACTAGTTGTAGTTTTCAAAGAAGTAGATAAAGGTAAATATGTTCTAATTTGAGTAGATAAAATAATCCCTACTCCTAAAATGGACTATGCAACCTAAATTTATTAGAATTTATCTATACCTAATTCCATGCCCAACATACCATCTATTTGTAATCCTCAACCAAATGCTTCCATGCATCCTTCTACATCACCGTACATCATTACTCATCCTAGAAAAAATACATAATCTACCATATCCTTTCAACTATAGAGTTCCACCCTTACTGCTCCATAAAAATCAAGTAATGAGTCCAACAATAATTTACAATGAATAAAATGTTAGAGGTGATTGAAACGTTGATGAATTAAAATAATGCAAAGCAATAGTGGTAACAATCATAATATTGACAATCCTAAAAGACTTCGTACCTCACAAAATATTAGGTCCATTAATAAGGTTATAATCAAAGAGAAAATCAAGCATACAATCACATGGTTAAAACTAATATAAATGTGGAACCAACATGATATATACCTTATAATAATAAGCATGATACTATAGAATACATTGGAGCCATCAAATATTTAAACTATTCATTATAGTCAATAGTTTTAATGGTCCCCATAGTAAATTCAACCATGTAATAACAATCATAGGCTCCATAATTAACATCTAACCTACCCAATCCCCATAATGTGAGTCTAGATAATTTTAGTGAGACATAAATAGATGAATAATCAATAGTCAAATATTATGCAATATTCTCTAATCAAAAATGGGTTAATACTATGTGTAAGAGGAAGGATTTTGAAGAACAACCAATTAATAAGTAAGCCAAAACTAGGAATTGTACAATAATCCTTAGAAAAGGGAGGTTTCCTTTATACATAAATGATAAAGGGTCTATTGCAACACAACAAAAGAAAATAATGGAGAAGAAAAATACAAAAAATAATCCAATCATATACCTAAGAGAGGGAAGGGAGAAACACAAACTGAAAAGATAAGGAACAACCAATTAATAAGAAAGATAAAATTGGGACAGGTATAATAGTCCTTAGAAGAAGGAGGTTTCCTTTGCATTTGAAGGATAAAAGGACTATTGTAACACAATAAGAGAAATAGAAAGAGAAAGATAAAATAGAGAAATAAGCCATGGGTATACCTTAAAAGAGGAAGGGAGAAACACAAACTAAAAAATATAGGAATATAAATAAAGGAAAGGAATCTATAACAAATAAAGGAGATAGAGAAACAACTATAAATATACTAAAAAAGAGAGTAATAAAGAAATGGGATAGATTTGTTGGATATATTATATTATTTGGTAAATATTAAAGTACCCAAAGGTGCATTGTACATTTGTAATTATTAGATTAAGGAGTGTATTTATTTTTTCTAATGTATGTGTCAAATATGCAAGTGAAGAGTCACATGATATGTGGCAAGATGTAAAGTGAAAAGTCATGAGAGTTTTATCATATGTGAGGAATAGAAAAGGATGCATCTCCCATATGTTTGAGAAGAGCAATAGTTGAGTATTGAAGAGTCATATTGTAAGGTTATATTATGGAGACAAAGCTCCATGCATTGTATTGAATGAAAAATGATCAAATATTGTATTAAGAATTATGAGTTTATGAATAATGTTGTGAGTTTGATTATTGTGTCATATTGTTGTTATTCTATAATGAGATTTATTGATATTGGAAATTGAGTTGAATGTTTTAATATTGTGATTAATATTTTATCCTAGAAAAGGAACCTATGAGAGAATTCCTAATAATGGAATTAGATCTACACTCTGGCTCATGTAAGAGGATATTAAAGTGTTGAGAAAATTGAAAATTTGGTTGGTATTGCATCGAGAAGGAGAATTTTATGTGAGAAATTAAAATTTTAAGGAGATTTGTTGCTATGAAGGTTAGGTTGATTGCACCCTAAGATAATTATAGGACTAGAGGATGGATTTACTTGTTGGATATGTTAGAAAGGACATGTTGATTGTACACTAAGATTGATTGAGTCAAAGCAAATTTGAGATATTTACTATGAGAATGTATTGGATGGAAACATAAGATGTTATAGGTATGAAAGTGAGAATATATGTTGGTTGGAAGATAATTACAAGCAATAATTTAAGTACATGAGTTGAAATAGAAGCAAACTACGAGATATGAGAAAGTTTGGCTATGAGTTGTTTGAGAAAGCCAAAATGCCTATGAGGAATTAATGTTTAATGAGTCAAATTTACTATGAATAGAATCAATGAATGGGAAAAATAAAAGTGAGTCTATATGTGAGCAAGGAGAAGTTCTTGTGATTACTAATTTATGCTAGAAATCATCCTGCTTAAGTTTCACCTAAACTTGAGAGAGCAGGAGGGTCTTCAATTGAAGGAATAATATTATGTAATAAAAAAAATTAAGAAAGCACAATAATTAGGTTATAAGCATTATAAGAATATTTCATATTGCCATGTATTTATAATATGAGCACCTCAAATTTACCCACGTAATGATTGAATTATTTTTGGAAAGATTGATTTTTTTGGGTATGATAAATTAATGAAGAAAGTTGTAAGGTTAAATGAATTTAATTTTTGATCATTCAAATGTTAAAAGAAAGAGATTTATTATTTGGATATATAAGGAGATAAATTATTATATTTGAATAAATGAATTAAATGCAAGGTATATATAAGGAAATAAATAATTAAAATTTTACATTGAAATTTGAATTGAAATTGGAATTTTATTGAAATTTTTGTGAAATTGTCGTTTGAAGGAGAAGTTGTGAAAAATAATTGAGTTGGAAGATATAATAATTAAATATATTGTTTTTTAAATTGGGAATATTTAATAAGTCATGACAATGGTCAAATAAATATATGGTATAAAATCAAATCTTAGGTATATTGACCTGGGGGCAAGTAGACATATGACTAGAAATAATAAATGGTTTAATGCTTTTAAGAATATGAGAAACCATTAGCTATTGAAGATGATAGAACACACAAGATAAAAGGAGTAGGAGATATATTAATCATTTTTATGCAAAATAAATAATTAAAAGTGTGTTATATGTGCTAATATTAATTTCTAATCTACTCTAAGTATCTCAAATGATGAATCCAAATTTAGTGGTTGAGTTTAAAATTATTGAAAATAAAAAGAAGTGTAAATCAATATTTTAGCAAATATTTCATCCTTTATGCTTATGGAGCTGAGGAAAGCTATGTCTCAATGCTCACCCAAAAGAATGATCAAGGAGAGGAGCACCCCATATTCTTTTGGATCCAAACTCTTCATGAATATCAAGTGAAGTATAATTTCATTGAGAAACAAGTATTTTCTATAATGAAATCATTGAAAAAAATTAGGTAGTACTTGGTTCAAAGTAAGACCCTGGTTTATTTTATTCATTCGGATGTAACAAGTTTTAATCTACAAGGAAAACTAGGAGATAAGAGAGATGGTTGCATTACTAAAATATAAGAATAGGATGTGGAATTCCATCCTACCAATATAGTGAGAGGTAGAGCCCTATGCCAAGGTATGACAAAAGCAACAGTTTCAACAAAAATGACAACTTGTCAGGCAACAACAAATGATCAAACTGAATAATTACAGTTAGGTGAATCAGACTAGGTAGATCATATGGCTAAGTACTTTCAAACTGGAGTATGCCCTCCTAATCTTAATGCATCATAGATAAGAAGATATAGACTACAATATTTGAAGTATATCTTACTTCTAGAAGCTCTGTATAAAATAAACCTTGATGGAGTTCTCCTTAGGTGCTTAAAATATGATAAACAACAAAAGGTCATAGAGGAGTTCCATGGAGGACTATCTTAAGGACACCTCTTAGGAAGAGTAACGACCTTGAATATTATCATAGAAGGCTATTGCTATCCTACCATATTTGCAGACACCTTCAAATTTACTAGAGCCTATGATAAATGCCAATGGCATGTAGGGAGGACAAGGAATGCATCATTTACCTTAAGCCAATTCAAGTGGAAGAACCCTTTAAACAATGGGGTTTAGACTTCATAGGAGTTATCAATCCACATTCCTCAGCTGAGCATAAATACATTATGACTACTACAGACTACCTCACCAGATGGGTAGAAGTTATTCCTACAAATAAATCAGACCAAGAAGTGGTGATTAACTTCATGGAAAGCTTGATTTTAAAGTTTGATGTTCCAGAAGCCTTGGTGAGCAATAATGGCCCAACATTCATAGGAGCCAAATATATTGAGTTTTATAACAAGAATTTGTTAAGGATTTTGAGGAGATCCTTGGAGGGTAATAAAATGAGTTGACACATATTGTTAGAGCAAGCTCTGTGGGCATACATAATTACTATAAAAAATCTATCAAAATCTCCCCTTATACCTTAGTTTATGGTAAGGAGGTAGTGTTACCTGTCCATTTGGATATTCTAGCACTCAATATGATAAACACAAAAGAGGAATCTAAAAAAAATATAGTGGAAATAAGGCTAACACACCTGCTACAATTAGAAGAGAAGAGGACTCAGGCATATGATGATTTCCAAAAACATTTAGTTGACATCAAGGTATGGTTTGAAAAGAAGGTAAGGTTCAGGAAATTCCAAGTTGGAGACTCAATACTCAGGTGGAATGTTGAAAGAGCTAAACCAAGACATCATCAGAAGTTTGACTCCTTCTAGGATGGCCCTTTCAAGATAGTAGAGGTTAAAGAAACCAATGTTTTCTAGCTTGAATATCTAGAGGGAAACATACAACCGATTTTGGTCAATGGTTTTCACCTTAAACTCTATTTTGATTGAAATATAGCTCATTGTAACATATGTACATACTTTGTATCATATCCTTTCATTTTTTATTTCAAGTTTTATTTTGATGAAATGTTGTATGAAAAATAAAAAAAATAAAATAAAAAGGAAAAAAGTTGAAAAATAAGCTAAGTGTCACCAAAGAAGCAAGCAAGTTTCCATTCCACACTCGAATGTACTAAGAAAGTAGTGGAATGATGAGTGAGCTCCAATACACACTCAAATGAACTAAGGAGCCAACATAATTCCACATGCACCTATTCCACACTTAAAGAGACTAAGGTGGCAGTGGAATAATAAAGGTTTCTAATCCACCGGAGTCACAACTACTTTTGAGCGGAAAATGAATTTTACACCGTGCCACTTCCTAAAAAGGTAAATGTTCATGAATTAATGCTCAAGTTTCCCGCACTGCTCCAACAAAAAAGAAAAGGGCAAGCAACATCGTGAGTGCATGGAAGGTGTTTGAATTGTAGCCAATCAAGAACTAGTATAGCATCTCCAAGTTGCTGAAAGCAATGAGTTTAATTTGAAAAGTGTGCCAATAGGTAGTTCGCACAACAACCGCATTATGGCATGGTGTGAATGCATGGACAATTAAAAGTGCCAAAAATACAGAATGTGTTCATTTGACAAAGAGCGTCATTTATTGAGCAAAAAGAATAGAAAAAAATTTGAGCCGTGTCTACAAACTCCAAAAAGAAAGTTTTAAAAATTACTTGCAAAAATGGCTTCAAAGAAAGTGCTAATAGAAGTACAAAAAAGGGGAGTAGAGCTAGATGGCCATGTGGACCAGACTAGGTGGTTGGAAGACATAGTAATGACCCAAGTAAGGAGGACCTTCTTGAGAAGAAATTTTGAATTCAGATACTTCGAAGGGAGACCAATTCGACCACAAGGTATCATTGATATAAAATCCTTCTTATTTTCTTACATCTGTGATTATGTTCACCATTGCCCTGAGTTAGTTTTTGTGATGATTAAATTTTACGACCCTAAGAAGAGGATAGTGAAAAATCCTAATGGCATACCACTATTCACCATTACCAAAGATCTTTGCCATGATTTGTTTGTTGTAGGGGTGAGCCCACCCTTAGAGTCTAAACAATTTGATATAGCAGAACAAGCTAGGGTTTATGCTTCATTAATGGCTTCAAAAGAAAAGAAAGTCATAGAAATATGGCTTCATTTCCAGTTTAGAAGGATAAGAGAGGAAGATGAAATACCTAAATTTCCAATACCCATCGAAAAATTTGCTAACCTAGAGCTCTATTCCATGTTAGCTTGTATGGAGGGTTTGGATTCTGATCGAATGGTGATAGATTGGAAAATAGCCACTGCATACTACATTTTCAATGAGATAATGTATGAGGAAGGTGCAGAAAAGAAGGGCATTAGGGTTATCTACTTTGACTGGCCAACTTTCCTTGCTCAAAGAATACATGAGCAATTAGTGAGAATGAAAAGGAGTTCTGACGCACCCTCTTTTTGGCATTGCTCAAGTCTGGTTTGGATGTTCTTTGCTGCTATAAAGGATATGATGCCCTGGATTCCAATCAAGGAAAAGAATGACCAGGGAGACCCCATTCCTATTTACTATTGGACTTCTCATATGAGGAGCACTGAGTCCTTTTATAGATTTAACTTGGAATTTTTAGGGCCAACATTGAAGATAATGTATGGGGAATGCCCTAGGTTACCTCCACTAGCCAAGAAATTGTTAAGAACAAAAGGTGCCAAAGAAGGATATTGGTACATCCTTACAGAGGGCACAATCATTAGACTGTATGGCTTCACTGGTAAGCATTTTTTGCTACCTCATTTTGTTATAGATAGATTATTTTCCCTAGAATATTTGAGGTAAGCAGAGTTCATTAATATGAACTATGGCTCTGGAAGGAAGAGAAGGTGTTCATTGACCTACCACAGTGTTGATGATATAACCATTACCAAGAAGTGGCAAGGCAAATAAATTGACCAATATCTTGATAGGCTAGGCCTATTTTACATTCCCTAGAGATGGAGTTATGACCCGGATGATATATTCTACAAGAGGAATATTGCCCTTAATGGAGATAAGGCCTATAAATTTGAGAAAAAATCCAAGCCTCATTTTGAACAGGGCAAAAATAATAAGGAAAATGCTCTTTTGGAGTGGAATGTTGCCAAGATGGAACAACTTCCTCCATGGTTAGACTTCTATGAGCAGATTGTTGATTTTGATCCAGACAATAATGAAAAACATCGGTTGTAGGAGTCTACCATCAAAGAAGTTGAGAAAAAATAGATAAGAAAGAGGAAAATCAGTTGCAAGAGTCTACCATCGGAGGCATTGAAAGTAAAAAGAAATGGAATGAAGCCAAGATAGCGGACTGGTGGAGGATGAGAGTTGAAATTGGTAAAGAGAAATCCAAGTTTGGATTGAAAATTGACGATGATTTTTTTGATAAATATGACAAGAATGTCACAACTTGGAAAGAAAAATACCCAAGGAATATAGTGCTAATCTATAATAAGCCATAAATAGGATCAGATTCCCCATCCCCACCATCGTAAGAAGAATCTCAAGAAGAAGGATTTGATACTCCATTAACTACTACTGAAGTTCTGAAGATATTTCAGCCTTCAACTGAACAAATAGAGAAATTTCCAAAAGGGGCATAGTTAATGAGTAAGATGCACTATTATGATGAGAGGGCTATTAGTACACCAATCATTCAAACAGAAAGTAGGCCCAAGCACCTAGCCCTAGGTGGACAGCCCCTAGATACACAGATAGATTGGAATTAGAAGGATAAGGACTTTGTGTTCACACCAGTAAGTTTCACCACTACAACAATAGTGGAATTAAATCCTATTTCTGAAGAGATGTTGTAGGAAGAACCAGTACAAGAAGGGTTGTCTAGAGAAGACACAAAAAATGAGAAATCAATAGCCTTCCAAGTCTTTAAGAGAAAGGCCAAAAGGGCACCAAAAAGAGCTAAGAAGGAGATTTCTAAAAAGTAGAAGTTGGATAAGGAGAAAATTGTTAAGGAAACACCTATTTTAGCTACAAAAAAGGTATAATCAGTGCAACAAAAGAGCACAGAGGTAGTTGCAAAACACCCTACATTAGTAGGTGAAGGTATGGTCTCTATCCCTTCTTCTCCTCCTCCTTTGGATTTCCCAAAGGAAATCTCCCTCCATTTCTGAGAAAGAGGTTGTAACAAAGGTGCCTTCTCCCCCTCATAGTTCACCCCCTATTTCATCAACCAATACTGAAGGCCAAGTCAACCCATCTCCTCCAAGGTCACCTCAAATTCCTTCTTCATCATCTGAAATTCCCTTCATCATCTCCCATAATTCCATATTTGCCATTGCAACCACCTCCATCATCTGAGAAACAAACTGTTTTAAGCACACCCACTCACCCTTCTGTGAGTTGTGCTTCAATTTCCATGAGTCTTCCAATTGCAACAGTAGTAGTGGTCATAGATTCCACTATAGTCACTTCTACCAAGCCATTTTCAACTATTGATTCTGCTCTTTCATACCTTGTAGCCTCTTCTCCTCCTCTTGTGAGTTATCCTACCCAAAAATTTTGCAAAAGGAGAAGGAAGCTACATAGAAAATTCAATATTTTTGGGTAGAGAAGTTGTCCAAACCTTCCAAGAGGATGGCCACAAAGAGGAGAAGCATGTTTTTGATCTAGTTTCAAGGCAAAGAACATCTAGATCCATGATTCCTCTTGTGAGTAAGCCTAAAACTGATATGACTGCTCAAGACTATCGTCTAGAGGAACATATAGAGGATATTGAGCAGCTGCCTGTAGAAGATGAATTGGTCATGGCAAAAGCTCACTTGGACACTTTTTATGTCAAAACTGATATATACAAAGAAAAGGTGGACAAGTTGGAGAGAAAAATAGAAAAGCTTCAGAAGACCATCGATAATAAAAAACAAGTGGAGAAGGATCTAAAAAAGGAAGCAAAGAATTGGCAAGACAAATTTCAAGAGGCTAATAAGCTCAAGGAGAAAATGGAGGAACAAAAGAAGAAAAATGAAGAACAAGCTAAGGAGATACAGAGCTTGAAGCAGCAACTTCAAATTAAAAAGGCTAAGTCTTCAGGTTTCTCTAAAGTTGGGCTAAAGAAAGTGAGAAAATAATTGCTCTCTGAAGTTCTAGAAAAATTCTCAAAGCTACAACCCATTATTGATTACATGGATGATGCCAGTCATCTACTTCAAAATATTCAAGAAGACCTGGATAGCTTCACTGGAGAACTTCAACCTATGGTGGTTCTAGCTAAGAATATTTATAAGTTGGTAGATAGCAGGCTCAATGATACTGCTAAACCTATTCCTAATAAAGAATGGAATACTTCCAGGTTGGCTACCAGAGTTGTGGTAAAGAAGCACAGAGCTCTCCAAAAGGCTTGGCTATTATTTGACAAAGTTGAGAATATGATCAGGGATGTGGTGGATATAAATAAGGAAATGATTCATAATGGTTTCAAAGGGCTATGGATGGAATATAACACCTTGTTATCAGTAGAAGAGATTAAGAAGAGTACTATTGAGAGCCTTCAATATGAGTCTGAGATTGATGCTTTGGAGGAACCGATTGATCAAGAGCAGGCTTCACAAATAATTATTGATTTTACCAGACTCAGAGATCTGATGGAGGACTTGGTAAACAAAGGAAGTGTTACAAACTATGAAGACACTGGTGAATTAGAGTACATCCATAAGCAACTAAAAGAAACTTCCAACCCTTCTAAAATAGTTTGGAAACAGGCCCTACAAACTCTAAAGTTGATGGTCCAGCTGTTTGGAAAGGATGGTGAAGAGGAAAATAAAGAGCAAAGTTCACCTGAGGAGGAAGCTGAGCAAGAGCAAGAAGATAATGCTAAAGAAGAGGCTCAACAAGAGGATGAAGAACCAAATAGAGCTACTGTGGACCCTAAAGGGACACAAGAGTAGAATATTTTTGTTTTGTACATTTTGTAGTCATGCAAAAGTTTTGAATTTTGTTTGATTTATTTTTACTCTGACACTGTTAGAAGACAATAATAAAAGCATGAAGCTAGAAGGCAAAAAATGAGAATTTTGTGAAGGCATTCATATAATTTTTGAAGAGACTTTAAAAGGAGAACATAGTTTTTTTTTTGCTTAAGCATTGAAGTAGTTTTGAAGGAGTAGCAGAGATAGTTGTGTTTCCAGTATGGTCTCGATATGAACATTTATCCTCTAGGATGTTTCATGAAGTTTTCAGAGGGTAGTGTTCATATGGAAATTATTCTTTGAAGCATTCTTTTGAAGATAAGCATTTTTTACTCCTGATGCCCAATGGATAAGACTCTGAGTTTGATGGCTTTGCGAGCAAATCCACCCGGGAGGTGCCAGAATGTAGGCCCAAAATGGCCACATCCTCAAAAAATTTTGAAAATTTATTCTAAGGCATGGAAATCTCTATTCCACTGAGGACATAGAGTATTTTGGAGCGGATCCATGCAAGAGGAATCCGATTTCGCTCAACAGTTAGTATTTTTTGAGCAAAGTTTCTATTCCGCTCGAGGCCTAGTGTATTTGGCAGTGGATTCTAGGTGAGGCTCAATTCCGCAAAACTTTTGAGCAAAGATGATGTCAGCACGATAAAAAATGTGGAATGGTGATTTTTTTGTGCACTTGAGTGACTAAGTGTTGGGAATCCTGATTTTTTTGAGTTCCAAGAGTATTCTAGAGTAGATGGTTTCAGAAGGTTGAAAGCATTGTAAAATATATGGAATGGCGACAAAGGCTATTTACACTACTTCCAGTGCGGATTGGTGATTCCACAATCCAATTGAGTCAAGGCTGATGTCAACATATGTTTTGTGCAGATTGTGATTTACTTTATGTTGTAGAAGGGAGAAAGAAGAAGGCTAAGTAGCGGATTGACGATGAATTCGATTCCACTCACAACCTAGTGTATTTCACGTCGAAACTCGATTTTGCTAGCCAAAGCCATTGAAGATGATGTCAACATTTATAAAGTGTGGAATGGTATTTTGTTTCTCCCCACTGATTTGTAGAATATTTCTGAGATTTAATCACCACTTTTTACTAAAAGCATCGATAGTTGAGATTTTGTTGACATTGTTATAGCATTTAAAAGTAGATTCTTATCGGATCGAAGAACAGTTAGTTTGAGGCGGGAAGGTGAAGCATCCAAGGATTTTCAAGAACCAAGAACCAGAAGTGGTTGTAGATCTATGATAGAGTGAATTTTTAAAGAATTATGAATGGATCAGATGCAGTTTCCAATGGCCTAAACTCCAACTACCATCAATGAACCAACAGGTTTTAGGGTTGAGCTACCATGGCGGATTACTTCCAACGAATTTCTCGGACTTCACCAACCAATAAGATAATGCCAGTAAAGCTATCTATTGAGTTGTCAAATTTTAATCTTTGTAATGTCTCTTTCAAATTATTTCATTTTTGTAAACTATAAATAGAGGTCGAACCCTCATTTTTAAGGGTCGACTCTAGTGTGTTTGCTTACCCTACTATGTAATATACATTTGCAAACTAATGGAAGGAGCATTACTCTAATTTTTGACTCAAGATGTGTTATCTTTGCTATTTTTTATGCAAGAGGTTCAAAGTTATGAATTGCATTTCTGTCAATGTTGTAACGGTTAGTTCATTCTAGTTTATTGGATTACTAGTTGTGAAAGTAGTTGAAATATGTTCATAGTTAGATCTATGTTGATAGGGAGTTTATTTCTACTAAATCTGATTATTGGTCTATTCTACTAAATTGGATTATCAATATATTGGATATTGGAATTGCTTCCTGCAACATATCTCTATTTTATGCTTTGATGTATGAAGATTTCATTGTTTTAGGTGTTGCTAATCTTGAGTGATGGGACACTGGAAATAGTTTATTTGAAAGTTTCTGTTGTAGATGCCTATGTTGTTAGCCTATCCATCCACTATTTAATGCATAAACCTTTTCTAACCCTATTATTCAAACCCTTATTGAGCTTTAATTGTGTCAACACCTTACTAAGTTGACAAGGAACCAACCTACTCTAGAGGTTGGATTGAAATTATATTTGGTCCATCCAATGTTGAGTGTTGAGTTGTGACTATCGGGTGCAAGCCTAGATAGAAAATTGGAAGATAGACAGTTGCAGTGTCAAGTAAAACTTGATGTCAATTTAGTTCCCAACACTATCTAGGATCAAATATTTATTTGATCAATTAATAGATGCCATAGTATTCACCAATATTAACATAAAATAGGGGTATCATCAGTTAAGAATACATGAGGAGGATACTCACAAAATCATATTTTATACTAGGCACGGGCATTATGAGTTTACAGTTCTACCCTTTAGACTGACTAACACCCTAGTTGTATTCATGAATCTAATGAATAGTGTGTTTAGGAGGCACTTGGACCATTTTGTCCTTGTATTTCTATATGATATCTTAATATACTCTCAAAACAAATAAGAGCATGATAAACATCTCAATATCGTGTTAGAATTATTGAGGGAAAATCAACTCTATGGAAATCTAGACAAAAATGATTTCTACATTTTAGAGGTATGATATCTTGGATATATCATATCAGTATAAGGAATTGATGTGGATCCAACAAAAATTAATGCCATCCTAAATTGGTCACTCCCTACTAATGTGACTGAAGTACAGAGCTTCATGGGGTTAACGGGATACTATAGATGTTACATAAAGGATTACTCTAAAATTGTTGCAGTAATAACCAACCTTTAGAAAAAGGAAAAGAAATTTAAGTGGTCAGAGAAGTGTAAAGCTAAGTTTGCATTATTGAAACATAAACTCACCACCACACCAATACTTAAAATTCTTGACCCTCAAGGGAACTTTATAGTATGCATGGATGCATCATTGGAAGGGTTAGGAGGAGTATTCTCTCAAGAAGAGTTAGTAGTAGCATATACTTCAAGGAAACTCAAGAAGCATAAAGTTAATTATGATACACATGATTTAGAGCTAGCTGCAATAGTGCATGCTCTAAAGGCTTGGCAACACTACTTGGTGGGAAGGCCATTTGAGTTAAAACTAACCATCAAAGTCGACATATTCACCCAACCTATACTCAATGTGAGATAGAGGAGATGGGTTGAATTTCTCATCAAATATGACTTTGAGATTGATTACATACGAGGAATTGAGAATAAGGTTGTTGATGCCTTGAGTAGAAGTAAATACATAGCAACCATAACCAGAATTCACATATATCTAATAGATCAAGTGATACAGGAGCAATCTCAGGATGAGTACTACCAAGAGTTTTTGAGCTAGAATGAATAGAGACCTAGAGGTTAATAAGTAATTTGGCATAAAATATTACCTTTTGTGCTACAAAGGTATAGTCATCATACCAAAAATGGATGATTTAAGAAAACTAGTAATGCAAGAATCCCATAGATACCCTTATTCAACTCATTCTAGAGGGGCCAAAATATGGGAAATTATGAAAAGAACCTTCTTCTAGGTAGGAATGAATAATTATATCACTGATTTTATCACTCGGTGCATCGAATATCAAATATTTAATTTATAATGCAAGCACCCTATAGGAAAATAATATCCACATGATGTGCCTCCTTAAAAATGGTAAGTCATATCTATGGATTTTATAGTAGGGTTACCCAATATCAGGTATCAACATGATGAAATCCTTGTGATAGTTGATATATTGACTAAGGTTGCACATATTATATCCAGAAAAATCAAGTATGATGCTTCGGTAGTGGCTAATATATTTTTCATAGAGGTATTCCAATTACATGGATTTCCTGAGGTGATCATTTTTTATAGGGATTCCAAATTCACTTCTGAATTCTGGAAATACCTACATCATGCAGTTGGAATAAAACTAAATATGAGTTCAACATACCACCCTAATACAAATGGTTAAACTAAGTAGGTAAACCAAGTACTGGAAGACATGCTTCACATATACTACATGGATCATAAGTCTCATTGGAAAGACTACCTACAATAATGGACATCACTCCTCTATAGGAATAGATCCTTTCAATGCCTTGTATGGGTAAAAGTATAGAACACCATTGTATTGGAATAACCTAGAAGATAAAGTTGTGATTGGTCTAGATATGTTAATATAAATGGAAGATCAGTTAAAGGTAATTAGGTAAAAACTTAAAGAAGTTGTTGATAGACAAAAAAGTTATGCTGATCTAAAGAGAACTCCAAGAGAGTACTCAATTGGATATAAAGTGTTTTTGAGGGTTAAACTAATGAAGAGTACTATAAAATCCATAAATTTGGATCCACAATTTGTTGGAACCTTCAAAATCACTAAAAATATCAGTTTGGTTGCATACCGAATTGCCTTACCACCTAACCTATCAAAAATACATGATACCTTCCACATATCCTTGCTTAGGAAATATGTTGCTAACCCTAAACATGTGTGGGATGTTTCTAAATTGCAGATGGAAAATCCAGAGGCTATTGAAGTGATGCCAATAAATATTCTTGATTTTTGTTCTAATTCTATGTGAAATTAGACTCTTGAGCAATGTAAGGTCTAGTGGGACCAATTTTATGAAAGAAATGCCACTTGGTAGAAAGTGGATGATATGCAAAAATATTTTTCCTTCTTGTTTGAAAATATATAATGTAATAATTTTGTTGTTGTTGTGTGAAACTGGAAATACCCAGGACGGTGTTTATATCCAGGGGGTAGGATGTCGTGACCCTCCCTAGTAGGATTTTTGGCACAAAGAAATAATGTGTTAATTTAAGATTCTTTAATACCTAGTTTGAGCAATTGACCCAACTATGCAATGTTTAGTTGATTTGAAATATCATGGTACTACTAACATATTACCAAATGTGCAAGATCAGATACACTCATGGGTGGAATAAGTAATAAATCCACAAGAAGTGGGGGTGCTTGAGGTTGAGGAAATGATGACTAAGGCAACTCAGGGGTAACATGGATGGATACCTTCATATAGGTATGCATTCGGTTAGGTATAATCATCAATAGCTAGCCACCTTGAGCCCTAGTTGATAGCCTAGTAGCTATCGTAAACTCTCAGGCTGAGATAGATGACTAGGTTGATGGAAAGATTCCATCTTTGTTTGTTGCATATGTTTAATTGTCTTTTACTTAATCACTAGCTGCATCAATGGTTTGGAAAGCATTTAGGATTTTATTTTTTTTGAAAGCTCCTTCTACTTAAACCTTTCAAATAATAGCATGATGTTATTATTGGATAAGAAAATCTTGTATTCTATGTTGTAAATTTATATAAATAAATATTAGTTGTTTTATTTTTTAAATGATAATATAGTTTTATTTATAAATTATTTTATTTTTAAATGATAAATGAGTTTCATTTATAAATAATAATTGTTTTATTTTTAAATGATAATAGAGTTTCATTTATAAATAATTATTATTTTATTTTTAAATGATAGTAGAGTTTCATTTATAAATAATAGTGGTTCTATTTTAAAATGATAATTGAATTTCATTCAAATAAAGATAGCAAAGAGTTTATTTGAAATAGAATTTGTACTTCTTATAATGTGAACTTGTTTTAATTAATAATTGAATTTTTAACAATGGAAAGTTATCATTTCCAATAATAAAAGAATATTATTTTGAAACTCATGGAAATATTTTAATAAAATTAAAACAATAAACTTCTCTATGAAGGCAAAAAAGTACTATGATAAGAAGCTTCTCACCATCAGCTCCTTTAAGACAAAATTTTGGAGAACTGGAAAGAATGTTTTTAAATATAAAATATCAAATTTTTCCATTAGGTGGATGATATAGTTATGACTGTTAGAATGAGTTGTTAGTGTGATAGACATAAGGTATTAGGGCTTGATCATGGGGACAAAATGATGAAGAGGGATGTGAAAGAGGTTGGAAGAGGAAGTAAGGAAGAGATGAAAGGAGCATTGTGATGGGATGCGCTTGGTAACTAGTAGCGATAAAATAGGAGGAAAGACCGAACCATTTTGTAGGTTGGTTGTTGTTATATGCTCTTTACTCCCTTATCAATCTGGTTTTATATCCCCTTTGATCTTGGTTTTCATGGGATACTCTTACCTCAACCTTCGTAGATCTAGAAATACCCTTTTCTATTCCCTAGTGGTCTGTCAGTGTTACTGTCATTGCTCTTCTAGTTGGTAGTCATTTTGGATCATTCATGTTATTATAACAAAGCCTTAATAGCTCTGGTCCTATCTTTAGAACCATATTTTGTGTGGGCATTGAGCTGTTAGTTATCCCTACCCAGCTTCATACTTAGGCTAGGTGTCGTGTTATAGAGCTTTAGGTGGTAGGGAACATCTGCCATTACCCCCTTTAAGTTTAGAGGTCAACCATTTCTAAGAAGGGTCTTTACATGTTGTAAGCCACCATATCTCTTTTTTTTGGCTCTACGTTGACATTAGTAATGATCCCTGTTTGCAAGTAGTTCCACCAGTAGGGTATGAGGGTTGTCTAGTGGAGTCTTTAGAGTACCTAGGCCATGGACGGATATGCTCAAGGGTAGATGCTATAATTTGTGGTGTCATATGGGTTTGGGTTATAATTTCTTATCATTCACCTTTGTTGTGTGTTAGTAATACCACAAATGTAACCATCCAATTATGGATTTTACCCACTATCTTCTCCATTATAGTTTTCCTGCTATATTTTTTGTGGTATGTACAAACTAGTGAGTTGTGGGTAGTTGGTTGTGATCACCTCATAGTGATGGCAATCGTCCATATCCCTTTTGAAGCCTATTTTATAAATTTGGGTTGTGTTGTTCTTTCTTTGGTGTTGATAACTTTGTCAAGGATGAGCTGATGTAGTCTCTTAAAGGGTAGAGAACTCTTTGGTTTACCTATTTATTAAAGTTTGGTGTCCGTAGTGTTGCAACATAAGAATATTTGAATTTGTAGGCAACAAATACACCTACCAAAATAAGAAGTGATCCATGGATTTGCATAGTTTTATTGAGTTTTGCTCAATTTTTACTAAGTGTACAAGTGTCAAAATGTACAAGAAAAGAGTAAAATGTACAAGGTTAGTACGATGTGAAATGAAATGAAATGAAGTTGAAATGTGTATTTGGGGTTAATTTGATAAACATTGAATTAGACCTTAGTAAACCTTGTAGAAATATTTGTTTTAGAGTTAGTTGGAAATAGCAGTTGTAAATGATGTGATTATTTAGAAAATACTTTGTAATAGTCTGGGCATGCATTATATAGCCCCCCTTATTCATTTTTTGGTTGTTCATTCATGTTCGTTCATACTCATATGTAGTTCATTGTTGGTTATTGATTGAAGGTTCATTTATGTGATTATTGAGTAGAATTACTATTCATTGTTGAGATTGTAATGACTGATGGAAGATATGTACAAGGATATTGATAATATAAATATGATAGTCATTTTCCTCATTTCATTGTCTCTATGAATTCCATTGTACATTCTGGATGTTGCAGGTTGAATAGATAATGTTTACTACTTATTTTGCTATGAGAATGTATGGAATTATCTTGTGAATGATCCTGGTTACCTACAGACTTGGTGTGAAGGATGGAATTGATTATCTAGATAATTATAGCCATACTTTGATATTTCTAGGCTAGTGTACAATTTTTGGAATCATCCATGAAGAGTATAACTCATTGTTAGTGGTTTAGGGTTTTGCATGTTATGGATAATTGGAGCAATTGAGGCATAGATACTTTCCAAAATATATCTTGGAATGATTGGTGATGCTAAGTGATAGATCTTAATATTCATTGCAGTAAAGGTTCGTACAAAACTGTACTAGCATAGTTCCAAATCGTACAAATTTTTTTATTACCCAATTTGATAATAAAAGCAGCAACCCAATTCTACCAAATAAGGAAATCTTGCTAGTTTAGAGAAATCAATTACAAAACTGATCGATTTGACTTACAAAATATGTTCCAGTGATTTTATTGAGTGCCAAATCATACCACGTATATATTTGTATTATTTGTATCATACAACTATATGATTTTGTGACTATACAAGCTATTTTGGTAAGTTAACCTAGTGTACGAGGAAGATCGTACAGGCTGTATGACTTGTGCAAGTTGGGTTTTGATATCTTGTGGATCATTTCCATAGCTTCTAAACTACCTCCCCATTGGTAATACTACATCTCTACCTCTATATAATTGTTAAATATGTTTTCTTTTGGCTAGTTTAAAGGGTTTTTATTAATTAAATAAAGTAGTCTTTGATTATTAAATAAAGGGTTTATGAATTATTTGATTAATTAAAGAAAGTAGTATTTGATTATTAAATAAAGGGTTTATGAATTATTTTATTAATTAAATAAAGTAGTCTTTTATTATTAAATAAAAAGGTTTATGAATTATTTTATTAATTAAATAAACTAGTCTTTGATTATTAAATAAAAGGTTTATGAATTATTTGATTAATTAAATAATGTAGTTTTTAATTTTATAAATTGAAAGGTATGATTTATTGATTATTTAAAGAATGGTTTATTTTTATTTTTAAAGGTATGGGACTCTATTTAGTAAAGACAAAATAAAATAGTTTATTAATAAATTAAAGTAGGAGACTTTGATTTATTAATTAGAGAAAGAAGATATTTATGAATTAAAGTAATAAGACTTTCATTTAATAAGAGTGGTTATTTCATAATTGAAGGTATGGGAATTTATTTGTTGAATAAAGGTTGAAATGTTTGATTAAAGTAGAACATGTGATCTAGTTATTTATGTTGGAGACTCTCATTTGGTAATGAGAGGGGGAAATAAAAATAGAGATTTTTATTTACATCAACTATGCATTAGATGGTTAGATACTTTAATTTAGTTTGTATAGTTACAATTTGGCAAAGTAAATGATAGATGCATTTAGAGGTATGTCTATCCTGAACCATGAGTGCCTTGATCCCAAAATATCCTCAAATGATCTATGGAAAGCAAAGGAGGACCAAGGAGGTAGTTGGAACCAATGTATCGGTTGATTCTACTTATAATAATTTACTTATAAAAATAGATTATTTGTGTAGATATTTCCTTTGATGAAATTGATGTAATATATAATTATTTAAGAGTATGAAGGATTTACCATACTTGCTTATATGTAATAATTGTTTAATTGTTGGAATATGTACTTTTAAATTACTGCTATGAATTATTTATGTTTTGCATTTAAATTCCTTTCCATCAATGTAAACTATATTTTAATGTGGCTTCCTTCTAGTATTTTTTGTATGCTTTATGAATTATACTTTTGTTGGATTTAGTATATATTCTTTCTTTCTTGCTAAAACAACAAAAACTTAAGTATGGAGTTCTAGGGTGAACTTAGAGGTGACCTAAGGGAATTGATACCCCCTTAGGGTGAACATAGGTGACCTAAGGGATTAAGACCCCTTAGGGAGAATGATAACTAAGTTTTGGAAAGACTACATCTGAGTTAAGATATCTCATCGTGTAAGCAAGATGGATAGCTTAACTCATAGTACGCATAGAATAACTACAAAAACTAACTTGTGTATGGTATGGAGATGGGCGTATACTTTTGATGGACTTAAGATGATAAGTTTAGCTCATAAAGAATGATGAGAGAGAAACTTATTTGTGGTAACACATAATATGCCTACACAAATGGAATTGTGTGAGGGTATTTGGTTAGGTGTAGCTCTTTGGGAAACTTAGGGGATTTAAATAATAGGTCAATTAAATTTCCAATAGGGGTGTATGAATCCCTCTAAAAATATATATATTTTATCTTCTGTGTGTTTTTCTTGTAGTTCAATTTTGGGGTTATTACACTATCAACCTCAATTTTGTGAGTAGTTGGCTTATCATTGTTATCAAATAGGATTTATAAATTTATCAATACTTTAGGGATTTGATTGTTATTTAGCTAAATCATTTTACCTTATTCATATTATTTTGATAGTTTATTGCTTACGTAAGTTATCTCTTGAATTAGGAAATCAATTACTATTAGAGTATATTACATCATTTGGGTCATGTAAATGTACCACCTTTGGTACATAGTTAGAGTAGGAGATTACTTTAGGGGGAAGTTAGCTAGTTACTTCAAGCAATGTAATAAATGCACAAGTGTCAATGTGCAAGTTGTAATGTGCAAGGTGTCCCCTTGTACAACTAGGTAGAGTGTTGGCCAAGGAATCTATCTTCCTATATAAAGGGCCTCATAGTGAGTGATTACATAGATCAAGTTCATCAAGTTCATTATAGTAGAGAGTAGTAGATAGTGGTAGAACTCCTTGATGGAGTACAATGTAGTTCTTTAGCTTATATCAATGGAGTGACCATCACCTCCATACTGCATTGTATTTTTACCACTTTCTATTTATAGTATATTTTAGTCATATTGTAGAATTCTATTCTTTCATATTTTCTACATCTTATTAGGACCTATGATAGATCTCTCCCACTACATATATCCTCAAAAGCTAATAGTGGTATCAGAGCCATGGTGCATCTAGATAGGATTAGAGAGAGTCACAAGTGAGGACTGAAATAAATCTCAATTACAAAAATTTTGAGATTACATTTGGCTAGAGTCTTTCCATAGAGTTGTAAGAAAACTCGTGAAGACTAGGACTCAACATTCATTCCACTAGTTTGATGAATCAACTAGTGAAGACTATTGATCTTTGATAGATTTAGATTCATCAACTATCCAAACTTTGTTGTAGGAAAAGGAAATACAAATAAAGTTATGAAGCTTCCTATAGAGAGCTAGGAAGAATACCAAATTCAGAATCAATCCAACACCAGAAGCAACAAATAAAACAAGAGGAGATTCTAAAAACTTGATAGGAGTCATATTGCAGACCTATACATTGTAGAAAAAAAAGGCCATAGAAGCCTTGCACCTAAATAAAAGGCCATAGAAGCCTTGATCTAGAAGAAAAGGCCACAAAAACCTTGATCCAAAAGAAAAGGCCATAGAAGCCTTGATCTAGAAGAAAAGGCCACAAAAGCCTTAATTCTAAAGAAGAATCCAAAGAAGAGTTCCTAATCCAGAAGAAAACTCCAGAGAAGAGTTCCTGATCTAGAAGAAGACTCTAGAGAAGAGTTCCTAAAATAGACTCTAGAGAAGAGTTTATGAAATAGGAGATTGGTGATCTTCATTGAAGACTTGAATTAAGAGTCTTTAAATTGAAGCGACTCAAAATTCATAACACTAGTTTCAAGAATAACTTTTTGAAGTTAAAGAGGTCTCATAGAAGATCTCATTGGAAAAAATTATATCTATTCTGGAAGAGATAAAGAGGACTAGCAAAGTCTCATTTAATAACTTATAGAAGAAGGAATATTGAATAAGGATGAGCAAAGTTAGAAATTCAAGAAGATCTCATTACCAACACTTCCACAAGCAGAAGGTTGAAGGAAAGGTCTCATTTGGAAGACCATAGAAGCTATAATATTGAAGACCTTGGAGAGGTCTCAAGGAGGAAAAAGAAGAAGGCTTGGAGAGCCTTGTTGTAGAGCTCATAGAAGCATCATCAAAAGAGTTCCTAGAAGAACTCATTAGAGAAATCCACTACCAAGGAGAAGCTCCTGATAGTGAAGGACTTGGGACAATTATCACCATCCAAAAACAAGCCCAAGAGGAGAAGAATTTGGTAAAGAGTGCCAAATCCCAAAGAAGAATCTAGTGAAGACCTCAAGATATTCAGAATATTGAGAAGAAGATCCTATTTGAAGTCAGAGTTCAACAAGAATATTGAAGGAGGATTCAGATAGAAGAAGCCTACCAAATCCAAGATATTTGGAGATTGCCTCTCACAGAAAGAAGGCACATTTTAGAGATAATATTTTTCTGAATCTACAATAGAAAATAGAAGATCACTTGAAGGATCAAGCCACCAAACCCTAGGCTCAAGATAGAAGGTTCGAGACCACAGTTTGGTGAAGCAAGAAGCTATTTTGGATAGCCAACAAGAAGCTATGGAATTCATTCATCTCAAGGCAGCAACTTGGTGAATCTAAACACCAAGATCTACATACATCCGAAGTAAAGGTAAGCAACTTGGGTGCAATTAGTTGAAATTTAAATTAGGGTTCATTATCAAGTATCATTAAGCACCATATTTGGATTAAAGTTGCAAAAATAAGGGCTCATATTATAGTCTTCAAGAAGGTGCAAAAGATAGTTCTTTTAAGAGATTTACTTGCACATTAAAATAGGAGTTGGATGTATTTTTAAAGAAATAAATATATCATCTACCTATTATCTATCTAGAAAGCAAGAAGACTACATCCTACAACATTGATTGTAGTGAAAAATTATAGATTTTTTTTAAGGGTTCATTATAATTACTCTTAAGAATTGCAGAGATTATTAAGTGCATTAGAAA
This sequence comes from Wollemia nobilis, assembly GCA_028583015.1. Classification (NCBI taxonomy): domain Eukaryota; kingdom Viridiplantae; phylum Streptophyta; class Pinopsida; order Araucariales; family Araucariaceae; genus Wollemia; species Wollemia nobilis. The sequence continues at coordinate 3,075,191 of JAQPPZ010005611.1, forward strand.
CTACTTTGAGAGTTTATTTATAGGAGTAATAAGGTGAGATTATTGTTACCATTAAAGTGCATTAAGTTGGAGGTATTATTAATCCATTTGCACTATACTAGTTGATCTTTAACTAGTTACTCTCAAAAAGGGTTAGTTTGTGTTTTTTTTATTGTTAAGATCAAGGGCACAAAAACCAACATATTATCAAAGTGTCTAGAGACACTATTTAGTGCACAAAACCTGCAATCTATTATGGCTTAGAGAAGCCACCAAATAGGGCAAATTCCTCCAAGGAGTGGAGAAGAAAAGCCACCATTAAAATCAGTGAAGGAAGCTACAAATCGAGACTTGGTGAGTCTCAGATTTGAGGTGCACTATGGGTTCTTTAAAGGTAAAAATTACTGCAAAAATTACTTCTACAAAAGCTTCTATCTACGTGGTTATTAGCTTGGATTTATTACTAGATTAACCAAGAAAAAGGAGAGAGTTGTCTAGCAAAGGAGACAACGTCAAATCAGCCCTTGCCTACAAGAAATTCGCCATTAAAACCAGCAGAAAAAGCTTGCAAAAGGAGGTGCAAAAATAAGGTATTCTATTACAAAGTTTATTTACATTATCTTGCACCATAATATTCTATCCTACGTAGGAAAAAGGACAAGGTCTAAGTGTCATAAAGACACATTCTTCACAAGCAAGGAACATCTCAAAGCGGTCATAGAGAAGCATCATCCAAGCAAGGTCAAAAGAGCCTTCAAGGAGCTCACATCATCCATGGTTTGGATAACCACAATAAGCAACCTACAAAGCATACATAGCATAGCACAAGGAGAAGCTATCATCCACAAAGGCAGAAATACAACTTGAAAGTAGGAGAAAATCAAAGCATAAAGAAAGCAATACCCAAGAGCTAGATGTACATCCACAAGGAGCATTCAAAATCACCATTGGAGTGTCACAAAACCTCCACCATAGCATTGCTCATAATCCTAGATCAAATCCATCAAAGCATTGCTCATTATCCCAGCTAGAACCAACTCACATACCAAGCGCCATCGAAGCATTGAGGAGAAAATACAACAAAGAAAGAGTTGGAAATAATACGTTGAGGAAGCTTGCAAGAATATGTTGAAGAGGAATCAAGAGGAAGGTACATGCAAAAAATAAAAGGTGCCACTTGTCACCATTGAAGAAACCCTAACGTCTTCCATATGAGTGCTCAAAATAATGCTCAAATATTGCACGCTTGAAGGGAATAATCAAAGGAAGCGTTACACAGGAAGCATTGCTTGTGTTAGAAAGGAGGTGACACATGTAACCAAGTCATATAAGCACTCAAGAAAGTCTCTAACGTTCATCCTCCATCCAACAACAAATATTACAAGTGTCAAAAGGAATCTACATCCTCCAAGCATTGAATAAAATGCCTATGACACTTGTCCCTCACAAAAAGGAACTCCTTCCTATTTAAGGTACCAAAAACCAAGGAGGGAAGCACATTCAGAGCAACAAGGAGTTGCAATATGTAAGAAAAGAGAAGAGCATTTAAAGCTCTTGGTCAAGACATTCAAAGCAGGTCAAAGAAGCCATATTTGAGGCACCACCATTCAAGGATTGAAGTCAAGGAAGAATCAAAGCCTACCATTGGTCATAGCACCCAAGAGAAGCATTAAATATTGTTGTCATCCACATCCAAATTCAGCACCAATTACTTAAGGTTTGCAACATTATAAAGGTAAGAATTTACCTTATTTTAATTTGCTTTCATCAAAAGGAGTTATAAGGGTATAATATAAGGTTGAAACTATAGGGAAATCAACCACATTTGGAAGAAAAATTAAAGGAGAATTATACACCAAAAATAGCTTAATATTTGTACAATTTAAAACATAGGAGAAATAAGGATTTCTACTTGGAAAAATTAAATTTCTATTATTGCAAATATTATTGTTTTCTAATATTCCAAATTAGGGAGTTATAAGGAATACTACACCAAAATTAGATTATTGGAATTTAGAAACATTAAAAGGCTATAAAAGGAAGTTCATCAAGGAATATCAAGGGTTGGAATTAATTGGTATACTTGTCTCAAAATCACATTAAAGGGATAAAATAAATCCAACCATTAGAACTTCATCAAATTAACAAGTGCTTAGTTCAATAGGAGAAATAAGGAGTAATAGAAGTTGATTTTTGCTATTTACAAAACTTTACAAAATCAACCCAAAATTGAACTACTATTCCCAAAAGCACTTTATCACTCATATAGCATATCCAAAATCACTAGGGAGTCATAAGGTAGACTACTTAGAAGATTCTATCTAGTAAGGTACAAGCACTTTATATTCTATACTAGGGAATTTAAAAGGGGACCACAAGGATCATCATGGCATCAAACAAATTCTTCCTTGCATAATCCCAATTACTTAAAGGTCCAAACTATTTCTCCTAGAAAAATAAGGTAAAATCAATTTTAGTATATGAAAAACTTTGGGAGATAGCTCAAGGAAAAGTAAAAAGACCAAGCATAGGTGATACTGAGATTCAAAATTTTGAAGAAAATGATGCAAAAGCCCTAATGATAATAACCTTTGCTATCACTGATGAAATACAACCTTATATTAGTTCAGCAAAGACATCTACAGAAGCTTGGAAAATCTTAGAAAATATATTCGAAGGAAAAAATAAAGCCACTATCCTTCATCTTCAAACTCAACTACATTCCCTAAAAATGAACAGTGGTGAGAGCATAGAACTATTCCTAAGGAAGGTAGAAAATATTAAAGGGAAATTATTAACCTTAGGAGAAGAGACTAAAGATGAATTTCTTACCCAAGTAACCATGAGAGCACTTCCAGAAAACTACAAGCATTTGGTTACATCTTTACAAGTCCTAAGTAAAGATACTTCTTTTGATGACCTAATCAATATTCTTCAAGAGTATGAGGTGGAGAACATAGTTAAAGATGAAATGACTAACACTGCATTGGCATCAAAAGACAATCCATAGGGAAATATTGCTTCATCATCAAAAGGATGAAGACCATGGAATAACAAATATTGTCAGATATGCAAAAGAAAAGGTCATAGTACTAACTATTGCAGATTCAATCCCAGAAATTAGAATCAAGGAAATCAGATGAACAATGGAAGCAAATTTCAACCACGGCAATATCAAAATAATCCTCATCAACAGCAATTTTAGCATCCAACCAATTATCCCCAATTGGAGTATCGAAAAGGAAATCAGAAAGGACACCTAGCTCAAAGGATAGAAGAAATCAAAGAACTAGAAGAACCTACAGATGGTTATGAAGTCAAAGCTCTTTCAGCAAGAACAACAGGTTATGAAGATACTAACTACTTGCTTGAACAAGTTACAAAAAATAGAGAAGGAGAATACAAACTCCAAGAGCAAGAAGAAGATCCATATTGAAGATTGAAATCTTCAAATACCCAAATAATGTAATACAGGGGGGTGTTAGAGTATATTACATCATTTGGGTCATGTAAATGTACCACCTTTGGTACATAGTTAGAGTAGGATATTACTTTAGGGGGAAGTTAGCTAGTTACTTCAAGCAATGTAATAAATGCACAAGTGTCAATGTGCAAGGTGTCCCCTTGTACAACTAGGTAGAGTGTTGGCCAAGGAATCTATCTTCCTATATAAAGGGCCTCATAGTGAGTGATCATATAGATCAAGTTCATCAAGTTCATTATAGTAGAGAGTAGTAGATAGTGGTAGAACTCCTTGATGGAGTACAATGTAGTTCTTTAGCTTATATCAATGGAGTGACCATCACCTCCATACTGCATTGTATTTTTACCACTTTCTATTTATAGTATATTTTAGTCATATTGCAAAATTCCATTCTTTCATATTTTTTGCATCTTATTAGGACCTATGATAGATCTCTCCCACTGCATATATCCTCAAAATCTAATAATTACTTGTTCATCATTGTCAAAAACTTGCTAAAATATGTCCCTATCTAGCATAGAAGGTCTATACACATGCCTTCCTATTTTGGCTTTATGAATGACATTGGATACTGGGCAAAAATTAGCTCCACAGATGCTAATATTTTAGCATGAGTGTTTTATTCTCTATGAATAGCTTCGATATTCAGGGCTTCAAAATATAAGTCCCACACTCTATTTTTGTATACCCTGAGATAATGTTGCTTGCTACTGCATTTCTCTGTAACCTGATTGACTATCAACTCGGAATGACTAAACATTTGCATTTGCTTGATTCTCACCCTTTCAGTATTTTTTTTGGTAAGTTAATAGATTTCATTACTGAATGGGTTTTTAAGGATCCCAAAACCTTGATACAGTAGTAGCCACTATTAACATAGTGTAGATTAAACAAGGGATGCAACCCTGACCTTGAAACATAAATAAAATAAACAAGGATGCATCCTCAAAAATTAGGATAGAAGAGGACATAGGACTTATCCTAGGAAGAGCATTCCTTATGACCAAAAAATATAGGCTCCACGTAGGGTAGCCGCATAACCAACAAAACATCCTAAACAAAAAGAAACAGGCTCCACGTAGGGTGGTTGTAAGGGCAAAAATAGTAAAAAGCACAAGGATGTTATTCCTCTATGGAGGCTTCTTCCTCGTCCTTGGTTTCACCTTGGTCTAGGTCCTTCTCCTCCTTGAAAAAATCCACGTTCTCGGCACCAGATCCACCATCGACCTCTTGTCCACTTTGAGATCCAAAGAGCAGCTTATGCAAACCTTCCCTGATGTCCATGATAGAATTGACCATGGTGTTCATAATTACAGTTGTGCTGGCAATAACAAAATACTTCAGCCTCTTGACCTCATCATCCTCCTCATCGTCGTTGGACTTGATGTCAATGAAATTCTTACTTCCTCTCACTACTCTGTTTTGAATTCTAGCAGACTTCCTCATAGGCTCTTCCATTTCAAATTTGATGCTTTTCCTCACTTTTAACTCTCGGATTGCTTCAATGGATTTCCTTTTTTTCTTAGCTAGGGATAGGTGAACAGAGGGAGCAATAGATTTGGCAGATGGGCTAGCAAATTTGGTAGCTAGGTTGGGCACCCTCGGAGGATGGCGAGGGTTGGATAAATGTCCTGAAGGAAATTTAGAGACTAGTGGGTTGAGGGGAATACTGCACCAGTACAAAAGGAGGGCGAAAGGCAGAATGGATACGGTGGAAATGCAAGGAGGAACAATAGTAAATTTATGGATGGAGGCTTGGGAAAATGCCTAAAAAATTGAAGGTTACCATTAATGTCCACAATGGGAGAAATTGAATCTGGCACTAGGGGATTGGAATTTTCAAGCTTACTTTAGGAATGATTGCTTAGATGAGGACATTATTCGAAGAGATATGGAAGGTTGGGAATGAAAAACTTAGGATCTTGGCCATGATTGGTTTTACCATTTGTTGTCGAGGATGGTGTTTCTGGAATGTTTACCTTTGCCATTGTTATCGCATTTTTAATAAAGTGTGCTCCAGATTCTAGGATACGATCATGATCCAACCATTGTCATCCTTTCCTTTTATGCTAAGGTGCCATGTCCTCCTCATGATGTTTTTTTTAATCCACCTTTCTTAGGCTACGTCTTTGTTTTGATAGTGGAAATTGCTTGACCCTATGTTGGCATGATGTTGATGCCAAGGTAGATGACACTCGGAGCAATTGATGTGGGTGCCTTCATGGAGCATACTTTTATTGGAAATACAAATGTCACCTAGGTACCTACACATGGTTGACATGGAATGCCAAATATTGAAAAAAGTGTTAGCATACATTCCAAACATAACAATCCTAACAAGCGTGACCTTTTGGCGGTGGATGGGCCAAATGGATAGTTGGATCCCACTTCTTGTATGGATTTTAAGGAGCTCGCATTTCTTGTACTTTGTAGGAAATTTGAATCTACACATGGACATAAAGAGCCTACATTTCCCATGTTTCATTGGAGTATTCACTCCCCACATGGAAATCCCACTACTCCCCTTGTTGTTAATCATGTGACTCGAGATGAGGGTCATGGAGGACCACGTCCTCATGAGGAAGTCTAGTAGGATTATTGCTTTGAGGTTTTTCTTGATCAATAATAACCTGAATTTCATTAGGAATATCATCATTCCAGGTCAATATGTTGGGTGTGTGGACTCCAATGTTAGCTAACCTATTCGCAACTTTGTTTTCTTCTTTGTAAGCATGTTGGAATGTGACTTACTGCATGATAAGGAGTAAAATCTTGGCACCTTCAATGTAGTCCCTTACCCTTCAGGAAGGCCTATTGTTGTTGTCTTTGAGGTAACTAATGATATTTAGTGAGTCTCCTTCAACAATTAGCCTATTGGGGAATTTTTTAGTAAGGTAAATATCCCTCCACATGCTTTTTGCTTCAACAACATGATTATTCTAGTCACCCAAACCCTCAACAAAGGTGAGGATAGCCTCTCCTTGGTGGTTTCTGAGGATACCTCCTACTCCTGCTATCCCTGGATTTCCTTTTGTAGCTCCATCAAAGTTCAATTTGAACCAGCCTACTAGAGGAGTAATCCACTTGGAATCAGCTCTATTTTTGATAGGAGGATGAAAGTCCTCTAAGGGTAGGCCAAGAGATCTTCCCAAAGCAAGCTCAAAACTAGAGGCAGGTTTGGGGGAGGGGGGAATAAGGGAAGCATTTTCTTTGGCATTGACTAGGATTTTGCTAGAGATGAGCTCCGGGATCATCGGACGATGGGAGAAGACTCTACGGTTTCTTTCAAGCCAGACTTACCAAAGGAAATGGTGGAGGCAAGTTTTCCAGAAGAATTTGAGGTGAGGATCAAAAAAGGGGGAGGGCCATTGGAGAAAGAGTTCAATGATGGAGCAAGGTTTGGCCCAAAGGATGTGGAAGGATTGGAATATGGAGTCAAGGATGGATGAGGAAAAGGGGTAGTGGAGGAAAATGTGAGAGGGGGATTCCCAAGCATCAAGGCAAAGAGAACATCTGTTGGGGATGGTGATGCCTTTCTTGATCAAATTATCAATGGTCAAGATATTTTCTTGGATAGTGAGCCAGGAGAAGAAAGATATCTTAGGAATGAGGGATTTAATCCAGATGAGATTAAAAGGTAGTAGAACTTCCTCATTATCAAGGAGAAGAAGATAAGCAGACTTAATAGTAAATTCCCTTGCTCTTTGAAGGCTCCCAGATGAAATTATCAATAGAATTAGTGGGGGGATGATAGTAGCATGCAAGAGGGAGTTCAACCTCAAAGACTCAGTGGGATGGGCTATGCACTTAATGGTTTTCCATATAACAATATGGTTCTAGATGTATAGGAAGTCAAAGACTTTTTGTCCTATCTTGGAATCTGTGTAGGCTTTGAGTCTAGACAGGATAGGATCTTCAATGAGAGGATTTTTGGTAATCCATTTGTCATTCCAAAAATCTATTTTGGTACCATCTCCTAGTTTCCATATTAGACCTTTCTTCAGAAGAGACCTAGTGCTTATGATAGAATTCCAGAAGGTGGATCCTCTAGTGGGAGCAACATCACTGAAGAAATTAGCAACTTGCAAATATTTCCTTCTGATAATGGAAGTCCACTCATTTTTGGTATCAAACACCAATCTCCAAGCTTGTTTAGCTATCAAGGATGTATTGAGGGATTGAATCCTTCTGAGCCCAATGCCTCCTCTATCCTTAGGTCTACATACTTTGTCCCAGGCAACAAGATGCAACCTTTGTTTATTTTCAATTCCTGACCATAGGAATTTTTTTTGGATCTGTTCTATTCTATGGTAAACTGCAATGGGGGCTCTGAAGATAGAGAGGAAATACATAGGGATGATTTGGAGGGAGTATGACGTAAGGGTGCTCTTGGTATCTTGGGATAGTAGATTGCCCTTCCACCCTACAAGTTTCTTTTGGATCCTCTCTATAACATTGTTCCACATAGAGGTTGTGGGTTGACCATAGAATAGAGGAAGGCCTAGGTAAGTGGTTGGGAGGTTAGCCATAGAGCATTCAAGAATTCTAGCAATCTTATTTTATCTTTGAATAGGTGTATTTAGGAAATACAATTTGCTCTTGTTGAAGTTCACCTTTTTCCCAATAGCTGCTTCATATAGTTTAAGAATAAATTTGATAACTTGCGCCTCAAAAATAGAAGCATTAGTAGACAAAATAGTGTCATCTACGAATTTTTGGTGTGAGATAAGATTGGTCTAGGAGGAAGCTTTAATTCTTGATAGGAGGCCTATTTTACAAGTAGCTTGGATGGTCCTTCCTAGGGCTTCAACAATAATGATGAATAAGAGGGGTGAAATAGGATCCCCTTGCCTTAGGCCTCTGCTACTCTGAAAATACCCTATTGTGGAACCGTTGATGAGGAAAAAAACCATAGTGAGGATATGCACACTTTAATTAGCTCAATCCACTCAGGATGGAAACCAAATTTCAGCAAGATGTCCAAAAGGAAGTCCCAATTGACTCTATCATAGGCCTTATTCATGTCAAGTTTGAGAACAAAGGTAGACTTTTTGGTTTTTGAGGCAGAATGCAAAGCTTCATGAATGGAAATGACACCATCTAGGATTGATCTACCTTGGATAGAACTTCCTTGGAAAGGATCAATGATGTTGGGTAGGATACTTTTCATCCTATTAGCCATGATTTTAGTCAGAACCTTATAGGTAACATTACACAGGCTAATGGGTCTGAAGTCAGATAAAGATTTTGTAGCGGGGTTTTTAGGAATAAGGGCAATAAAAGTAGAATTAAAACCTCATATAATTCTTTTGGAAGACTAGAATTATCTAATGGCTAAGCACACAGTAGGCCCTACAATGTCCCAAAATTTTTGAAAGAACCACGGGGAAAAAGCCATCAGGTCCCGAAGCTTTATCAGGGTGCATGGAGAAAAGGGTAGACTTAATCTCTTCATCCTGAAAGGGGGCAATTAAGATGAAGTTGACATTGTCTGGTATGGAATGGGGGATATGATGGAGCATGGAAGCTTGAGAAGAGGTAGAACAGGAGTTATCATCCTCAAGGAGAGATCTAAAATATGAAATAGCCTCATCTCTTATTTCCTCTAAATATGTAGTAGAAGTACCATCACTTTTCACTAGTTATTTGATTTGTTTATTGCTCCTATTCCTGAGAGTAGACACATGGAGAAACTTAGTGTTTGAGTCTCCTTATTTGAGCCAAAGAGCTCTAGATTTTTTTCACTAGAAGGATTCTTCACAGGCAAGGACATTGTGGAATTCAACAAGGATTAGTTTTTCTTCTGATCTAGTTTGTTCATCAATCAACCCATTTTGAATTTTAATTTCAATATTTTCCAATCTATCCTTGAGAAACTACTTGTTAGCAAAGAGATTGCCAAAGACTTATTTATTCCATATTTTTAGGTCTTCTTTGAGGATCTTGAGATTTTGGGTGAGTTTGTAGGATGGACATCCCTGGAAATCTTATTTCCAGCAATGTGAAACTCTCTGCCTCAGATCTGGATGATGTGTCCACATAGCCTCAAATATGAAGGGTCTTCTGTAAGGGTTAGATTTGTCAATTTCAAGAAAGAGAGGATTATGATCTGACCCTATTTTAGGTAAAGGATGAAGGAAAGCATCCCCAAATGCTTGAAATGCTTCTTGAGAAATAAAAACTTTGTCTAGCTTTACTTGAATGTGTTGATTTCCCACTCTTTTATTGCTCTATGTGAATTTGCTATTTTTGAGTTTTATGTCCATAAGATTGTTGGAGTTAACAAAATCATTGAAATCCTCCATGCTTTTGACCGGGACCTCAGTCCCTCCTTTTTTATCTGATGGGTAGAGGGGGTGTTGAAATCCCCTGCTACAATCCAGGGAATATTTTGGAAAGAGTCTTTTATTCTACTCAGAGTATCCCATAGCTGAGCTCTTCCTCCTATGGTATTAGGAGCATAGACATTTGTGAGGATCCAGGACAAATCATTGTTGTTATCATGAAAAAGTACACTTAAGAGTCTGTCACTAGAATGTAGTAATCTGCCTTCTACTTTTTGCTTGTCCCATAGGCACATGAGGCCTCCAGAGGATCCTCTAGCATGACTGAAAACTGCACCTACGTTTTTCCAAATCATATTGGCTATGGTCAAGGAACTATTAGCATCTATTTTAGTTTCTTGCATAATGAAAATTGAGGGCTTTATGTCTCTCCTCATTGACTTAACAAGTATTTTTTTAGTGGGCCCATTGAGGCCTCTCACATTCCATGAGAGGATCTTCATTTAGAATATTTGGATGATTTCTGCCTCTCCTTCCTTGAGTTTGGGGGGGTTTGGAACTTCTGTTCTCCTCTCTAGGATGTGTGGTAATGGTCGGGAAGAGTATCTTTTGAATACCATTGGCGATATCATCTACAAGGCCTCTCTTCCAATGCTCATATTTAGAAATCCTTCCTCTTTTTTTATCACTGCCATAGTAAATGGGTGATTTGGTAGTGCTTTGGGTTTTCTTGGGGCTAAATTTGTAAGGAATTATCTGCTCAAGGATGGGGCTTGGAGGTCTACCACTGCTCTAATTCATATGGGGAGACATCATATCTACCACTAGATTTTTAGGAATATTTACAAGACTTTCATCATGAGGACTGTGAGAGGGTCCTGACTTGGAGGGAGAATCAACAAAACTCAGGTCAATGTTTAGATATTCAAGGGGAAAGTATTGTACTAGTTTTGAGAAGGGAATCTAGATAATTTTTGAAGTGGAATTTGGGATGGGTGAATTCTTTATTCCTTCTTGACTCAAGTGTGTTGTACCTATTTGAGCTTCCTCAGGAGGAGGATTTGAAATAGAGGAGTTCACATTTTCCTCTAATATTTTATCAGATTCACCTAAGATGTTGAATCTATTGGAGATAGCAAGAGGGGAACTTACTTTTTGTTGATCTGGATTCATTTGTGCAATAGCCATTTCCTTGCCTTTGTAAGAGTGTGGGCCACCTTGGGGTTTTGACATCCTTTGTTGCTGGTAAGGTCCTTTTCCTGTCTGGATTTGATGCTACCATTTCTTTTATGGTTTGGAGTAGCCACTGTTTGGTAGGTACCTTTTGCCTTTATTCTGATCTGCAAGGTGCCCTTGGACATGAGGAGCACCTTCTTCTTGTCGTTGTTCCTTTTCCTTAGTGAGCTAAAATTTGAGGTTAGGACATTGTATCCTGAGATGCCCTTGGGTCTGACATTCGACACAGAAGACTGGTTTATTTTTATACTCCAAAGGTTGCTTCCTACAATAGGATTTGTGTTTCAAGTTGACATAGGTAGGAAGCTCTGACGCTAGGTTGGCGTTGACATAGATCCTAGCAATGTTCATGCATTTGTGAGCTCGGATCACAAGATCAATAGCAACTAGATCCCCTACAACTTTTGAAATGGCTAGGAGGACATCGAGGGATACGACCCAAATGGGGATACTAGAGGAGTGAACAACCCCCGACCCACCCCAACGGCCAAACCAGGGACCCCAAACCCCTCATGGCCTTAAACCAAAGGCGACCAAGGGGTTTTTTGCTTAAAAACCCAAATGGGGGCATAGTTGATGTTCTAGGTTTCAAGATCGAAGTCCAGGTCCCATTTCCTTAGGAATAAGCTCTTGCAACCAAGGAACCAAGGTCCTCTGGTGAGTATGTGGCTATTTTCCTTATGATTGCTCAATATAATAGTAAAGAAACCTCTAGAAAGAGCTACAATTTCCATATTTCCTAGGGTATTCCATTTGGTGAATGCCCATATGCATATGGTTTCCATGTCAGGCCTTCCCCCAACGAACTTACCCATAAGGGAAAACATTTCCATTGAGAGATAGTTATAAGCTATGCTATTAGGGATGAGAATGTCTTACCCATAAAGAATAAATATTTTTGAGGGTATCTCATGAGTACAACATCCTTCCTTGGATAAGATATTTTCATAGGATGTTACTTTTATAGAATCAATAGCAGATCCCTTTGAGTGTTGGGAACGGGGCCTAATGTCGGGTGGTTCATCCCCCAAAAAAATAAATCTGACTGTTCATGAGATTTGGTAGTTTTTGCCTGACCATCCTCTGGGTCCCCATTGCCTTCCTTGCTACCATCCTGGTCCTTGCTTTCATCCTATGCTCCTGCCTTTTTTTTTTCCTTCCCTACACTAAAAAATTGAAAACCAGGTTTCTCGCCCTCTCCGATCATCCTTACTACTTCATTTTCCTTTCAGTATTTTTCAACCCTAAACATAGTGCTTCATATTCTATTATATTTTTTGTGTATATCCATGTTAGCTAATATGAGAAATCCTATTTCGTTATAGAAGGTGATATTAGCACAATACCTGCTCCAACACCATTCTTGCATTTAGCACCATCAAAAAATAGCTTCCATATTTGTTCTTGGTGTTCATGATTTTTTCTTCAAGCTTCTCTATGTGGAAAGAAGATGGTTTTTTCAAGAAAATTTTGATTCTTTTCCCCCTAAATGGGATTTCCATGTGTGAATAATCAAGGGATAAATAACTACTCAACTTGGCAGTAAATTCTCTTGACAAACACATCCCAAAGTAAGGTTCCAGATCTACCACCACAATTTTCTAGATGACTATGATTTGAGACATTCAATGTAACTTCACAAGGATATATTTGATTACACCTACTATTTTCATAGGTGTGCCATCTAAATTAGTACTCTAAGTCTACTTCTTGTGTATTCCATGTCCATTATTTCATAAACTACTTTGGGTATTATAGTAGTAGTTGCTCCAAAGTCAATCATATAGTTATGTACCACCCATACTTCCATATGTAAGGACAAATAGAATGGATATGGTCTACTTTTTTTGTTATTGAAGTCAAATGCCCCTGAGTTAAATTGAGCTTTGCTTCCTTCTCTTGATTCTTGATTGTTTTGAGTGAATCTTGTAAAAGATCAATCTATCTTGGGATAAGAAGTACATCATACATGCTTGCCTTTGATGGAATATTTTTTAGTTCCTCCACAATGTTGAAACCAAGAGATTCAGGTCTTTTTTTGCTTTATTTTATAGGTTCATCATACTTATTTTTGTATTCTTGAGTGGCCTCAATTCTCTATGATTTAGTCAAGTAAGGATATCTAAGCTTATTTTGGCTTGTTCTTTTCCTTCTCCTTCCATAATTATATTTTTCTACCATTGAGTTGGATTTTGAGGCAAATTTGCTTAAGGAATATCTCCTTTTGGGGATATTTTGTCTCAAATAGTACTTTGTATTAGTCCATGACTTTAGGATCAACCAATAAAGGTTTCTTACCCGATATTTTTAGGACTGCTACTTGTTCAATAATCGACATCATTAAATTGTAGTCCATTTTGTTCAACATATTCACTAGACTCTTTTGGGCTATTTCTACCTTTTCGATGGAAACATTATGAATGTGATTTTGATGCATCATACATGTATTCTAACCATGTGTTTCATTGCAAACTGAACACCAATAATTGGATTCATATCCTAAGGTAGAAGGTTCTTCTTCTTTATTGTTGTATATTGTACTATATTTTTCTAAGGGCTTACTAGTGGATGCAGCTTGATTCCTTATGATAGATGGAAATATTTGTGGTTGAAAGTGTCTCTCAAATTATCTTCTTTTCATAGCGATGATCTCATTTGTAAGATTCTTTATAGCAATTACCATTTTTGGAAGACAATGATTTGAAGATCTGAGGTTGGTAATGCAAGGATAGTAGTGGTGTTGAGAGTAATAGGATTATAGGAGGAGCAAGTAGCATCTGGGTAGTTGGTATAACTAGCCATACTAGAAAATTGACAAGAGGAGTAGTCACTGGGAATGAATTGGGTATGATAGAGGCTTGCATTTATTGCTGAGAATTTAGGATATATTGGCATCACCATTTTTGGAGATAGCCTTTCTATAGCAATAAAATCTTTTTTTACTTTTAATGCTTCTTGAAAATATGAGGAAATATTAATGCATAGAACTACCTTATAAACATACCCAAATCTAAATGGAATTCCCTTAGATAGTAATAAATTGCTTGTTCATTAGTTGGATGGAGACCCTGGGGCACTCTTCTCCATTTCCAACTGAATCTAATATTGAAATATGTTATCTCCTCTTGTGGATGTCTTTGGATCACTTTGAATTACGTCCACGGGGAGAATATATCAGCTTGCTCATTGAATTCTTCCATTGATTTTCCAATTGGCTAGGCCCATGTATTTATGGTTTGATCTAACAACGTTTTGTACTAGTATAGCATTTCCCCCCTTAATGATATAACTAGTAACCTTATCATCACATATTCCTCCTAGATATTATGTATAGTGGATAGTGATGCAATGTCTTGATAGTTCCCATAAGTAGTCTTCCCATTTCCATCATATTTTGGTAGTGCTTTTAGGGTTGCCTAGGGAATGGGATGCTAAACAGGTAAATTATAGGTTCTGTATGATTTTAGGTTGGATAGTTCTAGTGATTATTATTTGGATTCACATCAATTGTTACTACTCTATTAAGAGGAATAGCAGGGGTAATATTTGTTGTATAGGTCAAATCTTCAATGATGATTGAAGATGATGTTGATGTAGAGGACAAGATGGGGAGTTATCTAAAACTACCAAAGTGTAATTCTAAAGATTCTATAGGTTCCTCTGATATCCTAGTTGCTTGTCTTGTGATCATGTATCTCTGGATCTTAATAGAGCAACTTAAGATTAATAATTCTTTGAAATGGATATGCAAATATCTCTAGGTTTCTTTTAGACAGAGTTGTCAAGTGATTGAATTTAAGACTACTAAACTAGAGTATCAGTAAAACTCGAATTTATTCAAAAAGTGGAACTTGTCCCACTAGGCATTCCAAAATACAGTGTTCTGTAAATATATATATAAGCAAAGGTTGTGCACCCATAAACCTTGACCAATATTGAATGACCTAAAAATTTGTGGGGCTCAGGTGGTCAATCTCTGAAGGAGGTCAGTTATTTAAAAATTAAAGCTAACTAATCCTAAAATATGATGGAAAAATGGTGTTGAAAGAAGTTAAAAGAGCTCAAGCTAGAACTTATAGTGATGCAAATTATGCCGCATAAAGACACATTAGTAAAATATTATGCAGTAATACAAGTGAACCACCTAATAGACCATCTGGTTTTACTATCAATCACAGAGTGTTTAATTTTATTACACTACAGCTTAACATATTACAAATTCCAAAACAAGTGAATGTATCATGAGCATAAATCTAGAAAGAAGAATAAACACTATGAGCATTCAACAAGATAAAATTAGAAATAGGTAATCATCCATACATACACATTCTACAATTGAAGTGAACCAAAGGCCAGATAACAATCCCTTTGTATTAGTATGCAACACTCTTTTCTACATGCAAATTGTAAAAGCCTAAGAGCCAACCATTTTTATTCTACATTCTAGTATTTATAGTATTTTACAATGTATTTAGTTAGTAAGGTATCATTGCCTTAGAAACAAATTGTCATTATGTTATAAGATTCACTATCCTACTACACTACTTGGAGGTATGGTTGTTGTAACTTCCCAATAATGGCTTACTGACTTGGATGATGTCTACATCATGTTGAGTCATATCAACCCTATTGCTTGTATCTAGTTCATTGATATTTACTAACTCTTTTAGTTGAGCCACCCTAGATCTGCACGATGGCCCTGATGGAAACAGTGTTATTGAGATCTCCTGACAAGTGATCTCACCTAATTGGTTTCGTGGGATTATGATCAACTACATGCTGATAGGTCAAATTTTAGGTTTGTCTTGCTTATGCTCATTCATGGTTGTTGGGTGTTAAATAATATTATTGACAGATATTTGTATATTTATAACCTTTAGCACTAGGATGGACTTTTGGTACCCTAACAAGCTCTGATTGGGTACAAAATTTTTGATGCATCCCATACTTAGCTAAATTTATTATCTTGAACTTCTAGCAATGGGATGAACTTTTGGTATCCTGATGAGCTTTAAATGGGTACAAAAATTTTAGCACATCCCATACTTCGCTAAATTTTCTATCTTGAACCTCTAGCACTGGGACAAAATTTTGGTACCCTAACGGGTTTTGACCGAGTACAAAACTTTTAGTGCATCCTATACTTAGCCAAATTAATTTGTTATCTTGAACCTCTAGCACTAGGATAAACTTTTGGTACCCTGACAAGCTTTGATTGGGTACAAATTTTTCAACTCATCCCATACTTAGCCAAATTTTCTATCTTGAACCTCCATCATTGGGATGAACTTTTGGTACCCTAACGGGCTCCAATAAGGTACAAAACTTTCGGTGCATCCCATACTTAGCCAAATTTGCTATCTTGAAACTCTAACACTTGGACAAAATTTTGGTACCTTGATGAGCTTTGATTGGGTACAAAACTTCTAGGATAAACTTTTGGTACCCTGACAGGCTTTGATTGGGTATAAATTTTTCAACTCATCTCATACTTAGCCAAATTTGCTATCTTGAACCTCCAGCACTGGAATGGAATTTTGGTACCGTTAAGAGCTTTAGTTGCATGCAAAAATTTTGATGTGTCACATACTTAGTAATTTTTATGGAGTTGATATGCTTAGACCAAAAGCATTTGGTTAGACCAAAAGTGTCTAGCCAAAGTGTATGTGGGTGAAGCTTGAAAATACCCACACCTCCCTCAATTGTCATTGCAATGTGCCAAAAGTCATGGTCAACCACCATCATTCATTTTCACCCATTATCAATCCAATAATTTTGTGTCATGTATTTTTATACAACATCATGTTTACACACAATAAAATGCAAAAAGGGGTAAATGTAGACACCTAAATAATGTCATATTAACATTTGTCTAATGTTTAAGTTTAATAATTTTGCAATTGCTTCAATTAATTTAAATATTTGGTATGGTAACCTTACAAACATTAAATAATTCTATTTTAGCTCCTTTTTCCCACTAAGCCCCATCCTACACTTATACTATGGTCACCATGTGACTATCCCATTCCCCTAGCCTATGTGCACATTCCTCTAGCCTATAAGCACATTAGCCTAGTTTACCCTTTGACTCTAGCTTAGGTCCACCTCACCCTAGCCTAGACTACCCCCTACTCTCCACATCCCCATGCATCCAACCAACCCCCCATGATCTTTAATGCATATGGGTGGGTGAGGACTCTCCCCACATAATAACATTAATGAGGCATGGTGCACATATACCACTTGAATGGACTAAGGACTCTTCCTAAGAATATTAAGGAGGTATGGTGCACATATGTCCATTTGACCATACAAGTGGTAAAACCCATATTTTTTATCCTTTCATCCAAGCTGTAACACCCCAGGTCCACTCACTTGGTTGTCCATAATACAAAGTAAAAAAAATTGATTAAACCCATAGAAAGTTTATGTATCACCCAAAATTAATTAGTACATAGGTATATGAATATTTGTTTCAAGGTGATTGACCACTGTAGATGGTT
Organism: Wollemia nobilis; assembly: GCA_028583015.1. Taxonomy (NCBI): domain Eukaryota; kingdom Viridiplantae; phylum Streptophyta; class Pinopsida; order Araucariales; family Araucariaceae; genus Wollemia; species Wollemia nobilis. The sequence continues at coordinate 3,092,677 of JAQPPZ010005611.1, forward strand.
CCTTAAACGTTTGATATTGGCCAAATCCCGCATTAAGTGCTATTTTATGAATATGTTCATCTCCTTTACTAGAGGTCTATGTTCACGGTATGGGGTTGTCCTTCCAAATCCCATAACACATAAAAGAGTGGATGAATAGTTCTCCACCCATAGCATGGTGTGTTTAGGATTTTTGTCCTAGAATTCTACCTGAGGAACATATGATTTGATTATCTTCTTCATGCCATGGTGTAATGTTTGTATGCCTAGTGCCTATCTAGGAGTCCACCTTCCCAGGACTTAGGTAGGGCCCATAAATACTCTAGCTCAGGTCCAAGTATCTCATACTATGCAATGGTTGATGAAGTGTTGTCCCATACCAACACTTCATTGGATCTTTTAGCTTCAAGGTCAAGCTTCTCCTGAAACCCTCTAGTAGTCTGCTAATGATTCCCCAATCAAGCATAGAATATGATATCCCTCATGTACTACTCGTATTTCAATCTAGATATGGTGTCTCATACCACCCCTCATTACTTATTTATGGTAATAGGACCTCTCGTACAAGGCAGGATTACCAAAAAATGATTGATTACTAACCATGACAAAAGCTCTACCTGCTTTTGGCTATGTTGGGTGTTACTCATCCTACTTTATGAAAGCATTCAATTTAGCCAAATATTCACTCCATCATCCTCTATGGATATTTCACCCCATCCTTCTTTGTGGATATTTTAAAGGTAATCACTTCCTATTGTGATTTTAGAATTTATTGTTTGTTTTGAATGGTAAGTGGATATAAGGTTCTTGCTAAATATTTGAGACAAAATGTTTATAAATATCTTTTTAAATTTTATCTAACACATTTACAATATCTAAATAAAACTATATAAAACATTGTAAGAATGATTGAAATAATTCATCTACCACTTTACTTTACTCTAAAGTTCATTCAAAACCCTAAATTAATCTATCCCAACATGCTCTTATTATAAATTTTCTAATCAAAATAATAATCACCAAGACACACCTGTTATAATTTTAAAGATCAAAAAGTTCAAATGTAAAGTACGTTATATGGTGGAGAGTGTTTTATTAAATATTTAATTTATTACTAAGTTTTATTAGTGAATGTGTTGGGTTTTTGATTAGAAGGTTCATCTTCAGACATTCCATTTATAAATCTTATTTACTAAAAACACTTATCATTAAGTAAATGAGTCTCAAATAAATTAAAATATATGAGAAATATCTATGCTATCTATTTGATAACCCAAATTTTAATATAAAACACTTAAATTAGTTATTGTTTCTACTAAAATATATCTAACGCATGCCAAGAAAATTCATTTTTCCTTGTTGAGATTAAAGACATGTTTGGCACGTCTTACAAGGACATAAATTTGCAGTGGCAAGCCCTCTATTTACTATAACTAATGGGGTTTCCATTCACAAATCAAGGTAATTATAAAAATACGTCTGGCACTCTACACAACTTAGGTTATTAACAGGCTCTAACTTAAGGTTCTGAATAAAAGAATAATTTAGCATACTCAAGTTCAATTTAAGGTACAAAAGGAAACATTTCTCTTTTCTTGATGGCTATGATAATTTTATTAAATTTTTAGTATAAAATAAATGCTAAACAAAAGGGTTTCCCCATTCATTGAATTTAATATATAATTTTTTTACTACATAGCTAAAAGAGGGTGGCTTTGTGTTAAAAAATTTGTAACCACAACTCTCTATGAAACACAATTCTAAGGAAACTTAGAACATCAAACTTCAACAAAGCTTTCCAAACTCAATATTGTCAGTGCCATACATGGTTATGCCCTATGGCTATCCAATAGGTACTAACGTCATTCAAAAATAATATATCAACACTAACCAAGGTAACTAAAATTATCATCTAAATATTTTCAACTCAAAAATTGATTACAGATGAATCAAATCATAATTCACTTTCCTTCAATATTATATAAAGAAGACAATGGTTTCGGATATAAATATTAAACAAAATGTAAAGCACAACATAAAAAAATTAGCAATTTGCTATTTGAAATTAAATTCAAAATATAAACTTCATTTCAAATAACTTCCATTCAATCTTTAGCTTATTTTCCTATTCTATAGCATTTTGCTCTACGATGGTCTTTGCCAGGTCACTTATAAAGTTGTAATAACACTCTTATAGGTATTTAGTGACCAGACCAAACATCTTAACTTTAATTACCATGAAATCCAATGCTCACACGTCCAAGGACATCATTTACATTTGACTTAACAAATACCAGTTTGAAATATAATTAAATAAATTTAACTATTGTCACTTGGGAGTTTAATGGAAAAATGATGCTTACATATTTAATAGAAGAATTTAAAATTTTGATGTGTTTAATCATAGCTTAATGTATGTTTTAAATAATGACAGAATTTCATCAATACACTCCTTATCCAACGTCCAAACAAAATCATACATAGTCATATTATGATGTTCTCCACTCATAATTCCAAAATTATCTTAATGAGTTTTTAGTTTTTACAAAGTAAAATAATTGTTGACATTTGGCCTAAAACTAACATTCAAGCCAGTGGCTAGTGCTTCCAAACAATGCACTTTAGTGTTCATCTCCTGATGTTGCCCAACGACGGCAATGATGGAAAGAAAAGAGATAGGCGCTTTGGGTCATTCGGCCCTCGTATGCAATGATCTATAATCCTATTCTAAATGCATAGTTTTCCATAAGCTATGATCACACAGGAAGATCAATGCATAACACACCAAACTTATATCAAAATAGCATTAAATATTAGTTTGTTCATCCTAGTATAATGACATTTCGAGTCTGGTTATGAATCACCATCCGACTAAGGTTCTAGTTCACCTTAAAATCTAGTTTAAATATATTATAAAATAATACCTATCTCTGCAACCCTAGTATTGCCTTAGTAATACAAAAATTTAATAAGTTACTGTATAGTATTTAAGCTTATTTTAAATATTAATAAAATTCACAGCTCCAAAAATACTAACAAAGATAATATAATAAGTTATACAGACATCGTTTCATAGTGTAAGATAATAAAAACCAACCTCAATTGACTTAGTATCGTTCTCTTATCTATCACAGTCTTGCACAAGCTCCACGGTATATCAGCATCATGATGAGATATGGGTAAACATGATCATTGCTCTCATTTTTATTTCTTATTAATGGATATCTTGAGATAGCTCCATTCGGATAGGTGGAATAGTTCATGCAAAATTTCTACTTAGTGGAATGCCATATGGAGAGCTATGTTAAACGTAGACACTATTGCCATTTTACATAAAATATTTATTATTTCTATTGAAATCTTATCATACATTGGCCCACTTAAATCTCTTATTTTTTATATATTTTTTATATTTAATATTTATAATTTTATTATTATTTATTTATATTATATATATTTTAAATGACAACCAAAGAGCAATACAGGAGACAAACACCACACATGTAAATCTAACTAGATGAATGCAACTATATGATCAAATTCTCATGTGAGCTTCTATGTACTCATGGGGGCCGTATTTTGCATCATATCCCAGCTTACCTTACGTGGACTACCTTTTTATTTTCATATGAAGGTAGGTACCAGGATTATTTGAACTTATTGCTTGAAGTTGTGTTGTTGTTTCTGCACTCAAAAAATTCATCAATAGTATCTCATTCTAAAGATATTAGCAACTAGGTGGATAGCAAAATGGAGAGATGTTACATTCTTCCTCCCTATAATTAAACACAATCACTGTGTTTACAATGATAGTTATGCATGTTCATAAAAATACTTATGCATTCATTTATCATCAAAAATTATCAAACATACTTCTATAAGTACTACCATAAACATACTTATAAATTTCTAAAACATGCATACATATATCCATCAATGTTCAGTCATAAATAAATTCTCAAATAAATATGGAAATTGTTTTTTCATAATAGCCACATTTTCCCATGTGGCATTTCTATCAAAATAGTGGTCCTACTAGACCTTACACTACTCTATATTCCTTTTTCTCAATTACTTTGTTTTTGAAACCAAGGATTCATATAGGGCGGACTTCAATGTGTTACGAGTTTGACATCTACAAGTGGGAAATATTCCATACGTGTGAAGGATCAACCACATATTTTTAGAGTAGAGACACATAAATTATCATGGATATTAGATAAATTGGGTGGTAGTGAAAATTTATAGGTGATTGGACTAATTTTATCAATAATTTTGAATGGTCCTACAAATCTAGGACTGATTTTAGTGGATGTAATTGAGCTTTTGAATGGTTTTACTCTCAAGAATACTTTATCTTCCATAGAGAATTCTCTTGGTATATTTTGAGATCAACATAGTTATTTTGCTGATCCAAGTTTTCTTTAAGTATTTGGAAAATTTCATACCAAATTTCTTTCGACTAGAACCCTCGAGCACATCACATTGAACCTCCTCTGGATCCTTTATCTTCAATAAATTTTCAATCAATTTATGTTGTTGGACAATCAGTTCTTGTTTTTGAGCCAATTGTACCTTCTACTGTTCCATTTGCTTTATCAACTAGACTCTTTATAGTTCCATGTGTTCCCTTTACTAGTTCATTTGCTCTTGTGATTGAAACCTTTGTTGCTCCATATGTTCTCACTACTGATTCATTTTTTCTTGCAACAGTTGTAACATTTTAGCTAAGTTATTCTCCCTTTGAGGGGTTTTGTTGGCAATGGGTTCATTTTCCTTCTTGACAAGTCTACGGGGTGCTTCTACCCCAACTACTATTTTAGACTCCCTTACGATTTTCCTTAGTCCCTTTCTTAGACCCTCAACAAGTGCTTCTTGTTGAGCTAATATAACTTTTCTAGAAGAGCTCACCATTTGCCTAGATGCAACAAGAGCTATGTTAATTAGAAGTCATTCAATTCACATCAAAGTGACCTAGAGTTTCGTAACGTAGGCTCTGATACCAACTATAACACCCTAGGTCTAATCACCTGGTTTTCCATAATACAAAGTAAAAAAAATCAATTAAACCCATAGAAATTTTATGTATCACCCAACATTAATTAGTACATAGGCATATGATTATTCATTTCAAGGTTACTGACCATTGCAGACGGTCCCTTAAATGTTTGAGATTGGCCAAATCCCACATTAGGTGTCATTTTGTGAACACATTCATCTCCTTTACTAGAGGTCTATGTTCACGACATGGGGTTGTCCTTCTAAGGTCCATAACACCTGAAAGGGTGGGCGTATAGTTCCCGCCCATAGCATGGTGTGTTTAGGATTTTTTTCCTAGAATTCTGCTTAAGGCACATATGATTTGATTATCTTCTTCATGCCATGGTGTAGCATTTGTATGCCTAGTGCCTAGCTAGGATTCCACCTTCCCAAGATTCAGCTAGGGCCCACTAATACTCTAGCTTGGGTCCAGGTATCTCAGGCTATGAAATAATTGACGAAGTGTTATCCCATACCAACACTTCGTTAGACCTTTTAACTTTGGGTTCAAGCTTCCCTTGAAACCCTTCAGTAGTATACTAATAATTCCCCAATCGAGCATATATCATGATATCCCTCATGTACTACTCACCTTTCAGTCTAGAAAGGGTGTCCCATACCACCCCTTGTTACTTGTTCATGGTAACAAGACCTCTTGTCCAGGGTAGGATTACCATAAAATAACTGATTATGAACCACAATAAAAGCTCTACCTACTTTTTTTGATGTTGGGTGTTACTCATCCTACTCAATGAAAGCATTCAATTTAGCCCCATATTCACTCCATCCTCGATGGATATTTCACTCCATCCTTCTCGAAATTTTTTTTAAAGGTAATCTCTCCTCATTGTGATTTTAAAACTTATTGTTTGTTTTGAATGGTAAGTGGATGTAAGTTTCTTGCTAAATATTTGAGACAAAATGCTTATAAATCTCTTTTTAAATTTTATCTAACACATTTAAAATATCTAAATAAAACAATATAAAATATTGTAAGAATGATTGAAATAATTCATATACCACGTAGCAACTTTACTTTACTCGAAATTTCATTCAAATCCCTAAATTAATCTATCCCAACATGCTCTAATTATTAATTTTCTAATCAAAACAATAATCACCAAGACACACTTGTTATAAGTTTAAATATCAAAAATTTAAAAAGTAAAGTACGTTTTATGGTGGAGAGTGTTTTATTAAATATTTAATTTAATACTAACGTTCATTAGTGAATGGGTTGGTTTACCGATTAGAAGGTTCATATTTAGACATTCTATTTATAAAGCTTATTTACTAAAAACACTTATCATTAAGTAAATGAGTCTCAAATAAGTTAAAAGATATGAGAAATATCTATGCCATATATTTGATAACCTCGATTTTAATATAAAACACTTAAATTAGTTATTGTTTCTACTAAAATAAATCTAATGCATGCCAAGCAAATTTCTTTTTCCTTGTTGACATTAAAGACATGACTGGCACATCTTACAAGGACATAAATTTGTAGTGGCAAGCCCTCTGTTTACGAAAATCGATGTGGTTTCCATTAATATATCAAGTTAATTATAAACATACGTCTAGCACTCTACACAACTCAAGTTATTAACAGGCTCTAACTTAAGGTTCTGAAAAAAAGAACAATTTAGCATACTCAAGTTCAATTTAAGGTATAAAAGGAAATATTTCTCCTTTCTTGATGGCTATGACAATTTGATTAAATTTTTAGTATGAACTAAATGCTAAATGGAAGTGTTTCCCCATTCATTGAATTTAATATACATTGTTTTTACTACATGGTTAAAAGAGGGTGGCTTCGAGTTAAAAACTTTGTAACCACAACTCTCTATGAAACACAATTCTAAAGAAACTTAGAACGTCAAACTTCAACAAAGTTGTCCAAAATCAATATTGCAAATGTTATACATGGTTATGCCCTATGACTATCCAATAGGTACTAACGTCATTCAAAAATAATATTGCAACACTACCCAAGGTAACTAAAATCATTGTCTAAATATTTTCAACTTAGAAATTGATTACAAATTAATCAAATCATAATTCACTTTCCTTCAATATTATAGAAAGAAGACAATGGTCTCGGATATAAATATTAAAAAAAATGTAAAGAACAACATAAACAAATTAGCAATTTGCTACTTGAAAGTAAATTCAAAATGTAAACTTCATTTCAAATAACTTCCATTCAATCTTTAGCTTACATTTTCCTATTCTACAATATTTCACTCTACATCGGTATTTTCCAGGTCACTTATAAAGTTGTACTAATGCTCTTACAGTTATTTAGTGACCAGACCAAACATCTTAATTTATATTACCACAAAAGTCAATTCTCACACGTCCAAGGATGTCATTTAGGCTTGATTTAACAAATACCAGTTTGAAATATAATTAAATAATTTTAACTACAGTCGCTTGGGAGTTTAACAAACAAATGATGCTTACATTTTTAATAATGATTCTATGTTATTTAAAATTTTGACGTGTCTAATCATAGTTCAATGTATGTTTTAAATATAATGTTAGAATTTCAACATACACTCTTTATCCAACATTCAAACAAAATAATACAGAGTCATATTATGATGTTCTCCACTCATAATCCCATAATGATCTCAATGAGTTTTTAGTTTTTATAAAGCAAAATAAATTATTGGCATCCATCCTCAAACTAGCATTCAATTTGGTGGCTAGTGCTTCCAAACAATGCACTTTAGTGTTCATCTCCTAATGTTGCCCAGTGGCAACGATGACAAAAATAAAAGAGATAGGAACTTTGGGTTAGTCGACCCCCTTATGTAGTGATCTATAATCCTATTCTAAATGCATAGTTTTCTCTAAGTTATGCTCACACAGGTAGATCAATGCATAACACAACAAAATTATATCAAAATAGAATCAAATATTAGTTTTTTCATTCTAGTATAATGATATTTTGAGTCTGGTTATGAATCACCATCCGACTAAGGTTCTAGTTCACCTTAAAAAAAAAATTAAACATATTACCAAAGAATACCTATCTCAGCAACCCTAGTATTGCCTTAGTAATATAAAAATTTAATAAGTTACTGTATAGTCTTTAAGCTTCTTTTAAATATTAATATAATTCAGAGCTCAACAAATACTACAGAGATAACATAATAAGTTATACAGACATCATTTCATAGTGCAAGATAATAAAAACCAACCTCAACTGACTTAGTATCGTTCTATCCGTTACAGTCTTGCACAAACTCCACAGTATATCAATACAATGATGAGAGATGGGTAACCATGATCATTGCTCTCATTTTTCTTTTCTATTGATGGAGATATTGAGATAGTTTCCTTCAGACAAGTTGAAAAATTCATGCAAAATTTTCTACTTAGTGGCATGCCAGATGGATATCTATGTTAAACGTAGACACTACAACAATTTTACGTAAAATATTTATTATTTCTATTGAAACCTTATCATACATGGGCCCACTTAAATCTCTTATTCTTATTTTTTAATATTTAATATTTTTATTATTATTGTTGTATATATATATATATATATATATTTTAAATGACAACCAAGGAGCAAGACAAGAGACAAACACCATACATGCAAATCTAACTAAATGGATGCAACTATATGATCAAATTCTCATGTGAGCTTCCATGTACTCATGGAGGTTGTATTTCACATCATATCCTACCTTACCTTACGTGGAATACCTTTTTCTTTCCATCTAAAGGTAGTTACTAGGACCCTTTGAAATGCTTGCTTGAAGTTGTGCTCCTATTCCTGCACTCACAAAATTCATCAATAGTATCTCATTCTAAAGATATTAGCAACTAGGTAGATAGCAAAATGGAGGGATGTTACACAAGCCACTTGGCTACCATATCACATCCACCTCATCTCTACCTCACTACCTCTCACCCTTGCCAAATTCTATAAATAGGTCCCCATTTCTTTCATTTGCATATGAGTGTGAGATTACTATAGGGAAACTCTGCAAAAAATTAGTTTGAACTTACCTATGTGCACATTATGAAGATCCTACTTGCTTGCATATCAGTCATTGATAATATTGGATGCCTCTACTTCCATGTATTTATTTTATGAACTACTTGTAGGTGGAAGCTCCAAAAAGCACCAAATTTGGACCAAAGACACCTAACAACCTACAGAAGGTTCCCTTAGAATTTCATCATATAATGGGCAGTACAGAGAGAACTATCCATCCCTAAATGGTTCACATTCAAGACCATCCCCCTTGATATGATTCTCATCTGAAACCAAACATAGTTAAGCATTCAACCACAAATAGTCTACAAAGGTGAGCAAGGTAATTTTTTGATGTTTTTATCTCATTTTGAGGTTGATTTAATGCTTTAATACAAGTTTTTATTGTTTGTTCCTCTCATAATCTTGGGTCCAACTTAGGTGGACCTAAGAGGTGCTACTAACTATTATTTTGGTTGTGTGTAGAGTATTTTCAAGACTCATTCAACCAAGGGTGGTCATAAATCATAAAACCCACCCCCCTTTAAGGTGGTCTAGAAGAGAAGTGTACCATTACCTTATATTGTAAAAGAGATTTTTACCTTTTGAAACCCTTACTATAGCCCAAAAGGCAAGTGAAAATATTGTATTGTAACATATTTTGTATTCAATAAAATGACATGTTTTCTCTATCACACTGAAATATCAAGGAATTAGCCTAGAGTGTTGCCTATTGCCTTGAAGGTATCTATATCCAAAAATTTAATAGGCAACCCATACATTCTAACCCAAACTCGTACTAGGGATAGATTTATATTTTTAGGTAAAAAACTTGCATACTAGTGAGTAAGGAAGAGTCATGCTCTTCCAATAAACCAAGGATCCCCTTTTAAGATTCTATCTCTTTCTTCCCTAAAACAAAAAATGGCTACGAAGAAACCTTTAGGAATAAAGGATAGAATCACTCTTGGAGATTTCCAACTCTTATCAATCCATTTTCTTAAGTTTGAAGCCCCTCACCAATACCCATTAAATTTACAAATTACCTATCTTTAAGAAACAAGGATAGATCCTCTGTGGTGCATTCACTAACCTCTACTACTAGAGGTGATTCTAAGGATTTAGCTATAAATAAATCCATGAGAAGGAAACTAAAACTCAAAATCTATTGAAATTTACTAGAATATCTTATAGTAAATATAATATTTGATAAAAAAATTATAATAATTTGCATGCAAAATTTCAAAGATAAAGAAGAGAAAAAGAAACTCCTCTAAAAAGTCTATGCTCGAACATAATGTCTTGCCTCACTCAAGCCCTAGTTCTCCATTGCTCCTCCCATCATCCAAAACCTAGCTGACAGATATTTGCAATTTCATTTTTTGTGACTTAAAAAATCATCACTACCACTCATTTTAAATATCATCATATTTTGTACAAAATGGTCCAAGAATCAATTTAATCTGACAACCCTTTGCAAAAATATTACTCCTAAAAAATAAAATATTTTTTTAAATAAATACCCTGAAGTTAATAATAAGGATTTTTTTTTGGGTTGTCTTTTTCCTTTATTTTTGGTCTTATATTTAATTTACGTTAAACTCGTTTAATTCAATAAAAATTAAATCAATCTCCATTCTATAAAGTGTTATTGATATAAAAAATTTAATAAAAAAATAAATTTAAAAATAATAAAATTAGTATAATAAACTAATATTAATTTTAAAAAAATTATTTTATTATTGTTATGGTATATGAGATTGAAATAAACCTCTTCCCCTAAAACACTACTAGAGTTATATATCTTAAACTATCATTAAAAAAAAATCTAAAATTCAAATCATAGAAAGATTGGCCTCCATTGTGCTCAGCCTCTACTTTTTAAAGACAATAAAATTAATTATTATGAATAAAATAAGCATGGATATTGATAATAAAAAATAGGAAACCTAAAATTCAAATCATAGAAAAATTGGCTAACATTGTGCTCAGCCTCTACTTTTTACAGACAATAAAATTAATTATTATGGATAAAATAAGCATTGACATTGATCATAAAAGAGGGGAAGCCTTTTCCACCGTCCCTCCAGCAGATAAGGATGTTATATAAAGGCTCTTCAACTATTATTCGTTGGCGGTTCATTGCAATCCTCTAGGATTTGAGAGCAGCCATTTCAGCCATTTCACCATCATGTCTAGTCTCAAAAGTTGATGGAACCTCCACCACGGTGATGTGATTTGGGTTTAAAAATTTTTTTGAACCTCTATGCCCATCCAACTTATTTATATATAAAAACGAATATTTCCTTATTGAACCACTATGCCCATCCAACTTATATATAAAAGCTGTTTCGTTGACACCTGGTCACAACACCTTAAGCATGAAGACTACCAGCAAGTGCATACGTAGCAAGTTGCATACGTATCCAGGAAAAGAAAGAAATGCGTAATGTCTTCCTATAGGCAAAGTGGTCCTAATAAAAAAAAGGTTGGCATAAGGTTCGGATTCCATTGCAAATGGGCCATTAAGATTCTCTAAATTCGCTAGAAAATACTACTATTTTCTGATTAAGACGGCCACAACATGAAAGAACTGGAGTTCATCAACAATTTCTCTGATATGGAGTGCAGCTCTTTTCGCCATTCTTCTGAACAGTTGCTCACTCAAATCCCTCCCCACATGAGCGTCGACTAGCACTCCGCAAACGCTTCTGCACGAGTTGGTATATGCTCTCACCAATTCATCCTCATCGTCGGCGCATTCCACCACCAATGGACTGCCCGCTTCTAAGATATCAACTTTCTCTATTTCGAACGATTTCTCCGCCTCCACCACCTCTCGAAACTCCACCGCCGTCGGTGCGAAGAACGGAAGGTTGAATGAATCCAGCTTCTCCGCTTCGAGAAGTCCCTGAAGCACATTGATAACAAAATGCAGCGAGGAATTAGACCAATAGTATTTCGCATCTACCTAAAGAAGAAGAAAAAAAAAATTACAGGGAAGAAAATGAACTGGTTGGGTGGTTTTAGGTAGCGTCACCTCTTCTACCAGATCATTCCATGACTGCTCGAAATGTGTGCCAAACAGGATGCCACCACCACCTTGATTTGTTTGGTCCGGCGACGTCCGGCCCAAACAAACGAGGAACATGCATCCCCCGCTCTTCATCTCTTCCGCTCGCCCTCGCAGGAAAGCTTCCAAGTCGCTCTTGAATTGCTCTCGGTATGCCTCCGCCGTTGCCAGCGATCCCCTGTGTATGAACACCCGTCCTTTGTTCCACGCCGTCGAGGTGGGATCTTGTACATCATCTGGAACCTGCACTTCATATTACAATCAAAAGTCACGGCAGATGTATCTTCAAGAAATCAAACTTTTCTGCATTCAGAATCGATTGTTTTTTTTTTTTTTTTTTTTTGAGAAATTCATAGAGATTGAAGAGTTAATGGTTGAAGTAATTCTAATAAGTGGTTCTACCTGTGAAAGCCAATGCAGAGAGAAAGAGGAGTGGACGATGTGAAGAGTAGATGAGGGGAAAAGTCGCTTGTAAAAAGACCCCGGCACTCCCGCGGCATAGTACGATCTCAATGCCTTCTCCGGCCTTTTGTAGGTGGAGGCTTCTCCTTCCATTAAAGGTGGAAGAATCTGGAACAGCGTGTTGAAGTCGTTGGAGGGCAAATCCGAGAAGAATACTTGGAATTCGGGTATGGGGAGGGAGTTGAGCTTGTACTTGTTGCCCATATAATTTACAATGAAATCGGCTATGACAAGCGTATTCTGGCCGCAGGAACAGCCGAGGTCGGCGATGGTTACGACCTGTGACAGAGGGAGATCCATGTTATTGAGTGCCTCTTCCAGCAAAGGCCGCACGGATTCCAGATGTTTGGCCTGCACATGAAAATAAAAAAGATGAAAGAGAGTGAAGTTACTGTAAATTGTAATTCCCTCGGTGGCACAAGCAAATTCGTTATATTTACAGTTATTTTTACTATCAAGTAGGGTCCAATCTTGGGGTTGCCCTTATAACCCATGCATCGCCATCTCGTTATTGTTACCCGCCAGTTGCTGAGGGTCTGGCACGTACTTAGAGGACTCAAATCAGACTACTTCCTTTGCTAACTGACACCATCAAAATTTAAACTTAGATCTTTTCTTGGTAAATACCCAACCAAATTAACACTGTAAATTGTAATTGATTGAAGGGATTTAGTATTTGGAGATTGAAAACTTGCCTGTCCGCGAGAATTTCTAGCATAGCTTGTTTCTCCGTTTCCTCCTTGCATGCAGAACAGCCTTTCAATCTTCCTCCTCTCCCATATAAAATTCACAGGAGAGTCAGGCGACTGAACCACATTATTATTGTAAAATGAAGTTGAGTGTTCCATTGCCACAGGGCTGAATGCTCTTGTAATTACGTGTAATCTCTCAAGAATTACCCGGCCTGGCCTGGCCTCTTAGTAGAACTTCGGACTCGAACTTCTCGACAGCCAAGCTTCAAACTCACGCGTACTAAAAGGAATTATGGAAGATTTTCTACAATGCGGCATCTATGCTGAAAACGAAAGCAGCACGCTTTACAAGTACAATCCTTTCACTTTGTAAAATGGGAATAAGGAGAAGATACGGTCGGTTCAGGCCGTTGATTCGAGTCTCTCCTTTCCAAATAAAAGTCTACCAGTCAAAAAAAAACAGGAAATTTCATTTAAAAAAAGAGGAGACAGATACTGTACGCATTCTGAATAGCTTTGACCCGCATCCTCCTTTGCCAAGAACAGTGGAAACAAACTCTGCATTTAGAAAACAAGCATCTCCCTTCTGATTTTGTGCGTGGGCATGAGCAACACTGCTGTTCCACTAAATTTTTTGAAACTTCCTTTGACGTAGCCTTACGTAGGTAATTGCAAGGAACATTCATCAGAAAAAGACAACACGAAATAAAGAAGATGCCGTGCATTCAGAGGGAAACCATCTCAAGAGATTCATAGCCAACAAATTCTAAGATCTTTTGACCGATGGCCACATAAAACTACCAATGACGACATATTTCGTATGTATAATGTTTTAAAAATTGCCACACAAGTCTCACAAAAGTTATTTAAGAGTATTTGAAGTTATTTAATTTATTATTATTAATAACGTTAAAAGCTATTTAACTTATATATAATTATTTTAACAATTTAATAATTTTTTTATATATTTTAATTAATATTTAGTATTTTTTATTAATGGTAAAAAATAGAATTTTGAAAGGTTCAAGAACTTTTTAAATTAGAGGAGGTAGAGAAAGATAAAGGTTAATTAAGCACAGGCCAGCATCCAAGGTCAAAAGAAATAGAAAAACCAAAATAACCATCTAAAAGAAAAGACCAACCTACCACCGAATAGAGCATAAAGAAGATTTTTTATTCAACTTTATTTTAGAGACACCAACAATCCTGCTCTATTTTTGCATAATACTAGAAGGGCAATAAATACATCAAGATGCAAATACAAAACCCTAAACTCAGAGAGCAAGGGTGAAGGCAAAACACCAAGCATATTCCTTGAGAATGGTAACCACCATGGAGCAAAAGGATCAGCCCCCAAAAAAGACCCCCCAAAGAGAGGATCACTACAACACAAATGAGATCTCATCCAAGCAGAAAGACAATAAAAAAGCCTACTGGATAGGTAGGCCCAATGCTTCCAAAGCAATAATTATCATTAACCGCAAAGGGAAATTGTCTTCCCAAATTTTGAATTGGCCACTATCCACCCCCAAATTGGCCATAACATCAGTAGCCTAGTTACCTTCCCTATAAATATGCTCAATTTTAACTTCTAACATACCTTCCAAAATCTTTGAGGTGTCCTTAATAATATTAAGGATGAAACAATTGGCAGTCTTTCCAACCTACAAATTCCAAATTATGTTCAAGGAGTCACCTTGAACAAGAAGTCTTCTAAATTCTCTCTCAAAAACCTAATGAACACCCAAGAAAAGCATCTTAGCTTCAACTAGGTGGTTGGTTTGAATACCATAATCTTCAGCGTAAGCCCAAATGACCTCACCATTATCATTTTTAACAACACCCCCTCCACTAGCCCTCCCATGATTACCTTTGCCAACCCCATCAAAGTTCAGAATGACCCACCCTTTAGCTAGTTTATACCATCTAGTAGCCAATATTTTTTGAATAGTTGATACAAAAGCATAATTCCCTATATTCAAATTCCAACTAACAACAACCCATTTCTCCACAACTTTATCCCTACCATTCGAGCAACAAAGATAACCACGTTATTCTCAATAGTAGCTTTAATCCTTCTAAAGACAAAGGATTCATCCCTAGCAATATCTTTGAAAATTTTATTGTTCCTCTCCCACCAGATACCCCATAAAAAATGAGGAAGAACTAGATCCCACACCCTAGTGAGGTTGTGACTATTGAAGGGAGATTTCCACTAAGTGAAAAGTTCCTCAAAAGTTTGATGTAATGTCCATTTGATGGAAAAATAATCCAATAAAACATTGAGCACCTTATTTGAGAAATCACAATGGATGAAAACATGATCTGTAGATTCAGCGTCCTTAGAACACAAGAGACAAATATTGGGAAGATGGAAATTTCTTTTACATAAAGTATCAACAGACAAAATTCTATTTTGCAAATACAACCATAAAATATGCAATCTTGGGGATCAAATGAGGATATTGAACCCTTTCTACCGAAAAAGATCATCTCTTGGACAATGATTGGGCCTCATATGTAGTCTTGACAGAAAAAAGACCTTTAGGAGAATGAGTACATAAAAGGAAGTCATTGTCATTATGTTGAGGAAGAAAGTACTATTGCAATAACTGTATCCTACCAAAATAACACATCCTTACCATTCTCAATCTGGCATCGTGTACCCTCCATAACAAAAATTTTGACCCCTAGCAAACCATTCTAGATCACAGAGCCTCTAGGAGGAGGAGCACTTCTAAAAAAAGAATGTGATTTTCTAGATACTTACCTCTCATAATATCTTTCAATAGATCATCCTCCTCAACACATAATCTCCAGGATTTTTTTGCAATCAACGTCTTATTGAACAAAAATAAATTTTTAATCCCAAAACCACCTTCTTTCCTAGCATAGAAAACCCTATCCCAAGAGACAAGAGACACCCTTTATTTATCCTTCATCCCAGTCTACAGAAATATCCTAAATATCTGGTTAATCCTCCTCCTAACTTTGAAGGGCATTTTTAAAAGAGACATATAATAGACATAAATGCTTTGGAGGGTAGCTTGAAGTAATTGCAACTTACCTGCTTGGCTTAGGAGATTACCTTTCCACCCAACTAACTTACATTGAATCTTGTTCAACAAAGGAGACCACAACTTCTCCTTCATCCTCCTAGTAAACAATGGCATACCTAGATATAAAGAAGGAAGGTTAGCAATGCCACAACAAAAAAATCCCTAAAATTTTATGTTGAAGCTGCCCCCCAGTATTCACAAAAAAAAAATTGACTTTTATGGAAGTTAATTTGTTGGTTGGAAGCTTTCTCATACAACTACAAAATATTTAGGAATTCCTTAGTCCCTCTCACAATAGCCTCCCCAAGAAGTATAGTGTCATCTAAAAACTATTGACAAGAAAGTACCTTTGCAATACCAGCAGGTCTAATGTCCTTAATCTTAGAGGACAAGGTAGCAACAAGAAGTGATCTTCCTAAAGCTTTAGCCATAAAAATGAAAAGATATGGAGACAAGGGATCACCTTACCTAATATCTTTTTTACCCCTAAAAATCCACTCAAAATCCCATTGATGATGATAAAATATTTTGCAAAGGAAATACAAACTCTAATCCACTTCCTCCATAGATCCCCAAAGCCAAATATTTACAACACCTTGTTAAGTAACTCTTAGGATAACCTATCATAAGCCTTTTTCATATCAATTTTAAGAAGCATTCCAACCAACCTACTTTTGGACATAAAATATAAAGTCTCATGAACTGTAATGATCCCATCCACAATCTTCCTACCATGAACAAAACCACCTTGAAGAGGAGAAATCAATATGGGGAGAAGCCTTTTCAGCATATTAAAAATTGTCTTAGTGATGCAGGAGCATCCGGAAACAGTAGGGCAATCCTGCGTCATCCAAAAAAATTTCAGTTCTTTTTAAGTTCTTTGCACTTTGATCTTTTTATTTTCGGCATTGGAGAAGGTTTTGTAAAGCAATGTTTGGGTTTGGAGAAGTTTTAAGGCAAAGGGAGGAGGGGTCACGAAATCGCGACCTCGAAAGCTGCTGTGAAGCTTTGGCGGGTTCCGTCGCGATATCGCGACGTCGTGATATCGCGACCAAATTTCAAAGGCAAAAGAGAAGGGTTCCAAACGTCGCGATATCGCGACGGTCACCAATGCAAAGTGAAGGAGAAAGGGTCCTGTCGCGATATCGCGGCCGGTTAGAAACCGCCATGTGGCATTTTCACAAGACAACGCAAGGCAGAGAAATTTACGAGGAGCTTCAGCAAAGAGAAGGTTGAGAGAGAGAGGGGAGGGGTCACGAAATCGTGACATGTCACGATTTCGCGACCCCAAAGAGTTGAGGCTTGAGGAAGCATTTTTGGTCGCGATATCGTGACATGTCGCGATTTCGCGACCAAGTAAAATCATGACCAAAGAAAATGAACCGAAGACCGTACAAGGCAAGATTTGACATGTGGGCAGCCACGTGTATCAAAACTATGGAGAGGGGCACGTGTTTTGGAAAAGTTGTGGACAGAGGTAGGTAAAGCCAAGTATGTATGAGAACAACCAGGGGAGGTCAGATTTAACACGTGGACAACTACGTGTATTGAATCAAGATGAGAGCCACGACCGCGTTTCTTTTCTTTTATTGACAAAGTAACAGGAACAGGCAATGGAACAGACGCAAGTAATGGCCATTATGGAGGAGACCACGATACAGGAGATCGATCTGACGAAGACGGCGGTTGTAGGTCGAGGAAAACCATTAATGCAAGCTCCATGGTGGTTCGGGCGGTGGCCCATTTATGGCAAAATTTGAATTCTCGTCGGGGGGAAATTTGAATTTGAAATTTGTTTGGTGGAGGCATTGATTGCCTGGAGGACTGAGGCCTCGTTAAAAACTCGGAGAAAATCTTTGTAAAGGGGATGGTGAAGTTCGGGATTGGGGAAGAAGTGGTATACTGGAGAGACTACTGTAAACTGTATTAAGCTATTTTTAATGAAATTACCGTGAAATTACTGTGAATGTGTTTGTGTGAATCCCGGCTTGCCATCACTTAGTAAGCAACTTATATAGGGTATTGCATAAGTTGATAGGTCTAAAATCCCTTAGAGAAGAGGCACCACGTTTCTTCAAAATCAAAACAATAAAGGTGGTATTCCATACCTACAAAAAAGAGGAAGAAGATTATAATTCTCTTAAGGCTTCCAAAATATCCAAACCAAGAAGGTTCCAAAACCTATGAAAAAAACTAGCAGAGAACCCATCTAGCCTAGGTGTTTTATCTTTATTCATACTAAATAGGTTGATCCTAACCTCATCATTAGAAAAAGGGGTATTCAAAGCATTATTCATATCAGCTATCACCACCTAGGGAATGTTCCTAAGAAGTTCCTCCAAAGCATCCCCATCTTCCTCCCTATCTCTAGAAAACAAATCCTGAAAGAAGGATATTGTGGTAGTAGTAATTTCTTCCTTATATTTAAGGTATTCACCGAAGTCCAATGTAATTTCTCTTATTTTTTTAGCATTCCTATGTTTCAAGGTTGAGAGGTGGAAAAACTTGGTATTCATATCCCCCTCCTTACACTGCGTAGCTTGAGATTTTTACCTCCAAAAAGACTCCTTGTTGCAAAGAATATTATGGACTTTTGCAAGAGTAATTTGCTCTCTGCTGGCTAGCTCCTCTGACCAACCTTTACTTTGGAATTTTTCTTCAATTTCTTGCTATTCTTGAAATATTTTCTGCTTCATATGGAAAAGGTTTCCCAAAACCCCTTGATTCCACCTCTTCAAGTTAGCTTTTATAATTTTTAGCTTCTTGGCCATTTGGAACATCTTAGTGCCATAGAAATTCGTATTCCACCAAGCCTTAATCAAACCTTCAAGATCTGGATGAGAAAGCCACATTGTCTCAAACCTAAAAGAATAAACTTTCGATCATTTCTCCTCCATGAATACTAACAGTAATGGGTTGTGGTCATAAGCAATTCTCGGTAAAGTCCTCAAAGAGAAATCTTGAGCCATGGTAAGCCAACTCACCGAAGCAAGGGCCCTATCAATCATATATTGAATCAGACCCCCTCCCCTTATTTTGTTGGACCAACTAAATTTAGAACCTTACAAGTCAATATCTACTAGTCCCATGGAGGTCAAGAATTTACCAAAATCCTCCATACTATCAAAAAAAATAGTTGAACCTCCAAGTTTCTCACTAGGGAGTAGAATAGAATTAAAATAATTAGCAAGTAGCCATAGTAGGTCAAATGAATAACCAAGGGATTTTAAGTCAACTCAGATTTTCCTTCTATCAAAAATAACATTGTTAGCATACACATTGGTATAAATCCAAGAAAATTTAATTTTTTACAACATAATAAAAAGGAAGAAAATCTATCAACCTAGTGAATGAGCTTTCCCTCCATGGAATCGGGATTTCGAAGCATCCACAACCCTTCGAAATAACCACAAGTACCCCTACTCACACCTTCACACCCCTTCCAAACAAACCTTCGTAATCTATCAAAATCCTCATCGCCCATCTTAGTTTCTTGTAAGAAAAGAATATCAGGCTTGAAACCTTTTCTAAAAAAATTTAGCACTCTTTGTTTAGTCGGAGCATGCGGACCCCGACTATTTCACAAGATAATATTTATTATTTTAAGGATTGTGGAGCCTTCCCTTCGCTCAAAGGTAATGTAGGTTGGCAGCCATTATCCACATCTTGAGATTTTTTCTTTAAGAGCACCTCAATTTCTTTGGTCTTCTTGACCCCTTCCTACTACTTAGATTCATTGTTTTTTGGGCATTTCTGATGGGCTGCATAGATCTAATAATTCGCTTCTTTCTTGCTTATACTAATTGAGGAAAGAGCTAATGTTTTTGAGCTATTTTCTTTAGTTTCATCATTTTCTTGTTAATAACTTCTTGAAAGCCATCTTCCTCCGAGGAAGACAAGACCTCCTATGATTCTCTAGTCCAAAGCATTTGTAGAAATCTCTCATGCTTCTACATCCCAAAGAGACTTCATGATAGCTTCATATTTTTCCTTATCAAGAGGGGCATCAACCCTCTTATTATACAAAACAGGGGTAGTTGCTTCTAAAAACATCTCAACAGGAGCCTAAGAAAAAGGTAACTGATCCCCTTGATTATCCAGGATCTCCACTCCTTTATCTGGAATAGTGTCCAACCTAGCCTCAAGACTAGAATGTAGCAACTCTCCTAATACAATAAATTTATTTTTGTTCACCTTTGCACCCTTGGAATGCCCACCAACTTTTGGAAAAATCCTGGCAACTTTAGAGCAATCTTCTTTTTCTCTAAGCACTTTCCATCAATTTCATCTAAGACAAGGCCTCCAACTGCACTAACAACCAATATTTCTATGGGAATAAACTCCTTAGGAGCACCATGAACACATTTTTTATTTACCCCTAAATAAAATACAAAAAAATATGGATTTGGGGTCTACTTCCATTTCCAAGCCTTTTTTTCTTTATCAGCTTTTTGAGACAAAATGCAAGTGAAGCTGGGATGACCAAACCTCTTGCATACCGAGAAAATCTCAGTTATGTATTCATATTCCAAATGTTAGGTCTAGACCCTAAAATTAAACTCAATTTCAATTGACTTCATAAGATCCTTATCAAGCATAACATTAACACAAAATCTAGCATACAAAAACCTAGATCTAGCAATGGTAACAAGATCTATTTCCACCATCTCTTCTATTTCACTTGTAATTTTAGATAGGATCTCCTCATGCTAAATATATAAGGGAAGGCTATGAAGGTGAACCCACATAGGAGCTTGGTCAATGCATTGGGAATTAGGGTTGAAATCGGGTGCCCACTTCCTTAGGAACAAACCTCTACATCTAAAGAAACATGGATCACCTTGAAGAATCCTATCGCGGTTCTCCAAACCACTGAGCCTAACTAGGAAAAAACCTTAAGTAATGCAACAATCTCCAAAGAACCCTTAGTATGCCCTTTTAACTGAGCCCACTTTTGAATAGCATCTAGATCTAGATGAACCCTAATAAATTTCCCAACAAGAGCAAAATCCCTATGGGAAGCAACCATACACTACACCAAAAAAGGATTTTAAGGGCGGCTAAAATAAAGTGTTTTTACGATAGTAAAAAATCACCATAATGGATCCTAAGAGGGTGGTTTAAAACCACCCTCTTAGACCTAAACAATCACCTTAGAAGGATGCGCAAGAAGCTGGAATTTTGACTTTTATATGTGTAGGAAGTGAGAATTTTAACTTTTTAGATGCATAGGAAGCAAGAATTTTGAATTTTTGGCTATGGCAATTGTCTTCCTGTCTATTGCTTTATTTCCCATTCCTTGGAATTTCATAATTATGTTTTTCTAATCGAGTTCCTTTATAGGATGACAATGAGACAATTCAAACATATCTCTTTTTATTTTCAGATCTTGCACGAAAGATCAGTAAAATCATTCTTGTCAGCCTGGGGTTGGACGCCAATGCTTTTTACCATTCTGATTTCAAAAACTGGACAACATACCTTTGCATAAACCACTATAGCTATAAAGGAGAGTCCATGGAAGAGGAGACTTTGCCTTCTCACACATATATGGTTTCTTTACAATCCTTCGTCAAGGTAATGAGGGGGACCTCTAGATTCGATTAAATGCTAGGACATGATTTAGCATAAGCATGCATCTTATTTTTTATTGTGAATGTCGTCGATTCTCTAAAGGTGTAAAATTGTTTAGATGAACCTCCTCACCTTAATATGTTTTATTTCCTGTAACATATTATAATACTTACCATTCATGAATCCAAATAAGATGATGGTATTGATTGCAGGCATGGAGCAACTAGAGGTACCGTAGCGCGGAGCACCGGGTGGTTTACAAAGGGTGGATGGATCGCATATCGCTGGCGTATTTTGTGCACTTTCCGGACGACAAACAAATTTGGGCTCCTTCGGAACTTGTGGACGACGATCATCCACGACGCTACACGCCATTTACTATTCACCAATTAAAGCATGACTTTTACAATAATATGCATTCCAAACAAGAACAAGCCACTTTCATTGATCACTACGCAGGCATCTAGAGATGCAAAGTGTTTAGTGAAACGAAATCTATAAATTTTTGGTACTCTTGATTTGGGCTATAGTAAGTTCCTATTAGAATCCGCTTAGACAAACTATAGCACCATTCTATGTAAGATCAAAATAGAAATATTTAATTATTTCTAGGATGTGCAGTGGTATATTTTTAGGTTATCATTCAGGAGACTTGGTTTGTAGGTTGTAGATTCTTAAACCATATAAAAATCTAGCTCAAAAGTAGGGTCAACAACCTTCGACTCCCTCCCATTTATGTTGGTGTTGTAAGAGTGTTTGTATTCATTCATGATCATATTGAATATTATTACTTGGAACATGTGAATTTTGATTTTTGATTCATGTGAATTTTTACTAAGGTGAGATGATCAGTCATGGGATAAGAAGAAACATGAATAGACAAGAGACTATCAAGACTATGGATTTCATGGTGTTAATATTACTGAATACATCGCTCTTTAACATTGAGGTATTTGTGGTACTACTTGAGTGGCCAATGGTAACCCTTTTGTGATATGAATAACATGGTTTCCAAAAATGTTTGATAATCCTTACAAGTTTAAATAACGTTGCTTGCAAACCTTTTTCCAAGTGTTCGATGTATTTATGAGGGCTTAGAAATTTTAGAATTTATTCTTATTTTCTTTGACACCTTTGATATCCAAAAATAGGGTTGCAAGAGGGCAGTTTAAAGCCACCCTCTTAGGGCTACGAGGGTGATTTATAACCACCTGGGCTAATATGGTGGTTTATAATTTCCCCCGTAGGGCTAAGAGAGTGGTTTTAAACCGCCCTCTTAGACCCTAAAAGGGTGGTTTTTTGAGGCAATTTTTAGCCATCTTCGTATGACACAATTTTTTTACTAGACGACAATTGAATAACCACCCTTAAAGGTCTAAAACCATTCTTAAAACCCATTATTAAAGACCCCTTTTGGTGTAGTGATATCTACAAGAGGGTTTGAAACCATAAGTCTTCTTGAAAAAGAAAGGAGATTTAACCCTAGGCTCATTGATTTTTGCTTGCCCTTAAGAAGATTAACCCAAGATTGGGCCCTTGAGACAAAGGGCTGATGAAATGGTACATGTTCGAAACCCTTTTTCTAATTATCACCTGTATCGCTCCAAATTTTTTGCATCCCTACCTTCAGGCTATTGGATCCGCGCCCGAAAGGAGGATGGGAAAAGGATGGTGCGATACCTCGGACGAGAGGACTTCACGAAGGTCCCGCCTCTCAAGGGAGGTGTATTTTGGTGATTTTTCGACGGATGGTGGGTTCACCAGGAAACATTTGGTGGCAGTTTCCACGCCTAGGTTTTGGAATGTGTTTAGATGAGTTCATTTTATCCTTTAAGCATTCATCCTAGGTTTGGCCGAATGAATCTAAGCTATGCTATATGAATATGCAGATTAAATGAATACAAAAAACAAAATTAAACATAAAACACATAAAATATGTTAGATGAGAAAAGCCATACCTGATTTCGGATGTTTGATGGAAATTTTGATTTTTGAAGCAGTCCAGATCGTCTAGAATTTGACAGGATCGTCTCTGATCTGACAGGATCGTCCCTGATCTACTGATCTTACAAGATCGTCTCTAATCTGACAGGATCATCTCTAATCTGATGATATCGTCTCTAATTTTACAAGATCGTCTCTAATTTGATGAAATCGTCTGACGATTTCGTCAGAGACCTGCAACTACAAAAATGGATACCAAGAACAAAAAATACAATTGCAAAAGCAAGGGAAAATGATAAAAATGAAAGTATGAATGTTAGAATGACAACTTTAGATAACAAATTAAGTAAAATGCATTTTTTTAATTATTAACTTTGACTTTATTATGCATCTAGGCTACATGAGGTGAACTCCAAGATGCAAAGTAGTAATAAGCTTAACTAATGCAAAGCAAAAATAGTAGATAAATGACATAGAATGCAAACTCAGGGCACGGATTGCCTTAATGTGGACTGCAATCGAGATCGTCTCGTATCAGTACAAAATCGTCTCGAATTTGATGAGATCGTCTCCGATCTTGACAGGTTCGTCGACGGCGATGGGTGCTGGCTCCGGCTGAAAATCAATGGTGTACCTACAAAAAAATGGCTATAGGACTAGTGCAAAAGATAGATTATGATGTTTTAGTACATAGGGATTCAGTTTGCAGATAAATTCAGCCAGGGGTTAGGGAGGGAAAATCTTAGAGTTTAAATAGGCTTAGGGAGAGTTGTTGGAAGGTTGGAGATCATCCCAATTTGGGAGATCTCCAACGAGGGAAGGGTCCCAACGGCGCAGACAAGCTTCTGCCCGGATTGGAGACCCGTTGGAACGGATTCCAACTATGCAAATTCAGTTTTGCGACGAAATCGTCTGGACGTTCTAGTCTAGAGGAAATCGTCAAATCTGGGGCGATATCGTCTGATCGGAGACGATATCGTCAAACGGTCAAAACAACTGCTAAAAATGGTGCGGAAAAGGAGGAAACGGGTTTCTCGACGGTTAACGGGCGGTTTGGGAGGTTAAATTTGAATTTAAATTTATTTACTAAGGTGAATGTAATTATTTCAATTTTACTGCGCCAATTTTAGGGTGCTACATTTTGCCCCCTCTTTAGTGAATTTTCCGAAGAAAATGCGTTAAAGATGAGTTCTTCTCGATCTACGAGAAAGCAAAAAATTATTCCCATTTTTAGGCGACGATTCTTGGTCGAATCATACGACAGCTTATTATGGTGCCCCCTCCGTGTTTTTACCCAAATCGAACGTTTGAGGTAAAAACACGGAAAAGCAAAAAATTATTGTTGAATAAAATTAAGAAAAATAGGGTAAAACCCAAATTCATTGTTACTGTTCATTTTACTGTTTTTAGAGCTCTGGAGCAAAAATGGTAGAGACAGCGCACAGATCGACAGAGGTCCGCCACGGTCTACGGGTAAGGGTTTAAACTTAGTTTAGATTGATTTAATTTGAATTTACATGCTTGGTAAATAGATTTTAAGATGAATTTTGAGCATCGCGGCCGTTTTTGGCCCTCGACGTCGTCCGGACGAAATCGTCCCTAGTTCGACGAAATCGTCTCAAGTTCGTCAATTTCGCCCAAGGGCGAAATCGGCGAAAAAGGGACGATTTCGTCAAATTAGAGACGATTTCGACACGCGAAATCGAAGACGATTTTGCTCAAATTTCGGACGATATCGGCCAATAGTGGGCGATATCATCAATTGCAAAATTTTGATCTTTAAGTTGCATTATTGATTGCTAAAATTGTTATTAATGATTGTTTGTTGTTTTGATTGTTTATGCTTGCAGAGAGGATTACTAAAGAGCAGAGAGTGGAAATACGGCGGGTTGAGAGACGACTTGGCCGCTCTCACCCAAGCAGAGCGGGATCTACTAGCACAGGCCGGCTTACAGCATGTGGCAGAGATGTCGTAGGTTTCTACTGACATGGGGCTACTGACAGCCCTAGCAAAGAGGTGGTACCCGGGCTCTTCATGCTTCCGATTACCAATAGGGGAGATGACTCCCACACTAGAGGATGTATGGAGGATTCTTAGAATCCCCATACAAGGGAGGATGATCACACCTGCGGCCAATCAGGGCCATGCGATGGGACGACTCTGCGGTGACCCAAGCTTCACCCTGGAGAAGGGCGGAGTGAACATCGAGGCACTGCGCCAGATGCCTAGGGCATCTACACTGACACGAGTTTTGTCTGGGGTGGTTGGTGGACTTCTGCTGTGCCACCAGAGCGGATGCAGGGTACCATGGATGCTGGCAGATGTGATCTGCGACATGCGCGACCATGGCTACAGATTTTCTTGGGGCAGCTTTGTTCTATGCCGACTGTACAGGATCCTTTACGGGGTCGTGTACAAGGGCGGGCGATGTCTGGTCATGACATCGCTCCTATAGGTTTGGTGCTGGGAGCACATTGCGGTGCGGAGGCCGATAGGGCTTCCACTGACAGGGGTTGATGGGGAGAGGCCCCGAGTCTTCTACTGGTGGCTCCGGAGAGGGGCACAGCGACGGATCGACCTGTCGGTGTCCCGGAGACTACTGGATGACTTGGTCCCAGAACCAGATCACCTGGAGGTTGTGGAGGCAGCATCCAGGGTGGGCAGAGGACGCACAAGAGCTGGCTCGCATCAGGCGAGTCTACTGGTTGCAGATGGAGAGGGGAGAGGTGGAGCTCCATCGCTACGACCGAGTGTTGCGATAGTTCGGTCTACAGCAGGGGATCCCATCTCTCAGGGATTATGAGTTTTCTTGGACTGTCCGGGATAACACCACAGTTAGTGGGGCTCTAGATATGCAGCGATTCTAGAGTCAGGAGACGGACGAGGCCCCCATTCAGCTAGTGGATGGGGACGACGCAGGGGTAGTCGATGGCTACGATGCCTGGTACGCAGGCATCCACCCTCCTCGGATGACGAGGGCACAGGGACCGATCCACGCAGTTGTGCGTCGGATAGGGAGGCGATGCCAGGCAGCGGTAGAGGCAGCCCGGGGTCACAGCAGAGGAGAATAGAGGAGGCCACAGGCACAAGAGAGGCTGCGATAGAGGGAGAGGGAGAGGAGGGAGGCGAGACCCCCATCTCCACAGAGGCCACCATCGCCTGATAAGGGCAAGGGTGTGGACATTGGAGAGAGTAGCGAGATGGCTACTCTCCGGGCAAAGAGAGATCGTCTATGAGCTCAGGTGCAGACGTTACACGATGCAGCTACACAGCACCAGGCTGAGGTGTCGTAGCTATGAGAAGAGAATGCTCGTCTCAGGGCATGAGGCGGAGTGGTAAGCACTCAAGAGCTGCTGTGGTCGGTTTCTCAGACCGCATTCTATCAAGCGCTATACTACCAGGCGGTGCCAGAGGGCCAGAGGGTACAGCTGCCACCTACCATAGCAGATCCTATCAGGACAGGGTCGACGAGGAGCTCATCCCGATCGATGACGAGGACTCGCAGTACCACACATACTACGATGGGACCACCTCGTCCTCCGTAGGGCGGGGGAGGAGATGAGGCCGAGAGCTCTAGAGGCTCTCGAGGCTAGAGGGCGGGATACTACCACTGATATTGTATTATACTTGTATTGATAGAGGATTGAGTATGTCGAGGTACAGATTGTGGCATACCAATCTAGTTTTGATGATGTATATATTCTATTGATATATATAGATGAGATATTTTTTGAGCATATGACTTGTCTTATGTGATGCTTATGATGCTTTTTATGTTTGATTGATTGATTGAGTTGATTGATGTAATGATTTTATTGATGAGTCATGTAATTATGTCGTTTTGGAAAAAATTATAACTTGGATGTCATGCTTTAAATATTTTAAATGAAATAATCTGATGTAACAAATTGATTGGTTGTAATGAAATGTGATAAAAATAAAAAGATATTTCTAACAATAATTTCAAAGGACATTGTCGCTATTATAGACCATTTCATGGAGTCGCTGCTCACTCGGTCGTCAAGCTAGTCCCAGGATAGAAATATTGTTAAAAGAAAATAGTGCTTAAGAGACTGTCTTAAGACTTTGTTGTGATGATGCAAATGATGATGATGATGATGGTTTGTTTTCAGATTTCCATGAAAATATTATGCATGAAATTTTTGTAAAATGATTTTTGCTAGGCATAAATTCCTAAGTGTGATAAAAATTGTTGAATAATTCCTTAAGAATTATACCATCATTGCAAAATGCAAAGGTTGACATAATGATATGAAATAATAAAAATGTGTTTGCTTTTGAAAAGCATAATTTGTGTAATAAAATGAAGTCATATGGTTTTTATGAATTTTGATAAATTGGGAAAAAATATTGTTACAATGGTTTGCGCTAGGCATAGAATATGTAGGTATAGACTTATACCATCATCGCGAAGATCAAAGAAAGGATAGTTTTATTACATGATTGATTTTTAATGAACAGAAAAGATGAAAATGAGGACTTGCGCTAAGCATAAAATTCCAATTTTGGTTTTGGAATTATACCATCGTTGCGAAAGTCGATAAGATATATATGATATGTTGTTAAATAATTGTACTTGATTATTCCAAACAAGTTGCAAAAATAATATTTCAAAGTATTTTGAAGACAAAAATTAGATTTATAAGGAATCCCATGTGCATAAGTGAATTCATTGCCAATCTTGATTTATCATAATGATAGACAAAATCTCTCAAATACAAATGTGTGTGCAATTGTATGGTTCATTTACCAGTTTTGAGCAAGATACTATGATACAAGTGATTTGAATAAACCAACTAAGTGTTCATTAACCATGATGTAGATGCATATAACCACACTAGGCTACTATGTAGATCGGATTATCAAGAGCTAGCTAATCCATGAGCAGACATAGGTCTGTACAAAATAAGGTCGCTAATGTGACAAACATATCGCCACGCTAGGAGTTACCCAAGGCCAAGCAGGTTGGGCACAAACCACCTGTTATGGGGCTTACCTCACGCTTTTCAAATAATTGAGAATTCCAAGGATTCAAGCTCATTCACCCTTCTTTTCTTTTCAAAGGGTAGGGAAAGGGATTTTATTGCTTTTCTTGCTTTCTTTTGAACTTTGCTTATTTTTCTTTTGCTTGATAATGCTTGTAACATTGTTGTCATAACATTTTTCTTTTCTCTTTTTCTTGAATGTTTCTTTTCTTTTTCTTTTTCTTTTTCTAGGGATACTTGCTCAGATTAGCTGTAGAGCAAGGGATTTTTATTCTGGGTAGGGGTGAGCTTGTCCTTTTGCCAATTCTCAAAGATTCTAGACCATGTGCATGATAGGATAGCAGGGGAAACTTTTCACCCAAGAAATCGGTTCTACTATGTAGCAAAACATGGAAATTACAAATATAATCATTTTATTGTGAAAAGATGTGCTTGGTTTAAGTAAATACCAAGATCAATTCTCTATGCTCAAACTTTATTTAATTGAAATTTGTGAACTTTGATATAAGAGAGATTAGTAATCATGCCAGATAAAAGCAAGATATTTATTGTGTGAGTGTGCAAGTGAGGGATGCCAAATAAATGCTAGTTTTATCCAAAATAAGTTGAAACATATAATTGCAATAATTGTAAGAAAATAATGATTTTGAGAAAGTTTTGAGAATGTTGACTCTCTCTTTATTCTGTATATTGTTTTGGTTTCGAAAGAGTCAAGCATATAGCTGTTTTTAGATTTTTATTTAGATTTTTGTTTTTGAGCAAAAGGAACTTTACAAAATAAATGCAATAAATATTTTTGAAGATTTTTGAAGATTTTATGAATGTTTTTGAGGTTTTTGAATAAATTGAAAGAAATACAAGATAATGATTTTGAACAAATATATACATGGATGAAACAATCAAATTTATGCATAATAACGTTTGAGATGTAAAATATTCATGGGTTCTTTAAGTTCTTTACCATCTAAGGTAGATAATTTATATGCTCCTGATTCAAATTTTGCAGTAATGATGTATGGTCCAAGCCAGTTGGGCTCAAACTTACCTTTCAGGTCTTTGGTTGCATTTGTATTCTTTTGATTTTCTTTTAGAACAAGATCGCCAATCTCAAAGGATCGATGACGAACTTTCTTATTATATGCTCTTTTAAGCTTGTTTTGGTATGCATGGAGATGCTCTAAAGCATTGATGCATTTTTCGTCTAGGAGTTCCAGCTGACTGAGTCTGCCAACGCGATATTCATCTCCTACTTTGGTGTCTTGAAGTAGCAGAGCCAAAGAAGGAACTTCTAATTCAAATGGAAAAACTGCTTCGGCACCATATACCAAAACAAATGGTGAAGTGCCCGTGGGGGTTCGAACACTAGTTCGATAAGCCCACAAGTGGTCGGATATAATTGAATATGCCGCTCACGGCCGCTTTATTGACTAGTCTTTTGAGAATTTTGATTAGAGTTTTGTTAGAAGCTTCTGCTTGACCATTACCCTGAGGATAAT
Organism: Wollemia nobilis; assembly: GCA_028583015.1. Classification (NCBI taxonomy): domain Eukaryota; kingdom Viridiplantae; phylum Streptophyta; class Pinopsida; order Araucariales; family Araucariaceae; genus Wollemia; species Wollemia nobilis. The sequence continues at coordinate 3,123,000 of JAQPPZ010005611.1, forward strand.
AGGGAGTAGACCAGCGATGTTGAATCTTATATTTTTGACATAATTTTTTAACATCTTTATTTTTGAATGGAGTTCCATTGTCAGAGATGAGATTTGCAGGAATTCCGAACCTGCAGATGATTTGATTAAAAATGAATTTAGAGACTTGTGAACCAGTGCAGGAAGCTAAAGGCATAGCTTCAACCCACTTCGTGAAATACTCAGTGGCGGTTATGATGAACTTATGTCCATCAGAAGACACAGGATTAATTTTACCAATAATATCCAAGCCCCATTTAGAAAAGGGCCAAGGAGAAGAAATAGCTTGCAGCTCTTGTGCAGGCGCATGGACAAGGTCAGCATGTTTTTGACACTTGTCGCAATGGCGCACATATTCATGTGCATCCATTTCCATGGTAGGCCAAAAGTATCCTATCCGAAGGAGCTTTTTAGCAATGACGCTACCACTAAAGTGTCCTCCACAAGATCCATCGTGGGCTTCACTCAAAGCTGATTTAGACTCTTCTAAATTTAAACATCTTAATAGGATACCTTCAAAATATCTCCTATATAAAGTATTTCCAATGATTACAAATCAACTTGCTCGTCGACGTAATAACCGATGCTGGTTGCGATTAGAATTAGCAGGGAAAGTCCCATTTTGGAGGAAATCAAATATGTCTGTATACCGTAGTTTAGGAGTAGTTTCCTTGATTAGAAACACATCCAAAGGCTCTAAGCATGACTTATGTGAAGCGGGTTCTTGGAGTCGACGAATGATGATAGTAGCATATTCGTCATCTAACTCCAAGGGTAGGAGAGATGCAGCGGCGACCATAGCATCCGCTGCACGGTTGCTAGTTCGAGGAATGGCTTCCAAGGTAACTTGATCAAACAAGGCCATTAGTTGTAAAACATAGGCCTTATATGGGCGAATTTTATCATCTCTGGTCTGATAAACTTCATTAATTTGGTTTATAACCAATTGGGAATCCCCAAAAACTAAGAGGTTTTTAATTTTAAGCGCTAAAGCAGCTCGTAATCCAAGGATTAGAGCTTCATACTCAGCAATATTGTTGGTGCAAGCAAAGGTTAGTTTGAAGGACAGAGGAATAAGATGTTTTTACGGAGATATTAAAATAATACCCGCACTAGCCCCACTCATGCATCGGGCTCCATCAAAGTATAAGGACCATTATTCAACAAGGTCTCGCCTCTAATTGAAGGCATTCATCAGAAACTCGATAATGAGGGGATGAGTAGACTCTAAGGGTGCAGCATCTAATTGATCTGCTATGATTTGACCCTTAACAGACTTCTATCCTATGAAGGTGAGATCAAACTCGCTTAGAGCAAGGACCCACTTGGCTGTGCGACCCGATAAATAAGGTCGACTCATGAGATATCTTAAAGGATCATATTTGGCAATGACATACATTTTTTGGCTAAGCATGTAATGTCGTAATTTTTGCGTAGCAAACACGACTGCTAGACATAACTTCTCTAACGCTGTATAGTGGGTTTCATAACTGATGAAGGTGTGGCTAATGTAATAATTAGCACGTTCTCATTTTTCATCATCAAGCTAAGCTAACATAGCTCCTAAGGCAGAATCTGAGGCAGAAATATATAGAAGAAATGGGCGATCAGATTTAGGCGATGAAAGCACCGGAGGGTTAAGGAGATATTGCTTGAGAAGTTCAAAAGCTTCTCTACATTCTATGTCCCAATTAAAGGGGACGTCCTTCTTAAGGAGTTTAAGAAAGGGACCAGTTTTGTCCGCCAGCTTATCAATGAAGCGACGGATAGCTTGAATTTTACCTTGTAAACTTCGTAATTCAGATATATTAGTGGGTGCGGGCATATCAGTGATAGCCACAATTTTGAGAGGGTCAATTTCGATCCCTCGTAAAGAAACTAAAACCCCTAATAACTTGTCGGATTTAACTCCGAATATACATTTTGTTGGATTTAATCGAATGAGATATTCTCGTAATCGATTAAAAACTTTTCTTAAATCATCTAAATGATGATCTTCAATAAGAGAGCGCGCTATAATATCATCTACATAATCATGTAGGATATCATGCATCATATCATGAAAAATGTAGGTCATAGCCCATTGATAAGTTGCCCCGGCATTCTTTAGGCCAAAGGGCATCACTTTCCAGCAAAAGGTACCCCAGGGGGTAATAAAGGTTGTTTTAGCCTGGTCTTCAGGAGCTATCCTGATCTGATTATAGCCGGAGAATCCATCCATTAAGGACATCATCCCACTTTCGACAGTGAAATCAATAATTTGATCCATATTTGGAAGAGGAAAGTCGTCTTTAGGGCATGCAACGTTAATATCTTTGAAATCTGTGCAAACCCTAACTTTGGTGGCTTCTTTCTTGGTGACTGGAACTACATTGGAGATCCATTCAACATAATCAATAGCTTGTATGAAGATAACATTCAGGAGTTTTTCTAACTCCCCTTTGACTAGCAGAGCCACTTTGGGATGCATTTTTCTAAGTTTTTGTTTAACAGGTTTAGCATCCGGATGGACCACTAGATGGTGCATGACTACAGAAGGGTCTAGACCTAGCATATCTTCATATGTCCAAGCGAAGACATCTTCATACTCTTTAAGAAATGCAATGTATTGTTCTTGTTTTTCTTGACTTAGTTCTGCTCCAATGTTGATTATGTGAGGGTTGTCCTCAGTTCCAATATTAATTTTAATGACATTTTCTACCTCCATGTGTAGATCTCTTTCAAAATTAGGTGGGGCAGGTGAAACGCCCAACTCTTGTAACTCTTGTAAAGTTAATTTAGATAATTCGTTCTGAGGGTCAGCGGCCTCAAGTTGATCTATGGTTGGTATAGAACCATCAAAATAAAACCCGTTGTACAACATCTCTTCAACAGAGACATCATGGAAGATATCTCCTTCCAACTCTTCATCGGGGTCAACAATCATTTCAGGGTATGCTATGGATAGCATGTTGCATGAAAATGATGAATTTTTAAGAGGTAAATCAACATGTCTATCCAAATAGTCTTGATAGCATATGAGATGATCATCATCCTCAAAAGGAAAGGGTTGACCCTTACTAGGTAATAGGCCCACACCACATCGGGCGGGCCATGGTTCTACCTCGAAAGGTTCTTTCATGCCATTTTGGAAAGGTCCTAAGCCTTTCCCTTTATATCCCATTTTAAGCATCATGGGTTTAGCTTTAATATAATCGTTGGTAAAATAGCACCGAGCATATCCATCATGATGGGTTTTGATATTATGAGGGATTCTTCCCCAGTCATATCCTTTGTACATGAAGGCGCAACTCCCGACTTGGTATGTACTTCCCATAGGTTGTGGGAGGCCCAAAGTACGAGGAGATGGCGGCAATTGATTTAAAAGGTCTGAATCTTGCATGAAAGCATTCATTTTTTCTGATATTAAGGTTGTAGATAAATCTGGTAAAAGATCATCAGAAAGGGCATAAGATGTAGAAGGTTTATTACCTATGTCTTGAGATGTGGAAGGTATGATAGATGTATCTGAAGGTTTTGAATTTATGGGATTAGAACTTGAAGAATTGGTTGTAGTTTTAAGAGCTTTTTGAAGTTCTATAGTAATTTGTTTAGAAGGTGGTTGATCTAGATGGGAAGATGAAGTTAATGGAGGAGGAATAGATGAAGTGATGGGTTTATATCTCACAGTTTTAGATGAAGAAGAACTAGGATATGTGGATGACAGAGCAGGGCAAAATTGCACTCCAACTGGTTCTGCCAATGCACACATATCAAAAGGTCTAGGGTCACCATGAATAGTGACCAACTGATTTTTAAACTCAAACTTAACACATTGGTGTAAAGTTTATGGGACTTCTCGCATGGCGTTAATCCAAGGGCGACCCAAAAGTATATTGTACGATGCTGGGCAATGTACAATGAACACAGTTGTCTCAAGGGTTCTAGGACCAACTTGCAATGGGAGGGTAATGACTCCACACGTTTCTTGTGTTTCGTCATTAAAGGCTTTGATAATCATATCAGTCTTCTTCATTTCATCACTTCTAAAACCAAATCGTTGGTAGAAGTCAAAGGTGCAGATGTTTAGAGATGATCCATTATCAATCAGGACTCATTTGACAGCTACATCCCCAATTAAAGCTGTAATATACAAGGGATTATCCTTGTGTAAACTGTGTTATGGGATATCTTTATCCCGAAAGTCAATACAATCAATCTCTCGCATGATGATAGTATTGGCCATAGCTTCGGGTTGGATGTTTTGAGGTACCATCATCTGGCTCAAAGTAAGCATCAATTCATCGCTATGGGTGGGGGAGGATCTTAATAAATCTAAAAGGGAGATTCTGGCGGTGGTATTAGACAATCGCTCATTAATGTTGTAAGGGGGTTTAGTTTGAACAATAGGAGCATGATTTCCTTTATTAGGATTTTTCGGAACAAATGGAGCTGATCCATCGTTCTGGTTTGGTTCTTGTTGGGGATTTTGAGCTTGTTGTCGAGTGACGACTCCGATGGTACCTACAATGTTATAGTGACGACGTTGAAACGGTCTCGGTTGAGAATTTATGGCTTGTTCATAAGGAAGGACTTCATTAGAAGAAGGTCGAGTAGTGACTCTTCTGGGAAATGGTTCTTCTGAAACATTAGCATCTGTGATAGGTTGAATAGGATCTGATTCGTTTTCAGAACTATTCGATTGAATGGTGTCTACTTCACTCTCACTATCTGACTCTATATTGCTAGAATCAAAAGTTTGAAAATTATGTAAGGGCCTGGTTGTAACCAGGGATAAGGTTGTGTCGAATGTGTGAGAATCCTGAATAGGTAATTACCCGCTAATGGTTCCTACATATCGGGTAGGAGGGGGAACATTGTGATGTTCAATTTGATTGGCTACCTCTTTACCATGTCTTGGTAAAGGGTGTTGAAATATGTCTAGAGTTTGATTGGCATTCTGATTTTTATTTTGGGGAACAGTCTTTTGGGTATTATTAGGAGGGTTTTGTTTAGGTTGGAAGGCTTGCACTTCCATTTCATTATTGTCAATCAAATCTTGTATTTTATGTTTTAATCTCTTACAAGCGTTGGTAGAATGTCCAGGACCTCTATGAAAATCATAGTGCAAATCAGCTCTATATCCGGGTATGCTTGGGTCAGGTTCCCGGATAGCTGGCAATTGGATTAAACCTCTTTCAAGAAGTTGAGGTAAAATAGTTGATAAAGGTTGGTTTAATCTAGTGAACTCTCGAGGAGGCTTATCAGGAGGTTTCAAGATGAATTTTTCTATTGTTTTTGTTGCATTGACATTAGCAACATTTCTGCTGTCAGTGACTCCATCACCGACAACCTGTTTGTTTTTATATTGATTTCTAGATGTTTTCTCATCATCCTTCTTTCTAAGTTGGCCTCTCCTAATGAGGGCATCTTCTACTCTTCGAGCTAAGTCTATAGCTTGATTGAAGGTAGTCAAAGTAGCTGTTGATAGCTCATAAGAAAGTTGTTCTTGTAAATTGTTAATGAAAATGTCTAACATTTCCCTATAGGGTAGCACAAAGTGCATTTTTCCTATCAATTGTCTCCATCTTGCTAAGAAATCAGCAAAACATTTGTCTTTATCTTGTTTTAAATTGTATAGGTCTTTAATAGTTACATGCCTCTCGATGTAGGCACTAAATTGATGAACAAATGACTCAGGCTGTTTCTTCAAAGTTTCTTAAGGAATGAGTGGGCAATTGATAATACCACTCTAACGCCATTCCACCTAAACTTTTGGGGAACATTTTTAGTAATAGCAAGTCGTTATGCGATATGTCGTGACATGCTATCCTAAACATGCGAAGATGTTCTATGGGATCTTTGGTTCCTTTATAGATAGGCAGGACGGGCATGGGAAAATGTTTAGGGTATGGTTGAGCTACCACTATGGGATCCAATGGTTGGTTACAAATCTCTCGATAATTATACGAGGGACGGTAGGGATCTATCTGGTCCATACGTGAAGCCAATTGTTTCACCATAGCTTCCAAACTACTAGTTTTCCCCCCATATTGATTCGGTGGGGCATTGACATAAGTGTTATGGGCGTAGGATGGAGGAACATGCAGATTAGATGCCATGTTACTATTGTGTAAAACATTGGTAGGAAAAATATTATGGAGGAGTTTTGAAGTTGGATTGTGTTGTATTGTAGATTGTTGAAAGTTTGTATTTGGCTTTATTTTAGATTTTTGTCTATTTAAAGCATTTTTCTCAATAGTTTGGAGGAAGGAAGTAGTGAAGGGAATTTTCTTTTGTGCGGGAGTGATTTTAGGTTGAGTAACAGGTTGCTTAGGAGGTTGGGTGATCTGTTGTTTGGTCATGGCTTGGGCTATAGTGACCATATTCGCATTGGATGGTCCACCCTTATCACTTTCTTGATCAATGAAAGACAAGGGATTAGTTTGCATGTCAAGTGCCCGTTCTAAGGCTACTTGAGCATCACTAATTTCCCCTTTATCAATACGGACTGCCACATTAAGGACGTCGATATGTTGATTAAGAAATTTTTGAAAATGTTCTGCGTTGTCAAAAGTGATGCCTCCATTTGGAGCTATTCTAGGGGACGAAGATTCTTTAACACTTCCTTCTTGTTCCTTATCTTCACCTAAGTCTTCATCTGATTGACCTAGAGTTTCACCTTCCGGATTTGTATCTCCAAGAAGGACATTTGGGTTTTCAATTGTATTTTGTAGCCAATCTTCTCCTTCTCCTAAAATTTCTTTACCATTCCTAAGTTTAGTCATGGTGCTAAGTTTTGATTTCAGCAAATTATATATATATAAAAAAAAAAAAAAAAATATATATATATATATATATATATATATATGCAACAAATTAAAAGGTATATATTTATATATACCTAATGCAATATTGTAAATGAAATGTTTAAGTTTTTTACTATGTTTTTTGATTTTTTTATTTTGATTTTTAGTTTTTTAGTTTTTCTTTGAAACAATATAATAAAGACAACAAATGAAACAATAAATGCACACAATAATAATAAGGCTGAAATTAGATGAACTAATCTTCTATGAATAATTTATGAATATCATTAATAGGTTCAAGCTGTTCAGGGGTCATGAAATGTTCTTCTTCAAATTGAAAGTTTTCTTTTAAGAATTTGATGAAAAGGGCTATGGTGATATTGTCTATCTCAGATGCTGGTTGATAAAAGTAAATCTCATGGCAATACTCTCGATATAGCACAGCTCGCGAAACTCTACTCCATCTTTCCCTATCTGTGAGAACAATTTCTTGGTCCTCTCCAAGGCCTAGGAATCGGTGTACAATGTCCGCATTCTCGAGGTATTCCTCGAAGTTGAACAACTTTGAAGATACTAAAGCTCTCCTATAGGCTAACCACCTATGGCAAGCTCTCTGAAGTTCATGATAGAACACTAATTGATGAGGATCCAGGATTCTATCCAAGACTAGCCTCTTAATCTGTTTAAGTTGTGTGGACCTAGATGAAATGATACTAAGTCTCCTGATAAGCTCGTCCCACAAGGATTGATTTCTACTTGTTTTAGGGACACTAAGGACAGAATTAACTTCTATGGCCGCTAATTGGTTTACTATGTTTATAGTAACTGCTAACCTCTTTTTAGGAGCTACCATCTAAACATGATTTTGAACCTTAAATGTTTTAAAATGCATCTAAGTTTTAGTTGTTCTAATTTTTTTTTTTTTTGTCTTTGTTTGTTTTTGCTTTTGTTTTCAAAAGGTTATGATGCATTCACGTCGGGTTCACCAAAATGTATCGCTCCAAATTTTTTGCATCCCTACCTTCAGGCTATTGGATCCGCGCCCGGAAGGAGGATGGGAAAAGGATGGTGCGGTACCTCGGACGAGAGGACTTCACGAAGGTCCCGCCTCTCAAGGGAGGTGTATTTTGGTGATTTTTCGACGGATGGTGGGTTCACCAGGAAACATTTGGTGGCAATTTCCACGCCTAGGTTTTGGAATGTGTTTATATGAGTTCGTTTTATCCTTTAAGCATTCATCCTAGGTTTGGCCGAATGAATCTAAGCTATGCTATATGAAGATGCAGATTAAATGAATACAGAAAACAAAATTAAACATAAAACACAGAAAATATGTTAGATGAGAAAAGCCATACCTGATTTCGGATGTTTGATGGAGATTTTGATTTTTGAAGCAGTCCAGATCGTCTAGAATTTGACAGGATCGTCTCTGATCTGATAGGATCGTCCCTGATCTACTGATCTGACAAGATCGTCTCTAATCTGACAAGATCGTCTCTAATCTGACGATATCGTCTCTAATTTTACAAGATCGTCTCTAATTTGACGAAATCGTCTGACGATTTAGTCAGAAACCTGCAACTACAGAAATGGATACCAAGAACAAAAAATACAATTGCAAAAGCAAGGGAAAATGATAGAAATGAAAGTATGAATGTTAGAATGACAACTTTAGATAACATATTAAGTAAAATGCATTGTTTTAATGATTAACTTTGACTTTATTATGCATCTAGGCTACATGAGGTGAACTCCAAGATGCAAAGTAGTAATAAGCTTAACTAATGCAAAGCAAAAATAGTAGATAAATGACATAGAATGCAAACTCAGGGCACGGATTGCCTCGATGTGGACTACAGTCGAGATCGTCTCGTATCAGTACAAAATCATCTCGAATTTGATGAGATCATCTCCGATCTTGACAGGTTCGTCGGCGGCGATGGGTGCTGGCTCCGACTGAAAATTAGTGGTGTACCTGCAAAAAAATGGCTATAGGACTAGTGCAAAAGATAGATTATGATGTTTTAGTACAGAGGGATTCAGTTTGCAGATAAATTCAGCCAGGGGTTGGGGAGGGAAAATCTTAGAGTTTAAATAGGCTTAGGGAGAGTTGTTGGAAGGTTGGAGATCATCCCAATTTGGGAGATCTCCAACGGGGGAAGGGTCCCAACGACGCAAACACGCTTCTGCCCGGATTGGAGACCCGTTGGAATGGATTCCAACTATGCAAATTCAGTTTTGCGACGAAATCGTCTGGACGTTCTAGTCCAGACGAAATCGTCAAATCTGGGGCGATATCGTCTGATTGGAGATGATATCGTCAAACGGTCAAAACAACTGCTAAAAATGGCACGGAAAAGGAGGAAACGGGTTTCTCGACGGTTAACGAGCGGTTTGGGAGGTTAAATTTGAATTTAAATTTATTTACTAAGGTGAATGTAATTATTCCAATTTTATTGCGCCAATTTTAGGGTGCTACAATCACCACTCATCATAGCTAGACCCATAATGCTTCCTTTGTCCTGACCAACACCACTCCCCATAGCCTGATTGCCTTCACAAAAAGAACCCTTACCCCCAACACTCCCTATGCTCTAACCTTTACAGCTCTCCTCACCATCCCCACCATCAATCTCCACACCCTGACCTCCACTGCTTCTCACATCTTGACCTCCACTACTTCCACCTTGCCCATAATTCAAGCCCTACAAACCACCATTGCCTTCCTAGCTCTAGTTCCCCATCACCTAACTCAAATGTGGATTGCAAACCCTCTACACCTACCATTATTTGACTTTGTTGTGGATTAAAAACCCTCCAGAGCCATTTTTGCCCAACTTCAAACCCTCTACAACCATTATTGCCTGACTCAGTTGTGGATTGAAAACCCTTCAAAGCTGCCACTACCTAGCTTCAAACCCTCTATAGCCACCGTCGCCTGACTTAGCTATGTATTAAAAATCCTCCAGAGCCATCATTACCTAGCTTCAAACCCTCTACAACCATCATCGTCTACTCAGTTGTGGATTGAAAACCCTCCAAAGCAACTTCTTCCTAGCTCAAACCCTCTACAACTGCCACCTCCTAACTTAATTGTGGATTAAAACCCTCCAGAGCCACTGTTTCTTGGCTTCAAATCCTCTAGAGTCACCATCGCCTGACCTAATTATGGATTAAAAACCCTCTATAGTCACCGCTACCTAGCTTCAAACCCTCTACAACCATTGTCGCCTAGCTTAGCCATGGATTGAAAACCCTCCAAAGCCGCCACTGCCTAGATTCAAACCCTCTACAACTATTATCACCCAACTCTTAGAAATTATTTTACTAACTTCAAACCTTATACAACTACTGACGCCTAACTCATATGTGGATTAAAAATCCTCCAGATTTGTTGTTTCCTAGCTTCAAACCCTCTACATCCACCGTTGCCTCCAGAGTCATCGCTGCTCGACTTCAAATCCTCTACAACCGTTGTTGCTTAACTTAGTTGTGGATTGAAAACCCTCCAAAGACGCCACTACCTAGCTTCAAACCCTCTACAACCACTGTCACCTAACTCAACTATGGATTAAAAATCCTCCAAAACCACCATTGCCTAGCTTCAAACCCTCTATAACCATCGTCGTATGATTCAATTGTGGATTGAAAACCTTCTAAAGCCACCGCTTTTTGGCTTCAAACCCTCTACATCCACCACCACTTGACTCAATTATAAATTAAAAACCCTCCAAAACTACCACTGCCTAACTTCAAACCCTCTACAGTCATTGTCACCTGACTCAGTTGTAGATTAAAAACCCTCCACAACCGCCACTACCTAACTTCAAACCCTTTATAGCTACCGCTACCATCTAACTCAACTATGAATTGAAAATCACAATGTTTAATATTTAACTTATTCTTAATATAATTATAGTTTATATATATATATAAAATATTTGTAAACTTTAAAATTACTTAAACCGTAAACTACCTTAAAAATATTTAAGACTTATAAAATTATTTAATTTATATATCATTCTAAAATAATTAATCTTAATAATTAGCTAAAATAGCTTATAACTTACTTTAGCTCTTATATGCAATACCCTGAAGACCTTACGTAAAGATGTTTTCACATTAATAAGATTTACTTTACTTCAATTTTTTTGACTCATTTAATTATATACATAATAATCATAAACCTTTGTTTTTTTTTTTAACGAACTCATTCATAAATGAATATATATAAACATTACAAATTATTTAGTATAATTAATAATTATTTAATTTATATATAAAATATAAATATTTTTTAATCAAGTTAATATCAGAAACCCTTATGTCCAATGTTGAGGGTTGGGTATCCTCATTCCAACCATGACTTCTGATAAAGGTGATGGTTAAGCTTATCGCATGTTGAGGGTTGGGCATCCTCATTCCAACCATGACTTCTATAAAAGTGATAGTTAAGCTTATCAATAGGGACCAAACACACAATCATACACACACCCACCCCCTCACACACTCAGCTGACAGCGTCTTAAAAAAAAACCAAAACCGAAACTATTTGATTGCACAAATATAAATATATATTAAAAATTACTTTTCTTCAATACTTATAAATTTTTAAAATTATTTAATCTTGAAAAAATCAATTCATATCAAATCATTGTAAACCTTTAAAAATAATTACTTTTTAAGCATCCTATATACACAATAGGACGCTCTTATTTAACTTTTATTCATACTTAATTTGTTTTATAATAATTGTTAACCTTATTTTCATGCTTGAAACGAATATAAATATATATTAAAAATTACTTTTCTTCTATACTTATAATTTTTTAAAATTATTTAATCTAAAAAATTATTTAACTCATATCACATATAAACCTTTAAAAATAATTACTTTAAAAATAATTACTTTTAAGCATCCTATATAGGACTCTACGCTCTTACTTGGTTGTTGATATTTTAACTTTTATTCGTACTTTATTTTTATGAAGGATACTGTAGTATAATTTTATATTTTTATTCATTAGATTTAAGTTCACACCTTAAGGAGATTGAAACCCTTTCAAAAAAAATATGTATTTTATCCTTAAAAAATTTAATTAAGAAATATTGTATTGGTATTGGTATGTCTTTGGTTTTTTCAATGACCCAATTCAAAACTTTCTAGACACCTTTCAAAAATTAATGCTTTACCCTTAAAAATAAGAAATTGCCCATAAAGAATAAGCTGGTCATGGCCAAATGCTTGTTCGTGAACCGGTTGATAGTAGCCAAATGCTTTCCGACAAGCTGCCCTAATAAATTTTATCAATTTTCTATAAAATCAAATCCCATTAACTTTATCTTTACTTAATAAACTAGAAATTATAAAAACTTAGATTTGAAAACCTACAAGTACTAGGCTTTGTATGTTTAGGCTTTGTATTTAGATTCTCAGCGGGTCTATCTTGTGCTTGGGGTGTGATGTGTCAATCCACCCACTTTTGTATGTTTAGGCTTTGTATTTAATATAATGCTTTTTCATTTTAAAAAAATAAAAATTTACAAGTTGTTGAAAACATTTGCATAATAAATTTGTAATGCACATCTCGTAAAATGACATAAAGAAGTACACGTGTAACAACGAAGGTCCTAAGATGATCTTGCAAGGTGATCATCCCACCTAAAAAAAATTAACAGGTATCTTTATTTTTTTATACACGGAGGAATTTGCAATTATCTTTTCTTTTTTGAATAATTAGTTACAAACTCAAGTTGTATTGCCTTTAATTGTAGCACCAAATCATGGTGCTATAACTATAATTCTTATCTTACCTTGATAAACACGTTTTGGAGTGAGGAAGACCCCCTATGGCTTGAGGTTGTATCGTTGTCATCAAGCTGGCACACACTCAGTGGAATCAAATCAGAGTGGAATCAGATCAGACTACTACCTTTGCCCAAATTGGGCATGCCCCCCGAGGATTGGACCTAAGTCTCGTCTTGGTAAGTGCCCAACCTTTTACCAATCCACCTAACCCTCGGGAACAATGAGTTAACATAGGTTAAAACCTATGACATGTGTAATGGTTAAGGTTTTGATTTTTATTTAGAGAAGTTTAAAGGTTCAAACTATGGCTAATTAAAAATAATAATTTTTGCAAGGCTACGTAAAAGTATTTATTATCTAGCTGCAAGCTTACAGCACTGGTAAGGGCTTTGGCCTTTCTTTGAGAGGTCTAAGGTTCAGACCCCACTCACTATGAAGGAACCATGACTCCTAGTAAAAACATGTGTAAACTCATTGAAAAATAAAATATTTTTTTCTCTATTTGCATATAAATAAGATAATACATCCACATCATTTTTAACTAGAGTATTTTTAAATTACAACATTTTTTAAATAATAAAAATTTATGTATTTTTTGTTTAGTTTGAATGGTCTAACAATAGAGATTTTGAAACTTTGAATAGATTTTCAAGATTTAAATATTACAAAAGTTCAATTATTTTTATACATAGGGGAGTTGGTTACATCCACACTATATTTAGTAATTGATAAGTGCAAGGTTCAAACCATGGGGGCTGCTCCCAACAAGCCTATACCACCTCATTGTTGTTGATCTAATGTGAGGACTATTGATCACTTGAGATTTGTATCATCATTATCTATCTGGCACGCACGTAGAGGATTTAGATCAGACTACTACATTTGTAATAGGCAGGCCCTTAAGGTTTGAACCTAGGTCTCTTTTTGGTAAGTGCCTAGTTAGACAGACAACTACCAATCCACCTAGCCCCTCGAGGTACAAAAAAAACCTAAATTTCTCTTTATTGCATACATGCTTTGGGACCTCTCATAAAAACCCATGTAAACAAAAGTTCAATTCAAAACAAAGGAGTTAAAGCTACAAAATAAGGTGTGAAATATGATTCAGATCAAACTATTACCTTTGCAATAGGCATACCCCCAAGTTTTGAACCTAGGTCTCTTCTTAGTAAGTGTCTAGTCATACAAACAACCACCAATCCACCTAGTCCCTCGAGGTACAAAAAACCTAAGTTTCTTCTTGTTGCATACATGCTTTGGGATCCCTCATAAAAACCCATGTAAACAAAAGTTCAATTTAAAAAAGAGTTAAATATACAAAAGAATGCGTGAAAGAAAATATTAAAATGAAGGTGAAAGATGTCCAATTTATTCAAGTAAATATTTTTTGTTTTTCTTTAGTATAAAATTTCCTCCTCATAATAAAAATTAGTGTCAAGATTATCCCTTCTACCTAGGTTTTAAAATAAACTTATTAAAGAAATAAGGATGAAGGGTATCCATAGCAATGTAGGGGTTATAGGGTAAAATAAGAAGGTTATTATTTTATAGAACACCTTGCATCTTAGGGTTATTAGGGAACATACACAAAAATGCTTTTGAAGTAATTTTTTAAACGTTAGATCTTTTGTATCAAGATAAACTTATATATAATAAGCCTCACTCTAAGGAGTATAAAAAATGAATGAAATTGATGAAGATAAAAGTGTTGGTTAAAATTAAAAAATGAAAGGAAGGTTCAAGAAAGAAAAAAATGAGAAGAAAAATGAAAAGGAAATGTATATGGGAAAAGAAAAGCAAATCTCTTAAGTCTTAAAAAGAAGGTTATACCCACAAATAAAAACAAAAGTGACAAACAAAATGATATCTTGGAATATTAGAGGTTTGAATAATATCCCTTAAAAAATAGGTATTAATCACCAAGTTGTTATACCCAACATATTTATGGAGATTTTGATAGAAAATATTTTAGTCATTTATAATGTAGATCTTTGTCTTGGCAATCAAAATTTAGGAGGCATTTGGCTAAGTGATATTTTATCCCTTAATGAAATAGTAACAATCAAAATGTAGGAGGTAATTGACTAAGTGAAATTTTATCCCTTAATGAAATAATAACAATCAAAATTTAGGAGACAATTGGCTAAGTGAGATGGTATCCCTTAATGAAATAATAAAAAGCAAAAAATTGTAGAAACATAACAATTTGAGGAAGAAAAATCTTTGATAAAAATACAAGTTATATATGGTTTAATTAATCTAATAAAAATGTAACTAAAACGAAGTAATATTTCCTTATTTTTATGGAAATGATCCTAATAAAAGCCAACATTAACTTAATAAAAAATATTTTGAAATTATTTAAAAATAATTACTTAATAATATAATTTTTTATTAGATATAGAAGGGGTTTTGAAAGGGTCCCCGAACCTTTTACAATAGGAGAAGCCCTGCAAAACTTGTCCTAAGACCAACAATATAGGGAATAAAATGGCTATAAATCACTACAACCGGCAACCTATCACCAAGTAAACCAACTACAACTTGATACAAGAAAAAAAATTAGAACAACACTAGTGAGCCCCCCAGCCAACCAACACTTCCACACGGTTGTGCACAAAATCTTTCTTCATAAATAGTTAAAGCTTACAGAGCATTAAGAAGCATGCATCACTAAATCCAATTGAAGAAGACCTTCGAGAAAATTATCTCTCCAAACAGATAGACCATTGAGACTTATACCCAAGTTTTCCATAAAGTTAACATGGCAATTTCCTTCTCTAAAGATATGCTTTATCTCCCTATCCTCTCTAGCCTGAAGAATTCACCTAGATTCCATAATCACGGCCTCAATATTCCAACCAAGGATTGAATCACCTTTGACCAAGTTTATAATATTAAGGAAGTCTCCTTCAATGCAAAATTTTTGGTTCTCCACCTTCTCCACAAGAGACCTTGGTAAAGGGTTCTGGCCTCCACAACATGGCAAGTCTAGATATTTAATAATTTAGCATACACCATTAGAAGCCCACATTTTTCATCCCTAAGAACTGTGGGTGAATTTTAGCCACTCTTCTTTCGAGGAAAGATGCTAGTAACGCAGAGTACCCAATTTTTGAAGCATTGAGAAGGACGAACAGAAAGGTGGGCAAGAAAGCATCAAAGTCAAATCTCAAAGTCCTTCCCAGCTTTTGGATGGAAGACCTGGATCCTAAACCCCCACCATAGAAGGATGGAGGAATGAGAAAGTTGCATAAGAACTTCTGTTGAAAAATCCTCGTCCCAAGAATGGATAAAAAATTTGGGGGAGTAGTAGTTAAATGTTCGATCTAGGTTATCCATCTACGAAGCGGAGAATTGGGAAGGTGATAAAATAGACAATTATTCCTGGATAGCCATCCAAGAATGATATTATCATATACCAAGAGGAAGGGGAATTAATGATCTTGGCCACCTCGTGCATTTGATTGATGGACGTGAAGGAGGTAATTGAAACTACACGACTTTAGAGGAAGTCAATTCAGGAAATTCTCACAACATAAAGAGGTAGGACAAATTTATGACCCAAAAACTATGTTAGAGTAATCAAAGGCCTAGATTGATGCAAAAGCACCCAACTCCTTTTATACAACCAATGTCCCTCCTAGAACAAAGCATCAAGAGATATTTCGATCATTGTAGCGTGATTCTTCCTATCGGATACCATCAATGCTTGAATTTGAATTCATTATAAAATTTTCTATAAATAGTGGAATGCTCGTCATTCCAAAGGGTGGATTTGTGTCCTTTACAATTCATATGTAATTCTTCATTACCTGTAAATAATAGTGAATCATTGTTTAATCTCTCAATCCATATTTGCTTTTATATTTTTACTTATTTTATGGATGTTTATTTCTACGATGGTCGCATGGGTTGGTTTGCATAATTTTGCTATCTAGATTTCGTGGGTGTAGTTGGGTAGTTTTGGAATTTGCATCCACCCCTGGGCATCATGGTTTATTTCAGCTAAATCTTATCGGGTGGGAGTGCTCTAATTATGTTGCCTATATTTCATGCACCCTCTTGCTATTTCTAGAATTCACCCTTACCCGTTGCACCAAATGAGAAGTGAAGATGGGTGGGCTAATTTGTTATGTGGTTTGCTATTGTTTGCATCGACGACGTCGAACTAGTATGTTTTTATGTGGCCATACCCCATCCTTGTTAGTTTTGGCTATGACCTCCTTTGCTTTTTTTCTCATTTCCTTTTCACCCCTTTCCCCATTTGTGGCATAGGTATCTAGAACTGAAGGTCAAAAATCAATCACCCTTGCCTCTCTCAGGTCAGGTGGTCATTCAATGCTAGTCGAGGACCGTTGGGTGTACCTATCGCTCGTCCAATGTTAGTTTTTGTACCAATAGTTTTTGGTGACTCTACTAGGGAACTCATTGAGTTTTCATGTTTGAGGAAATCAAAGTTTGGTGATACTTTGGTTTACCCACATCTTTGCAAATCACCTGGTGACTCCGACTGTGTAGCATCTCCACATTATAAGATCATTTGCCTTCATGTGCTGAAATATTTTTCAGTCCCTGGAGGACCCAAGGTTTTATGAACAACCTTGACCTCATTAGCAAAGAAAGTATGTTCATTTGATGACTCCAATTTTGATGCATGAATCAGGACTTCTAAAGGCCAGTACCTTAATGACCCAACTATGCTATCCATAGTGGAATGATCCTAGTCCAATAGACCTTCAATTCTGGCATGAGATTCCTGACAGTGCCTTGAAGCATCTCACAATAAATGATGGCACTTTAGGAATATCTCAAGAAAATATGAAATATGGTGCACTAGTTCCCCTCCATGGTATATTACATGAAGACATCATGATCAGACTATCGGTCTTATCTCTAAAAGGAAGGACATTATGGTGGTACCGTACCCTTGGGTAGAGAACCATCCACTCTTGGACGTATTTAACGGGAGCTATCATTGACACATTTGATGGCTCCATAGATCCCTTCCAACTCTTGATGCACCTCTCATTCATCAAGAGGGCACATTTCGAATCCATCATAGACTTAAACGTTCAA
This sequence comes from Wollemia nobilis, assembly GCA_028583015.1. Lineage (NCBI taxonomy): Eukaryota > Viridiplantae > Streptophyta > Pinopsida > Araucariales > Araucariaceae > Wollemia > Wollemia nobilis. Next base: position 3,140,694 of record JAQPPZ010005611.1, read on the forward strand.
TTTGAAAGAATATGGAAAAGGATATCCCCTGATTACCAGTCATCACCTACCTAGGCTCATTTGTACTATGTTCAAGCCTTAAGCTCAAGAATCAACCTCCTCTTGTATCAATCTGAGGAAAGAATATTCCCTCAAATATTTGAGGAGGTTGTACAAGTAGAATGACTCCTGATTCAAGAAGGAAATACATCTTTAGATGATTCCACCCTCCCATCCCCTTTTCCAATCATTGCTGCTTTCTTCCCCATTGTACAACATCTGTCATGGATGCCATATCAAGTTGTGTAGGATCTAAGGTCACAGTCATGTAGAATACAAGGGGTGGATTGCTTCTCAAGGCCATGCAAGATAAATGCAAGCATCGAACTGAGAATGACAACCTTATTGCTTGCACCTTCTCACAAAAAGCGAAGGATCTGGACCAGAGTGGGAATTCCAATCACATAGAGGGAGTGTTTTTGCACCCTTTTTGTATCCAAAAACATGGCGAGCAAGGATCGAGCCATCTTCTCAATGGCTCAACTAATAAACATGTAGGTCTTGAGGAGTTCCCATCCACAACAGACTCGATCAATAAGGTCTGCAGGGAGAAATGTGTAAGGACGATGGAGGTGTGCAAAGCTAGGATGTCACAGCAAGTGGATCCCAAGAAGTGGAACACAAAAACCTATTTCCATATGAATCAGTCCCTATATAAAGCTCCCTCATGGAAAAATTTGTTACCATATTGATCATCGACTACATAAGTATTGGTATGCATGATGATCCATCAAGTTGTGACCTCTTAGCAACTTGGAAAATATTTTGGCAATGTCAAGCAGACCATAGAAGCTGACTCAAGTTTAACACAATTTGATTTAAGCATTGCAGATTCATTGGATAATATCTTGGATGTGGTCATGGTTATGATGTACCAATTTTATCATAATTTTATGTAAATAAGTCGACAATCAAATAAAAGTGCAGTAAGCATGTGGTCAATGACATCATCCTATTCGTTGGTGACTCATATGGGATTGTTAGAAAGAATAATGATTTTGAAACACTTCCTATTGTTCCCAATATTCTTCTATATGTTTGTCATGACCTCATTCCCAATGGACCAAGGCTTAAAATTCATGCATCACATCATGTAATCTATTGAAGGATGTTTGCAATGATTCCCACTTCTCGACCAATGGGATAATTGATCTATAAATAGCACCTCTAAGGTAGATGCAACATATGAGAAGCATAAAATCAGAATGTGGTTGGAACTCAAGAGTCCCTGTGAGAGTGGTGATAAGCTAATCAAGTTTTTATGTGATTGCATCAAGAAAATATACCACAATACTACGAGTATTTTGGATTTTGGTCCTTGGTGGGGTATGTTGATGGGAAAGCAATCTATAAGGGTGTCCCTTGGGTTGCCTTCCCTTTTGTTTCTTTCATTTTGTTGTATTCCTTCCTTCTTTCTCTTTTCTTAGTTCTTTACTACTACCAACTGACCAGGTTAGTAGTAGCATCCCTCCCAATTCTATTGTTTCCTGTATTCCCCTCTTCCCCTCTTATTATCCTCTCATAGTTTTGCTTGGTGTTTCCACTTGATGTTTCTCTTATTTTCTTCTCTGTTGCTTTTATCCCCCTCATTTTTTGTTCACCTTTGACCTTCTTCATCCTTTGTCTTGCAGCCCTCCTCAATTGTTTTTTTTTATGCCCTCACTATCCCCTATACTCTCTACCATTTGGTTGGTTTTAAGTTGTAAATTTTTGGGTTCTTCTTTCTCATAAGGGAAAATCCTCGTGAGTCACCAAGAGTGTGGGTGAATTTTGGCACCTCTTCACCCACTCTTCTTTTGGGGTGAGATGTTAGTAAGGTAGAGTGCCCAATTTTGAAGCATTGAGAAGGACAGATGGAAATGTGGGTAGGCAAGCATTGAAACCAAATCTAAAAGTCTTGCCTGACTTCTAGCTGAAAGACCTGGATTCCAAACCCCCACCCTAGAATGACAAAGGAATGGAATAGTTACATAATAAATTATGTTCCTAAATCCCCATCCTAAGAGTGGATGAAATTTTGGGGGGAGCAATAGTTAAATGTTTGAGCTAGGTTATCCATCTACAAAGCAGAGAATTGGGAAGGTGGTCAAATAGAAAACTATACCTAGATAGCCATATAAGAACAAGGTCATCATATACCAAGAGGAAGATGCATTAATGATCTTGTACACCTCATACATTTGATTGTTGGGCATGAAGGAGGTAATTGAAAATACATGGCTTCAGAGGTAGTCAATTTAGGGCTTTCTTGTGACACGAAGAGGTAGGGAAAATTTATAACCCAATAGCTATGTCAGAGTATTCAAAGGTCTAGATTGATGCAGAAGCACCTAACTCCTTTTGAAAAACCACCATCCCTCCTGGAACAAATTGTTAGTAGATCTTTTGATAGTTCCAACATGATTCTTCCCATCGAATGCCACCAATGCTTGAATTTGAATTCATTGTAAAAAAAATTATAAATAGTGGAATGCTCGCCATTCCAAAGGGTGGCTCTGTGGCCTTTACAATTCATATGTAATTCTTCATTACTTGTAAATAATAGTGCATCACTATTTGGTCTCTCAATCCATCTTTGCTTCTATATTTTTGCTTATCTATGGATGTTTATTTCTACGATGGCTGCCTGAGTTGGTTCACTTAATTTTGCTATCTATATTTTATGGGTCTAGCTGGATAGTTTTGGAATTGACATCCACCCCTAGGAATTGAGGTTTATTTTTGCTAAATTTGGTTGAGTGGAAGCGCTCTAATTTTGCTACCTAGATTTCATGCACCCTCCCATTTATTATAGAATTCACCCTTGCCCGATGTGCCAAATGAGAAGTGAATATGGAGTGAGCTAATCTGTTAGGTGGTCTGTTGCTATTTACGTCGATGATGTCAAACCAATGTGTCTTGATGCGGCCATACCCCATCCGTATTAGTTTTGGCTACAACCTCCTTTGCTTTCTTTCTCATTCCCTTTTTCCCCTTTCCCCTTTGCGACATAGGTAGTTAAAATCGAAGGAGCTAGCCTTATCTAAAGATCAACTATTCTTACCTTTCTTGAGTCAGGCAGTTATTCAATGCTGATTGAGGACCGTCGAGCGTGCCTCTCACTCATCTGGTGTCAATTTTTGCACCAACAAGCACCCCACTAGCACCAACATTATCGGGATTACCCTTTGAAGCTTCGTAAAAGTTCAGTTTAACCCAACCTAGAAAAGGAGGTTCCTACCTCACAAGGGCCCAGGGATTAGGACCAGAAAGACCAAAAACCCTATTACTCTTTTTATTTTATATGTTGATTTAATTTCATGCATATTAAATTAATTTAAAAAAATAAAAATTAATCCAAAGCTAACTCTTTCTAAATATAAAAATAAGTATCATTTCATACTAATAATTAACCATATGCATAAATGAGTGGTCATTCAAAATAATCTAGGCAGTATTGAGGGAGATATGACCATGTGAAGACAACCATTTGAAACTAGGGTAGCGTTAGGGTTTTTTTTCTAAAAAATATCTCACATTTTAGGAGAAATATCTTTGTGAATGGTTGTCCAATTCAGATGATTCTTGAACCAATTTATGTGAAATTTTAAGATATTTAAAATGAGTGGTCATATGAAGGAATACAAGTAATATTGAGGAAGATACAACCCTATGAACTCAGCCATATAGAACAAGGGCAATGATGATTTTTCAAGTCATGAAAAATGAAATTACAGATATCTGTTAGCCAGGGTTTGGATGATGAAAGGAGAAATTTAGGGATAGGGACTCAATGAGGCAAGACATTCTATCCAAATATAGAATTTTTATGCTAAGTTTTCTTTTTTCCTTATTTATCTTAAACATTTTACATGCAAATTATTATAGGGTTTTTTATTAAATATTATAATCAATGCAAGATATTTTGGTAAATTTTAGTAGATTTTGAGTTATAGTTTCCTTCCAATAGATTGATTTATAACTAAATCCTTAGAATCATCCCTAATAGTAGAGGTTAGTGAGAGCCTCAGAAATAAGTAATCTAATTTCCTCCAATATCAAATAGTTTTTGATAAATTTAATAGGTCTTGTCTAAGGGCTTTGGCCTTGAGAAAATGGATTTATAGTTGGAAGTCTCTAGGCGTCATTCTATCCTTTATTATTTTTTTTTTGTGGAAAACATCCCAAAATGGATGTCACTTTCGGGTAAGACCCAAGGAGGTAGGGGTATCCATTCCGCCAAAAATGCCTAGGACTCGGACCAGGCCTACCACCTTTGACATACTCAAGGAGAAAATAAACACACAAAACCAATTTAAAAATAAGTAAATAACAACAAAAATAATAAAATAAAATAAAAAACATGCTCCTTGAGTGTGTCAAAAACAAAAGCACAACCAAACACGCACAAAAAGAAAAAAGAAACCACAACACAAACCACATAGAAAAACATAAGAACCACATAACAAAACATAAACAAGACAAAAACAACAAAACACTACAAAGACATAACCCAAAAAAAACATGAAAAATAAACACAACCAAAACCTAAAAAATTAAAAAATAAAATAAAAATAAAAATAAAAAACAACCAACAATAGACAATAAACAAAAACAAAAAACATAGAAAACACTCACACATAAAAACACAAAATAACACAAACAAAGAGAAACCCAAGAACAAGAACGAAAAAAACATAAGAACAATAACAAAAAACATAAAAACAAAAAACAAAACAACAAAACAACAAAAACACAAGAACAACAAAAAACAACCCAAAAACACAAAAACACAAAAACAAAACAAAATAAAAAACCCACCCACCTTAAAAAACTAAACAAAAAAAAACAAAAAAAAACAAAAAAATGAACAAAACAATGACCTATCTAGACCAGAAGACTATTAAGGCAAGAATAAATAGAGGAAACAAAATAAAGAATAGAATGATCTAGGGAACTAAAAAAAACTAAATGAACCAAAGAGAAGCAAAAAAAAAACAAGAAGAAACTAGGTACCTTCAGAACTGGAGCCATCCAAAGAAATGATAGAAAGAAGAGCTTCCCTAATTTGAGAAGCCCGCCATATAGGAGGGTGGCCATAACAAGTAAGATCACATTTTTCCAAAGCCCAATTACCTAAAGCATCAACACTCTTGTTTTGATCTCTGACCACATGATTGTAATCAACTTTCAAAAATCCCATCTGGATTAACTGAATCTTCTCAATAATTCTTTTTATTCTCCAATCCACCTTATGATTCTTAGAAGGATTCTTCAAGAGATTAATCATAAGTTGAGAGTCGACTCAACTAACACCTTTTCCCATCCAACCTTAGTAGCCTCCTCGAAGGCCTCCGAGGATACCATACCCCTCAAGCAAGGTTATTGGAAAGAATACCCAAATTCTAAGCAAAAGTAAAAACCAGGGAGCCATCTGAAAGTCTACCAATTCCTCCCTATTGTGGCTGCTCCACAACGTACCCCAAAATTGGGGACCCACCTTTTTGCATATTTTCCAAGAAGACCGAAGTGGCCCATATGCTAAAGATCAAAGAAAAAGCAAAACATCGCAAGGAGAAAAAAGTGTCGCGATATCGCGACATGTTGCATTTTCGTGGTCCAAAGCAAAGAGAAATAACAAGAAAGAAAAAGTGTCGCGATATCGCAACATGTTGCATTTTTGCGACCAAAAGAGAAGAGAAAGAACAAGAAAGCAAAAGTGTCACGATATCGCGACATGTTGCATTTTTGCGGCCAAAATAGAAGAGAAAGAACAAGAAAGAAAAAGTGTCGTGATATCGTGACATGTTGCATTTTCGCGGCCAAAAGAGAAGAGAAAGAGCAAGGAGAAAAAAGTGTCGCGATATCGTGACATGTTGCATTTTCGCTGTCCCAAGAAAAGAAAAAGTGTCACGATATCGTGACATGTTGCATTTTTGCAACTCAAAAAGGGCAGCGAGCGAGAGAAACAAAAAGTGTCACGATATCGCGACATGTTGCATTTTCGCGGTCCAAAGCAAAGAAAAAGTGTCACGATATCGTGACATGTTGCATTTTTGCAACTCAAAAAGGGTAGGCAAGCAGAGAAACAAAAGTGTCATGATATCGCGACATGTTGCATTTTCGCGACTCAAAAAGGGCAGGCAAACAGAGAGACAAGAGTTTCACGATTTTGCGACATGTTTGATTTTCGCCAAGGGAACAAAGTAGTGGATAGTGTGTCTGATATTAGTGATGAACACCAGGATAGTGAAACTGAAGACTACATAATGACATGGACCCATAAGAAATAAATCAAAGATTGAATAAGGTAATTTGTCATATAAGGACAAAATCCAATGAATAATACAAAACGTTACATAAGGAATCATTAATGATTTGAAATCATTTAAGATGGTCGTTACACATGGAAGGAAGCGGACGCATGCCCATGTGGAGAAAAGGAAACGTTTTTTTTGAAATCAAACAAAAATTAAAGAAAACCAAACAGAGGAAGCCAAACCATGGGAATGAAACGAAGGGCCACAAAATAGAAACGAAAAGCCTTTTTGGAAACCAAAACACATGCATGCACAAGGGAAGGTGAAACGAACAACCATTGAAAAATGAAACGAAAAGCTTCTTGAAAATTTTAAATACGCCAAGAAAGGATGTTTTGAGGGGTTGGAAACTCGCTGCGAGCGAGTTGCATATTTAAAGGCAAGAGGGCCATTCTGGACCTGTTTGAGTCATTTTTTTCCATGGACTGGTTTGGGAAAACCATAAATTCTGCTATTGTAAAATGACACATTTTTAATGCAGGAGTTTTCATAAATTTGCATCTTGTGGGAAAGAAAGAAGGAGACTCTCTTTGCATGCTATGGATTTAATGTCTATTTCTTTCTCTCTTTCAGATTTCAAGTTTGTATAATGCAAGTTTGCTTGGTTGCTTCATGTGAATGCTTGAACCTGAAATTTATTTTAAACCCTAGGAACCGGCACTTAGCTTATCCGGATTGTGCTTGTTTTGCAAGTCCAATAGGTTAGGTTGCATGCATGGAAACCTCATATATTCAATTTTGTCCAAATAGGATAGCATCATACTGAATGCATTTTATTTTCAGTTTTTTGCATTTCATTTTCATTTTTCTGCATTTCATTTTTATTTTCTGAATGATCCATCAAGTTGTGACCTCTTAGCAACTTGGAAAATATTTTGGCAATGTCAAGCGGACCATAGAAGCTGACTCAAGTTTAACACAATTTGATTTAAGCATTGCAGATTCATTGGATAATATCTTGGATGTGGTCATGGTTATGATGTACCAATTTTATCATAATTTTATGTAAATAAGTCGACAATCAAATAAAAGTGCAGTAAGCATGTGGTCAATGACATCATCCTATTCGTTGGTGACTCATATGGGATTGTTAGAAAGAATAATGATTTTGAAACACTTCCTATTGTTCCCAATATTCTTCTATATGTTTGTCATGACCTCATTCCCAATGGACCAAGGCTTAAAATTCATGCATCACATCATGTAATCTATTGAAGGATGTTTGCAATGATTCCCACTTCTCGACCAATGGGATAATTGATCTATAAATAGCACCTCTAAGGTAGATGCAACATATGAGAAGCATAAAATCAGAATGTGGTTGGAACTCAAGAGTCCCTGTGAGAGTGGTGATAAGCTAATCAAGTTTTTATGTGATTGCATCAAGAAAATATACCACAATACTACGAGTATTTTGGATTTTGGTCCTTGGTGGGGTATGTTGATGGGAAAGCAATCTATAAGGGTGTCCCTTGGGTTGCCTTCCCTTTTTTTTCTTTCATTTTGTTGTATTCCTTCCTTCTTTCTCTTTTCTTAGTTCTTTACTACTACCAACTGACCAGGTTAGTAGTAGCATCCCTCCCAATTCTATTGTTTCCTGTATTCCCCTCTTCCCCTCTTATTATCCTCTCATAGTTTTGCTTGGTGTTTCCACTTGATGTTTCTCTTATTTTCTTCTCTGTTGCTTTTATCCCCCTCATTTTTTGTTCACCTTTGACCTTCTTCATCCTTTGTCTTGCAGCCCTCCTCAATTGTTTTTTTTTATGCCCTCACTATCCCCTATACTCTCTACCATTTGGTTGGTTTTAAGTTGTAAATTTTTGGTTTCTCCTTTCCCACAAGGGAAAATCCCCTGTGAGTCACCAAGAGTGTGGGTGAATTTTGGCACCTCTTCACCCACTCTTCTTGCGGGGTGAGATGTTAGTAAGGTAGAGTGCCCAATTTTGAAGCATTGAGAAGGACAGATGGAAATGTGGGTAGGCAAGCATTGAAACCAAATCTAAAAGTCTTGCCTGACTTCTAGCTGAAAGACCTGGATTCCAAACCCCCACCCTAGAATGACAAAGGAATGGAATAGTTACATAATAAATTATGTTCCTAAATCCCCATCCTAAGAGTGGATGAAATTTTGGGGGGAGCAATAGTTAAATGTTTGAGCTAGGTTATCCATCTACAAAGCAGAGAATTGGGAAGGTGGTCAAATAGAAAACTATACCTAGATAGCCATATAAGAACAAGGTCATCATATACCAAGAGGAAGATGCATTAATGATCTTGTACACCTCATACATTTGATTGTTGGGCATGAAGGAGGTAATTGAAAATACATGGCTTCAGAGGTAGTCAATTTAGGGCTTTCTTGTGACACGAAGAGGTAGGGAAAATTTATAACCCAATAGCTATGTCAGAGTATTCAAAGGTCTAGATTGATGCAGAAGCACCTAACTCCTTTTGAAAAACCACCATCCCTCCTGGAACAAATTGTTAGTAGATCTTTTGATAGTTCCAACATGATTCTTCCCATCGAATGCCACCAATGCTTGAATTTGAATTCATTGTAAAAAAAATTATAAATAGTGGAATGCTCGCCATTCCAAAGGGTGGCTCTGTGGCCTTTACAATTCATATGTAATTCTTCATTACTTGTAAATAATAGTGCATCACTATTTGGTCTCTCAATCCATCTTTGCTTCTATATTTTTGCTTATCTATGGATGTTTATTTCTACGATGGCTGCCTGAGTTGGTTCACTTAATTTTGCTATCTATATTTTATGGGTCTAGCTGGATAGTTTTGGAATTGACATCCACCCCTAGGAATTGAGGTTTATTTCTGCTAAATTTGGTTGAGTGGAAGCGCTCTAATTTTGCTACCTAGATTTCATGCACCCTCCCATTTATTATAGAATTCACCCTTGCCCGATGTGCCAAATGAGAAGTGAATATGGAGTGAGCTAATCTGTTAGGTGGTCTGTTGCTATTTACGTCGATGATGTCAAACCAATGTGTCTTGATGCGGCCATACCCCATCCGTATTAGTTTTGGCTACAACCTCCTTTGCTTTCTTTCTCATTCCCTTTTTCCCCTTTCCCCTTTGCGACATAGGTAGTTAAAATCGAAGGAGCTAGCCTTATCTAAAGATCAACTATTCTTACCTTTCTTGAGTCAGGCAGTTATTCAATGCTGATTGAGGACCGTCGAGCGTGCCTCTCACTCATCTGGTGTCAATTTTTGCACCAACAAGCACCCCACTAGCACCAACATTATCGGGATTACCATTTGAAGCTTCGTAAAAGTTCAGTTTAACCCAACCTAGAAAAGGAGGTTCCTACCTCACAAGGGCCCAGGGATTAGGACCAGAAAGACCAAAAACCCTATTACTCTTTTTATTTTATATGTTGATTTAATTTCATGCATATTAAATTAATTTAAAAAAATAAAAATTAATCCAAAGCTAACTCTTTCTAAATATAAAAATAAGTATCATTTCATACTAATAATTAACCATATGCATAAATGAGTGGTCATTCAAAATAATCTAGGCAGTATTGAGGGAGATATGACCATGTGAAGACAACCATTTGAAACTAGGGTAGGGTTAGGGTTTTTTTTCTAAAAAATATCTCACATTTTAGGAGAAATATCTTTGTGAATGGTTGTCCAATTCAGATGATTCTTGAACCAATTTATGTGAAATTTTAAGATATTTAAAATGAGTGGTCATATGAAGGAATACAAGTAATATTGAGGAAGATACAACCCTATGAACTCAGCCATATAGAACAAGGGCAATGATGATTTTTCAAGTCATGAAAAATGAAATTACAGATATCTGTTAGCCAGGGTTTGGATGATGAAAGGAGAAATTTAGGGATAGGGACTCAATGAGGCAAGACATTCTATCCAAATATAGAATTTTTATGCTAAGTTTTCTTTTTTCCTTATTTATCTTAAACATTTTACATGCAAATTATTATAGGGTTTTTTATTAAATATTATAATCAATGCAAGATATTTTGGTAAATTTTAGTAGATTTTGAGTTATAGTTTCCTTCCAATAGATTGATTTATAACTAAATCCTTAGAATCATCCCTAATAGTAGAGGTTAGTGAGAGCCTCAGAAATAAGTAATCTAATTTCCTCCAATATCAAATAGTTTTTGATAAATTTAATAGGTCTTGTCTAAGGGCTTTGGCCTTGAGAAAATGGATTTATAGTTGGAAGTCTCTAGGCGTCATTCTATCCTTTATTATTTTTTTTTTGTGGAAAACATCCCAAAATGGATGTCACTTTCGGGTAAGACCCAAGGAGGTAGGGGTATCCATTCCGCCAAAAATGCCTAGGACTCGAACCTGGCCTACCACCTTTGACATACTCAAGGAGAAAATAAACACACAAAACCAATTTAAAAATAAGTAAATAACAACAAAAATAATAAAATAAAATAAAAAACATGCTCCTTGAGTGTGTCAAAAACAAAAGCACAACCAAACACGCACAAAAAGAAAAAAGAAACCACAACACAAACCACATAGAAAAACATAAGAACCACATAACAAAACATAAACAAGACAAAAACAACAAAACACTACAAAGACAACCCAAAAAAAACATGAAAAATAAACACAACCAAAACCTAAAAAATTAAAAAATAAAATAAAAATAAAAATAAAAAACAACCAACAATAGACAATAAACAAAAACAAAAAACATAGAAAACACTCACACATAAAAACACAAAATAACACAAACAAAGAGAAACCCAAGAATAAGAACGGAAAAAAACACAAGAACAATAACAAAAAACATAAAAACAAAAAACAAAACAACAAAACAACAAAAACACAAGAACAACAAAAAACAACCCAAAAACACAAAAACACAAAAACAAAACAAAATAAAAAACCCACCCACCTTAAAAAACTAAACAAAAAAAAACAAAAAAAAACAAAAAAATGAACAAAACAATGACCTATCTAGACCAGAAGACTATTAAGGCAAGAATAAATAGAGGAAACAAAATAAAGAATAGAATGATCTAGGGAACTAAAAAAAACTAAATGAACCAAAGAGAAGCAAAAAAAAAACAAGAAGAAACTAGGTACCTTCAGAACTGGAGCCATCCAAAGAAATGATAGAAAGAAGAGCTTCCCTAATTTGAGAAGCCCGCCATATAGGAGGGTGGCCATAACAAGTAAGATCACATTTTTCCAAAGCCCAATTACCTAAAGCATCAACACTCTTGTTTTGATCTCTGACCACATGATTGTAATCAACTTTCAAAAATCCCATCTGGATTAACTGAATCTTCTCAATAATTCTTTTTATTCTCCAATCCACCTTATGATTCTTAGAAGGATTCTTCAAGAGATTAATCATAAGTTGAGAGTCGGACTCAACTAACACCTTTTCCCATCCAACCTTAGTAGCCTCCTGAAGGCCTCTGAGGATACCATACCCCTCAGCAAGGTTATTGGAAAGAATACCCAAATTCTAAGCAAAAGTAAAAACCAGGGAGCCATCTGAAAGTCTACCAATTCCTCCCTATTGTGGCTGCTCCACAACGTACCCCAAAAATGGGGACCCACCTTTTTGCATATTTTCCAAGAAGACCGAAGTGGCCCATATGCTAAAGATCAAAGAAAAAGCAAAACATCGCAAGGAGAAAAAAGTGTCGCGATATCGCGACATGTTGCATTTTCGTGGTCCAAAGCAAAGAGAAATAACAAGAAAGAAAAAGTGTCGCGATATCGCAACATGTTGCATTTTTGCGACCAAAAGAGAAGAGAAAGAACAAGAAAGCAAAAGTGTCACGATATCGCGACATGTTGCATTTTTGCGGCCAAAATAGAAGAGAAAGAACAAGAAAGAAAAAGTGTCGTGATATCGTGACATGTTGCATTTTCGCGGCCAAAAGAGAAGAGAAAGAGCAAGGAGAAAAAAGTGTCGCGATATCGTGACATGTTGCATTTTCGCTGTCCCAAGAAAAGAAAAAGTGTCACGATATCGTGACATGTTGCATTTTTGCAACTCAAAAAGGGCAGGCAGGCAGAGAAACAAAAAGTGTCACGATATCGCGACATGTTGCATTTTCGCGGTCCAAAGCAAAGAAAAAGTGTCACGATATCGTGACATGTTGCATTTTTGCAACTCAAAAAGGGTAGGCAGGCAGAGAAACAAAAGTGTCATGATATCGCGACATGTTGCATTTTCGCGACTCAAAAAGGGCAAGCAAACAGAGAGACAAGAGTTTCACGATTTTGCGACATGTTTGATTTTCGCCAAGGGAACAAAGTAGTGGATAGTGCGTCCGATATTAGTGATGAACACCGAGATAGTGAAACTGAAGACTACATAATGAAATGGACCCATAAGAAATAAATCAAAGATTGAATAAGGTAATTTGTCATATAAGGACAAAATCCAATGAATAATACAAAACGTTACATAAGGAATCATTAATGATTTGAAATCATTTAAGATGGTCGTTACACATGGAAGGAAGCGGACGCATGCCCATGTGGAGAAAAGGAAACGTTTTTTTTGAAATCAAACAAAAAGTAAAGAAAACCAAACAGAGGAAGCCAAACCATGGGAATGAAACGAAGGGCCACAAAATAGAAACGAAAAGCCTTTTTGGAAACCAAAACACATGCATGCACAAGGGAAGGTGAAACGAACAACCATTGAAAAATGAAACGAAAAGCTTCTTGAAAATTTTAAATACGCCAGGAAAGGATGTTTTGAGGGGTTGGAAACTGCTGCGAGCAGAGTTGCATATTTAAAGGCAAGAGGGCCATTCTGGACCTGTTTGAGTCATTTTTTTCCATGGACTGGTTTGGGAAAACCATAAATTCTGCTATTGTAAAATGACACATTTTTAATGCAGGAGTTTTCATAAATTTGCATCTTGTGGGCAAGAAAGAAGGAGACTCTCTTTGCATGCTATGGATTTAATGTCTATTTCTTTCTCTCTTTCAGATTTCAAGTTTGTATAATGCAAGTTTGCTTGGTTGCTTCATGTGAATGCTTGAACCTGAAATTTATTTTAAACCCTAGGAACCGGCACTTAGCTTATCCGGATTGTGCTTGTTTTGCAAGTCCAATAGGTTAGGTTGCATGCATGGAAACCTCATATATTCAATTTTGTCGAAATAGGATAGCATCATACTGAATGCATTTTATTTTCAGTTTTTTGCATTTCATTTTCATTTTTCTGCATTTTATTTTCAAAAATTTTAATTTTTTTTTAATTTTCAGGCATTAAAATAAACATTTAAAAAATGTCAAAATCCAAAAATAATTTCACCATTGCGTAGGTTATACTTCATATTTCCAATACACACTTTGAAATTTCATTTTCGGAGTTGTTTAGTACTTTTAAAAATTCACCGAAGTTGTTGTTTTATTACAGATTTTAAAAATCCGAAAATAGAAAATTTCCATTTTAAGGTCAAATTTCATTTTTTTAGTTCTGTTTTGCACTCATGAGCCTATGATGACATTCCCTTCATGAAAATTCTAATTTCATTGAAGGAGTTATGTTTTATGGCATTTCACAAATTTCCATTTTTTGAGCCTAAAATTGCCCTCTCTTCATAAAATTCTAATTTTACGAAAGAGGGGTAATTTGAGTATTACATTGAAGGTCTTTTCTTCAAAGCACTTAATTGTTCATCTTGATGAAAATTTGATTTCATTTAAGAGGGATAAGTTAAAGTGACATTTAAAGCCCTTTATCCAAGGCCATAAATTATTGCTTCTTTGTGAAAATTCATTTCACCAAAGAGGGATAGTTTATCGATCATATTGAAAGCTATATTTATCTTCATGATAAGAAGCCATATTTGGACTTAATAAAGAAGATAAAATCTACCTTAAAACTCTCAAGATAAAAGGAATTAAGGCACTACATCGTGGTCATATGAGGGCCAACTCACATTTGCTTTATTTTGGTTCAATGAACAATCACTAAAGTTTCATGGTAAAATAAACCAAAATTACCCCTTGTTTATAGTTACTTGCAATCACTAAGGTGTTCCAAGCATTTAAATTGAATATCTTTATTTGAGATTACTAATACATATATGCAAATGCTAATATAGCGGAGACCTTGGAGAAGTTGTTTGTTTAACTTATTTGCAAGAGGGGATTTGGAACCCAAATCCTAAGGGAGAGTGTACTTTCACAATTGGGTGAAAATACCACTCCACTCCCACACTGGCTTTTCCAGGGTTCCCTCTAGAGGCTCCATCAGTATTGAATTTTCCAAAATCCTTAGGAGGAGGTTGCCAATTTCTATTCCTATCCATCTTACTAATACTCACATTCACTTTAAGTTGGTTTCCCTTAGAAGGTTTAATATTAAATATTTGCATCACTTGATCCCATCTTTGGTGGGATTTTTGGGGGTTATTAAGGAGATGATGGATTGATTCAACTAAGTTTGCTATGGTCTTTTGCCAAATATAGTGAATATCCTTCCTCTCTTGATTAAAAATTTGGTTGTTCCTTTCATTCCAAATATTCCAAAGAAGAATGGTAGAACCCATCCAAACTAAATGCCTAATAAAATTATCAACACCCTCTTGATTAGGCCAATCCCTCCAAATTTGTTCAAAAGTAAAAAATTGGACCACTATAAGCCAAGTAAAGTGGTCATTCTCCTCCACAACTCAGAGGCTAAAGTATGCTCAATAAAAATATGGTTGATATTTTCTACATTCTCTTCACACATTTCACATCTAAAAGGGCCATGAAAACCATGCTTCATAATTTGCTCACTAGGCACCCTACGATGCAATAAAATCCAATTAAATAACCTCACCTTAGGCCAGAGCTTTTGAGCCCACAATCAAGAAAATATGTCAGAAGAATGGTTGGGATTATTATGGCATAAGGTCAAATAACCTTGAGCAACTGAATACTCACCCTTAGTAGTGTTGTTCCATCCAAAACAATCTTTTTCATGGGACCAAGAGAGGGATCTCATATGAAGGATGCCTTGGATATCTTGTCTTTGCCCTTTTGGGATTTGAATAGGCCAGTCCTCAATAGGGATCCAATATCTACCAACCTTTGAATTACCAGTATGGTACCGATAGTAATTAGCCACCTTTATCCAATTAGCTCGGTGAAGCTCCTCCATCCAAGACCTCCAATCGAGAAACTGAGTTATCAAAGGCTTGTGACCATACCAAGAATATGTCCAAAAATTTGCATGGTGACCATTATGAATGATCCAAAATAATTTTTTCTTTATCAAATCCTCATCAGTATTAAGAACTGCTAAAATGGGAGAACCTTTGGTAGGAAGTTGATAGCGAACAAGGTCTTCAGGACTTTTGTTCTCAACATATTTAGCACGGAGATTATTGGCCCAAAGAGCATTGGGGTTATACAACATCCTCCAATATAATTTAGTAGCTAAAGCTTTGTTGTTATTAATTGAATACCGTAATCCTAACCTCCCTTCACTCTTAGGAAGACATAAAGTATCCCATTTCACCAAGGCCCATTTTCTTTTCTCCTTAGTACCACTCCAAAGGAAACGATGACTGATTTGATCCAATTCTCAAAGAACAACCTTTGGGATATTCAAAACGGAAGAAACATAAATAGGAATAGCTTGAAGGACTAATTTTACCAAGGTGATTCTACCCCCAGAAGAAATCCACTTGTTGGTCCACTTTCCAATTTTCTTCTTGACTTTGTCCAACAACCAATTCCAATATTTATTTTTCTACCTTTGAATATTTATGGGAATACCTAAATAAGTGATTGGAAGAGAGGTCTTCTTATATCTTAGTTTATCCAAGACCATGGATTCCTATCTAGCAGAGCAGTGAAAGAAAATAACTTTAGATTTGTCTTCATTGATCAACTGCCTAGTAGACTTAGAAAAATAGCTAATGATTTGCTTAATATTAGAAGCTTCCTTAACTGTAGCTTTACCTAAAATATTAGAGTCATCCACAAATTGAAGATGAGATATAGGTCTAGCTCCATGAGCAATGGTAACTCCCTCAAGGGTTTTGTTTTCCCTCTTTTTGGTTATAGTCCTACCCAAGCATTCAGCAAGAATGATGAATAAATAAGGGGATAGCAGGTCACCTTGCCTAATACCTCTGGAAGTTGGGAAATACTGAGAAGGCCTGCCATTGATAATAACTAAGTAGGAAATTGAAGAGATACATCCCATAATCCAATCCATCCAATCCTTAGAGAAACCAAATTGCCTCAAAACTTTGATAATGAAGTGCCAATCCACTCTGTCATAAGTTTTGGATAAGTCTAACCGAATGAACATGGAAGGAGAATTTTGCATATCCATGGAATGGATGGCTTCCTGAGCAAGAACTATCTCATATACTATTTGACATCCTTCCACATAACCCCCTTGCTCTGGGGAAATAATCTTATGCAAAAGAGGCTTCAACCTTTCTGCCATGATTTTAGTAATGATTTTGAGAAGAACATTGCATAAAGTAATAGGTCTAAAAGCTGAGATATGATCAACCTCTTAAGCTTTTGGAACAAGAGTAATATAATTTTTATTGATAACCTTCAAAATTTCTTTGGCTTTCCTAGCTTCTTCCACCACCTCTAATAAATCAACATGAAGGATATCCCAGAACTCTTGGTAGAACTCAATAGGAAAACCATCAGGACCTGGGGTTTTCCATTTTTGTATTTTAAAAACTACTTGTTGAAGCTCATTGATAGTAACAGGAGCAGTCAAAATAGAGTTCTCCTCAGAAGTGATAAGAGAAGGGATTGCTTGAAGAACATTATATTATGAATTTGAGTCAAGGGGAGTAGGAGCAAAAAGATTGGAAAAGTAATCAACAAAAATAGAGTTCATGCCATCCCAAGTATAAACAACATCTCCAGAATCTGATTTTAAGGAAGAAATAAAATTGTGATATCTTCGAGCTAGAAGATATTTGTGGAAGAAATTTGTGTTTCTATCTCCTTCTTTGAGCCATTGAATTCTAGATTTTTGCTTCCATAATATTTCTTCTCTTTTTTCCATTACTCTAACTGAGTTGTGAGTTTAATTTCATCTGCACTTCTCTTCTCTATGAGGCCATCTAAACGGATTTTCTTATTCAAATTTTCAAGATGAGCAATAACTTTATGTTTTTTTTATGAACATCCCCAAACTCTTTCCAGTTCCAAGTCTTGATTTTGGATTTAATGTATTGTAGTCTTTTGGAAAAACAGAACATCTTAGTCCCATGTCTAGGTTTACCTTCCTTCCACCATTGTTGCACATGAGGTCTGAAGGGAATGTCTCTAAGCCACATTAATTAAAAATGAAAAGGAGAGAAACTCACATTGGTTTTCCAAATTTCCACCATGACTGGCCAATGATCCGAACCAACATTATTAAGAGTCTTCACTTTAGGAATGTGACCATGGATTACGAAATTTTCAGAGAGCAAAAACCTATCCAATCTCTCCATTATACAAGCTAAGCCTTGCCTTCTATTAGACCAAGTCATAAGGCCATTATCTGGTTGGATATCCATAAGATGGAGGTTTGCAATATATTCGCTCATGAGGTCAGTGCTTTTGTCCAAATTTCTATTTCCCCCCATTTTATCATCCAGAGAGAGGATGGTATTGAAATCTCCTCCGATCAAGATCCAAGATTTAGGAAAATGAGAGATAATATGAGTAGAATCCTTCCACTGTCTTCTTTTTTCCTCCAAAGAAGTCGGAGCATAAACAGTAATGCAGAGCATAATCTGGTTGGAATGTCTACTTTGAATAGCTATAGCCAACAAACCCCAACTGCCAACCATATGGTGAATAACTACCTCTTTTGGATCCCAAATACAAGCAATGCCACCCGAAGTCCCTTGGGAACTGAGGGAAACCACTTTTCCAGCTAGCCAAATTTTCCTGGCAATTAAGTCCATATCCTCCATTGGCATATTTGTTTCTTGAAGGAAAACAAGATGTGGATGATTTACCTGAATCATTCTTCTAATTTCATTTTGTTTTGAAAGACTCCCTTTGAGTCCTCTAATATTCCAAGTGATGATCTACATTAATACTAGGGCTAAAAAAATTGGGAAGGGCATTAATCTTACTTTCCTATACAAGCTTTTCACCTTCTTTTACCGTATGATATTGATTGGTCTTGCGACCTAATTTTTGATTAGAATCCATCTTCAATTTTTTTTCCCCTGTTTCTTGACTTATTCCAATTGAATTTGAGATGGCTTCTAACCTTGAAGAATGCTCGTACATAGCCAAAATTTTACTAGATGGTTCAACGGAGTCTATATTGGGACCTACATTATTTGAAGTTTTGACATTTGAAATATTGTTTTTCTTGTGTAAATTTTCTCCTTTTTTTTCTATTGAAAACCTTTGATTTGTTGGTTTGTATTTGAGTTCTTCCCTTCATATTTAAATTGTGTTTCTAAGATTTTAGTTTCCATTATTTCCTCTTCCTCACTTGGGACATCATTTGTGTAAAGGATTTCAAACATATTAGCAGATGACTTTGATTGATCCTTCATAACTGGTTTTTTTGAGTGTTCTTCTTCTTAGGTATTTGGAAACCTGCTGAGTTTATATCTTCTTTCTTTTTATCAGGAATTTTACTTGGGCAAGCACTGGCCAAATGACCATATTCATGGCAAATTCTACAATGAAAAGGAATGTTCTCATAGTCCACTACTTGCTCCCAAGTGTCTTCCCCAAATTGTAATGTGATATTTTTAGGTAGGGGTTTGTCAAAATCCATTAAAACACAAATGTGAGCATAAATAATATGTTCAAAATTTTGAGTACAATCAATGGTCATCATAAAAGTTCCTTAAGAGTTTCCAATTGAAGAAAAAAATAGTAGGATTCCAAAATTCAATAGGGATGCCAAAGAGTCTAACCCACATGGGAGCTATAGAAGGCATCTCTTCTTTGGCTTTAAATTTAGTATGCCAGGGCTTCATGAAAAGCCCCGACCTTCCAAAAAACTAAGGACCCCCTTGAAATTTTTTCTCTCTATCTTCATTATTAGCAAATAAAACAATAAAATAACCATTTGGATAAATAGAGATTTGTAACTCACATTTAGTTTTCCAGCTTTTTACAACCTAGACTTTGAAAGCAGATAGGCTCGAACAAAAACCCACGAACCGACAAATTAGTCCTCTTTTTTCCAAATCTTCAATGCCAGTCTGAATGTTACCCATATCAAGCTTAACAATAGGAGTTCCATCAACTGCTTTAAGACATCCTGACTCTATTTTCCTGGGATCAATCTTAGGCATTCTTAGAGGTTTATGGGAAGCCATAATATTGATATTAGCATTGGGATGAGGTTTTCCACCATGAAGGGCATCCCTAAAATTCATTTTTGGAACCGAGTCTTCGAAATTCTTACCCTTGATAGGGGTTTTCACAGTAGAATTATTTTGTGGGTGCACCTTAGCACTAGATTCACTTGAGATATGAGCCATTTTTTGATCAACTACTTGAAACTTGTTTCGTGATCTCTTTAATCCTTGCCCTAGACACTATGGAAAGGTATGGTTTTCACTTTTCTTTTGTGCAGCAAATTGGAAGCCATTGTCACTCAAGTTCATAGTATGATCTGTTGAAAGAAAAAATTCTAACCCATATTGTATCCCCTACAATATTTCCTACTAAAATATTAAGTATAAACCACAAAAATATTTGTCGCTAGGGCCCGAAGGCCCTAAAAACCAACCTCTGGAGCTGCTTGCACTCAACCCAGATGAAACCCTTGCATAGTCGCTTGCCAAATATGTCGTTCACACATAGGGATGTGCTAGGATTTTTGTTGCTCCAAATGATATGAAAATTGGTGGATATGTTCTAGGGTTTTTCATACATCTACCTTCAAAATTTCAGCACAATTTGAGTCCGTATGAGTGAGATATGGCCATAATGAGTTCAGAAGTTTGGGTAGTCCTGCGAAAAATGTCTCATCTATCTTTTTCGTTCAATCTCAAAGATGATATTTTTTTGACCTCCCCTATTTTTATCATCATACACCTTGCTTCAATTCACCAAAGGAAATTTTTCGTGATTCTATCCTTTCTTCCTAAATGTTTATTCCTAGCTATTTTTTGTTCTAGGGAGGAAAGAGATAAAATCCTAAAAATGGGTCCTTGGTTTATGGGAAGAGCAAGACTCTTCCTTACCCACTGGTATGAAGGATTTGCACCTAAAAAATGTAAATCTATCCCTAGTATCAATTTGGGTTAGGATGTATGGGTTGTCCATTGAATTTTGGAAAATATATACCTTCAAGATAATAGACAACACTTTAGGAGAATTCCTTGAGATTTCAAAAACTATAAAATATGGATTATTGGCTATTTGTGCTTGGATATTGGTCATGATAGATATAAGTAAACCTTTACCCGAATCAATCATTTTAAGTATGGGAATAAGTTATGGATCCAAACCATAAATTATGAAAATATATATTTTAGATGTAGATGTTATGAGGTGGGGCATATTGATAAAGCATGCCCTAAGAATATTCTAGCAAAAAATATATGTAGAAAACTGTAAGAGAAAATTTCAAATGGACATGGATGAGGATGGTTTTCAACTTCCAAAAAATAGGTCTAGACAGATGAAAGTAAATAAATAATGGAGACCAATAAGGAAGGATATTAGAAGAAATACTAATTCTTTTGAGGTTTTAGCCTATGAAGAAAAAAAATATCAGAGCATATTGATAAACCATCTATTTAGTATGATCATGATTTAGGAAGAAACATTCCTGATGAACCTAAGGGATGTGTATCATCAAATTTTGAAAACTTTCTTGAAGTAACATGCACCATTTAGGAGAAGAAAATCGATAGAGAAAGTGTATTGTTAGAGGTTAATAACTCTATCATTAATAAGGAAATACCAAAAAATCAACAAGACAAGTCAAAAGCTTTCGTAGTAGAGCCAGGAGTGGATAAATCTAATAAAAAATAAAATTGTGAAAGGATATTAAGGAATAGAATAATAAGATCTATTCCTAATACAAGCAAGAAAAAAAGAGGAAAACCCATAAATTATCAAGCTAGATCTAGGGAAGCAAGAGCAAACATAGTGTAGACACCTAAAATATGTCATTTTCAAGGAGACTACTCACATGGGCACATTCATAGATCATGTGACTAAACCTTGGACCTTCCAAGTGTCAAAAGTGGTTTTCACCACTCATTTGGGGAATGTTTAGCCCATCCAAGCCTGGCCACTATGAACCAGAGTGGCTAGATCCTGGCCACTGTAGCTTATAGTGGGCAAACCTTAGCTACTGCAGCTCAAAGTAGCCAAACCTTAGACGCTACAAACGACAGCGACTAAATCCTAAAAAGCAACTTGCCATAAAATCAGACCAATCACGGGTTGAAGTGGCAGTTTGCATGCAATAAAACTGAGTGGGGATAACTTTACATGATTCCTCATGACTAGTCTACATGAGAGAGTCATGTCTTGAATTAGACACCAGTTAATTGGCCCTCAAGGGCAAAAAAAGACAAAACTTCTCTTGCTAACATCTAGTGTGCATGCAGAATGTGGTCCTAGGGTTTTGAAATTGACCTAGGGCTTCAAACACATTATAAGGTGTAGACCTAAGGGCACCGAGGCATGATTTATGGATTGAATTAGAGAGCTTTCAAAGACTTGGAGAGATTTTTCTTGTAGCAAAGCCCTGTCAAATCAAAGAGCATATTGGAGCACCTTTCGGAGCAACAAAGTGCTAATCACTTTAGGGTTTTCATCTACAGGATATTCAACACATTGGACAAGAAATGACAATCATTTCAACATTGGAAACAAGCTTAGATCCATAGCCTTGGAGTAATAGAGATAGGTTTTCTTCTTAGTAGCCACTGTCTTGGACAGTGTCCCGTAGACCTAGTATAGGGTTCTTAGCATTAGTTTCTTTAGAATAAATTTGCTTCTTTTATTTGAATTCATAGCACTAGTTTCATTACATTTGTTTTCATTAAGCTGATTTATTTTTATTAGTAAATTTAATTCTAACAACCTCATCTGAGGAGGCAATCTCGAAGATTTAAGCATGTGTTGTTATTTCATTGCTTACAGGGCTACAGGTTCATCGGATAGATCCACAAAATTCGAAAGCACAAACATCCCTCTAGGAACCAGAGTTGGAGAAGGAGGTATCTATAAGCCCTCATACAGTTCCATGTGCATCACCAGGAAGCCTGTGAAAATGCATCACCCCTTGCGAGGGGATATTTTATACATCTGCTACCCTCTTTGTGTAAAATCATGTATCAAATGAAGGGTATCTCGTAGAGGGATTTATATGTAACCGGATCTTGGAAATATCAATACAAAGCATTCATTCATTTATTTCTTTGTATTTCAGCTATGTCTCTCTTTTATGTCTTTCATTTAATGCATATTAAACATTAAAATATCAAGTATAAATTGCAAATAGAGTAGTGGATGGTGCGTCACTTCCCCGGGGTCGCTACAGATGGTGATCATAGTGGGACCCCCACCAAGCTTTTATTTTTTGTCACTTTATTGATCCATTTTTTTGTGTGCAGGTTTAGCTGCTCTATTCTATAGTGGCCAAAAATTGGTCGCTTTGGTCTACAATGTCCAGAAGGCAGTCGCTCCTGCTAACAACGGCCAAAAATTAGTCGCTCTGGTCGAAAGCGGACAGAACTGGAGTGCAATAGAGGACAAAATATTGGTTATCTGAGCTAGATTTGAGGTTGGTATAGTTTTTCTAATGATTTATGGTTCTCTATATTTTTTTTTCCTAAAATAGTAAAATTAAGACACATTTCGATTTGGAAACTAAGGAATAGAAAGGAGCAAACTTGCATCTTGCACATCTTAGGGTTTTTCTTTTAGATTTCCACTAGGTGTTGCTAGGAACAATAACTTATGCTTGTAAAGTCTGCCCTATAATCTAGCATGCTAGAAATCATGTGTTGGTTTACTTGCTTTGAGGCCCTTCTAGAGGCCATATTTGCACAAAATATAGTGCATCCATGAAACTCATACTAGTTATGCATCTTTCTGAAAAGTGAAACGTCATTTATATCAGACATATAGGAAAGAGTCATTGCTATTGTATGATGCAATTTGATTTATGCAAACTTAAAATGAACCCCACACATGCACACATATATTAAACATTGAGGAGTTGGATTTCATCACCAGCCCTCAATTCAGTTCGGTGATGTTGGCATTCATCTCCTTCCACCGACTTGCCCCATATATCTTTCTATAATGGAATAAGGAAATTTTTATAGTGGTACTAAGTTACTCATGTTTAAATTATCTCACACTGTTGGAACAATCATGGTTCAGAGTGGAAGAGCTAGGCAAACCCCCCACTGGGACTTCAATGGTGTACCCTAGTTTCTTTTGAGAAAATCATGTTTGGCATGGGTGTTCTTGGTTTCCACTATGGATGAGTCCCCTCATTCTAAATCCAAAACAAGAGCAAGAAATCAAGAGCAACAACAAATCTAAATACACTGAAACCAATTTTAGGACACACATTTAATCTATAAAAGAGATAATCATACTGTCTGCTTTGTGTGTTTACTTATTATGAAGAGGTTAAGGATTCAATTCCTTTCAGCACTTGGAAATGCCTCTTGTGGACTCAAGTCCCCATGTGCATGTGTAAAATCACATATCACCTCAAGATATGTGAACCATTGTCTCTATCTTAGAATTGTATACTTTAACCACTTAAACTAATGCCATTTAATAATGTTAAAATCAACCTATTAGGATCTTAAACTCATACCATTTAATAATGTTAAAATCAACCTATTAGGATCAAATCCCTAGTTTATGGTATGAAACTTTGCACTTAGAACCACTTCTCCCAAATACTAATTGACAAAATGTTAAGGTGAGATTTGACTCTTAGTCTATAATATAAAAATCTAAACACTTTCCACCGTTTACCTCCAAACCACAAGGGTAATAGCATATATGTAATAAAAATTCTTTTGGATAGGTTTATTACACTTTAAACACTTCCCACTAATTCCCCCCAAACATGGGTAATAATAGCATTTATGTAATAAAAGTTATTTTGGCTAAGATTATTACACTTTGGCACTCATACATATCTCCCATAAGATTTGAACCTTGATCTATGCTTTCGAATTTCACACTTTTAATTACTTGGATTTTGATTAATTTTTTTTTGTAGATTAATTAATTTTATTACATAATACATAATTATAATATTATGTTTGATATTATTAAAAATAAATATGTAAGCATAACATTATTTATCATAATAATAATTAATATAATTTTAAATAACAAATTATATATAAACTTTTTTTGTTTGTGGAAAACATCCCAAAGGGATGCCACTTTAGGGTAAGACAATAGGGAAAAACTATAACAAAAATCGGAGAATCGTGCAAATTGGAGCTATAATGAAAAAATTATTTTGGTTTTATTTTTACTCTATTTTCGAAGCTGAAAATAGGGAAAAATTACACTGAAACAATCATAAAGTGGGCTACACAACTCCAAAAAATGCCAAATTTGTTTTGTTGTCTTTTTAGCCCCTGGGGTCTCTCCCAAAAATTTGAGTCCTAACTCTTGATGGTTCAAAAATTCCTAAAAATGGGCATTTCCCCATGGACCCCGGTTAGCCGATTATTTCAAAAATACAAATTTTTGATCCAAAAGTCAAATGTTGGAGTTATAGCTCATTGTGATCAATGCAACGCACTGATAATTTTGATATATGACAACCACAACCTTTTTTAGAAGTCAAAAATTTTATAACAAAAATTATGGCCGGGAAACCTCCCATGGTGAGCAAGACCTTTAATCTATAGAGGGAATTAGGTTCCATACCCACCACATATCATTACACTAAGAGTTCAAATCTGCCCAATGAGAGGTAAGATAGAAGGAATACAGTTGCCAACCTTGTTGCACAATTCAAAGTAGACAAGAACCCTCACATAGAGTTGCACAGTTATAGACCCAACACAACAAATCTGATCAAATCAATCACATGGGTCACATGCAATTCAGAGAGAACAAATGCTCCAAGATTAATTGGAGGAGTTAGATCAAATTTATTTGAGGCTGACTCTCAAAACCATAGCCACATAACATTCTGCATCTAGAAGCTCACAAAGCGTAACTTCTAAACGCACCACTCAACCTAGGGAAGCTTCAAAGAAACCCTACAGTTCACATATAATGTCTGACTATAGGGACACTTATCAACATATAGAATACATAGAGCAAGTTACACTAGCTAGCCAAAGTAGAGAAATAGAAGAAACCTCTTCGAGGGACCTACAAATCAGAACTACATGAACAGAATCATATAGATATGAACCTTCTCTAACAGTGCAATTTGACTATGTGCGATGGTTGGAAAATACATTGTGCAAAAAGCAAGAGCCAGTGTAAGCTCTCGAGCATGAGAAACAAAGATAAAGGCTTTTGCGCCAACATGAACAATGTTTAAGAAAATAAGTAGATCAGCTAGCTCATATCAACCTACAAGAAAATGGTAATGATCACTAAAGAGATAAATGCGCTGACTCACCAAAATAAGGGTGCATTAGTCAAGAAGAAAGCCCACAACAAAACCACCACTAAAATCATGAATAAAATCAAACTAGTGGGGAAAGGGTAAACATGATAAATCAAACACATCTTGAATCCCCTCGTAGGAGGAAAGAGACTAGAACAAGTCAAGTGGATAAAGGGTTACCTCCATTACCACCACGAGTGGGTCTATAAGAAGAGGAACTCCTTGCCTCAAAGGCATTCCAGGCACTTTCTAAAAAGATCAAATACTTTGAGAAGCAAGATACAGCTGGGCACCAACCAACACTGAGTAAAATACACAACCAGCCATTGTTCCCATCAGTCCCTAGCCCCGCATATCCTAAGAATTTTGAGATGCCTAGGTTAGAAAAAATTAATGGTGAAGATGATGCACAAGAGCATGTTACCAACTTCATCAATGCATATTTTCTTCCTGAATACAATGATGCTCTTATGTTAAGAACCTTCATTATGATATTTTTGGGTGCTGCCACTCAATGGTTCAAACAACTGCCCAAGCACAACATATTCGGTTTTTAACAACTAGTAAATGCATTCTTAAAACATTTATTTGTTGGTGCTAATAAGAAGGTGAATCTCTCAGACCTAGCCAACCTAAAGCATTAGGATGATGATCCAATCATAGACTATGGGGATAGATGGAGAAAAATCATGGCAAAGTTGTCATTTTACATCCTGATCGAAGAGCTAATCTGAATGTTCACAAAAAGTTTTTCGAATCACATCTCGTTACTATTACAACTACAATGGTATAAAACATTCAAATAAGCCTTGGCTCAATCCAAGATTATTGAAGATATAAAGCTGGAAGAAGGAGACCTAAAGTTCCATAGCAAGAAATAATGGAACAAGAGCATGCAACATCAACCACAACAGACCAAACATGTGCACGTCAACCAAATTGTATAAGTTCCAAAAGCATCACACAGCCAAAAACAAGAGAACTATCAGGCTCAACCTCCTATTGTGCATTACAACAAGCACAATAGGAATCAAAGTAGGGGCAAACAGAAACAATCCCCTCACAACTATATGCCATTTCTTGAATCCTTGGCATCAATTTTCAACCGCCTTCATGAGGCCAAGGTTTTGAACTTGCCTAAGGTGCGCACCCTAGATCCTAATTGCCCCAAATCTAAGGGATATAGGGAAGATCTCTATTGCATTTACCATCGAAAAAATGGCCATGATATCCAGGATTGTGTTGCATTCAAGAATGTAGTGCAGGATATGTTGGATAAGAATGAATTGTAGAGCATCAACATATTTAGAAATTCTCCTCCCGATCATGGGACCAACAACAATCAATTTTAGTACGTCAACAAGGTGCATATAGCCTTACCTAATGAGGGTTTCATCGGTATGATCAATACTACATCAGGAAGTAAAATATGCCTTGATCATCCCCACATATCAAAGAGATCAACTAAATCTAATAATATGTCATGGTCCATTTCAACAATGAGTTCAATTCACTTACAAAAGGACCTTGTGATTACCTTTTTATAAACATGAGATTAAGCCAATATGTCAGTATGAATCTGATCCTATGCTACACATCATAGCAAGCATATTCTATACAAGAGAGTCTTTACTAACACTAGGTCATCTATCAACATCATCATAGCTGCAACCTTGAAGCATTTAAATTTACCATCTTCAAGCATTATGGACTCAACATTCACATTGAGAGCCTTCAATGATGCCACTTCCTCAATAATTGGCACAGTAATCCTACCTATATAGGTTGGGGTAAATACAATACCTACATTGTGCCATATTCTGGGGGGTGAGAGGCAGTATAACATATTGCTAGGTAGACCATGGATGAGAGATATGGAATGCATACCTTCCATAGTGCACCAAAACATAAAATTCATACACCAAGGACAAGTGTATGTGGTCCCCCATGACCCTGATCCATTCAAGTGTTACAAGAAGGTTTATGAGACACAAAAAAAAGTGCCTTCTTAGGAGTTTTTGGCAATGGTCAATAGCAAGGAAGGTACCAAGGAACTCTAAATTAGATAAAACAAGATGTGGAGCAATAATATGTTGCTTCCCCACTGAATGGATCAAAACCATTGGCTTTAGTCACCCCTAACTCACTTCTCATGATGCCTCCTCAAGAACAAGAACATGTGTTTCCCCCATATCAGACTAGAGGTACCAAATTTGACACAGTTCAACACCACCAAGTAAGACAGAAACATGAACTAAGTCATAAAATTGAGCATGTGGATACCACTATTGAAGTGGGTCATCATAAATGCTCCACATCGACTCAAATTAAGGAAATAGGTGACTTAGAGTTACCTAGTAGATCTTTAGCACCTAATATTTTACCTCCTTTAGTAGACAATGGTATTTCAAACCAATCGCTATAAATACACATGGGAGCCTTATCAGTATTGGAGCATATGCAAAATCACCTCTATAATATAGAGGCCCAAATGGATAAACAAAATGAGGCATTGTACTTTATCATGAACCAGCTTGAGAGCCTAGAATTATGGAAGCCACCCTCATCTAATATCAAACCACCTCCTGTGCGACCATGAGATAAGCCTCAACTAAATAAAGCACTAGCTTAGTCATGCCGACAACCGAGCAAGTATCCCCTATTGCCTAAGCCTGCATTATCAATTTTTAATCGGTTTATTGCCACACACGCCATCACCCTACCTGAGGTCCAATATTTAGATCCAAGTCATTTGAAACCCCAGATATATGAGGAGGATGAGCATTATGTATACCATAGACAAAACAGATAGGAAATTCATGTATGTCAAGGTTTTAGAGCTATAATACACAACATGCTCAACAAAAAACAACTTCAAATTGTCAACCAACAAGTGACTGTTGGAGCCAAATTTGACTCAACTTTGAAACCCCCAAATTTAAATTTTTGGTTTTAATCAAATTGATAATGATGATGGTCACTGCTTGAGTTGTGGTGAGTAATTTAATTTTTCATTTGGTTAAATGATGTCTAAACCTTGGTTGTTTATAAGGTATACCTCTTTCGATTAATCGAATATCCTCAAGGTGAAAAGGGCAAAAATTTCATTAATTAAATCCTAAAGCCGAAGTCCGACCTTCATAAACAATAAGTTCCCTTGGGCCTAAACTAACTTATAAAAATCCTCAAGTCCTAAGGTATGCTAAAGATAAGGGAATAATTAATCACCGTGGTCTCAAAACCCTAAAAGCTTAAGTCCGAAGCAAAAATATTAATTTAAACCTAAGGGTATGTACCCCACTAAGCTAACAAGCGAGCACCTCAGATTTAATCCAAGGGCCGCGCTCGATCCAGAAGAAATCGGACGACAGCGCATTAATAAAATCGACCAAGAGATAAACCAAACAAGTCAAAGCAGGTCAAAAGTAAAAATATCGCACCTTAGGCTTAATCGAATGGTAGCGCATCGTCTAAAAAAATCTGATGGATGCGCTCTCATGAATAAATCTGAAAGATAAGTCAAAGGGTCAATAAGGTTTAACCTAAGGTTTAAAAATCGAGCATCTCCGATTGATCTAACAGACGCGCTTGATCCAAAATAGATCCGATGGCCATGCAATTTCCAAAAAGTCAAAGGTTTAAATAAAGTCGTCATGGGTCAAATAGTCGAGTTAAAATCTGAGCAAGTCCGACAGATCGGATGATCGCACCAAGCAAATCCTAGATCAACGGTTGTGATTGCTTCGATTAAAATAAACTTTAAAATCAATATTAAGAGAACGTGCCCTCTTTGGACTAATCATCAGGCTAATTAAGAGGATCGAACGACTGCGCTCAAACAATAATCGATCTAACGATGGCGCGCTCGTAGAAGATATATTAAAGTGTTTAAGATTTCGAAATATTAATTAAAAGTTAATCATATCATTAGCGAGGGTCTAACACATTGGATAATCATTCCCCTTTTGGCTTAATCAGGATTAATATTATGCACCCTTGGGTAAACTAACTCGTAGGTTGACTAAATCTGATGGCGATGCTTATCTCCACTCAGATCCGATGGTCGCGTCGAAATCATGAACGGTAAGAGAAAGGCAAAGGTAAAGACAAAATTAATTGTGCTTTAGCAAGGGTTTAATACGTTGGTTGATTTCCCCTTTTTGGCTTAATCATGATTAATATAAAATCAAAAGTTTTAACATTGGCTATATAGTGTGCATCTTATGAACAAATCTAATGGCAGCGCCCAAACTAATCCAAGAATCAATGGATGTGAAGGCCTATGGTGGCGGCAAAATATCCAAAGCTAAATGAAGATGTTTAAATTAGACGACGGTGTTCATTCCTCCTCAGATCCAATGATGCGCATACAAAAAACAATCGAAGGTTAGCCCATGATATCGATGGTCACTGACTCTACTCAAGAAAATTGATGATAGTGCATGAACCAAAGAATTAAGCAATGAATCAACTAGCAATAATCTAACGGTAGCGCTTCATCGAGAAAAAAGAGATCCAACGGTCGCAAATAAATAAAAATAAGAATGCAAAGTTAAACAACATATTATATCTAATCATCCACCTTAATCAATGTACACATAAAGGTAAGAAGGTAAGTTTAAAATAGATGTCTGATTAATTAAATATTTAAACATTCTTAACAAGGGCATTAACACATTATTAATCGCCATCTTCATCTTGATTAATCAAATGAAAAGAGTTCAAGGTATGCATATTTTGGCTATCTAACCTACAGGTTATAAAATATTTAAGAAAGTGATACAATAAAGGTTGAGCGACTGAACGTGGTCCAATCTCTAACCCTATAGATACGAAGATATCAATAAAAATAAAATCACCATTGACTAACATCTTCAAAGTTTTAGAAACCAACACTCTTGCAGGTTTAAGAATACCAGAAACAACCATGATGAAACCTGTGAAGATCACGAACCAACAAGAAATATTCAATAGGACCAAGCTTCTAGAGAAGGATGATCACTTCATAAAAAATACCTTCAACATATATCAAGGAAGAAATCAAAGAAGTGACTCGATCACAACAAGGTACGCTGAAAGACATTATGAAAATCAATAGCCAAGATGGAGTCAAAATAGTATGCATAGAAGCTATGAATCTAGAAGAATACTCATGGAAGGAAATATTCGAAGAAATCAGAGAAAATCCCATGTACAGTACCTTGGTAAGGACAAAGCAAACCAAATAAAAGATAAATCCTGATGCTCAAGCATGCCACCAGATCATGTATTATCTCACTAGAATAATGGTGTACCACAAGATAAGACTACAAAGCATAGTCACAGGCTTATAAATAAGAGACAGTAAGGAAGAGTTAAAGCATCAACAAAAGAAAACAATGGAGCATAAAGGATTCAAATACTATCATTTTCTATTCTGCAAATACTTAAGGCGAAGGAAGCGCGTGAAGAAAAAAGCATGGTTTCGATTTTTAGAAAGTCATTCAATCCATGCTTCGATGGAATATAGTTACCAGGGGAGCACTTCGATGGAGTATAGTTATGGAAGTAAATTATAGGTGCTTCCAGATCTTGTTGTCCATTCCCACCTTCTTCCTACTTACCACTGCCCTCCTCCTCCTGGGCATTCCTCCTTGACCATCCTGACATTTTTCCTAGTATGCCACCCTCGCTCACTACCGCCTCTTACCATTTACCCCCCATCATTCCATCCATCAGACCCTCACCATCCTTACTTCTTCACTCTATCTCATGATCAGTGCAACTCCATCTATTTGCCACTAGCATGCCACCCCTTGTCTTCACCATCACGTCGGGTCCCCCTCCGTTCCTCATCTAGAATTCATGATGACAGCCTAGTCGGTCCCTAACAACCAAGCATAGTGGCCAGGACAAGCAGAACAAAAAGGAAAAATATAATGTTGAATCCTTAGTTTCTAGGGCCAACCAGAGAGAGCAAAAAGGCCAAATTAAAATAACAAAGAGCTCCCTTCAGTCCAGAGAAGAACCTTAATAGTCAGTTCAGAGCCGCACTAGCTGGACAACATATAGAATAGGTTCAATCAGATACTGACAAGTGTACGATCAGAATTCAACCAAAAATAATAGAATCAAGAACCAAGAGGCTATAAGAAGAGGCAGATGAGGATAGATTCTGCATCAAGCAATTAGAGAATAACATTTTTGCTAAGAGGTATACTTGAGTGCCCGGTAGTTGTGCTGTTGTATTTCCTTTTTGTGTCTATTTTCTTTTATTCATTCTTTCTTCCTCCCCTTGCTGTGCAGGATCCTATGATAGGAAAGCGTTCAAGAAGCTGAGAATATTTCCAGTCTTATTGAGCCTAGGATTCAGAGACTCTTCTATTATCAGATTGAAATAAGGAGAGTAGGAGAGACCTGTTACATCATTTGAACAGAGTCTTCTTCATTGTATTGATGTATTCTATTGAGAAAAATAGAGTTTAAAGGCATCCTGCCCACTCTGCATGTAATATTTCATAAATCAATACAATTCTGAGTTTTATTCCTATCATATCTTTGTCTTGGTATTGTGTGTCACTGTATAATGGGTTACATTATTTGAATGCATTATATACATTTCTCTCATTGGTTAACTCTTGGTTTTATTACGATATTCGAATAAGATTAAGAACGCCAATTTTTCTCTTCCCCTTCTTTCTGTTCATGATAGTATTGTTGTTAAATTGCTATAACAACCCAATGAATCTAGGCATCGGTCTACATAAGGCATAACAAATGGTTGTTTTCATGCTTGGTCATTTTAATACATATAGTATAATATAAATCTGGAGCGTGTAATTAGAGTTTTAATCATAGAATTACCATTGGGGTTTCCTTACCCATTCTATAGTTTTCCCTTAGCAATATTTGTGTTTAACAGAACATGAGGCAGGTCGACCAGAGCCTATAATAGCTCATTGGTTTCAAACGGATTCTTGTAGCATGACAATCGAAATCCTACGGATGCAAGAATCGGTTCCAACAATTTTTTGGCATCATTGTCAGGGATGAACTTATATGTTAAGATCATATCATCTTAAGTTTGTTTACCGAACGACATTATTTTTAAACAACGGGTGGCTAGTTTGAATAAAGAACGTTTGTTTTAATTTTCACTATTTTTACGTTCTTTATTTTACCCAATTCTCGTTTCTTGATTTTCTTGAATTCTCTTTCTTGATTTTCTTGAATTTCCCCAAGAACCCACTCCTGTGAGGATGAGAGATAATATCAAGCATTCTTGATAAGAGTATACTCTGTTCTTTTTGCACCTTAGTGTTGGTGACTCTGCTGGACGAACCCAGAAGAAAAATATAAAAAAGAGAGAACAGAACGTGCTGGTGAACACCAGGAGAAGTGGTAAGGAGCTATTTCCAGAACTCGAGAATCCAGAGGTATTTATACATACCCAGAAAACTCCACTTTTTAAGAATACTATTTATAATAGTAGATTAAATTCTAGTGGTAAAAGGTACGTGAAGAAAATTTAGAATACTATTACTATTGATATTACTGTAGATGAACATTTAAAATCAGTAGTAGAAGATATATGTGATTATTCTCATTCAAAGGTAGATAATTCATCAGTTTACGTTCAAGCTGCCTAGACCCATACCATCGTAGGTACTACATCTATGAAATTAAATTCTATAGTAGCAATGGCTCAGGGTAATGTTCATTTGTGGAGAACTAACAGATATAGGCCTTTTGTATTACTAGTAAATTTAAATGCCTTACCCAGTAAAGCTCACAAATATCTCCCTAAGTTTTTAGGAAACAGTGCAGTAACTAGAGAGGATCATATCAAAAGTTTCTTATATGCAATGGACAGTCTAGAAGTTGAACATGAAGATGTAGTATTAAGATTGTTTCTACAGACTTTAGAAAAATATGCTAGAGAATGGTTTAATTCCCTTCCTAACAATGATATCCCAGACTTCACCAAAATGGAAGAGGTGTTCCTAAAGAAGTATGGTGAAAGGAAAAATGAACAATCATTGTTAACTGAGCTAGCCACTATGAAGAAGAAAGAAAATGAGGTTGTTAGTGATTTTAACAGAAGATTTTCAAAAACAAGAAACAAAATCCCTGCCAACCTTAGGCCTAGTGATATTCAGTCTATTTGTTTTTATAAGAATGCTTTTCAAGGAGAGTTTAACTATGAATTAAGGCAAGAACAAGCCACTACCATTGATGGTTGTATGGAAAAAGTAATGGATATAGAAAGAAATATGCTTGAAAGTGGTAAGATGAAGCCTTATTCTTTAGAGGTTAACATGCCTGAGAGAAAACCTAAGAGAGTGGCTTTTGATATACAAAGAAGAACTGAAATTGATCCTATGGAGAAGTTGACTAGTCAAATGATAGAAATGTTCAACAACATGAGTAACAGGTTAGCAAGAATTGAAAGAAATGGAAATAACGGTGAATCTTCATAGATAGAGCGACCACATGTTGACAACCGTCCCCCTTTAAGAAAAATTACAACAAGAATTGGGGAAACAACAATGGTTTTGAAGAAGGGAATAGGAATAGGGGTAATGGGAATAACAACTAGAAAAATAGAGATTTCGATAGGGATCAGAACAATGTCCCTAACCCAATGCCATCTGCCAATGTAGTTGAAGGTTTTCCTTATTTTTGCTCTACTTGTGATGCACCCCATAACCCTGATGCATGTGGAATACACCTAAGTGATCAACGTAATGTAGATATGCATGCAGAATCAGAAGAGGATATAAGAATCAATGCATGTTGGTCCATTGAAGATGAATCCAGAGAAAGGTTGTTTGAAGAAGACATGGATAAATATGCTTCAAATCATCATCCTCAGATCTTAGTAACTGAAGGAACTAAAATCTTGTAGAAATCACATGAGTCAAGATATGATAAGATGAAGCAAGGGAAATTGATCCCCACTGCTCAAGAGGTTGAAGAATTAGAGGCAACCCATGTTTTAAATTTGAGGAATAGAACAGTCCCTGAAAGAACAGAGAAATTATCTACAAATGAAACAAGAAGATAAACTTTCACCAATAAAAATATTAGTAAAGAGAAAACTGATAGGAACCCTAACAAAATTACTCCTGAGGTAATAGAATCAATGGAAGAAGTTCCCAAAGAAGAAAGTAATAAACCATTGGATATAAAGAAGATAGAATTTGATGTTGGGTCAGAACTCAGTAAGCAAAAAGTTAATATCACATTTGGTGAACTTATGAAAGTTCAAACATACAAAGAACAAGTATGCAGAGCTTTTGGATTAGTAGAGCAGAAAGAAGACCCTACTTGTCATGTTGCTAGACAAAATCAACATGATACAAGATCACCATATTCTGTCAGACCCTTCTACGTGTCATTAAGATATAATTCAGATGAAGGGAAAAGATATGTGATTCATAATTGCATGCTCGATAGTGGAGCTTCACATAATATCATGCCTAAGCTAATAGTTGACCAAATGGGATTAATCTGTACTAGAGATTTTGCTCCTATTTTTGTAATGGACAATAGACAAATTCCCTATGTAGGGGTGATAACTGGATTATTAGTTTTCCTAGACCAACACCCCAAAAAGGGCATTGTCATGGATGTAGCAGTAGTTGATGTTGACCCATTCTTCTCACTTTTACTCAGTAGGCATTGGGTAGAACAACTAGGGGGATCAATACAACTAGACTGGTCTTATGCTACCATCCCCATATCAGATAAGGAGAATATAATTTTGAGAAGGGAACCATTCAACAAACACTCCATAGAGTTAATTCAAACAGATGAAACCATGATTAACTTAGTTAACTCTATGGAAGAAAAAGGGATGGGAGTCTATTCAATATGGCACAACCCATTCTTGATGGAAGTACCAGATGCAAAGAACATGGATCCAGAAGATATGAGAATAACTGATGTTGAATCAAATCGAGTATTAACCCAAGAAATGTGGACCATGTCATTTGATGGGGCTAAATCCCAATATGGAGTAGGTGTAGGTGTAAATTTGATTGATATTAAAGGAAACTACCTTAGTATCCCTTACATATTGCAATTTCCTTGCACAAACAATGTAGTTGAGTACGAAGCTTTACTATTAGGGCTAAGGAAAGCAAAAGAGTTAGGTATTAACTACTTAACTATAACAAGGGATGCATAACTTATTATACTACAAATTAAAGGTAAATATCAGACCAAGCATCCTAGACTTAAGCAATATAGAAATGCAGTACTAGAAGAAATTGATAAATTTTTGGCTTTCAATATTTCATATATTCCTAGAGAACAAAATCATGTTGCAGATCTTTTAGCTATGAATGCCTCAGGTCTAGATCACCCAGAGATAACTACAGAATATATGGATAGATTTCCAACTATCTCAGTCTATAAACCTTCTATGCCAGATAACATAGTCTATCTTCAGGTCTTTCAAGATGATATAGATATTAAGGATTTTATGACTTTGCAAAATCAGTATGCAGATGTAATCTGTGATGAAAAATATGAAGAAAAGCTAAAAGATCAAATAGGAGAGCCAGTAGAAGTAATCCATTTGAAAACTAATAGAATACCCAAAGGATTGGTGTCTCTTGAAAGCCTATTTGATGATTTTGACAAATCCTATAAACCTATACATAGAGAAGTGATATCTGAGGATATTAATATTGGCTCAATGAAAGAACCTAGAATAGTGAAAGTAGACATGGCATTACCTGCTAAAGAAAAAGTTGGATATATCAGTTTCCTAAAAAAGAACAAAGAACATTTTGCTTGGACTTATGAAGATCTCAAAACTTTCAAAATGGATGTGATGACACATATAATACCCTTGAAAGAAGAGGCCAAGCCATTTAGACAAAAATAGAGAAAGTACAATCCAACTCTGCACCCAGTAATGCAAAAAGAGGTACAAAAATTGTTGGACTCCAAGATAATAAGAAAAGTCAGATTTTCCTCTTAGATATCCAACTTAGTACCAGTTAGGAAAAATAATGGGGACATTAGACTATGCGTGGATTTTAGAAATTTAAACAAGAGCTCACTAAAATACAATTACCCATTGCCTAACATGGAACAATTACTGCAAGAAGTAGTAGGTTCAACTAGATTGTCCCTGTTAGATGGATTTTTAGGGTACAATCAAATTCTGATAAATCCAGAAGATAGACACAAGGCAACATTCACCACACCCTAGGGCACATTTGAATATTTAAGAATACCTTTTGGATTGATGAATGCAGGTGCTACTTTCCAGAGAGTGATGGACTTTGCTTTCAAAGGATTAATGTTCAAAATTGTAGTAGTGTACTTAGATGATATCACAGTTTTTTCTAAAAATCCTAGAAGATCATCTAGAACATTTGACTACAGTTTTTTCCCGGTGCAAGGAATTTGGAATCTCTCTAAATCCAAAAAAATGCATATTCGGAACTACACAAGGAAAATTGCTAGGTCATATAGTTTCATAAAAAGGGATAAGCATTGATCCAGAAAGGATAGAAGCCATTTCTAAAATTCCCCCACCCAAGAATCTAAAAGGAGTAAGGTCATTCTTTGGAAAAATAAATTTTATCAGAATATTTGTCCCAAATTTTGCAGAAATGACCAAACCCATAAATGATATGGTGAAGAAAACTGGAGAAATAAAATGGACATTAGAAAATATGGAAACATTTAACAAGATTAAAGAAGCCATATCAACCACTCCAACTTTAAGTTGCCCTGATTATGCAAAGGATTTTAATATCTATTCATATGCTTTTGAACACTCTATTGTTGCAGTCCTTTCACAGAAAGATAATGAAAATAATGAAAGGCCAATAGCCTTTATGAGCTCAGGACTAAAAGGAGCAAATCTTAAATACACCTTACTGGAAAAACATGCCTATGCAGTCATCCAATCTTTAGAACACTTCAAAGGTATATTTGGCTCAAACAAAGTTTACTGTTGTATTCCCTTTATAGCAATAAAAGATATCTTTTCTCAATCAGAGCCATTAGGAAGACCAACAAGATGGATGGTAAAACTTTTGCAATACGATGTTGAATTCAAAATAGTTAAAATAGTCAAAGGGCAAGGTTTAGCTAAACTGTTGGCTAACAAAGAAGAAGTAGGATCTGAAAATATTCTCACCATAGATCAGACATATGATGACAGAAGAATAAAAAATGAAGAATGTAAATGGTATGAAGAAATATTGTCATACTTACAAACGTTGTCTTTTCCTGGAGATATGACAATAAATAGAATGAGGTCAGTCAAACTTCAAGCTCAGAAGTATTATATACAAAATGGAGTATTATATTGGAAACATCCTGATGGAGTATTATTAGTCTGCTTATATGAAAGAGAAGTCCCAGAAATAATTAATGAATTTCATAATGGTTTCTGTGGAGGACACTTTGCTCCAAGAGCTACAACTAATAAAATCATGAGAGCAGGATATTATTGGCCATCCCTTTTTAAGGATGTATATAAATATGTTAGGAATTGTCATAACTGCCAAGTTTTTACAGGGAAAAAGCATCTACCAGCCATGCCCCTCAAGCCAGTAATCATTGAAGCACCTTTTGCTCAATGGGGTATTGACCTGATTGGAGAGATCAAGCCTAATTCATCTGGCCAGCATAAGTGGATCATAACTACAATAGATTACTTCACAAAGTGGGTGGAAGTTGCACCTTTGAGAACATCTACAACTATTGCAGTCATCAGATTCATAGAAGAAAACATCTTGACCAGGTATGGAGTTCCTAAAAAGCTTGTAACTGATAATGCTCAATATTTTGTGTCATATGAAATGGTAGAATTTTGTGTTGAATATGGAATTGAATTATCTCATTCTGCTAATTATTACCCCCAAGGAAATGGTTTAGCTGAGTCATCAAATAAAAATGTAATAACAAGAATAAAAAGGTCATTAGGCAAAAACAAAAGGGGATGGGACAGTGAACTTAAATTTGCTTTATGGGCTGATAGGTTGTCTATTAAAAGAAATACAGGAAGAACCCCCTATGAGATGGTTTATGGAGAAAAAGCCTAATTACCCCAAAAATGGAAAAAATGGCACTTTCCCTTTTATTGCAAGATCATGAAAACCCTGATCCCATTCAGAGAAGGCTTGACCAAATTGTCTTGTTAGAAGAACAAAGAAGAGAGACCCTCAATAGAATGATGGAACAAACCCAGAAAACTATAAAATTGTTTAATAAGAAAGCCAAGGGTACTCCTTTTTCTCAAGGAGATATAGTCATCTATTGGGATCCTAAAAATGATAAGCATGGTGAAAAGGGTAAGTTTGAACCTAAATGGATTGGCCCATACCAAATTGCCCATGTTATCAGTCAGAATACTTACAAGCTACAGAATTTGCAGGGAGAAATAATGGCTATCCCTATTAATGGCCAACACCTCAAAATGTACAATCCCTGTTGAAGGTGTACTTTAAAAAAAATAGAAAAACAAAAATCCAAAAATAGAGTGGTGAATTTTGTTTAGTAGTTAAGCTTCCCTTTTGTTCTTGAATAATTTTGAGTTTACTGTACACATGATATCTTAGTTTGATGAGTATATCTAACTGTTTATTCCACCAAAGACAATAAGAAAAAGGGGATTTATTTTAGATGTTGATGAGGTTTACAATTCTGTCAAATATGAGTGTTTATGCAATAGTTGTTTGATATGAGATAAAACAGATAGAAAACAAAGTTGATTGAAACATCATGTCAAGCCTCACATTA
Source organism: Wollemia nobilis (assembly GCA_028583015.1). Taxonomy (NCBI): domain Eukaryota; kingdom Viridiplantae; phylum Streptophyta; class Pinopsida; order Araucariales; family Araucariaceae; genus Wollemia; species Wollemia nobilis. Next base: position 3,180,360 of record JAQPPZ010005611.1, read on the forward strand.
CAAATGATACTTAAGGTGACTTCAAAGGTCCAAAGAACTGAGTTATCTTTGAGAGGGTAGTTGAGCCAAAAATCATTACACTCATCTTTTATAGCCAGAAACTAATCCTCAACTCAGGCATACTTATTGCACAATTTGCTTATATATCCAAACACTTCTCTCACGAGAAAGAAAAATAAAAAATAAAGTAAAACTGAGTCACTACCTGAGATATCTTGGAAAACCTCTACCAAAGCTATAGACGCTTGACTGGAAGTAGGGTAAAACTAAGATGGGATTAGAAGCAACTCCATCGAGGCTATAGATGCCTGACTGGAAGTGGAGCCCTACAGAATGGTGAAAATTTTTAAAGAGTGAAATCACATATTAGGCTTGGCTATTTTGCTCAGATATGGTAAAGTTCTGAAAGATTTAGAAATCCAAAAAGAATGCACAAACACACACATGGGCAAAAATATGATGAAACAAATGGTTGTGACAAAATCTGTGTAATCATATCTTATGACTTAGCTAAAACAAGCATTACAATATTTCAAAATAAAACTCATTGATTTCTAAAATTTCTAACCTTTGTTTCCAAATTGAATGAAAAGGGATCTACAGTTTTTCATACTCTACTTGCTTTGATATCATGTTATTCATACAATTTTTCAGTATATAAAAAAAATGAAGAAAAGAAAGAAAAGAGGAAGAAAATGTTTTCTTTTATACAATTCAAGCTTTACTTAGCAGTTCAAAGTTTTATTCTTGTTTAATTTATTTTGCAAATAAAACCGAGAGATTCTGGAATTCTCAAGAGCCTCAAGTTTTCAGCACCTTGTCCCAGTCAGAGCCTATGTTGGAGCCAAATTTGACTCAACTTTGAAACCCCCAAATTTAAATTTTTGGTTTTAATCAAATTGATAATGATGTTGGTCACTGTTTGAGTTGTGGTGAGTAATTTAATTTTTCATTTGGTTAAATGATGTCTAAACCTTGGTTGTTTATAAGGTATACCTCTTTCGATTAATCGAATATCCTCAAGAGTGAGAAAGGACAAAGTTTCATTAATTAAAATCTCTAAGCCAGCAAATTCGACCTTCATCAAAAAGTTCCCTTAGGCCTAAACTAACTTAAAATCATCAAAGTCCTAAGGTACTATGGAAAGTTAATTTTTCATCATGGTCTAAAACATCCAAAACTTAGGTCTGAAGCAAATATTAATTAAAACCTAAGGGTATGTACCCCACTAAGCTAACAAGCGAGCACCTCAGATTTAATCCAAGGGCCACGCTCGATCCAAAAGAAATCGGACGACAACGCATTAATAAAATCGACCAAGAGATAAACCAAACAAGTCAAAGTAGGTCAAAAGTAAAAAGATCACACCTTAGGCTTAATCGATAGCGCATTGTCTAAAAAAAATCTGACAGATGCGCTCTCATGAATAAATTCAAAAGATAAGTCAAAGGGTCAATAAGGTTTAACCTAAGGTTTAAAAATTGAGCATCTCCGATTGATCTAACAGACGCGCTTGATCCAAAATAGATCCAATGACCGCACAATTTCCAAAAAGTCAAAGGTTTAAATAAAGTCATCATGGGTCAAATAGTCAAGTTAAAATCTGAGCAAGTCTGACAGATCGGATGATCGCACCAAGCAAAGCCTAGATCAACGGTTGCAATTGCTTCAATTAAAATGAACTTTAAAATCAATATTAAGAGAACGTGCCCTCTTTGGACTAATCATCAGGCTAATTAAGAGGATCAAATGGCTACGCTCAAACAATAATCGATCTAATGGTGGCACACTCGCAGAAGATATATTAAAGTGTTTAAGATTTCAAAAGATTAATTAAAAGTTAATCATATCATTAGCGAGGGTCTAACACATTGGATAATCATTCCCCATTTTAGCTTAATCAAGATTAATATTATGCACCCTTGAGTAAACTAACTCATAGGTTGACTAAATCTGATGGTGACGCTTATCTCCACTCAGATCCGACGACCGTGCCAAAACCATGAACGGTAAGAGAAATGCAAAGGTAAAGATAAAATTAATTATGCTTTAGCAAGGGTCTAATACGTTGCATGATTACCCCTTTTTGACTTAATCATGATTAATATAAAATCAAAAGTTTTAACATTGACTATATAGTGTGCATCTTATGAACAATCTAACGACAATGCCCAAACTAATCCAAGAATCAACGGATGCAAAGGCCTATGGTGGTGGCAAAATATCCAAAGCTAAATGAAGACGTTTAAATTGGATGATGACATTCATTCCTCCTCAGATCCAATGATGCGCATACAAAAAAACAAAACATGATATTATTCTACTCAAATAATATGATCAACAAACCAAAGAATTAAGCAATGAATCAACTAGAAATAATCTAATGATAGTGCTTCATTGATCCAAAAGTTATCCAACGATCGCAAAAGAGCCATAGTCAAAATGAATAATGCAAAAGGTTAACAAAACGTCTTTATATCTAATAGGTATGCTTGACCTCCACTCAGATCCAATGGTAGAACATGATCCAAAGGTAAACCGAAGGTAAGTTTAAAATAGACGTATGATTAATTAAATATTTAAACATTCTTAACAAGGGAATTAACACATTATTAATCACCATCTTCATCTTGATTAATCAAATGAAAAGAGTTCAAGGCATGCATCTTTCGGCTATCTAACCTACAAGTTATAAAATATTTAAGAAAGTGATACAATAAAGGTTGGTTGAGCAAAACGTGGTCCAATCTCTAACCCTATAGATACGAAGATATCAATAAAAATAAAATCACCATTGACTAACGTCTTCAAATTTTTAGAAACCAACACTCTTGCAGGTTTAAGAATACCAGAAACAACCATGATGAAACCTGTGAAGATCACGAACCAGCAAGAAATATTCAATAGGACCAAGCTTCTAGAGAAGGATGATCACTTCACAGAAAAATCCTTCAACATATATCAAGGAAGAAATCAAAGAAGTGACTCGATCACAACAAGGTACGCTGAAAGACATTATGAAAATCAATAGCCAAGATGGAGTCAAAATAGTATGCATAGAAGCTATGAATCCAGAAGAATACTCATGGAAGGAAAGATTCGAAGAAATCAAAGAAAATCTCATGTATAGTACCTTGGTAAGGACAAAGTAAACCAAATAAAAGATAAATCCTGATGCTCAAGCATGCCACCAGATCATGTATTATCTCACTAGAATAATGGCGTACCACAAGATAAGACTACAAAGCATAGTCACAAGCTTATAAATAAGAGACAGTAAGGAAGAGTTAAAGCATCAGCAAAAGAAAACAATGGAGCATAAAGGATTCAAATACTATCATTTTATGTTCTACAAATACTTAAGGCGAAGGAAGCGCGTGAAGAAAAAAGCATGGTTTCAATTTTTAGAAAGTCATTCAATCCGTGCTTCGATGGAATATAGTTACCAGGGGAGCACTTCGATGGAGTATAGTTATGGAAGTAAATTATAGGTGCTTCCAGATCTTGTTGTCCATTCCCACCTTCTTCCTACTTACCACTGCCCTCCTCCTCCTGGGCATTCCTCCTTGACCATCCTGACATTTTTCCTAGTATGCCACCCTCGCTCACTACCACCTCTTACCATTTACCCCCGTCATTCCATCCATCAGACCCTCACCATCCTTACTTCTTCACTCTATCTCATGATCAGTGCAACTCCATCTATTTTCCACTAGCACGCCACCCCTTGTCTTCACCATCACGTTGGGTCCCCCTCCGTTCCTCATCTAGAATTCATGATGATAGCCTGGCCGGTCCCTAACAACCAAGCATAGTGGCCAGGACAAGCAGAACAAAAAGGAAAAATATAATGTTGAATCCTTAGTTTCTAGGGCCAACCAGAGAGAGCAAAAAGGCCAAATTAAAATAACAAAGAGCTCCCTTCAGTCCAGAGAAGAACCTTAATAGTCAGTTCAGAGCCGCACCAGCTGGACAACATATAGAATAGGTTCAATCAGATACTGACAAGTGTACAGTCAGAAGTAAACCAAAAATAACAGAATCAAGAACCAGAGGCTATAAAAGGAAGCAAGCAAGTATGGATTCTGCATCAAGCAATTAGAGAATAGCATTTTTGCTAAGAGGTATACTTGAGTGCCCGATAGTTGTGCTGTTGTATTTCCTTTTTGTGTCTATTTTATTTTATTCATTCTTTCTTCCTCCCCTTGTTGTGCAGGATCGTATGATAGGAAAGCGTTCAAGAAGTTGAGAATATTTCCAGTCTTATTGAGCCTAGGATTCAGAGACTCTTCTATTATCATATTGAAATAAGGAGAGTAGGAGAGACCTGTTACATCATTTGAACAGAGTCTTCTTCATTGTATTGATGTATTCTATTGAGAAAAATAGAGTTTAAAGGCATCCTGCCCACTCTGCATGTAATATTTCATAAATCAATACAATTCGAGTTTTATTCCTATCATTTCTTTGTCTTGGTATTGTGTGTCACTGTATAATGGGTTACATTATTTGAATGCATTATATACGTTTCTCTCGTTGGTTAACTCTTGGTTTTATTACGATATTCGAATAAGATTAAGAACGCCAATTTCTCTCTTCCCCTTCTTTCTGTTCATGATAGTATTGTTGTTAAATTGCTATAACAACCCAATGAATCTAGGCACCGGTCTACATAAGGCATAACAAATGGTTGTTTTCATGCTTGGTCATTTTAATACATATAGTATAATATAAATCTGGAGCGTGTAATTAGAGTTTTAATCATAGAATTACCGCTGGGGTTTCCTTACCCATTCTGTAGTTTTCCCTTAGCAATATTTGTGTTTAGCAGAACATGAGGTAGGTCGACCAGAGCTTGTAATAGCTCGTTGGTTTCAAACGGATTCTTGTAGCGTGACAATCGAAATCCTACGGATGCAAGAATCGGTTCCAACCGTGACCATAGTAAGCAATCCATATCTTGCATTGAAAAGGCAAGAACCCCCTAAGCTAGCAAGTGACATACCTAGGGCTCAACCTAGTTCTCATACCAGACCAGAGTGGGCTAAGTGCTCAAAATAGCAACAATGCATTTGGACTCCTTTAAACGATTCTATGTTAGACATCTTACAAAAGTTGCAAGAGGTTAAGGTCATCACATTACCTGACATAAATCCTTTAGACCCAAAAAAAGCTATACCTAAGGGTTATAGGGAGGGCTATTACTATCTCTATCATCGAATAGAGGGGTATGGCATTTGCAATTGCAAAGGATTCAAGAATGTGGTTCAAATTCTCATAGATAGTGGGGTTTTTCCCATAGATGGTTCATCCATAGAATCCCAACCTACCAAAATAGAGGCTACATCATCCCAGTTGAGACCCCAAGGTTAGTCACAACCTCGTAGGCTAAGCAAGCCACCTCAATGAGTGGTCACATTTGAAATGACTATTGTAACTTTATTTCAAAATTTGTATGAGGCAAATGCATTTGTATTATCCAAGGTCAAGCAAAGAGCACCCAAGAATGGGTCCACTGAGGAAAGCCACTATTGTATGTATTATCGTATATAGGGGCATGAAATTTGTGACTACCATTCATTCTGAAAGGTGGTTCAAGGTCTATTAGAATGAAATGAGCTCCATGCAGATGGTTCATTCATTTCATATCATCAATATAGGGGCACCCTGCAAAGGCCTGTGCCCCATTTGGGAGAGCTGATTTCTATCATTCTTCCTAAGCAAGATGACTACATTATAGTGGACAACATGCACACTAGGGGTCTTAAAGGTAATGCACCTTCCCCATCATCCACATCAAGTTCAATGAGGCAAAGTGAGGATTCTAAAGGTATTGCACCTTACTCACTTTCATTGAGTGGCACACACATTAGGGGCACCTAAGGTAGTGTACCTTCCCATTTTAAAACAACAAAACACCAAAAAAATTCAAATACACCAACAAAATATCAAAAACATTCATAAATTTTAAAATTATAAAAACAATAGAAAACATTAAAATAAAAAAAAAATCATCAAAATGCTCCAAAGGCATCTCCAAGTTGTTTGGTCAAATCATCAAAAAGGGCTCCAAAGGCATCTCCAAGATGTTTGGTCAAATCATCAAAAGGCTCCAAAGGTATTTTGAAATCCCTTTGGTCAAATCACAAAAAGCTCCAAAGGCATTTTTAAAGCCCTTTGGTGAAATCACAAAAAGCTCCAAAGGCATTTTTAAAGCCCTTTGGTCAAATCACAAAAATCTCCAAAGGCATTTTTAAAGCCCTTTGGTCAAATCACAAAAATATCCAAAGGTATCTTAAAGCACCTTTGGTCAAATCACAAAAGGCCCCAAAGGCACCATAAGCCCTTTGGTCAAAAGCAAAACACAAAAAGTCAAAAACAATTCAAACTTCAAAAAGTTCAAAACATTCAAAATAATCATAAGCTCAAAAACAATTGAAAGCATCAAAAATACAAAAATGTTTGCATTACACATTTACATTTCCATTCATGTAGTTGCATTGCATTCACACTTTGCATCCATTACATTTGCATTAGATACATTTGTGTTTGCAATCTTACAAATGACACCATGTTTGTACCTCAATCATACATCATCAAAATCCATCGTCATTCATAACCCATTTGTGTAACTGTATTTTTCAACACAACCCCTCCTTTTGCTACAAGGAATATACTAGGGATTTTTTATCACTTAGCCATACCTAGTGGTTTTATCAAACTTTGTAGAAAGTTGTCTTAGCTTTTGATAGGTGAGGTTTAGTTTTGATAGTACATGGTATATCTCAGAATCCTATCACTAATCAAAAAACTAAAATCCTAATTGAAACAAGGGAAATATGAATGCTACGAAGCGGTATTAGGTATTCTAAGGTGAAAAAGGTTCGGTCAGTTCGAAAATGCTAATAATTGGCAAAAGGATAAGTTCACTCCTACCAAAATAAATCCCTTGCTTTGATCAAAACAAGCAAAAATCTTGAACAAAGAAAAATATCAAAAACAAGTAATTATCATCACTAAAAAAGTCCCCAAAAAATCAAAGTTCAAAGTTTAAAATAATTCAAAAGTACAAATAAATAGTGATGATCATCACTACATAAATCCCTTGCTCAAAAGGAAAAACAAAAAGTTAAAATAAACAGTGATTTTCATCACTAAAACATGAGCAAGTATCCCTAATAAATATGAAGAAAAGAAGGGAGTATTGAACTTGAATCCCTGGAATTCTCAGTGTGAATGAGCCTTACACACGATGATATGTCTATCACATTGGCATCTTGCTTTGGTATAGACCAATGTTTGCATGTGGAAGAGCTAGCCTTAGGTGTTCTATATTGCCTAGTGGTCTAATCCAACTAAGTCTAACTTAGGATCATGATAAACATTTGAGGATCCCCAATATAGGATCATGATAAACTTAGGTATGCTTATGTTCTATCTAATATATTCATTTCCACACATAGGGATAATGAGTATCTAGGTATTCATAACAAGAGATTTATTCTTCAAGGGCTTTATATGATTATTATACAACCATTTAATGAAGCAACTAGGGTGTTTGAGTCTTAGGGAAAACCTCAAAAATATCCTCATACCAACACATTAGTAGATCTAGGAGTTGCTATAAATTCCATGCCCCAAGAAACCATCCAAAAACTACAACTCACAAATATGAGGCCAACCAAAATAGTCCTATAATTTGTTGATCAATCTACAGCTCTCATAGGGAATGTTGGAGGATATGATTGTAGTAGTAGATGCATGGGAGTATCCGATAGACTTTCTAGTCTTACAATCTAGATCTAGATTGGGTGGTTATCCACTTATATTAGGTCATCCTTGGCTGGCCACAGTTTATGCTTACATAAGTTGTAGGATAGGACAAATGAAAATCTCAAATGGATATAATATCAAAAACTTAGTCATTTATCCTTTGTACAATCCATTAATATATTGGGATAACCAAATTGTGAAGTTCTAAATTTTGATGCCTTGTCAATGCTTCAACAAGTAATGGCCCTAGATGAGGTAGAGGATGAAACTAATGATGATTGAGTCATAACACACTTTTTCCAAGGAGAATCCTCACATCCTCCTATAGAATCTCCACTTGTAGGCAACAAGGAAAATCATGTCAAATAGATAGAAGTAGCACCTGGAAGAATGTTGAACATTGACCATGCATTATCAACTATTCAAGAGGACAAGTTGAAAGAAATACTAGTCAACCATCAAACTACTTTTACGTGGGACTATAAATACATGAGGGGGATTGCACCTGAAGTCTACATGCATAGAATTTATTTGGAAGATAATGTAAGATCGATAAGATAACCTCAAAGGAGAATGAATCTAGAAATTAAATAAATAGTCAAAGTTGAATTCTAAGAACTCTTATCCACTAGATTTATTTATCCTATATCGAATTGTCAATAGGTATCATCTTTAGTGGTAGTGCCCAAGAAAAATAGTAAGAGGTAAATTTGTGTGGATTACAAAATGTTAAATAAAGCCACTAGAAAAGACCATTTTCCCCTACCTTTTATTGATTAAGTCCTGGATACCTTATCTAGATGAAAATACTTTTCGTTCCTTGATGGATTTAGTGGCTATAATCAAATTCAAATAGGGTATGAGGATCAGGATAAAACCACATTTACCTGTCCTTGGGGTAATTTTTCTTATTGAGTCTTATCATTGGGTTATGTAACACACCTGCCACTTTCCAAAGAGTGGTGCTTAGCATCTTTTCATACATGGTCAAAGAGACTATAGAATTCTATATGGATTATTTCACCATTTACGAAGAAACTTTTTAAGAATATATAGTTAATCTAGAGAAAGTGCTCCAACATTGTCAAGAAACAAACCTATCATTTAGTAATGAAAAATATTTCATGTTAATGCAAGAAGGGATAGTTTTAGGATACCATATCTCTATTGATGAGATTAAAGTAGATAAAAAAAAAATTTAAGTGATTAAAAATCTACCCACTCCCAAAACACAAATATATTTCTATAGTTTTCTAGGCTTTATTGGATATTATAGGTGGTTTATCCAAGATTTTAGCAAAACAGCCAAACAATTGCATACACTATTGACCAAAAATGCTGAATTTGTTTGGACTAGTGAGTGTGAGCAAGCATTCCAATTTTTAAAATAAAAACTAACAATTGATCCTGTTCTAAGAGGTCCAAATTGGAACCTCCCCTTTAATATTTATGTTTATACATCCAATAATGCTATAGGGATAGCACTAGGATAGAAAGACAGAGATAAATTTTATGCCATCTATTATGTCAATAAACATCTTACAAGTGTTGATTTCAACTACACTATTATGGAGAAAGAGTTCCTTGCAGTAGTTCATACTATAAATAAATTTCATCACTATATCATAGGTTATAAAATCTTTGTGCAAATAGATCATACAACCATTAATTATATGATGAATAAGTCGACGATGAGTGGTAGAATTATCAAGTGGATTTTACTTTTGTAGGAATTTTATGTAACCATTGTTGACAAATATGGAAGGGATAATGTTGTTACAAATTTTCTCTCCAAGTTAGTCTCTCACGACAACGTTGCCACTGAAGATCAATTTTTGGATGAGCATCTCTTTGCTCTTGATGAAAAAATTCCATGGTATGCTAATATGGAAAACTACTTAGATACCAGAAAAATATCACCTACACTCACACGTAGAGAAGCACAAACATTAATCGAGAGTGTAGCCTTCTCATGGATTGACATATGCCTATTTAAAATTGAGCTCAATAAACTCATGCATAGATGTGTTGCAAAAAATAAAATTACATAAAATTTGAAAGCCTTTCATGAAAAACCATGCAGTGTACACTTTGTAGGGAAGAGAATTGCATTTAAAATTTTGTAGGCTAGGTATTATTGGCCCTCCTTATTTCTATATGCAATCATATATGTTAGACAGTGTGACCAATATCATAGGATGGGTAGACCGAATCCACATAATGAAATACCACTTCAGCCCCATGTGCATATTGAACCATTTGATAAATGGGGAATGGATTTTGTTGGACCAATTAATCCATAGTCTAATGGTAAAAAGTATATTTTGGTATGCACTAACTATATTACTAAGTGGGTTGAAGTTCAGGCACTTTGAAATGCAAACGAAGATATCGTAGCATAGTTCCTGTATGAATTCATTTTTACAAGGTTTGGTGTTCCCATAGAGGTTACCACTAACCAAGGGATCCAATTTACCTCAAATATGATACAAGAGTTGATGAAGCGATATCAAATCCAAAACAAGAAGACCACCCTCTATAATATGCAATAAAATGGGTAGGTGGAGATCACAAACATGGAGTTGGAGAACATTCTCACAAAAACAATGCAACAACACAAGAAGGATTGGGAATATCATCTACCAAAAGTAGTATGAGCATATCACACTACCTAGAAAACCACTACGAGATTTACACCATTTCAATTAGTGTATGTAAAGAATGCCATGATGCCAATCGAGTTTGAAATTAAAACCCTATGGACTATTTCAAAATTGAACCTAAATCTATATGTCACACAACAAGAATGGATTCACCAATTGAACCAACTGGATGAATATCGGCAAGATGCATTGTAGCGCATAGAAATTACATAGAAGTAGAGGGCCATGTGGTATAACCACCACATATGGCCAAAATGGTTTAAGGAATGAGATTGGGCATTACTTTATGATTCCTAATTCTATGAGCACAAGGAAAAACTCATGCAAAGATGGATGGGCCCGTATGAAGTGATTTAAGTAATTAATAACGATGTTATCTATGTCAAAAACATCAATGGTATTGGTATCATTTTAATAGTCAATGACCATCACTTATGTTTGTATCATGTACCTTCAATCCATGCAATCGGCTCAGATGTACGTATGGGGAGACCCCATTTGATAATATTATTTTAGCAATTTGATAAATGCTTATGCATTCATGAAAAAAATATTATTATTATTTATAATATTTTCCTAATATTAGCGTAGGTTTTTCTTTCTTTTATTTTTCCTATTTTACTACGTGGACTCAGATGTAATCTATATGCATTTGGGAAACTAGGCCTATCAGGCATGAAGTCACAATCCCTATTTTCATTTCACTTTTTTATGTGTTTATTTTGTAGGACGTGTGGACCCAGATGCAATCTGTAGGCAGTTGGATCAAACTAGGTTTATCAGGAATGAAGCCATATTTTCCTGTATTTTCTATTTTTGAGAAGTGTAGCAGTGTGAATAGGGTGCCAAATTTTCATTAGAAGTGCATCATCTATGACCGAAATTATGTATAAGTGTTTATTTCCTATAAAAATAATGTACCTATATTTGGATCAAAAATAAACAGGCAATACCGAGCATTCTTTGAAAAAAAAAGTGTCGGTATTCCTAAAGCAATAGGTGTTTGTCTTCCAAACACATATGGTGTCTATATTTAAAAATAGCAAAAGGTCCCTATATCTGCAAAAATCATAAGGTGCATATATTCCATAGAAGGTTACTATCTCCCACACATAGTATGCACATGTATCCACCAAACTAAGGAAAGGTGCATGTATCCCACAACCAGCAGATGCCTGTATCTAGAAGAAAAAAGAAAAGGTACTTGCATTCCCAACACAAGGTGTCTATATCCATATATTATAAATAGGAGCACCTGTATTATAAAGTAGATATGGTGCCTATATTTGACACCATAGAAGTAGTAGGAACCTATATTCAAAGCAACGATGGCACCAATATCCATGCATAGTCAACAAAGTCAACATTTTCATGGAATCGATTATGATTATTTTTCCCATTACCAACAACAAAATTTATTTGCTTCTTGGTATTTAAACTTCATATTCCACATATTCTCATAGAAAAAACATGCATACTCCCAAGACACACATCAACTTCCAATGGGGATGTGTGTTGTCCCACAGTAAAATAAAATAATCATGTTTTTCTTTTTTTTTTGCACGAGATATCGAGACTAATAAAATGCAGTACCCAATAAAATTACTCTGACAAGATTGCCACATATAGAAAAATTTACATCATTGATTCACCTTGCTCTACTATTGTCACACTTTTATCAATCAAGATATCACCACTAGGCATTTACATAACATGATTCGCAAAAAACCACCCAAGTATGTACTAATTTTTTTGTTATATTTATGCATAGTTATTATAAAAACACATTTCTATATAATGTGCTAACACATGCCCTAGAGCTCTATTATCTAATTGTGCAACCCTAAGGTCTATAATGTGCTATGTGGCACCAATTAGGCATTGAGGTAGTTATAATTGTATCCACCTAAATCTAACACATAATTTAAGAGTTAATTATGTAGATTCATAATCACTGTTGATTATGGGAAGATAGATGCCTTGTATGCACAGATACAATCACATGCTTTGGTATGTTTAAAAGCAAATAAAATTATCTATTTGCAACCAAAGAAAAAATAGAAGAATAAAGTAGACAAGGTCGTGGGAGGACCTTTGAGCAATCATGCACTAAATAAGTATGAGCCCAAGGATCTCTTGGGTATAACTAGTTTCATTTGAGAATAGTTCGAGGCTATCAAGTGGATGGATTTTTTTTGCCTGGTCAACCAATATCAGGATCTTGTGGTAACACTAGAATTTACATCCTCCATGGATGATGGTTTTGTGAGGATGCACAGACTGGTCATACCAATCATGGAGGAGTACATTGCAAAAGTTACTAGCCTCCCATGCATAGGAGACCAGACATACAAGGACAACAATGTTGGGTGTTGTGCTCAAATATTTTTTGGGTAACCCACTATGCAGTTGACACGGTATGGGTTGCAAAAATAGTATGTCCCTAAACTATGGCAATAGGTATTTGATAAAGTGACATTTTTTTACTTGCATTGAAAATACTTGTGATTGAACTCTAACCACCTTTAGTTTATAAATCACCTGTTGCATGGGGATCACATTAGTATCCCCTATTATCTAATGTGTGCCCTCAAGGATGAGGTCAATCGATACTAGGTAGGCACAGTGATAGCATTAGGGCATCACAGGATAATTTTAGACCTTATTTGATATGCTGAGGATCAAAGGATTGCACCTGTAGCTGAAGAGGATATTGCTACATCAAAATCGACCAGTGGATGATAATAATATGAAGAGGATAAAGAGGTAGAAGTGTTTTTATTCCACCAAAGCCAATTTTAATAGAAGGTAGAGCAAGTAAACTCTTACCCCTTCTAGTTAATATCATTGTCTATCTCCCAAAATAGCTACTCTAAAGGGGAGGTAGAGGAGGTTGAACCAAACCCATCATGAGCAATGTTGTTTTCTATCTTCCAACACTCGAACTAGGAGGTAAAATAAGCTATCTCAAGCCCATTTAAGGTAACATCACCACTAGTGACCAGGAGAAGAACGGTAATGAAATATCTGGTCGATTACAATTCATTAGGGGATGATGAAAAACATATGGTAGAAGATGAACTAGCCTTCCAGGTATTGTAGGGCATGGCCTCTATTGAAATACCCCATAGTAATTCTTTAGAGGAAGACCTCAAGGAATAATTCAAAGCCATGAAAGAGCAAGCCTCCAAATGGGAGGAGAAATTCAAAGTTAAATAAGCTAAATTCTAGGAGTCTCAATGAGTTATTATAGCAAAGAGATAGTCTCGATGAGTTGTAGTTGCAATAGATAGTGGAAAAGTTAAAGAACATAGTCTAGAAATTGCATCAATTACTAACCACCAAAGTAGATTTATTTGATGTTCCTATGCAAATTGATTGGGCCATGGACCCAAGGATTTCCATTATCAATTTAGATGAGAATGTAGCATCTACAGGGGTGTTCCACTCTAATTCTAGTAGGGCATAAGATGTTTAATGCAGGGGATCAATTAGAAACCCTTGTAGTAGATGCTTCCTAGGAATAGGGGAGCCCTATTTCATAGCATGGGCCCCTCATTATAAAAATTATGGATAGTGAGGCTATTGAGTCAGTCAAAAACTTTATAGCTACCCAATAAATTGGTAAATCGATAGTTTATTGATTGAGGACTAACCAATCAGTTGGGTATTTTATGACACATATGGATGATGCTCAAATAACTAGAGAATTACCTGTACATGACCTTGGTCCAATAAAATTAGGGGTTAGAGGAGTAGAATAACATGGGCCAATCAAAAGAGTCAATATATCCCTCAATAGCTACATAATCAGTTGGTCAACCATTGATTGACCAAACCATGGTTGGTCAGTCTGATGAGAAGCCAGAGGCTGAACCTCTTGTTGACACACCCATGGGTCATGGTACCTAGGACATGGTCATCAAAATTTTAGGAAATAGCACCTCCATAGAGGAAAGTGGTGATTGGTATGTCAATACTATAGGCCCAAAATGGCCACATCCTTAGAAAATTTTGAAAAATTATTCTAAGGTAGAGAAATATCTATTCCATTGATGATACATAGTATTTTGGAGTGGATCCACACAAGTAGATTCCATTATACTCAAAAATTAATGCTTTTTTTTAGCATCAGCAAAGTGTTCCATTCCACTCGATTTCTAATTTATTTGGCAATGGCATCTTAAGAAGTTCCTAATCTACAATTCCATTTGAGTTTTGATGATGTCAGCATGCTATAAAGTGTGGATTGGTGATTCTTCTCTATTCCACATGCTCCAGTGACTAAGTGCTAAGAATATGTATTCCACTGAGTTCAAATGCTAATATGGAGAGGAATGGCAACAAGAAGGTTGGAAACATTTGAAAGGAAGTAAAGGTAGAATAATAGCACAAAGGTCATTTGCATTGCTTGCATAGCAGATTGGTAATTTCGTAGTCAAACCGAGTCAGAGCTGATGTTAGCATGATTTTTGAGTGGATTGCAACTTTTGCTTTATGCCATGGACATGAGAAAGAAGTTATACTTTTTGAAGGCTAAGTAAGCAGATTGATGACAAACTTCATTTCGTTCGCAACTTAGTGCATTTTTCACTAGAACTCGATTTCATTGGCTGAAGCTATCCAATATGACGTTACATTAATTTGGAGCAGATTGATGATTTGTTTTTCTCTCTCTATTTTGTAGAGAATTTCTAAGATATAATCATAGTCATCCACTAAGAGCATCAACGGCAAAGATTTTTCTAACATTTTATGAAGCATACAAAGGTGGATTCTTGGTGGATTAAATAATAGTCAGTCCAAAGGTGTGAAAGTGAAGCATTCGAGGTTTTTCAAGAACCAAGAACTGGATTAGTTGAATATCTATGGAGGAGTGGATTTCTAAAGAACAACGAGTGGTCCAGATCTATTTTATATTGGCTTGAGGCTCAACTTCCATCATTGAACCAGTGAGTTACAAAGTTGAGTTGCCATAATGAATGACTTCCAACGGATTTCTTGAACTTAATGAGTGAATGAGATAATGCCAGTGTAGATCTCTGTTGATCTATAAAATTTTAAATTCTTGTAATGTCTCCTTAAATTCTTTTCATTGTAAACTATAAATAGAAGTCAAACCCAGAATTTTTAGGATCGGCTCTAGTGTTTTTGTGAAGAACACAAGCTTATACTGAGAGGGGGGTGAACAATATAAGACCACTTTTTACTTTTTCTTTCCCAATAAATATTATGCAATGTATCAATAGCAATATCAATATTAGTAATCAAAGCAATGCACAAATCACCACACACAATAGAGACACCAATTTAACGTGGTTCACCCAATGTGGGCTACTCCATGGAGAAAATATTTCACTAAAATTTTCTCAACAAATCTCTTGGGAAACCTTTCCCTATTACAATGTTTATGGACCTCTGTCCAAAGGAGACACCAATCCCCTAATCAAGTTCGTGGATCTCTATCCATAGGAGACACCAATCTCCTCATCTGGTTCGTGGATCTCTATCCATAGGAGAACTCCTTTCTCCTCTGCTCTGGATGGTGATCTTCTAGAAGAACTATTGCCTCCACTACACTGGCTAATGGATCTCTATCCACTGAAGACTCTTATCCTCACTCAGAAGACCTATCCTCACTACCCTGGCTAATGGACCTCTATCCACTGGAGACTATCATCCTCTATACTCTGTCACCTCCAAAGCTTGCTCTCAGCTCTATCTCAAATCTATACTAAACATGGTCCTTCGGTCTAGCACAAATCTGCTCAATCTCTGTCTCTAGTCTGGCACAAACCTGTCCTCAAATATGCACCAAACTCTATCCTCAAATCTGCACTAAACACAGTCCTTCGGTCTAGCACAAATCTGCTCAATCTCTATCCTCAAGCCTTAACACAAAGCTTGACTCAATCACAAATCAACTCTGTTGGATCTGCCCCAAACCTTAACCCAAGGTTTGAACAAATCAATCAATCAACTCTGCTCTCAAGTCTTCTCAAAGACTTGTCTCAAATATACCTTGTAAGCTTCCACAAAATCTCACACTAATCTATCCACAAGTCCTCTCTAGAACTTGTCCAATTTACTCAACAAGTCTTCACCAAGACTTACCTCAAATCTTCTCAACAAGTCCTCACTAGAACTTGTCCAATATGCTCAACAAGTCTTCACCAAGACTTACCTCAAATCTTCTCAACAAGTCCTCACTAGAACTTGTCCAATATGCTCAAAAATTCTTCACTAGAACTTGTCCAATCTCATAGAAACATATAGAGAATTTTTAGAGACTCAATATGCTTCACACTCACAACAATGCTCAATCACTTTCAATCTCATAGAAACATATAGAGAATTGTTAGAGACTCAATATGCTTCACACTCACCACAATTCTCAATCACTTTCAATCTCATAGAAACATATAGAGAATTGTTAGAGACTCAATATGTTTCACACTCACAAACACTCAACCTCTTTCTCAAATCAATTCAGAATATAGAACAATTTGTTTCACATAATTAGAACTATCACTTCAACACTTCCACTTGACTAGGCTCAATCAACTCCACTCAATCAATCACTCAATGAAACACTCCTTGCTTACAAACCCTAGTCCAAGCATATGAACACTCACTCAATTATTTCCAACAATGCTTCACATAACAATGATACTCATGATCTTGCACAAACCCTAACCATGCATATGAAGGTTCATTCAATGTTTCCAACAATGCTTATCAAACAAGGTTTTTATCATTAACTCTCACTTAGAAAAACCTTTAACAATCAAACTCAACAATGCTTACCAAACAATCCTTTTCACTCCAACTTAGCATTCACAACATCCAATCCAACAATATTTTTCTCACAAGGAAGATTTACCCATACCTTTTATTTTGATGGAGATATGTCTTCAAAACCTATCTTAACCACAATCAAAATTTTCTTTACCAATACTAGGGTTAGGTTACCACAACCTCTCTCAAGATCTCCACAAAATAATTTTCTCAAAGATTATTTTTCATACAAAATAACAAATCCTTTTGTACACCTTATAATCTCCAAACTCACAATATTCAATTTAATAATTTCACCACAACACTACACTTAACAAGTATAGCAAAGTCCTTATACACTATAATCTCCAAACTCACAATTTTAATTCAACAATTTCATCATAACACAACACTCAACACCATGCACAACAAACACCTTATAATCTTCAATCACCCAAAAATCAAAATAAAAATATTTTAATTTTTCCTTACCTTATAACTCCCCTAAGCTCTTAACATCCACTATAATCTCAAAGCGCTCAAATTTCAACACCAAAAATCAAATGGCATACCTCTTGTTTGTTCTACCCACAAAAAGAGCTTCAGTGGATTCGACCACGTGACTTATGCTCCCCCAATGCCTTAGCTCCAAGCTAGGCCACCAAGTGGGCTGCACGCCCACGTGAAACTCAATGCGCATGCTATCCAACTTAATCCTACCGCCTCACGAAGTGCCAAGCAAAACGAATGGTGGGTGCTTCCTCCAAAATATCGATTGCGTGGATCGAACCATGATCTCCTCCACGTAAACCCTAACACATTCCCAACTACCATCTATGCTACCACCATCGGTGGGAAGTCAACCCAATGTGTAGTCCTTGTTGTTTTTGTTTCCCTCAAAGCACTTTAAATTCAATTCGTCCTCTTCTCAACCAGCGCTCGATATTTGCATTTGAAGGTGTGATAATTGGAAGACTTAGGAAATAGAAAATATTTCCTATATAAATACTTAATCACCTTTTGATTTCTCACGTCAGCCTTTTTTTGAATTTAAAAATTCGAATTTAATTTATTTAAATATTAAATTAAAACCTTTGCCTTCTTTATTAATTTAAATTAAAATTTTAATCAAAGATTAAAATATTTTAATTTAAATTAAACCTTTGAAAATTGCTCATGGGTCTTTTCAATTTGGACTTCATTTCTCTTCACCTTGTCATTTGGCCCGAAATATTATAATAATAAAATATTATTATTTAATTCAAGCTTGCTTCTCCTTTCTCGGGTTTTCAACCTTTGGGCCATTTTTAGGCATATAATATTAAAAATAAATATTATATCCTATCCCTTTCCAAGACCTTCTTGCTTTTGGAAAAACCACTTGATGTCCTTAATGACAATGACATTAAACCAATATTCCTTTGACATCAATGACAACAAAACCACTCAAAATTTCCAACAATCTCCCCCTTTGTCATTGATGGCAACCCCTTTATTTTTACCATTCCTTTTTCTTTTTCAAAAGTTGCTTTCCTTGAGAAACTTCTCCCCCTGATTGAATGCTCTCCCCCTAACTCAAATCTCTCCCCCTTTGTCATCAATGGCAAAGGGTCACCTTTGGGGCTCGGGGCTAAGAATGAGACTCTTAGCTTAGCCCCTCCCCCACCTCCTCTTGAGGTGATTAATTTTGGGGTGGGAGTATTTCTACTCCCAGCATACATTGATCTTTACCTTTGTCCACTTTCTTCCTCAACTGATTCTTTTGATTCCTCTGACTATTCTTGTTCCTACTTGTCTCTAGAATTTTTGCTCTACACCACTTTGTTGTGTGCCCATCATTATTGCACTTATAACACTTAATGTTGTTATTCCTTAAAGGTACAAATATCTTGGGGTTCCTCCTGGTGAAGCCATATCCTTTCCTATCATTAACCCTGCAATTCATTGCCTTGTGACCAAACTGATTACAAGAGTAACAATACCCTTGAAAAAGTTGCATGTTTCTAGAACTTCCATATTCTTGTCTTTCATGTGTCCTACACTGAGAAGCTTTGTGCCCAAACCTGTGACATGAGAAACATCTTCCATTGAAACTACCTTGCCTTGACCTCATTGGTCTCTTAGTCTCTTTTACCCTATGTTGGTACATGTTCCATTTGTTCCTCTTTTGTGCATTGTTCCTTTCCTTGTTGAAATTTCTGTTATCCAAATCATCCTCAGAAGTCTCACTCTCTCTTACACTCTCTTCTTCTGAAGTTTCTTCTTCTTTAGAACTTGAGGTTGACTCCTCTCCTTGTTTCTTTTGTACTTGTTCAAAACCAAGACCTGTCTTGCTTGATGTAGGCTTTTGTGTCTTGATAATCTTATCCAAATTCTTTGAGCTTCTTCCAAACTTGTGTAACCTGTCCTTAGACTCTTTTACTTCTTCCCTTAGTAGAGCTACTTCATGCTCTAACCTTTCACATTCTAAGACCTTTGCTTCTAACTTATCTTTGAACTTCCTTGCCTTAGCCATTGACTTATTTAGATCCTCTATAAGCTTTCCTTTCTCTTCATCACATTCTTGAAACTGAAGCTTAAGTTGGGAGTTTTGCTTTCTTACCTTATTTAATGCATCAAGGGCATGAATAAGCTCTCCCTCAAGATCAAATTCTCCATTCTCTAATTCTTCCTCTATTTGTTTTCCTTTGAAAACATCTTCATTATTTTCTGACTCATCTTTTATAGGATCACCTCCTTCTTCTTCTAATGCCATTAGAAGATTCTCTTCTGGTCCTTCAAGTGTATCTTCATATTCATCATCACTGAAACTGAAACCACTTCTTGTACAACTATCTTCGAGATGACCAAAGTTACCACATCTAAAACACTTGAGGATTATTGGTGACCTTTTCCTAACCATTTCCTTTTCTTTTTCCAGAAATAGAACTTCATATTTATCATTATCTGAGGAACTATTATCACTATCACTTGAGTACTTACTTGCCTTGTCTGCATAGAAACTCTTCTTCTATCTTTGGAAGAACTTCTTTCCTTGCTTGCCTTGACCATCCCTACTTTTCTTTTGGTACCTATATTTTTTTGATTCCCTATTCTTATGATCCTATTTTTCTTCATCATTGCTATTTCTAGCTTCTTGACAATTAGATGCATAGTGACCATACTTTCCACAATTGAAACATCTAATATATTTTGCATCTTTAAATATTCTTGGATCCTTGTTCCTTCTGCCATAATTTGCTTCTTCATCACTGGATAACTCATTGCTTGAATCTGAATTCTTACCCTTTGTCTTCTTAGTAGCTTTGAAGGCTACTTCTTTTCAAATATTAGGTTCCTCTTTTGTTCTCATATCAAAAGTTGTAAGAATGCCAAGTAATTCATCCCTTGTCAAAATATCACCATATTTTGATTCCTCTATAGCTAAAATATTTTCACTAAACCTTTTTGGGAGTGATCTTAAGATCTTATCACAAACATCAGATTCTTGAACCTCAAGTCCAAGTCCTTGCATGGAGTTAACAACCTCATCTACACGAAGTAGATAAGCACTAATGTTTTCCTCATCCTTCATTTTTAGATCTTCAAATTATCCCTTGAGATTTCGCAACTTTACCTTTTTGACCTTTTTATCTCCTTCATATATGCCTTGCAACTTATCCCAAATTTATTTTGCTGACTTGTAGTGCATAACCTTAACAAACTCTGTTCTATGCAAACCTCTCAAAATTGCATTCATTTCTCTTGAATTGTAATGATGTAGAAGCTTACCATATTTATCTGTAGGTGGAGTAGCTGGTGGTGTGTATCCATTTTCAACTGCTTCCCATATTTCATTGCCAAGTGCCATCAGGTGAATCTTCATTCTCATACTCCAAAATACATAATCGCTCCCATCAAACACTGGTGTTGAATTATCTGAGGATCCACTCTTAGAATCCATTTGTGTTCTTGTAAGATTTTCCTTCAAGTTGTTAAACTCTTTCGAAGGAACCCGCTCTGATACCAATTGAAGAACACAAGCTTATACTGAGAGGGGGGTGAACAGTATAAGACCACTTTTTACTTTTTCTTTTCCAATCAATATTATGCAATGTATCAATAGCAATATCAATAGTAGTAATCAAAGCAATGCACAAATCACCACACACAATAGAGACACCAATTTAACGTGGTTCACCCAATGTGGGCTACTCCATGGAGAAAATATTTCACTAAAATTTTCTCAACAAATCTCTTGGGAAACCTTTCCCTATTACAATGTTTATGGACCTCTATCCAAAGGAGACACCAATCCCCTAATCAAGTTCGTGGATATCTATCCATAAGAGATACCAATATCCTCAGTTGGTTTGTGGATCTCTATCCATAGGAGAACTCCTTTCTCCTCTGCTCTGGTTGGTGATCTTCTAGAAGAACTATTACCTCCATTGCACTGGCTAATGGATCTCTATCCATTGAAGACTCTTATCCTCACTCAGAAGACCTATCCTCACTACCCTAGCTAATGGACCTCTATCCACTAGAGACTATCATCCTCTATACTCTGTCACCTCCAAAGCTTACTCTCAGCTCTATCTCAAATTTGTACTAAACATGGTCCTTCGGTCTAGCACAAATCTGCTCAATCTATGTCTCTAGTCTGGCACAAACCTATCCTCAAATCTGCACCAAACTCTATCCTCAAATCTACACTAAACACAATCCTTCAGTCTAGCACAAATCTACTCAATATCTGTCCTCAAGCCTTAACACAAAGCTTGACTCAATCACAAATCAACTCTGTTGGATCTACCCCAAACCTTAACCCAAGGTTTGAACAAATCAATTAATCAACTCTGCTCTCAAGTCTTCTCAAAGACTTATCTCAAATATGCCTTGTAAGCTTCCACAAAAGCTCACACTAATCTTTCCACAAGTCCTCTCTAGAACTTGTCCAATCTTCTCAACAAGTCTTCACCAAGACTTACCTCAAATCTGCTCAACAAGTCCTCACTAGAACTTGTCCAATCTTCTCAACAAGTCTTCACCAAGACTTACCTCAAATCTTCTCAACAAGTCCTCACTAGAACTTGTCCAATCTCACAAAAATGCTCAATCACTTTCAATCTCATAGAAACATATAGAGAATTGGTAGAGACTCAATATGCTTCACACTCACAACAATTCTCAATCACTTTCAATCTCATAGAAACATATAGAGAATTGTTAGAGACTCAATATGTTTCATACTCATAAGCACTCAACCTCTTTCTCAATTCAATTCAGAATATAGAACAATTTGTTTCACAAAATTAGAACTATCACTTCAACACTTCCACTTGACTAGGCTCAATCAACTCCACTCAATCAATCACTCAATGAAATACTCCTTTCTTACAAACCCTAGTCCAAGCATATGAACACTCACTCAATTATTTCCAACAATGCTTCACATAACAATGATACTCATGTTCTTGCACAAATCCTTGTTGAGCAAGGTGCAGCAACAGGATTGTCATTGTTGTCAACACAATCAGTTAGATCATTTGATTCAAGGGACAGGAAGTTCAGATGCTCAGAAGCTTTTCAGATTCAATAAACAGGAAGTTCAGAGATCTCTCAGAATATGTACAGTGTTTTTCCAAAAAGACCTAAGTGGTCCTTATGCAAAAAATCAAAGAAAAAGACAAGTAAGAAAAGTGTCGCGATATCGTGACATACTCAGAAAACAAGAAAACTGTCATGATTTCGCGACATATTGGAGGAGAGAGAAAGTGCAAAGAAAAATGTCACGATTTCACGACATATTGGAGGAGAGAGAAAGTGCAGGGAAAAATGTCACGATTTCATGACATGTTGAAAGAGAAGAAAGAAAACTCAATGTTCAAAAAAAAGATTTCGTGACATGATGAAAAAAAAATGCAAGGAAGGAAAACAGTCACGATTTCGCGACATGTTCAGAAGAAACAGAAAACATGATTTCACGACATGTTCGGAGAGAAAGAGCCCGCAAGGAAAAGTGTCACGATTTCGCGACAATTTGCAGGAGAGATAGTACGGACGAAAAAGTGTCACGATATCGCGACATGTCGCATTTTCGCGACTCAAGCAGGAGAGAGAAAGTAAGTTTGAAAAGCGTCACGATTTCGCGACATGCAGCAGAGGAAAGAGTTCGAAGTGAGAACTGTCGCGATTTCGCGACATGCTGCAGACGAAAGTGTTCGAAGTAAGAAATGTCGCGATTTCGCGATAGGGTGAAGAGAAAGCGTACGGATAAAGAAAGTGTCACGATTTCATGACAGGATGAAGAGAAAGCGTACGGATAAAGAAAGTGTCACGATTTCATGACAGGTTCGAAGAGAAAGCGCCAAGGAGAAAAAGTGTCACGTTTTCGCGACATGTCGGGTTTTCGTGACCCAAAAAGGAGATAGAGTGTTCGAAGGCAAAAATGTCACGATTTCGTGACATGTTCCATTTTCGCGGGCGAAAGGCAAAGAAAGCGTACGAAAGTTGAAAGCGTCGCGATTTCACGACAGGATCAGAAAGCAAGTCTTCAACGGCAGAAGCGTCGCGATATCGCGACAAAAGCAAAATTGATTCTGATGAAGGGAGAAGTGTCACGATATCATGACAAAAGGAAAGAAGGAGAGTATGGAAGTGAAAGTGTCATGATTTCGTGACATGTGTTTTCGCGAGGTCAAGGCAAGAAAAGGCACAAGGCAGCGAATGTGTCACGATTTCGCGACATGCTATGTTTCATGGGTACAAGCCAAGAAGAGAAGCAAGAAAGAAAAAGTGTAGCGATATCGCTACATGTTGTATTCTCGTGGGCCAAAGTTGAGGGAAAGCGTACGAAGGAAAAAGTGTAGCGATATCGCTACATGTTGCTTTCTCATGGGCCAAAGCTAAGAGAAAGTGTTCGGAGGCAAAAGTGTCATGATATCGCGACATGTTGTGTTTTCGCGGCAACAGCTATAGAAGAGTTACAGGGGTAGTTGAAGCCGACGAAGACCGATGTTAGCCGACGAATATTAGGGTTTGCAGCCGACGAAGATTAGGGTTTGTAGCCGACGAAGATTAGGGTTACAGCCGACTAAGATTAAAGTTTTTCATCATGAAAATAATGTTATAAAAGGAGGGCTATTTGGAGAGTTGATGGATCGATTATGTGTGCGATATCTATCCGTAGTGTGCAGAGTGAGCGAGTCATGTCGAATCGAGCTAAGTGCGAAGTAAGAGCGCACAGAGAGCAGAGAGCGCAAAGGGTAGAGACGATCGTTCGGCTGTAACGACGTAGACTGTGCAAAGTGTGTGTACAGAGAAAGCAGAGTGTGCAGAGTGCACAAAAGGTGAAGTCGATCATAGAGCTCGGCTACAGCAGTACAACAGATGCGAGTATCTTGCGAACTGTAAGCTCTAGACCAGTCAGGGTCTTGTGAAAGCAAAGGTACTTTTTTGTAACATTTATAGATTCAGAATTGTAGTCCAAGTTGTTGCTTGGCATCTGGAGTTGGTGCTCCTTTCTGTTGGTGCAGATAAATCAGGGGTTGGTGCTCCTTCCAGTTGGTGCTGGTAAATCAGGGGTTGGTGCTCCTTTCTGTTGGTGCAGATAAATCAGGGGTTGGTGCTCCTTCCAGTAGGTGCTGGTAAATTTATTGTAAAATTGATTGCTTTGCTAAGGCTGGATTTGGATGGGAGTCCAAGCAGTCAATTTTTGAGGAGTAGCCACATTGGTGAACCTCGTTAAAATCTTGTGTTGTGTGATGCTCTCTTGTTATAATTGTTGTATCTATTTTTAAGTTTGCATTACTTCAGCATTAAGAATTATAGATTTAAGTTTTTAATAAGCTACACTGATTCACCCCCCCTCTCAGTGTCGTTGTAAGTTTAACAATTGGTATCAGAGCAAGTACCTGTTCAAGCTTAACCGGCTAGGGTGATCTTGGATTTAACACAATGGCAGGCGATGAAGGCTTCTCATCAAACAGAGCACCAGTGTTTGATGGATCTAATTACGCATACTAGAAAGTCAAGATGCAGGTATATCTCTGTGCTTTGGGATACGACATCTGGGATTCAGTACGTAGTGGATACACAGATCCCATCACTGCTCCAAAAGAGGCTGAAGAAAAGAAACTATATGAAAATAACTCAAAAGCAAAGAATGCTATCATGAGTGGATTAGTAGACAGTGAACTGGCAAAAGTCATAAACTGTAAAATGGCAAAAGAAATCTGGGACAAACTAAAGAGCATTCATGAAGGAGACCATAAGATCAAGGAAGCCAAGTTACAAATACATCGAGCTCAGTTCGAAGCATTAAGGATGAATGACAATGAGAACGTAGAGGGATACATGCTGAGA
Source organism: Wollemia nobilis (assembly GCA_028583015.1). Classification (NCBI taxonomy): domain Eukaryota; kingdom Viridiplantae; phylum Streptophyta; class Pinopsida; order Araucariales; family Araucariaceae; genus Wollemia; species Wollemia nobilis. The sequence continues at coordinate 3,205,919 of JAQPPZ010005611.1, forward strand.
GTTAATGAAGTTACAAATGCGATGAGAGGACTCGGCGATGACATAAGTGACTCTGCTATCGTGAAAAAGGTATTAAGATCTCTTCCTCACAGATTTGATTCTAAAGTCTCAATGATAGAAGAAGCAAAAAATCTAAATTTCTTTAGTATGGATGAGTTGCATGGTTCTTTGACTGCTTATGAGATGAGAATAGGAAGAGCTAAACCCACAGACCGAGAAGCGGCCTTCAAAGCCATTAAAAATAAAAACGCAAAACAAGAGACTGAGGAAGAAGAGACATCAGATGAAGAAGAAGCAAACTTCGTTAGAAAACTAAAAAAGGGAAAAGGAAAATACAGAGGAAAGCTACCTTTTAAATGTTTCAACTGTGGAGGTGTCGGGCATTTTGTGACTAAATGTCCTCTGAATGAAAAGAACAAAAATGATGAAGGATCACACCAAGAAAGAAGTGATTGGAAGAAGAAAACAAACTTCAGAAAAGGCAACTTCAAAAAGAAAAGTTTCATCTCAAGGAATGCCAGTTCATCCGAAGACAGACTCTAGTGAGGATTCAGAAGAAGAAACAGGTGAAGCTCTTTTCATGGCTTTTGAAGAAGAAGAATCAGAAAAAGCAGAAGGAGTAAACTGTGAGGTTTGTGGTAAAAAATCTGAGGCTGAAGTTGATCTAGAAGGTGAGTTGACCTCCGCTCTTGAAGAATGGAAAATAGAGAAGAAAAAGAATAAGAAACTTTCAAAGAGGCTTGAGGATGCAAACGACATCATAACTAGTTTGAAAATACAGACAGAAGAATACAAGAAGATAACCGAAGAGCTCGAAATTCAGATTACCATGAAAATAGATGTCTACTGCAAACTAGAAGAAGAGAATGTTAGTTTACGAATGCAGATAGTAGAGTTGGAGCATAAAATTAGCTGTTATCACAAACGCGAAGAAAGCTCTATGAAATTGGATAAGATTTTAAATGACCAAAGACCTACAGGCACCAAATTTGGTCTGGGCTTCGTCGAAGGAGAATCTTCAAATGGTTCTAAGACCAAAAATGTAGAACCTGTAAAAATTGAAGATAAGAAACAGGTTGATAAAGGTAAAATGACTCATGCAGAAGAAGACGATAATGCCATGCACAAAAAGAATATTGATAATGATGGATTCACCAAGGTCACGCATCAAAGAAAGAGAAGATTCATGGCCCCTACGACAGCATGGCAAAGACCATCACCCAGGTTCAACTATCCTTTTTCTGGTTTCTATTTTAAATGCAATGGTTATGGTCATAAGATTGTAGACTGCAAATATAATGTAGGACCAAGAAAATTCACAAGTAGAAATGCTTTTTCACCTCTGATGAATTATACAGTAGAATGCTTTAACTGTCACAATTTTGGACACATTGCAAGAAATTGTCGAAGTGCATTTACTTCAAATCATTTTCAGGAAAGAAAATTCCAACCAAATAGGATGAAACAAAATAGAAAACTTCCTGAAAAACATGCACGAGATACTGAAAAAGGAAAATCTAAACTAGAGCCCAATACGGTAGTCAAAACAGAATGGAAACAGAAAGAGAAACTTAAGGAATCCCTGATAGTACAAACAACTTTTAAAGCACAGAATAAATATGTACCATGGATACTTGACAGTGGATGCTCAAGTCATATGACAGGTGATAAACAAAAATTTGAAAAGTTTCAGAAATATGAAGGTGGTTCTGTAAAATTTGGGAATAATGATGGAGCTCAGATAGTAGGGAAAGGTTCAGTTAAGATTATTAACGGAAAAATCAAGTCAGAAGAAGTATTGTTCGTGGATGGTCTGAAACATAACTTGTTGAGTGTCAGTCAGATCTGTGACAAAGGACATGAAGTAGTTTTTAAGAAGCAGGGCTGTGAAGTTAGAAAAACAAAAAGTGGAAAATTGATAGCAACTGGGTCAAGGACTGCTGGCAACCTGTACACACTTTCAGAGAATTCAGAGGGAGCCTGTTTCATTGGTCAGGAAGAACAAAATTGGTTGTGGCACAAGAGGCTCGGTCATATCAGTTTTGATAATCTGGTGAAAATCAGCTCAAAAGGGGCAGTGAGAGATATTCCCACCATCAGCAAACCTTCAAATAGCATTTGTGCTTCATGTCAGAAGGGGAAGCAATCTAGAGTCACATTTAAAACAAAAGAGTACAATACAAGCAAACCATTGGAACTAATACATACTGATTTATGTGGACCCATGAGAACGCAAAGCATAAATGGTGACAAATACTTTATGTTGTGTATTGATGACTATTCCAGAATGACATGGGTATACTTCTTGAAGCAAAAAATAGAAGCCTTTGAAATGTTCAAGTCTTTCAAACACCACGTTGAGAATGAAACTGGAAAGAGGATCAAAAACCTAAGATCAGATAGAGGAGGAGAATTCATTTCAGATGAGTTTGCAGAGTACTGTGATAAATATGGCATTAGGAGACAGTTTTTAGCAGCCAGGACACCTCAACAAAATGGTGTGGTAGAAAGAAAGAACAGGACAGTACAAGAAATGGCCCGAACTATGTTGACTGAGAGCAGAGTAGTAGACAAATTTTGGAAAGAAGCAGTCTATACTGTTGTGTACATTCAAAATAGGTACATGCTGAGAACACATGAAAACAAAACTCCTTATGAGTTGTGGTTCTGCAGAAAGGCAACAACAAAACATCTCAGAGTTTTTGGCTGTAAGTGTTACATCAAAAGAACTGAAGATAATCTTGGTAAATTTGAAGATAGAGCAGATGAAGGTATTTTTGTTGGCTATTCACCATCAAGCAAAGCCTACAAATGCTACAACAAAAGGCTAAAGAAAATTGTGGACAATGCCAGTGTTACATTTGATGAAGGTAGGGAACGAGTAGTTAGCAATGAAGAAAACTACCCAATTTATGAAGAAGTTATTGAAGGAGATGAGGAAGACAAAACTGAACAGAATCAAAAGATTGTCTCAGATGATTTAAGTTATGATTCGGAAGAGGAAGAAAATAAGAAATTCAAAATAGGCAACTGGCAGAAAAACCACCCTAGAGAGCAAATAATTGGAGACCCCACAGCTGGTGTGCAAACAAGAAGAAAAGTAGTAAGTAATTACTCTCTTTTATCCAGCATTGAGCCCAAAAATATTGATGAAGCAAGCAAAGATGAAAGTTGGATGAAGGCAATAGATGAAGAATTAGATCAGATTGAGAAAAATAAAACTTGGGAGTTGGTACCTAGACCTGCAAACAAGAATGTAATCGGTACTAAATGGATTTTTCGAAACAAACTGAATGAAGACGGACAAGTAATCAGAAATAAAGCAAGATTGGTATGTAAAGGTTATGCTCAAGTAGAAGGTATTGATTTTGAGGAAACTTTTGCACCTGTAGCAAGACTTGAGGCAATTAGAATGTTTTTGGCCTTAGCAGTTTACAAGAATTTCAAAGTTTATCAGATGGATGTAAAATCAGCCTTTTTAAATGGGAAACTTGAAGAAGAGGTTTATATTGAGCAACCAGATGGTTTTCAACTTGGTGATGATCCCAACTTGGTTTGCAAGTTGAAGAAAGCCTTATATGGATTAAAACAGGCACCCCGAGCATGGTATGCAAGGCTAGACAACTATCTCACTCATCAAGGGTTTAAGAAAGGTATGGTGGACAACAATTTGTATGTCAAAACAGAAAATGGACATCTTATTGTTCTTGTTGTATATGTAGATGATATCATATTTGGCAGCAGCAAAGATGAGTCATGCAGAGACTTAGCAGATAAGATGCAGAAAGAATTTGAAATGTCTATGATTGGTGAACTGTCTTACTTTCTTGGGTTACAAGTTAATCAGAATGAGAAAGGCATATTTATTTCCCAAATCAAATATGTGAAAGAGATGTTAAAAAGGTTCACAATGGAGGATTGTAAGCCAGTTAGCACTCCCATGACGACAGGCTGCAAGTTGAGCAAGGATGACAAATCTCCACTTGTTGATCAAACCTCATACAGATCTATGATTGGGAGCTTACTGTACCTGACAGCTACCAGACCAGATATTTTGCAAGCAGTTTGCATGGTCGCTCGATTTCAGGCTAATCCCAAGGAGACTCATGTGACAGCGGTAAAGAGGATTTTTCGGTACCTCAAGGGTACTATGGAGTATGGGTTATGGTATCCGAAAGGTAAAGACTTCACCCTCATTTCATATTCAGATGCAGATTGGGCAAGATGTGTTGATGACAGGAAGAGTACCAGTGGAGGTGCATTCTATCTTGGAGACCGGTTGGTTGCTTGGCACAATAAGAAACAAGAGTTAGTTTCTTTATCAACAGCAGAGGCAGAATATATTGCAGCAACAACATGTTGTACACAGGTTTTGTGGATGAAACAAACTTTGAAAGATCTTGGTATTAACTTCAGTGAGCCAATATCAGTTAAGTGTGACAACACCAGTGCAATTAACATCTCTAAGAATCTAGTAATGCATTCACGGACAAAACACATTGCTATCAGATATCACTTTTTGAAAGAGAAAGTTGTGGAAGGTGAGGTTAAGCTGGATTTTGTTCCAACCACAGAGCAAGTAGCAGATATCTTCACCAAACCATTACCCAAGGAAGTTTTTGAATACCTGCGTAATAAATTGGGAGTGGTAACTCTTCCCAAGAAGTGACTAGATATAGGGTTCACATTCTCAGGGGGAGCATTGAAGTATTTGTTTATCTTCTTGCTCATGTTCTTATTTATTACTAAGTGTAATAAAATTTGCCTGAGAATGTTGTGCATGGACTCAGGGGGAGTCTGCAATAGCCCTTTGGTATTATTGTCAAAGGGGGAGAAGAGCTACAGGAAGATGCACATGTGTTGCCAACAATTCCAAAGGGGGAGATTGTTGAGCAAGGTGCAGCAACAGGATTGTCATTGTTGTCAACACAATCAGTTAGATCATTTGATTCAAGGGACAGGAAGTTCAGATGCTCAGAAGCTTTTAGATTCAGTAAAAGGAAGTTCAGAGATCTCTCAGAATATGTACAGTGTTTTTCCAAGAAGACCTAAGTGGTCCTTATGCAAAAAGATCAAAGAAAAAGACAAGTAAGAAAAGTGTCGCGATATCGCGACATACTCGATTTCGCACATATTGGAGGAGAAAAATGTCATGATTTCACGACATATTGGAGGAGAGAGAAAGTGTAGAAAATGTCACGATTCGACATGTGAAAAAACCGCACCACATGATGAAAGAAAAATGCAGAAGAAAAATCACGATTTCGCGACATGTTCGAGACCCATTCCGACATGTTCGGAAAGAAAGAGACCACAAGGAAAAGTGTCACGATTTCATGACAATTTGTAGGAGAGATAGTACGAAAAAAGTGTCGCGATATCGTGACATGACACATTTTCACAACTCAAGCAGGAGAGAGAAAGTAAGTTTGAAAAAGCGTCACGATTTTGTGACATGCAGTAGAGGAAAGTGTTCGAATGAGAACTTCCATTTCGTGACATGCTGCAGAGAAAGTGTTCGAAGTAAGAAATGTCACGATTTCATGACAGGGTGAAGAGAAAGCGTACGGATAAAGAAAGTGTCACGATTTCATGACAGGATGAAGAGAAAGCGTACGGATAAAGAAAGTGTCACGATTTCATGACAAGTTCGAAGAGAAAGCGCCAAGGAGAAAAAGTGTCACGTTTTCATGACATGTCGGGTTTTCATGACCCAAAAGGAGATAGAGTGTTCGAAGGCAAAAATGTCATGATTTCATGACATGTTCCATTTTCGTGGGCGAAAGGCAAAGAAAGCGTACGGAAGTTGAAAGTGTCGCGATTTCATGATAGGATCAGAAAGCAAGTCTTCAATGGTAGAAGCGTCGTGATATCATGACAAAAGCAAAATTGATTCTGATGAAGGCAGAAGTGTCACGATATCATGACAAAAGGAAAGAAGGAGAGTACGAAAGTGAAAGTGTCATGATTTCATGACATGTTGTGTTTTCATGAGGTCAAGGCAAGAAAAGGCACAAGGCAGCGAATGTGTCACGATTTCATGACATGCTATGTTTTGGTACAAGCCAAGAAGAGAAGCAAGAAAGAAAAAGTGTAGTGATATCGCTACATGTTGTATTCTCATGGGCCAAAGTTGAGGGAAAGCGTACAGAAGAAAAAGTGTAGCGATATCGCTACATGTTGCTTTCTCGCGGGCCAAAGCTAAGAGAAAGTGTTCGGAGGCAAAAGTGTCACGATATCGCGACATGTGTTTTCATGGCAACAGCTACAGAAGAGTTACAGAGGCAGTTGAAGCCGACGAAGACCGATGTTAGCCGATGAAGATTAGGGTTTGCAATCAACGAAGATTAGGGTTTGCAGTCGACGAAGATTAGGGTTACAGTCGACTAAGATTAAAGTTTTTCATCATGAAAATAATGTTATAAAAGGAGGGCTGTTTGGAGAGTTGATGCATCGATTATGTGTGTGATATCTGTCTACAGTGCGCAGAGTGAGCGAGTCATGTCGAATCGAGCTAAGTGCGAAGTAAGAGTGCACAGAGAGCAGAGAGTGCAAAGGGTAGAGATGATCATTCGGCTATAACGGCATAGACTGTGTGAAGTGTGTGTACAGAGAAAGCAGAGTGCGTAGAGTGCACAAAAGGTGAAGTCGATCACAGAGCTCGGCTACAGCAGTACAGCAGATGCGAGTATCTTGCGAACTGTAAGCTCTAGACCAATCAGGGTCTTGTGAAAGCAAAGGTACTTTTTTGTAACATTTATAGATTTAGAATTGTAGTCCAAGTTGCTGCTTGGCATCTGGAGTTGGTGCTCCTTTCTGTTGGTGCAGATAAATCAGGGGTTGGTGCTCCTTCCATTTGGTCTTGGTAAATCGGGGGTTGGTGCTCCTTTCTGTTGGTGCAGATAAATCGGGGGTTGGTGCTCCTTCCAGATAGGTTTTGGTAAATTTATTGTAAAATTGATTGCTTTGCTAAGGCTGGATTTGGATGGGAGTCCAAGCAGTCAATTTTTGAGGAGTAGCCACATTGGTGAACCTCGTTAAAATCTTGTGTTGTGTGATGCTCTCTTGTTATAATTGTTGTATCTATTTTTAAGTTTGCATTACTTCAGCATTAAGAATTACAGATTTAAGTTTTTAATAAGCTACACTGATTCACCCCCCCTCTCAGTGTCGTTGTAAGTTTAACAATCCTAACCATGGATATGAAGGTTTATTCAATGTTTCCAACAATGCTTATCAAACAAGGTTTTTATCATTAAATCTTACTTAGAAAAACCTTTAACAATCAAACTCAACAATGCTTACCAAACAATCCTTTTCACTCCAACTTAGCATTCACAACATCCAATCCAACAATATTTTTCTCACAAGGAAGATTTACCCATACATTTTATTTTGATGGAGATATGTCTTCAAAACCTGTCTTAACCACAATCAAAAAATTTCTTTACCAATACTAGGGTTAGGTTACCACAATCTCTCTCAAGATCTCCACAAAATAATTTTCTCAAAGATTAGTTTCATACAAAATAACAAATCCTTTTGTACACCTTGTAATATCCAAACTCACAATATTCAATTTAATAATTTCACCACAACACTACACTTAACAACAAGTATAGCAAAGTCCTTATACACCTTATAATCTCCAAACTCATAATTTTAATTCAACAATTTCATCATAACACAACACTCAACACCATGCACAGAAAACACCTTATAATCTTCAATCACCCAAAAATAAAAATAGAAATATTTTAATTTTTCCTTACCTTATAACTCCTCTAAGCTCTTAACATCCACTATAATCTCAAAGCACTCAAATTTCAACACCAAAAATCAAATAGCATACCTCTTGTTTATTCTACACACAAAAGAGCTTTGGTAGATTCGACCACATGACTTATGATCCTCCAATGCCTTAGCTCCAAGCTAGACCACCAAGTGGGTTGCACACCCATGTGAAACTCAATGCGCATGCTATCCAATTTAATCTTGTCACCTCACAAAGTGCCAAGCAAAATGAACGGTTGATGCTTCCTCCAAAATATTGATTGTGTGGATCGAACTGTGATCTCCTCCATACAAACCCTAACTCATTCCCAACTAACATCTACACTACCATCATCGATGGGAAGTCAACCCAATGCGCAGTCCTTGTTCTTTATGTTTCCCTCAAAGAAATTTAAATTCAATTCGTCTTCTTCTCAACCAACGCTCGATATTCGCATTCGAATGTGTGATAATTGGAAGACTTGGGAAATAGAAAATATTTCTTGTATAAATACTTGATCACCTTTTGATTTCTCATGTCGACCCTTTTTTCAAATTTACAAATTTGAATTTAATTTATTTAAATATTAAATTAAAACCTTTGCCTTCTTTATTAATTTAAATTAAAAGTTAAATCAAATATTAAAATATTTTAATTTAAATTAAACCTTTGAAAATTGCTCATGAGTCTTTTCAATTTGGACTTCATTTTTCTTCACTTTGTCCTTTGGCCCGAAATATTATAATAAAAAAATATTATTATTTAATTCAAGCTTGATTATCCTTTGTTGGGTTTTCAACCTTTGGGTCATTTTTAGGCATATAGTATTAAAAATAAATATTATATCCTATCCCTTTCCAAGACCTTGCTTTTGGAAAAATCACTTTATGTCCTTAATGATGATTACATTAAACCAATATTCCTTTGACATCAATGATAACAAAACCACTCAAAATTTCCAATAGTTTGCTTACCCTACTATGTAAATATTTCTAAAACTAATGGAAGGAGCATTACTCGGATTTTTTACTTGAGACTTGTTATCTTTGATATCTTTCGTTTAAGAGGTTCAAAGCTATGAATTGTATTTTTGTCAATGTTGTAACAATTATTTTATTCCATTTGCTTTGGATTACTAGTTGTTAAGGTAGTTGAAATATATTCATAGTTAGATCTATGTTGATAGGAATTTTATTTTTGCAAAGTCTGATTATTGATCTATTTTGCTAAATTGGATTGTCAATATATTGGATATTGGAATTGCTTCTTGGAACATATCTCTGTTTCTACTTTAATATTTGAAGATTTCATGGATTTGGGTGCTACTAATATTGACTGTGGGACACTGGAAGTAGTTTTCTAGAGGCTTTACCCTGTGGATGCCTATGTTGTTAGCCTATCCGGCCACTATTAATGTATATTTTTCCTTAACCCTCAACCTTTTTCTAATCCTATTCCTCAAACTCTTTTTGAGCTTAATTGAGTCAACATCTTACTAAGGTGACAAGGAACCAACCTACTCTAGAGGTTGGATTAAATTAGTTTTTGGTCCATCCAATATTGAGTGTTGAGCTATGACTATCGGGTGCAAGCTTGGCCAAAAAATTGGAAGATAGACAGTTGAAGTATCAAGTAAAACTTGATGATAATTCAGTTTCCAACAATTGTTTGGCATGCCCGATGGGACCTATTTGTAAGAAGCACTAAAACCCAGCATATGCTTTATAATTTTATCTTTACCCAAAGGAATCAATATTTGGTGTATTGTCTTGACCTTGCTAAGCAGAGAACAACAAATTCACTTGGTGACTCCTTGGTCTGTAAACCCAGAAATAATTATCCTTGTAGATCATAGTTTTTCATGTATACTAGGTCATTCAAGAGGAATAACCTAGACTCCTTTTTCTACTATGAGCTACCTTAAAAGGGGTCTACTGTTATAAGGAATTTAAATCAAGATTTTCATTTAGAATAAAATCCTCTTAAGGAGTGTTGGAACTAAAACCAGCATCCATAGGATATCAAATTGTCACGTTGCCTTATTAGTTTTCTTCCCAATGAGCTATTACAGGCTTTGGGGTGCCTGCCTCTTTATCTTAGCTAAAAGACCAATGTTGATTGATTTAAATGCTGCTAAGATAGGTATGGAAACCCTCTTTTGCAAATAACCCTAGATATTTATCTTGATTTTTAATTATTTGCACTTCCAGATTATATGAACTTACTGAATATTATAAATTGACCAAGCTAAGAAATAACTATCCTTATAAAGCTCTTAAGTATGACCGGTGCCTTGATCCATATGAGTCACTATAGCTATTCTGTAAATGATCCAGTGAAAAACCAGAAATAAATAAGAAGAGAAGAATTGATAAAGCTAATCTCATTCAAATGATGTAATAAGATTACCAGTTAATCAATGAAAAGAAAATGTTTAACATGCATTCAAATAATGTAATACATGAAAAATTCATACACACAGTACTTTGAACAAGAATTTAACAGGGAAGAAATCCAGAGATTTGTATTGATATGAAAATATTTTACATTCAGAGTTGGCAAGATGCCATTTAACTCTGTGAATATGATCAATACAAATGAAGAGAGGACTATCCAAATGATGTGATAGCCTCCTTCTGTTCTACTGTTCCAATAAGGTAACAGGAAGAAAACTCTAAATCTTCTTGAACTCTGAAGTCCTGGAAATAATCTCAGCTCCTGAGCTACTCCCTATTGAGAAAACCTGCAAAGCAAAGGGGAAGAAATTCAAGGATGGAAGAAGGGAAAACAAGGAAATACAGAAACTCACAAATATGGGCACTCAAGCTATACCTGTAGCAAAAATGTTGTTCTCTAAGATTGCTCGATCCTTTATTCTGGCCGCTCCTTCTGCTTTTATAGCTGCTGAAATGAAACTGCCCAAAACAAGATTGTTGTGCACTATCCACTTGTCATCATCTACTAAGGAGAGGGGAGAATTGTTTGTTATCAGCTAACAACCTTTTCCTTGCCTTTGTCCATAGTTGCTCCTATGGAGGTTGATCCTGTAACTGACTCATTAGCCAGTTTCTTAATTTTCTTTATGTCATCAGCTGTGGCCCCCACCAATTCAGCAATGTGAAGCCACACTTCCACGTGGATGATTCCTTACTGAGAGATCGTATCCAGCATTCACAAAACCTTGATTCTATTTTCTTTCAAGGTCAAGGCTTTGTCTTGAAATAAATGGACCTGATTGTGTACGTGTCCGACTTCATAAAATAATTGGGTTGCCAACTTGTCATCGTCTTGCTCATCAAAGCTGAATTATTTTAGGTGTTTTATGATGGTCTGGCTGAAAACACCTTGGCCCATCAGTGTGGTTGGATCAATTCCTAACTATATCACTATGGCTATCATTTTTTGTTTGGCATTTTCTAGTTCTTTAATCATTAACATATATTTGGATCTCTCATTGATAAAGTTGGTGATTTTTTCATGTTCATCCAAGCAGCTTTGGCTTTGGCCATCTGTAGTTATTAATTTCTCGATACTAATCTTATCATTTCCAATTCTACACAAATTATATATGGGAAGTATAATGGACATCTTCTTATCAAGGTCTGTTAACAACGGCTTTATTTTCTTGTTAGCTGATATCAACTCCCTAGAGTCTTTGCAACAACCATTTATTATCTCTGCATTTTCATTGATCAAAGCGATGGCATTTTCTCTATATTTTTCAATCAAGGTCTCCTTGGACCTTGTGGTGCTAGAGGCTATTTCTTGTATTGGAGCTAAAGTAGCGATAGCTTTCAGCTTATTTTTTTTGCCTGTAGTTCCATGGCCTTAGCTTTCCAAGTGGATATTTTTGATATTACGACTTTCATAGTCTGAGAGTGAATGTTCACTCCTTGTCTTACCATGGCAATGGTATCTCCTATTGCTTCTGTTGATTTGGTCTTTGGATTGATCTATAGAGAAGTGATCCCTTGGATTGACAAAGAGATGGTCATTTGGCCACCTTCCTATGTTTGGACTTCAGGGAGCTTCTCCACCCTTCTCCCTTCATCGATGGCATCCAACTCGGCTTCTTGAGCCGGAGTGAATTTTGGTACTTCATCTCTTTTGACAAAATGAAGGCTTACTGTGCCTTCGGCTCCTACTTCAATCCATGGCTTCTTGGTGGGTGGTGTCTCGTCATCATCCATATTTTTTGCCTGATAATTTTAGAATATTTTTTCTAATCCACCACTCTCTTCAATGGCCTTCTAGGTCCTTTTCGATATCTTGGCCTCTTTATTATTGTATTTTATGACTACTAGAATGGCCCGAGAGGTGCCTGCAGTAGCCACTTGTAAGTGTCTTGGTGCAAGTTATGTGAGGGCAAGGTTACCTAATTCTTGTGGGCCTAGGGTCAAAGCCTTGACAAAAACATGTTCTCCTCCTCTGGTGGGATTGGTAGCCTCGATACCAGGGACTTCTGATGCAGGTGCTTCTACTAGTTGAGCCACTATCTCCAACTACTTAGGTGCGGTAGTAGTGATCTCTGCTAATGGGTCATTGAACTCTTCTGGAGGAATGACTGGTCAAGTTGGTGTAATCTTGTCCACAGTGGTCTGCCTGACCAGCTTGAGTTTTGAGGAATATCATCCCACCACCTCCAACTGAGTATGGGGCCTTTGCATGCTTTTATTTTCCCAAATAGATTTCATCTCTTTTTCATCCTTGTTGGCCTATAGTAGAGCTTTCTCATAATCATCCTTGTAGTGTTTCATGGGCTTCTTTTCTATCATGATGTCTTTATACTCATCTTTAGGATCATAAGGCCTCCACACTATTTTAGCAAAACAATATTTGTCCATTATGGATATGGCTTCAACGAGGCTAGGATAGCCTCTGTATACAATGTGGTCAATCTTCACTGGTGCGGATACCCATAGAATTCTAACCTATTTTCTCAAATATCATAGTATGGCCTCCTTGGCCAACTGTTGCACTACCTTTAGTACTCCTACTAAATTTGGGCAATAGGTGTGTAAGGCCTTTGGGGGAAGCTTTGCCCCGTACGTTCGATTGAACGTAAAGTTCTCTATAAAAATATGTCTCCAGCTCCTTTCTCTCTGAGGTAGCCCTCAAAACCTAGGCTTATTCTAGGAGGACGCTGCTCGGTCAGGACATGATACATGGCAAGAATAAAATAGTTGTAGAACTTTGAGAATGAATATAAATTCTGGTGAATGACCAGAATTCGATCTTGTATCATACAGTCAGGGTTTCCCCTGAGTTATGCTATTGCTTCTCTTTTGAATTGACCCACTATCAGGTGGATCAAAAAGGAGTATTAAGAGAACTGAGGAATTATATATTTATCTTGTTTTAATGCCTCCTGGAGTTTCTTCAACTCCTTATCCTTGGTGTTGCTCATTACTTCCTCCTATTGATAGCAAGGAAAGTGTCTTTTATTACATTGAGCAATAACATATGTAACTAATAAGCTCAACTAGTTAAGTTCTTCTATGCCTAAGGTGATCTGAATCATGTTTGAGTAATCTTTTGCCCACCATTGCAAAAAGAACTTTGGGATAGGGAAGTTAGTTGATATTGGCCCTTTGAACAAACCAGTGTAGAAAGAAATCCCCAGCATGTGTTGATCCTGCAGTGTTACCACCTTTTTGTCATATAGTAAATCTCCCTTGGTTAACTCAAACACCATTTGAATATGGTCAGGTGTGAGGTGGTAGAGAGCCTTTCCCCTCTCATTCATAATGGAACGGCTCCATGGATCGTAAGATATTATGAGCCATGATAATAGGTCTAGAGAGAAGTGAACCTGAGGACATAGCAACTATGCCAAATTGGTGTTCCAACGGTTGCTGGCAACACCCTTCTTATCCTTTGCCTTGTAAGCCCTCAAAAATATCGTCTTTAATATGTGATGGGGTTAGCTTCGATCTTCCATGCTGGTCTAAAAATAGAATTCAGCCAGCTCCTCTTCATTCTAGACTTGGTCCTCGGGCTTCTTGGTTGTCACCTTTTTAAATGACACTCTCTCTTCAAAAGCCTCAATTTTACCTTTCTTGGCACTTGAACTTGAAGATGCCATTGCTCTCACTTACGTAAATCCTATATTTCTAAGTTCTCAAAAAAACTCTCAGCTCTCGCACACTACTCAATCACTGAACACTTTTGTAAATACACTAGTGACAGTTTTCTTTTGGAAATAGAGGAGGTTTTATAACCTTTCTTTGAGTCGGGGTCATTTAATGAGGGAAGTTGATTGGTTTATTATGGCCATATTTTGGTCTTTCACACATTTTGTTTGAATGATGTGTCAGTTTCTTTTTTTAGCGAACGTGACTGGGTGGATCCGAGGATTATCCTTACGTGTCTCAGCTCGTCATGATTGGATGATAGTTCTACCATCAGGATTTGCTCTTTGAAGTGGATGCCTTGTCATCTCTACTCCTTTCGAGACCACCTCAACTAGTGGTCTGACTAAGCGTGTGGCTATGTCATTTTTGGCGTGGAGGCCAACTGGCACCCAAATTTTGACATGTGTAGCTGTTTATTGCTCTCAACTGATTATTTTGGCTTCCCTCTAATTTGTGCTAGCTAATGATAGCAAATCCTTGGCCAATCGGCCTCATAAAGTTGCCTACACAAGAAACCAATAATTAGTAAGGTTAAATTAATTTTTTGGGACGGTTAGGCATACCTCATGCTTGGTAAATGTGCCAAGCTAATTTTACACATGATGGATCTGCTTATCAAGGCATCAGTTGTTAGAATTCTCCAATCGATCGATTGGTTTTTTTCTCGAGTTGATCGGTCATCGGTCTGGGAAGCTTGGCCGAGTAATGTGTTGAAGGGTCGATCAACTTCTCTTTGTTGCTTATTTATTGATTGATTTTGGCTCATAGATATCTCACGAGAGTTGATCAGCTTTTTCTTATAATGCATCAGCCAATGATCTTTTCAGTGAGCGTTCAAAATTTTAGCCCATCCTTGTTACTCAGGATCCGATCAGTCGATATTTCATTTTTGGGAGTCGATCGGTCCATGGACCCTTCAAGTTAACCAAATTGTTGATGGTCTTTTCGTCATCAATGAATCAGTTGACTAGTTGTAATAGGTAGTCGATCGGCTGGCCAACGCTGTTCGGGAGCCGATCGGTCAGTTAGTGTATTCTGAGATCTGATCAGTCGGCTAGTGTTCAAAAGGGGCTAAAAATATCTATCGATTGGATTTTAGAATTTGTGAGTCGATCGGCTAACTTTCTTTGGCCTTGAGCTGATTTTTAATTTCCTTAGTTCCTACAGAAAGTGAATTTCTTTAGTAAGAACTTAAAAAAAGAGGGCAAGATCTATCAATCCCTTATTTCCTTACCTCATGGTAATTTTCTTTACCCCTTTGATTTTGTGCCTTTGCTAGAGTTAGCTGATCAATATTTCTTTATGTGAAATTTTTCTTTTGAATTGCATTTAAGTGAGTTCTTAAAACACTCTGACAGTAATTTTGAAGAGAAAGCTCTGACTAGGAGGGAGGACCTTTAGTTCAAAAAATTTAAATTGGGGGTCACACAAGTTGGATCATTTTAGGCTCCAACAAGGAGAATCCTACAGTTAATCCAATAGTAGCTCCAATAAGAGCTACACCTAGAAATGGCACATAATACAATTCCAAATCAGCCCTTGCAAAAGTACCCCAGTTGGAACACAACTTGCCCCCTTATACTATCCCAAATGCATGACATTCCCCAATATGTGTCTAAGGCCATTCCCACCTATGATGGATCAGTTAAAACTGCATATGAGCATTGCCAAGATATTTTGAATCTGATAGTAATATGCAATATAAAAAATGAAGATGTTATTGCTAGAATCCTAGCCCTGTCTTTTAGAGTAAATATTCTATATTGGTGTAGGACACTTGAATACCATACCATTACCTCATGGGAAGCATTGGTTGAGCCTTTTGTGGAGGAATTTAATGAGTCTACTAATCCTTTTTTCCTCCTAAATAAATTCACATCTATGTAGAAGCATCAACAAGAAATTGTTTCAGATTTTAATTTGAGGTTCAAAAGGACCTGGAAGATAATTCCCCCTACAGCTAGACCATATACAAGACTTTCTTAAATGTATTATATCAAAAATATTGGATTATATTTAGGCCTAGAAACCTAATAGTCTGGGGTGGAAATTTTTTTACAGGTTTATAATGTAGTTGTTCATACAAAAAATATCCTTATTAATGTGGAAGATTACCCCCAAAAGATGTGTTGACCTACAATCTGGAAACCATTAATGTCCAAAGTCAAATAATTGCTTCATATTATATGGACCCTCCTCCATTTTCATCTCCATTTCCATAGATGACTCTCATTCCTCAGTCAAAAGTACCATCTACCACAACTTCTTTTCCTCCACTTCCTTCTCAGATTCCACAAGAATATTTTGTCATCCTTGATATACAAAATACTTTGAAAACTCTTAGCAACAAGATAAAATCAATGGATAAGATAGATATGGAGAGGTATCAAAAAAGGATATTTCCTTATGTGAATAAAGATCAAATACCTGGTCCTAGCAATACTACTAGTGTTAGAGTAAATAGAGTATATGAATAACCTGAATGTTCTTCAAAAATAAGTCTAGTGAATGTATGGTGTTTAATGTGCAATGATCCTCATTATTCACAATCTTGTGTTATGTACCAAAACAATGTACAATATGCTATGGATAAAGTAGAAAAAAATCATAAAGGAAGAGTGAATACGCTCTAAAATCCAGAGCAGATCATGGTTGGAAAATATCTCGATGAGGATGGACCCAGTGTTGTCATGACAAGGTCAGAAAAGAAAAAATTATAGGTTGATCCACATAATATGGATCAATTTTAGGTCCCCTCTCAAAAGAAGGATCCACCTTCCCAAAGTAGTGATACATTTCCTATCCCCCAAGCCAATGAAAAAAGAGACATGGCTCCTAAGGGCCAAGAAAAGGTAGTTAGCTTTCCTAAAAGAGTTGAGAAAGAAACCAAGGGAGATATGATGAGGTCTAAAAATGAATTCCAAGAGAGGCTTAGGTTCCCTTCCATTACCAGAAGGTAGAGAATTGAGGCCACTCAATAGTATAAGAGAAAATATGGTGAGCTAGAGAAAAGACCTGAGAAACCCACCTATATAACATCTGAATACAATATTATGGAAGAAATGAAGAATATACCATCTAAATCTAGTTTATGTGATACTCTCTTCATTCTTGGCCAAATAGACCTGCTAAAAGCTTCTCTAAAAAAATATCCATAGGATAAGTAGGCCACCATAATACTTAGCATACCCTCTGAAATGAAAGAAATGTCTTCTACCACTTTAAATAATAAACCCCCCCTCCTTTTTATATCTCTCTAAGGATGGAATATTGGGTGGTCCGTAATTGTATGATTGACTCAAGGGCATCTACTATAGTCATTCCTAAAGCAGTTTGTGAAGAGATGGGTATGGAATATACCAGATCCTAACTTGGAGTTATGTAGTTATATGGGATACCTATGAAGATAGTGGTAGTGATAAAAGATGTCTTGATGAGGCTACATAGAGAACCTAAGGTAACTATAGTATAATAAATAGTGGTGGTGGATCTAGAGCCTTACTTTGGCTTATGCCTTTCAAGAAAATTCACTGCAAAGTTGGGTGGATGCATGTATATGGATTATTCCAACATGGTTATTCCATTCAAGGGAAAGAGGATAATAACAACACCTAAGAAGTTTGTGTCTTACCACATTGAAAAAATTAAAGAGGACATATGCAATCTCACCCCTCTAGAGGAATTTAAATTTGTGGATAACTTTGAAGAGTTAGAAATTGAATATGAACTACCTTTCAGGGAGGATTATAGTTAATTTAGGATAGGTATGGGCACATACAATATTTTTGCAAAGATAGATAAAAGATTTCCTGCTATATCTAACCAATCCTTGAGAGAAATAAAAGTATGGACCATGCATTTTTATGGTTACAGATGCAAAAATGGTGTTGGTGTTGGTGTGGTATTACAATCCCAATCATAAGGGACAAAAGAGTTTCACATATAGGCTAACATGGTCATGCACTAATAATGTTGCAGAATATGAGGCTCTATGCCTTGGACTAATGTAAGCTAAAATCATGGGCATCAAGATTCTAAACATATATGGTGACTCTGAATTGATTGTTAATCAAATAAGAGAAAGGTGTAGCAGTAAGCACCATTACCTGAAAGCATATAGAAATAGGGTATGGGATTTGATGGAATACTTTGATGACCTAAATAGAAATTTTGTTTCCAGAGGAAAGAATACCTTGGCAGATTCATTAGAAATAAGGGGAACTAATTTCAACCCCTCTATAGACATAGGAGTTAAGAAAGACAAGGAAATCAAAATGATTTTTAGGCCTACAGTGCCATATAGGCAGATTTTTTGGGAGGTCTTTGAAAGTGATGAACAAATTATTGATTTTTTTGTGATATAGGTCTATTTATGCACTATTAAAGATGAAAAAATAGAGGATATTTATCAACAGGATGTTATTCAACTCAATAAAAATCACATACCTAAAGGTTTTGTCACTCTAGAGAGCTTGTTTGATAATGAAAACAGAAAAAATATCAGATCCATGGAAATAAATGAAAAATTTTATAACAAAAAAAATTGAAAGAGAAAGAGAAAAGAAGCTCAAGGTTGGAATTCAATGTTCTCTAGAATAATAGGAGGATATCAATGCCTTATGCCTGAAGTACCAAGACATTGTAGCTTGGTCCTATGAAGACATCAAATTATATGATTAGAAGGTCATCCAACACACCATTGAGCTAGAACCTAATGCAAAACCATTCAGGTAGAAACAAAGGCCTGTGAATCCTAGGATCGAAGCCATACTAAGAGAAGAACTATTGAATTTTCTAAAGGCTAAGATTATTTATCCAATAAAACATTCAACCTAGGTAGCCAACTTGGTACCTATCAAGAAGAAGAATGGTGACATCCACCTGTGTTGATTTCAGAAATATCAATCAATAATCACTAAAGGATCACTACCCCCTCTCACAGATTGATCAAATCTTGTAGATTATGGTAGGAGCAGGACGGTTCTCACTGCTAGATGGTTTCTCTGGATATAACCAGATTTGGGTGAAGAATGAAGATCATTTTAAGATACTATTCACCACAAAATGGGGAACCTTTGCATATCAAAGAATACCTTTTG
The DNA here is from genome assembly GCA_028583015.1 of Wollemia nobilis. Taxonomy (NCBI): domain Eukaryota; kingdom Viridiplantae; phylum Streptophyta; class Pinopsida; order Araucariales; family Araucariaceae; genus Wollemia; species Wollemia nobilis. Next base: position 3,224,926 of record JAQPPZ010005611.1, read on the forward strand.
GGCTATCTAATGTGGGGGTCACATTCTATATATCAATGGACTATGCTTTTGGGGAGTTGATTTACAAGGTCATTCTGATCTATTTATATGACATGACTATATTTTCCCACAATAAGCAATACCACTTGGCACACCTAGAGCAAGTCTTCCAAAAGTGTAGATAATTTGGCATCTCCCTCAATCCTAAGAAGTCATTTTTTGGATTTCATGAGGGAATGTTTCTATGCCATGTGGTCTCCAAAGAATGTATGGTCATTTATCTATATAGAATCAAATACATTCTTGCTCTTCCACTACTTATGAACAAGAAAGCCTTATAGTCTTTCTCTTGTCAGATAAACTTTGTCAAGAAATTCATCTCTAACTTTGCTTAGAAGGTGAAGCTTATATCTGAACTATTGAAGAATAATGCATATTTAAAATGGGATGAGGCAAGAAAGCAAGCCTTTGAAATCATCAAGCAATCCATTGCTATAGCTCCAGTACTAGTCAATCTAGATTTTAGCAAATACTTCATTCTTTATGCTTATGGAGCTGAGGAAAGCTATGCCTCGGTGCTCACCCAAAATAATGAGGAAGGAGAGGAGCACCCCATTTTATTTTGTATTTAGACTCTTTATTAATATCAAGTTAAGTATAATTTAATTGAGAAACACGTATTTGCTATAGTGAAATCATTGAAAAAATTTAGGTAATACTTGGTTCAAAGCAAGACCCTGGTTTATGTGGTTCATCCGGATGTAAGAAGCTTTATTTTACAATGTTAACTAGGAGATAAAAGAGCTGGTTATATTACTAAGATCTAATAATATGATGTGGAAATCCATTCTACCAAGCTGGTAAGAGGTAAATCCCTATACCAAGTTCTGATAGAAGTAGCAGTTTCAACAAAAGTGATATCTTGTCAGTCAATAGTAGATGATCAGGCTGAAGAATCAAATGCATGTGAATCATATTGGGTAGATCAAATGATAGTACTTTTAGACTAGGGTATGTCCTACTAATATTAATCCATCACAGAGGAAGAGATATAGACTCCAAGCTTTGAAGTATGTCTTATTACCAGAAGGTATGTACAAAAGAAACCTTGATGGAGTACTCCTCAGATGCTTAAAATATTATCAGAAACAAAAGGTTATAGAAGAGTTCTATAGAGGACTATCCAGAGGACACTTCTTAGGATGGGTCATAGCATTAAAAATTATCAAGGTAGGTTATTACTAGCCTACCATATTTTTTGACACCTTCAAAATCACTAGAGCCTGTGATAAATGCCAGCAACATGTGGGAAGAACAAGGAATGCATCGTTTCTCCTTAAGCCAATTCAAGTGGAAGAACCCTTTCAACAATGGGGGTTGTACTTCATAGGGGTTATCGATACACATTCATCAGTTGAGCATAAATACATTCTGACTACTACAGGCTACCTCACTAGATGGGTAGAAATTATTCCTACAAAGAAATCATACCAATAAGTGGTGATAAATTTCATGGAAAGCTTCATTTCAAGGTATGGTGTTCCAGAAGATTTGGTAAGTTATAATGGACCATCCTTTATAGGAGCCAAGTATATTGAGTTTTCCAACAAGTATGGCATTACCATAGAGAATACTTTAAACTACTACCCCCAAGGAAATGGACTTGCAGAATCAACTAACAAGAACGTATTTAGAATTTTGAGAATATCACTAGAGGGTAAAAAAATAAGTTGGCACATATTGCTGGAACAAGCTCTATGGGTATATAGAATCACTATTAAAAAATCCATAAAGGCCTCCCCTTATGCCTTAGTATATGGAAAAGAGGTAGTGTTACATGTTCATTTGGAGATTCTAGCTATCAAGCTGATAAATACAGGAGAAGAATCTGAGTAGAATCCAGTGGAAACAAGGTTGACACACTTGCTACATCTAGAAGAGAAAATAACTCATGCATATGAATATTTTCAAAATAATTCAGTTGACATCAAGGCATGGTTTGACAAGAAGGTAAGGTTCAGGAAATTCCAAGTTGGAGATTTTGTACTCAGGTGGAATATTGAAAGAGCTAAACCAGGACATCATCAAAATTTTAACTCCTTCTGGGATGGATCTTTCAAGATAGCAAAAGCTAAAGAGACCAATGTTTTCTAGCTTGAATATCTTGAGAGAAACATATAGTCAATTCCAGTCAATGGTTTTCACCTTAAACTCTATTTTGATTAAGTTGAGCTCATTGTAATATATGTACATATTTTGTACCATATCCTTTCCATTTTATTTCAAGTTTTCATTTTTGATAAAATGCTAAAAATATATATAAAGTGAAAAGGTTGCAAAAATAAGCTAAGTGTCAACAAAAAAGCAACAAGTTTTCATTCCGCCCTCAAATGCACTAAGAAATAAGTGAAATGATGCATGAGTTCCAATCCACTCTTAAAAGAGACTAAGTGATGATGGATATCAAAAAATGTTCCAATATACCAAGTTCATGACCATTTTTTAGTGGAAACCAAATCTCGTGCCATGCCACTTCTAAAAAAGAAAATATTCACAAAGTAAATGTACAAGCTTCTCGTGCTGCTCCAAAGAAAAAGAAAAACATGGGCAACATCACAAGTGCAGGAAGGATTTGAGTATTAGCCAATTAGAAATAAGCATAACATCTCCAAGCCACCAAAATGAATAATTTCAATTTGAAGAGCATGCAAGAAAATAGTTCACATAGTGGTTGCATTAATGGTGGAAGGTGTGCATGCATGAGCAATTAAAAGTGTCAAAAAATACATAATGCATTCATTCAATGAAAGCAATGCTTACCAAGTAAAAGGAGCCAAAGAATAGCTAAGCAGTGTCTGCAAATACCATAGAAAGAGCATTCTAAAAAATTTCTTGTGAAAATGGCTCCAAAGAAAGCAGTAACAGAAATGCATAAAATAGAAACAAATCTAGACGACTATGTGAATCATATGAAGTGGTTGGCATATACGATAATGATCCAAGTACGGAGGACCTTCTTAAGGAATAATTTTGAATTTAGATACTTCTAAGGAATACCAATTCGACCTCAAGGTATTATTGCTATAAAATCCTTCTTATTTTCTTACATATATGATTCTATACACCATTTCCCTGAGTTAGTTTCTGCAATGATTAAATTTTATGACCTTGAGAAGAGGGCAGTGAAAAATCCTAATGGCATACTATTCACCATTACCAAGGATCTTTGTCATGATTTTTTTGTTGTAGGGGTGAGCCCACCCTCAGAATATAAACAATTTTTATAGAAAAACAAGCTAGGGTTTATGCTTCATTAATGGCTTTGGAAGAAAATAAAGTCATGGAAAAATGGCTTTACTTCCAATTTAGAAGAATAAAAGAGGAAGATGAGATGCCTGAAGTCCCAATATCCATTGACCAATTTGCTAACCCAGAGCTCTATTCCATGCTAGCTTGTATGGAGGGTTTGGATTTTGACCAACTTGTGAGAGACTAGAAAATAACCACTACATACTGTATTTCCAATGAGATAATATATAAGGAAGATGCAGAAAATAAGGGTGTTAAGGTCATTTACTTTTATTGGCCATATTTCCTAGCTAAAATAATGCGTGAGCAATTAGTGAGAATGAAAATAGATTTTGGTGGTTCCTCTTTTTGAAATTGCTCAAGCCTGGTTTGGATGTTCTTTGTTGTTGTAAGGAAAATGATGCCCTAGATTCCGATCAAGGAAAAGAATGATTAGGGAGACCCCATTCTTGTATGCTATTAGACTTCTCATCTGAGGAGCATTGATTCTGTGTATAAATTGAACTTGGAATTTCTAGGGCTAGCACTGAATATAATGTATGGGAAATACCTTAGGCTACCACCACTGGCCAAGAATTTTTTAAGAATAGAGGATGTCAAAGAAGAATATTGGTACATCCTTATAAAAGGCACAATCATTAGACTATATAGCTTCACTGTTAAGCCTTTTATACTTCCTCATTTTGTTACAAATATATTATTAGCCCTAGAATATTTGATGCAAGTAGATTTTATAAATATGAAATATGGATATAGAAGGAAGAGAAGATGTTTTTTTACCTATCGTAGTGTTGACGATATAACCATCACCAATAAGGGTCAAGGTGAAAAATTCAACCAATATCTGGATAGGTTGGGCTTATTCTACATTCCCCATAGTTGAAGATACAACTCGGATGATATATTCCACAAGAGGAACATAGCCTTGAATAGAGAGAAGGCCTACAGATTTGAGAAAAAATCTAGGCCTCATTTTGAACAGGGCAGAAATATTAAGTAAAATGCTCCTTTAGAGTGGAATGTTGCCAATATGGAACAACTTCCTCCATGGTTAGATTTATAAGAGTAGGTTGATTTTTATTCAGATAATAATAAAAACCATCAGTTTTAAGAGTCTACCATCATAAAATTCAAGAGTAAAAATAAATGGAATGAAGCCAAGATATTAGACTGGTGGGGGATGAGAGTTGAAATTGGTAAAGAGAAATCCAAGTTTGGACTAGTAATTGACAATAATTTTTATGATAGATATGAAAATAATATCACAACTTGGAAAGAAAATGATCCAAAAAATATAGTGCTAATTTATAAGAAGCCACAACCAGGGTCATATTCCCCATCCCCACCTTCACAATAGGAAGCTCAAGAAGAATGGGTCGATACTCCATTAACTATTATTGAAGTTTTGAAAACATTTCAGCCTTCAACTGAATAATTAGAGAATTTTCCAAAATGGGCATAGTTTATGAGTAAGATGCATTATTCTTATGAAAAGGCTATTAGCATAGATGTCATTCAGACAATATGCAGGCCCAAGTGCCTAGCTCTAGGTGGAAAGCCTCTGCAATGGAAGTATATTGGAATAAGAAGGATAAAAACTTTGTGTTTACACTAGTGAGTTTCACCACTGCAACTACAGTGGAGCTCAATCCTATTGTTGAAGAAACATTATAGGAGGAACCATTATAGGAAGGGTTTTCCAGGGAAGACACAGAGAATGATAGGCCAACAACTTTACAAGTTTTTAAAAGAAAGGCCAAAAGGGCACCAAAAAAATATCAGAAGGAGGTTTGTAAGAAACGAAATATGGATAAAGAAAAAATTGTTGAGAAACCCTTTTTTAAGCTATAGAAGAAGTACAAACACACCAAAAAAGTGAAGAGATAGATCCAGAACACCCTAAATTTATAGGTGAAGGTATAGTCTCCATCCCCTATTCTCCTTCTCCTCATCCTTCTCCAAAGAAAACTCCCTCCCCTTCTAAGCAAGAGGTTGTAACAAAGTTCCCTCTCCCCCTCACAATTCACCACCTATTTCACTAGTAAATATTGAAGGCCAAACCAAACCATCTCCTCCTAAGTCACCTAGAATTCCTTCTTTATCATCTCCCATAATTCCATATTTTCCATTGCAACCTCCCTCATAATCTAAAAAGCAATATATTTCATCCGCACCCACTCACCCTTCTACGAGTTTTACTATAGTTTCCATGAGTTTGCCAATTGTAATAGCAGTGGTAGTTACAGATTCTACTATAGTCACTTCTACCAAATCATCATCAACTATTGAGTCTGATCTCTCCTATCTTATATCCTCTCCTCATCCTATGAGTTATCCTACACTAGCAACGTTGCAAAAGGAGAAGGAATCTTCATAGAAAATTCAATATTTTTGGGTATAGAAACTATCCAAACCTTCCAATAGAATGGCTACCAAGATAAGAACCATGTATGTTGATCCAATTTCCAGGAAGAGGACATCCAGATCCATTATTACTTTGGTAAGAAATCCTAAAACTAAAATTACTACTCAAGACTACCAACTAGAAGAGCACACAGAAGACATTGAGCAGTTACCTATTGAAGATGAACTGGTTATATCTAGAGCTCACTTGAATACTTTTTATGTCAAGATTGATATATATTGAGAGAAAGTGGACAAGCTGGAGCGGATAATAGAAAAGTTGGAAAATACAGTCTCCAATCAAAAATATATAGATATAGCTATCATAAATAAAGCAAATAATTGGTAGAATAAATTTCAAGAAGCCAATAATCTCAAGGAGCAAGTAGAGATGAAAAAAAAGAAAAATAAATAACAAGCCAAAGAAATACAGAGCTTGAAGCAGCAGCTTCAAATTGCAAAGGCTAAGTCTTTAGGCTTCTCTAAAGTAGGGCTAAAGAAATTAAGGAAATAATTGCTCTCTGAGGTTCTAGAGAAATTCTCAGAGTTACAGCCCATCATTGACTACATGGATGATACCAGTCACCTACTTCAGAATGTTTAGGAAGACCTGGATAGCTTCAATGGAGAACTTCAACCCATGGTGGTTCCAGTCGAGTAGATTTATAAGTTGGCAGATAGCAGGCTCAATGAGACTGCTAAACCTATTCCTAAAAAAATAATAGAATACTGCCAGGTTGGCTACCATAGTTGTAGTAAAGAAGTACAAAATGCTCCAAAAGTCTTGGCTATTGTTTGATAAGGTGGAAAATATGATCATGGATGTAGTGAACATAAATAAAGAAATGATTCAAAATGGCTTCAGAGGGCTATGGATGGAATATAACACTCTATTATCAAAATAAGATATTAATAGGAGTGTTGTTGAGAGCCTTCAATATGAGTCTGAGATTGATGCTCTAGAAGAGCTAATTAACCAGGATTAAGTTTCACAAATGATTATTGATTTTACCAGGCTCAGATATCTTATGGAGGACTTGTTAAATAAAGGAAGTGCTATAAATTATGAGGACACTACTAAGTTGGAGTACATTCATAAGCAGCTCAAAGAGACTTACAACCCCTCTGAAGCAATTTGGAAATAAGCTTTACAAACCCTGAAGCTGATGGTCCATTTGTTTGGAAAGGCTGCTGAAGAGGAAAATAAAGAGCAAAGCTCAACTGAGGAATAGGCTGAGAAAGAACAAGAGGATAATGTTGAAGAAGAAGCTTAGAAAAATGGTGAAGAACTAGATACATTTGTTGTAGATCCTCAAAGGACACAAGCTTAGAATATTTTTTGGTGTACATTTTTATAGTCATGTAGAAGTTTTGTATTTTGGTTTGTTTAGTTTTGACTTTGACATTGTCAGAGGGCAACAATAAAAACATGAGGTTAAGAGATGTAGAAAGTGAAAGTTTTGTGAATTAATTCATGTCATTTTGGAAAAGCATAAAAGGGAGAACATAGTTCTATTTTTGCTTAAGCATTGGAGAAGTTTTGAAGGAGTGATGGAGATATTTGTGTTTCTAGCATGATATCGATATGAACGTTTACCCTCTAGGATGTTTCATAAAGTTTTCATAGGGTAATGATCATATGGAAATTATTCTTTGAAGCATTTTTTTAATATTGCACTTTTTGACTCCTGGTACCCAATGGATAAGACTTTGAGTTCAATGGCTTTATGAGCAAATCCACCCAAGAGGCGCAAGAATATAGATCCAAAATGGCCACATCCTTAGAAAATTTTGAAAAATTATTCTAAGGCAAAGAAATATCTATTTCACTGAGGATATAGAGTATTTTGGAGTAGATCCACACAAGTAGGTTCCATTCCGCTCAATACTTAGTGCTTTTTTTCAACATAAAAAAAAATTTCCATTCCGCTCGATTTCTAGTGTATTTGGCAGTGGTATCTCAAGAAGTTCCTAATCCACAATTCCATTTGAGTTTTGATGATGTTAGCACACGATAAAGTGTGGACTGGTTATTCTTCTCTATTCTACATGCTCCAATGACTAAATGTTGAGAATATGCTTTCCACTGAGTTACAAGACTAATGTGGAGCAAAATGATGACAAGAAGGTCAAAAGCATTTGAAAGGAAGTAAAGGTAGTAGAATAGCACAAAGTTCATTTGCATTGCTTGTGCAGTAGATTGGTGATTCTGTAGTCAAACCGAGTCAGAGCTAACATCAGCGTGATTTTTGAGCATATTGTGACTTTTACTTTATGTTATAGAAGTGAGAAAGAAGTTAGACATTTTGAAGGCTAAGTGAGTAAATTGATGACAAACTTCATTCCACTCACAACTCAGTGCATTTCTCACTGAAACTTGATTATGTTGGCTGAAGCTATCCAAGATGACATTAGCATTAATTTGGAGTGGATTGACGATTTATTTTTTTTCTACTAGTTTATAGAGAATTTTTGAGATTTAATTGCAGCCATCCACTAAGAGCATCAACGGTAGATATTTTGTTGATATTTTATGAAGTATATAAAGGTAGATTCTTGGAAAATTAAAGAATAGTTAGTTTAAAGGTGATAAAGTGAAGTGTCTAAGGGTTTTCAAGAACCAAGAACCAGAGCGGTTGCAGATCTACAGTGGAGTGGAGTTCTAAAGAATAATGAGTTGTCTAGATCTATTTTATAATGGCTTGAGGCTCAACTGCCATCATCAAACCAATGAGTTGCAAAGTTGAGCTACCATGGTGAATGACTTTCAGTGGATTTTCCAGACTCAACGAGTGAATGAGATAATGTTAATGTAGGTCTCTATTGATCTGTCAAATTTTAAATTTTTGTAATATCTCCTTAAATTATTTTCATTGTAAACTATAAATAGAGGTTGAACCCTCAATTTTTAGGGTTGGCTCTAGTGCATTTGCTTGCCCTACTATGTAAATATTTTTGCAAACTAATGGAAGGAGCATTACTCATATTTTTGACTTGAGACTTGTTATCTTTGATATCTTTCATTTAAGAGGTTCAAAGTTGTGAATTGCATTTCTATCAATGTTGTAACGGTTAGTTCATTCCATTTGATTTGGATTAATAGTTTTTAAGGTACTTGAAATTTTTTCATAGTTATATCTATGTTGATAGGAAGTTTATTTCTATAAAGTTTGATTATTGATCTATTCTATTAAATTGGATTGTCAATATATTGTATATTGGAATTACTTCTTGGAACATATCTCTATTTTTGCTTTAATATATGAATATTTCATGGTTTTGGGTGCTGCTAATCTTGAGTGTAGGACATTGGAAGGAGTTTTCTAGAGGCTTTGCCCTATGGATATCTATTTTTTTAGCCTATCTGACCACTGTTAACGCATAGTTCCTTAACTCTAAATATTTTTCTAACCCTATTCCTGAAACCCTTATTAAGCTTAATTGATTCAACATCTTACTAAGTTGACAAGGAACCAGCCTACTTTGGAGGTTGGATTGAAGTAGTCTTTGGTCCATCCAATGTTGAGTGTTGAGCTATGACTATCGGGTGCAATCTTGACTAAAAAATTAAAATATAGATAGTTGCAGTATTAAGTAAAACTTGATGGCAATTCAATGCCCAACAAGTACCACCAATGGATGTGAAAGCCTCAAGATCTACAAAGAAACTCTGGCTAAAGGCTAAGGCAAAACAACCACTCCATAGGAGATCAAATTCTAAGGCCAAGAGGCCATCACAAAGAAGAAATAAGATGTAGCAAGACCCTAACTCTGATGAAGAACTAGTTGCATCAATGAAAGACTTTGCCAACTACCAACAACATGTAGAAGAGCTCAAGAAGAGCTTGAAGAAAGAAAGGAAATAATCATGGGTCCATAAATATATGACTAAGGAGTTGGACATTAGCATTAATCCTATCGATACAAAACAATTTTTGGCCCTGTATGGTTTTGATGGTAGGCATCCGTTAAATATGATGGAATTCTATCAATAAATAGGGATATATAACAAGGATCCCATGATGTCATCACCAATCATAGCACCTAAAAATTTATTGTTTAATGATGAAAAGGATGCTACAGACAATGTAATGCTTGATCCATAGATAGCATGTCTATCAAAATCTTAAATATTTGATACATCATAGTTTCCACCATGGTATATACCAGAAATCGTAACAACAAAGCGACTACCTAAAAAATTTACAAAAATATGCAACCACATTTTTTGGACTATTGAAGAAAGAGGACATAAGTAGGCAAGGTTGGTGTAAACAAAACCCTAAAATAGGGATAGGTCCCAACTAGCCCACAAGGATGAGTCAACTCGAGAAAGCATCAAAAACAAAGGAAGGTCCCAGCCAACACAAGCGGTGTGGCAAGTGTAAACAGGATAAAGAGAATGAGAAAGCTACAAATTAGGAAAGGAAATGCTAGAATATGGATTATTGGAATTTTGTTGCTGAAATAGGTGATTATCAACAATAGGTACCACAAGGACATGGAAATACTTAGGCATGGGGGGATGATGAGCACCAGAATTGCTCATTTTTGTGCATGTTTAATGGGTTTTATGCGGTATTATTAACATTATAATTATATTTTTATGTAATTATTACATGCATTTAATAGAAATTAACATACTATGCTTGACTAGTATTTTTAGTGGAAAATGTGTGTATATGTAGTGTTTCATTGCTTTTTTGCACATTTTAGTCAAGGTCCCACATGGACCTAGCATTGGATAACACTTGTAATGTGTTTGAGGAACGACGAGTGATTTAACAAAGATAATGGCATTAGAAAAAGACATCCAAATTCACTAAGGTACGACACCTATAACCTATCCATAGGCTAAAATGTGTCTATCTTCTTACAAAAGGGAAAGTGCCTATCTTCTAGTGATAAAACAAGTGCCTATATTCTAGAAATAGGCTAGAAAATGCCTATATTCCAACAATAGAATGAGTGCCTATCTTTCGATGACCAAAAAAAGTGACAACTCTCAGAGAAATATAAAGGGCCTATATGCGGTGCCTTTCTCCCAGCGACAAGCCAGAAAGGTGCCTATAATCCAACAATAGGCCAATAGGTGCTTATATCTGGAGGAATAAAGTGTGCATTGACTATTTGACTTGAAGACCGTGTGTAAGTTTAGAAATATATTATTGTACAAACTTAGGGAGTGCTATTTTTAAATTAAAAAGATTAATTTTAGCATAGCCACTCTTTTATTAGACACCAACTAAAGTTGTGCATGAACCAACCGTAGCAAATCATGTGAAACAATTAAATTAGAACAATTTAATTTTGTAACGGAGGACAACCACATTTTATATAAAATGCAGGCCACCCCTGAAGTGAAGGATCCCAAACTTGAATGTAATTTTGTACTACATTATTAATAAAATATTGAGTGTTCTTTTTATTTACGTGTCCAAAAGAGTGATTGTGTGAACTAGCTAGGCGAATGTCTGTAGGATCTTGGGCCCACTGCAGGTAGTAATCCTCCCTTGTTTCTACTTTTATTTATTTATGTTGTGTGTTTCTTTCCTATTTTATTTATTTCTACAAGTGTGTTTATTCCCTGCTTAATTTAATTTTGCAAGTGTTTATTTTCTCCTTTATTCATTTTTACAATATGTTTAATTTCTACAATTTCCTTTTACTTTTGTGTTTACTTTCTATGATTTTTATTTCAGTCATGTGTTTGATAATGATACTTTAATTTACTTTTCCTACAATTTTAGTTTGTATTTATTTTCCTACACTTAACTATTATTGGTTTAGATTAATTGAACTACATGAACAACACACACCCCACCAAACCAAGTAATAAATAGGACTCATCTCTCAAATACTACAGGCATATATTTTGCATAGGTACTCAATAATTTTATGAACTCCCAAATTGATAAATTAAATGGAATCAAAATAATTATTTTTAGAAATATCATTTTCTTCTCACCATAATGTATTTTGAAGTTTCCATTTTGTATTTCTATGTCATATTCAAAGGGGAAAAAACTTAATGTGTTAGCCTTCTTTTTGTGGTCAATTTAGAAGATAATTGGTGAAGTTCAATGAGGGAAATTCAACATCCCCTTACACCAAGGTATGTTTAAAATCTTGTTCTACCATGTGGTGGAGAAAATAGACCAAAAGAGCTTCCCAAATTTGGGTCTTAACTACAGTAGTTCCACAGCTTCAGCAAATAATTTTTAATAAATTGAGAGAAACAAAAATCATCCTACTTCTAAAAAGGATAATAAAATCAGCTTGCCTTTGCATTCCATTATTGGGGGTTCTATAAAGGGTAAGTGTAGCTCCCTCATTCAAAAAAGAGAGTCCCTTTCAAAAAGGAAGACCTAAAATACTAGGATAAGGAAACCAAGTGATTTTCCCATTTGAAGAATTTGCTAAAGCAAGGGAAATCCCCTATTTTTTCCATATTCATTTTTTATATAGATTATGAATATTCTCAGGAACTGATTCCTACTTCTCAGGATATTGGCTCTCCTCTTAGTGCTAAGGGTAAGAAAATGTTGGATAATTGGGATAACAAAGGTTATCCTTTAGAGAAGAAGAGTTCTCGGATCCCCCTTGGAATCTCCTTCATGGTTTTCCCAAGCAACAACTTCATCATTATTCAAGACATTATGAAATTGTTGTGTAGAATGAACAAGATGGCATCCATGTTCATGGAGGAGGTGTTCAACCATTTGGATGAGATTTAAAAAAATGTGGTGGTCTCCATTCCCAATAATTTTTTTTTTACTATGGTGGGGGAGTTTCACCTTTCCATTTTGTTTGTGTTCCTCTTATTTCTCTCCTTCCATGCAAGCTTGGAGGTATTGATTTTTGTTTTTCTCTTTAAAGGTTTTCCTCCTCTTTATTTATTTGTTGCATGCAATTTCTAGTTTAGCCTTGGAATTTTGGGGTTATCTCTTTTGTGCTTCTCTTGGCTTATCTAGTGCTTGTTCTTATGTGGTTGTAAAAGGTTTGGGAATCCTTTCAAAATCCCCTTTCTTACCTCTAATCAAAACATAAATATAATTATGGAAATATTTCTTGTCATAAAAATTTGGGAAATACTCTAGTGCTAGTTTTCATTTTATTGAGTTTTTTTAATCCCCAAGACATTATGAGGATCATACTCACAAGAATATAGAATAGCTAAATCATATGAAACTTCCCTTTTTTAGACTATTTTCAATCAATCACAAAGTTTCTTACTAATCAAATAATGACAAATCATTATTTTCCTTCTATATAAAAATTAGTTCCATGAAAGCAAATATCCAAAGTTTAGGAACACAAACTAAGTTGGTTGAACTTCTCTTTACCAAACAAAAAAATGATATTGGTAATATGCAAGAGGGGCCAAAAGCCCCTAATGAGAAATTATTATCATATCATATAATATAAGGGGTGCTAATGCCCCCTCAAAGCATAGGTGTATTAGGGACCTGTGTGTAAGTAATAAACATGATATTCTTTATATACAAGAAACTAAAATGACAAAAGAAGAAGTTTCAAAAACTATGAAAGCAGTTTGGGAAAGATGTGAATGGGATGCTATGGATTTAGAAGAAGCAACAAGGAGAATTCTAAGTTGTTGGAATCCTTCTATAACCTCTTGTATAACCATTCATAAAACTAGGTATTGGATAGCCTCTTTAGTCACTTGCTACTTTGTTGATATTCTTTTCATCCTTATCAATGTGTATGGTCCTACATCTCAGTTAGGTAGATTAGAAGTTTGGAGTGGGATTGAGGCCTTTATGAGAAGTAAAGACCAAGAAACCCATTTTTTTATCATTGGATATTTTAATGCCATTACCAATCTGAATGAAAATTTTGGGGGAATTAGGAAATTGACCCAAAGTATGAAATATTTCTCAACTTTTATTCAAAACAACAATCCATGAGAAGTTGAGTTTGAAGAAGACAACTATACTTGGACCATCAAAAGGAGAGGCTAGAACGTAATAGCAAAAAAAATTATATAGATGCATTCTTTCATATCATTGGCTAGATGAAGGAACTTGTGCTAAAATTAATACCTTAACAAGGATTGGTTCATATCATTGGCCAATAAGAGTTAAAATGGTGGTTAGTGAATTCAAAAAAATATCATATTTTATATATGAGCAGATGTGAGAAGACCATCCTCAATTTGTTAATATGATAGCTCAAACATGGAATTATTTAGGTAATGGTGGGTTGTACTCTATTCAAAACCAAATTAAAGCTATGACATCTAGATTAAAAGAATGGAGCAAGAACACTTTTGGAAATATTTTTGAGAATAAATAAGAACTAAAAGATAAACTTTCAAAATTCCAAAAAGGTGATGAAAATAATACAAGCTCAGAGGAAAGGGAGTTGCTTAGTGATTATCATAATATTTTGAGTAAGGAAGAGAAATTTTGGAGATTAAAATCAATTCAGACTTAGTTAAAAGAAGGAGATAAAAATAACAAGTTTTTCATAGGATGGCTATAGTACAAAGATCTTCTTCTAGAATTGGTATAATTAAATAAATAGAAGGGTTTTGGATTGAAGATCAGAGTAAAATTAAAAAAAAGGCTAAGTTATTTTATCATAATATTCTAGGTTCATAGGAGACTAAAGTTCTTAATGATAAACTTCTTCAAGATGTTCCTTCAGTTATAACAAATGAATATAATAGGAAACTGATGGAGCCTATTACTCTAGAAGTTCATTTAGATCTTTTCTCTTTTAATAAGGATAAATCCCCTAGTCCAAATGGGCTCTCTACATATTTTTACCAACATAATTAGGATATAGTGAAGGATTATTTATTGGTGGCAGTGGAACATTCTAGGGTAAAATAATACATTCCTTATAAAATAAATGCAACTTATCTTACCCTAATTCCAAAAAAGAAGGATGTTGAATAGTTTTATTCTTTTAGACCCATAAGCCTATGTAATATGGCTTACAATATTATTTCTAAAGTGATGGCAGATAGATTAAGGCCATTGTTAGACAAAAAAAATTTAGAAGAGCAAGGAGGTTTTGTGAAAGGGAGACAAATTTTGGATGGTATCATAGTAGATCATGAAGTTATACATTTAGCAACTTCAATAAAAGAGAAGTCTATGATCTTAAAAATTGATATGAGTAAAGTCTATGATAGGGTTAAATGGAATTTTCTTTTTGCAATTTTAGATAATTTTGGTTTTGGGAAGAAATGGGTTAGATGGATTAAATCTTATGTCTCTACAGTTTTTTATTCAGTGTTGATCAATGGGTTAGTGACAGGATCTTTTAAAGCCAAAAGAGGCCTTAGACAAGGAGATCCTCTATCTCCTTATTTTTTCATTATTATGGTAGAATTTTTGAGTAGGAACTTAAATAAGGCTTAAAAATATGGGTTTATAAGTGGACTTAAGGTTAGTATCGTTAACATCACCCATCAATAGTTTGTAGATGATACAACCCTTTTTGGAAGGGCAAGGATAAATGAGGCCAGAGCTTTGAATAAATTTTTAAAAGAGTATGAAAGAGCTTCAGGGCAAAAAATTAATAGGACTAAATCCAAAATTTACTTTCTTAACACTCCTGCTAATATAAAATCAAGAATTTGTAGGTTGCTTCAAATGGAGGAGGCAAATTTACCAACAACTTATCTAGGGATGCCTTTATTTGAGGATAGAATGAGGATAAATTTATGGAATCTAGTTATTAGTAAAGTTTAAAATAAACTTTCATCTTGGAAAGGTAGATGGTTATCATTAGCAGGAAGAGTGTAGTTAATTAATCCAATATTAAAAGTCATTCCACCATATTATGTATTTGTATTCTATGAAAAAATTAGTTGAAAAACATTTAGTCTTTATTATGCGATCCATTTTATGGTCAGGTTTACATGATAAAAGGAAATTTTATTTGATGAAATTGAGCAAGTTGTGTGATGACAAATATAGGGGAGGTCTTGGTTTAAGAGATCTTACAAATGCAAACTTAGATCTTAGGGGAAAAGTTATCTAGAGATTGTACAAAGAGATTCAAATACAATGGGCAAGAATTCTTCTAAGTAAGTATGTTGATACCAATGACCCAAGTTTAATATTTACTGCATTCTCTCTTCCAAATGGTTTTGCTCTTTGGAATGGTTTAAAAAATCTATTGATCTTATGATTAAAAGTTTAATATGGGTGGTGGGAATTGGAGAAAAAAATCTATTTGGATGGATACTTTGTGTGATAAAAAACCACTCAATTTAGATCTAGTTTTGAAACCTTGGATGATATTACTTCAAGATAAATACAATAATAGGGTTTCAAACATTATGTACAAGGATCGAGAAGGAAGTGTAGACACCAAAACCTAGCCACTTGTCATCCATCCTAATTTTCCCACCATTTCCACCCATTATTCATATATATTTATATTTATTTATTTTATATATATTTTATATATTATATTTTATATATATTTAATAAATATATATTTATATAAGTGAATTAATCTCAACCATCCAATTTCACTTAATCCTATCCATCCAGCCATGTCAATCCATGCCACACCCTACATTTAATATCCACCCTCCGATATGCTTTTATATTAGCCACACAATTAGTTTCATTGAAACCCTAGCATGCCCTAGGTTGGATTATTAATAGGAGCCATTTTGATGGCTCAATGGCTAAAATTTCCCTAGAAATCCTTGAGTCCTTGGCTACCCAATTTCTAGTCTTGTATCTTAGTACTCTTGCCTTCCATCCTCGCTTGCCATATCATTTGCATCCATTATTCCCCTCTCGCATAGCTAGATCTGCTTCTACAGACTTTCCTCTCAGTTGTTGAATGCCCTTAAGCACTTTTTATCACTACAAAGTGCCTCTGGGTGATTCCCCTCCACTGCCAAGCACCTTTAGGTGCCCTCCACCATTCTCTAGCATCCACGAGCATTTCCTATAAACATTGAACACCTGCAGGTATTTTATGCAAAAATTTTAAAGTCCCTCTAGCCTCCGGGTGATGTTAGGGTATCTCTGTACCAATCCACTACAACAAATTTCATCATATTAGAGAACAATAGATAAGCAAGGTAAATATTTCATTTGTTATTTCATTTTATGCACTTTCAGGTTCTTTTCATTTATTTACATTGCATAGCTAGGGTTTTTATACTACTTTATGAGGGCCTCACATTGTGGAGCCCTCATAGTTATTATTGACCTATTTGCTATCTTCTTGTGTGTAGATCTAGAAGAGTTACATTAGCATTATGTAGCTACTTAAGCTGGAGTGGCTCAGCATCGAATAACTAGAAGCCCACTCACTTTTTTTGGGAGCAGAGACACATTTTGAGACACCACCAGCATTTTTTTCTAGGGTTTCCAAAAACCCTAGCTATTATAAAATTTGTATCAAATAATTCAAGGATTCTTATTGTAATAATGAATTTTTGAGGTTCCCCCCATTAATATAAAATCATTCATTATGCAATATTATCTTTTTGAATTTAATCCATATCTTATTATTTTGTGTTGCATTTTTGTCTCCACAAATGGAAATCATGGTGGGACCCACTAAGGGTTTCATTTTTTTATTTTCTTTGCTAATCTATTTATTGTTTTCTATCTTATTTTGCAGGATTTTTAGAGGTGTGAATTGAGCATTTTTACTAGTTAGGGTTTATGAATACTTGCAAGAAGTTGTAGAAGGTCTGCAAATGCCTGGTAGTGCTCGAGGGACATCCAAAAACACCTAAGTGTTTTTCATAAAATCCCATAGGCATTTTATAGAGAGTTGAAGTAGAAGCGTAGGCTATTTTGTAAGTTTATGGCTAAAACCCTAACTTTTATGTTTTCGTATTCTGGCAATATTACATTTTTTTATATTTCTAAGATAAAAAGAACATCATTAATTAATTTAGGAAAAACATTCATATTAGGTTTCAAATTAGTCATTTGAATCCATACACACTTTCTATTTGAAGTATTTCATTCTCTGTTGTGTTCACAAATTGAAAAGTATTGCATTATGATTTCATGTGAATTGAAAAATTGCATAATTAGTTTGCATTATAGTGTTAGAGATTTCTATTTTTATAGGTCTAAGTAGGAACATTATTATGATACAAAAAGTATCCCTATACTTGGGTGATTCCATATGGAGGAGTAGACGAACCCCCCAGCTATCTAGAGCAGGTCTTAAGTGGTGTATTCTACATCCTTTGGAAAATTTGGTATTCTGGGTAGTGACTTCTGATTTAGACTGTCAAAAGTAGTTATCTTTTTAACATTGTATGTACACAATATCAAATCAGAAATTTTAAAAAGAATCACACACTGCATGCTTCACATTTAATAGTAGTGGATGGATTTCATCACCAGCCATTGCTTGAGATTTGGTTACGGTGGCTTTCATCTCCATCCATAAATATCTACCCTTAGAAACCTTAGGTCACCCCTGATAAAACTTGTTGGATTTCATCACCAGCAAGAATCACATTGCCCTAGATTAGCCATAGTTCTTACCTTTCTTTGGTTAATTCATATTAGCACATTTTAAACACACAATATCAAAATCTAAGAAAATGAACACACATTTCAATAAGATAATCAATGAATGAGGTAAGACACATGTGTTAAAAAAAATTAGCATTGATTGTTTATTTTCTTGTAAAATTTTAGTTTTGTGTTTCATTTTACTGCATAATCTGTATTTTGGTTTATTTGCTTATGGCATTAACTAGAAAACAAAATAAAGCATTAAATCAAGATAATCCAATGGAACCTTCATCCACCTTCCCCACCACTTCTGTGGTAGATTCCTTAAATGTGACACATGTAGATTTTTCTATAGCTCCCTTACATTCCTTGTTACCCACAGCCTTTCATATGGTTGTTCCCTAAGTAGAGTCAACCTCACCAACCATTGATCACCACATTATCCACATAGACATGGAATGAGTAGAAGCTCTTATGAAGTCTTCTAACTATGTCTTAGAGTCAGTCCCCACCAAACCTAGACAGGATCCTACTTTACAATAGGAACTTGTTTATGTACACTAACCCTCTTTTCGAGGCATCAATTACACCTTCCTCTCATATGTCCATTTCCCAAATCTTATGTGCTCCTAGCACTCCATACACATCCACATACACTAACCACTTGTATGAAGCACATGTAAATGTTGCTTCATAACTTTCAGCCTCACAAGTTACCATACCAAGTGTAACTTGTACCTCAACCACATCTTCCACACCTTCCACTTTTTATATAGATATTAATGAAGCATGGGAAAAATTAAACAAATTTCTTAGGTAGCATCAAAATTTTCAATAGCAATTCCAAGTGAAACCTAAGACTTTACCAAACTCTACTCATAATATCTTCATTAACTAGGATCCATCATGGACACCACAGTCTTTTGTGATTTCTATCCATGTTCCTCCACCAAGTCATACCAATACCCATCCTATTTCCATTGGCCAACCCAAATGTAACCCTCATGCATAAACTTCATTTCAAAATTCTCCATATTTTCACCATCAATCTCTCATTCATCAATTTCCATCAAATTCACCTAGTCATCATCACTAATCTCATCATCATTTAGTCACCCTGTAGCATTTTTCTACCCCACCTCAAAATAATTAGGTAATTTAGGGCTTCTACATTCCTAAAGAAGACCCTTGGATTAAGGCCATGTAAAAATAGATATATCAATTGATACAACATACTCCTGGTTTGACAAACCAGAAGCCAACCTTACATTAACTGGTCAACCAACCTACTCATCCTTCGGTACCATCACTGCCATATCCTGTAGACTTCACGGTGACTAAGTTTGACAAATTCAATGGAAATGAGGATCCCAAAGAGCATGTTAGCATGTTTGTACATGCATGTTTTACAATTCAAAATGATAATGCTCTCATACTTAGAATATTTTCTCAAACACTAGGAGGAGATGCCATAGAGTGGTATAATCAATTACCCAGTCATAGTATTTATACCTTTGAACAATTGATTGATCAATTATTTGAGCATTTCATCCTATATGTTAGAAATAAAGTCTCATTATCTTATACCTATGCTTTAGTACAACATGATGATGAGTCTATCTATGATTTTGGAAACTATTGGAGGGTTGTCATACCGTTGGTTTGCGCAAAAAAAGGCAAAGATTTAAAAAACACCCCCCCCAAAATTAAAAAAAAAATTTTTAAAAAAAAAAAAAATTTCCTTTTTTACTACTTACAAAGTTGACATTCACCTTACCAATGGATTATCTAATCAAATTATTCACCAAGAGTTTCTTAAAACCTATCTCTTGGATGATGCAACTTTATACTTATCATTCATTTGAATAATATTTAGCTTAGGCTAGTGTCATCGAGGAAATAAAATTCCAAGAAGGTATACTTTAGCCTAAGAAAAAGGAATGGCAAAATAAGGGCCAATATAAAAGTAACTAGTATTTCCAACCAAAATTAACACGGGCTACCCTAGACAGTTAGCCTAATTATGTTAATCAAGTGGTCATGAGCCAATTGGTAATGGCTCAACAATAATCATTGCAATAGTCACTGTAGTAAATTGTTTATCATGCGATACCCCCGACAACTCAAGCCATGCAAAACATAGTGCTAGATGTATAAAACCATCCTAGGAAATAGTCTATCCAAAAAAATCACTAGTACACCCTCTTATCCAAGTCATATGCTTCCCTCTTCTAAATTTTATATGATACAAATAAACTTGCTTTGCTTGAAATCATACTGGATGATCCCGCTAAACATAGTAAACACTATCAGGAACATTTATTTTGTCCTTATCATAGGCAAAATAGGTATGACATTAACAATTGCCATACATTTAAATACATAGTGGAAGACCTTATTGACTTGGGGGCCATCAAATTTGATAACCCCCTTGCTCAACAAAATTAAAACCTTGGTATTTTTTCAAACACCACTTCCTCACCATGAGGAGGTGAAACCAAATATGGGAGGGGCTAACACCAAAACTCCTCCTAATAAATTCAATCACATCCAAAAATACCAAGGGTTTGTAGGGGCCATCCATGTGGTTACTAGAGATCAAAGAAATAATCAACAAAATGCAAGACAACAACCTCAAGAAAGTGTGTCACAAACTCCCACATCGCCACCCATTCAAATTTCCCCTAATATTTCATCACCCATCCACATTCCTATCCAAACAAATCCTCCAATTCATCCCATCAATCATCCACCATGACTAGTAATCTCATTAAGTAGTCGGTTAACCACAAGTCTAAAGATGGCTTCCACCAACTTTTCAATTTATGAGTTAATTCAACAATCTCCCCCATATTATGAGGCATTAATGGACATTCTGAAATCCATTGAACTACAATATAAAGATTATAATACCTTCAAAAACTTTGTAGAGAGCATCCAAACATGCATGGAGCCTTCCATTACATTCTATGACTTTGAAATTAAGATAATCTCATCAGACTTAGTAGACCTCCATTGCATATCATGGCTCTAATTGACAATAAGCCTTTTAAAAGAGTCCTAATTGATACTGGTTCCTCCATCAATATCATCACCACCTCCACCCTTCATCATCTTAACCTTCCCCCATCTCATATCACCAAGTCATCATTCACCCTATAAGCATTCAATGATTCTTTATGTTCCACAATTGGCACTATTGTTTTGCCCATTAAAGTAGGGGTCAAAATGTTGCACACTATGTTTCATATCTTGGAAGGATCTATGGCGTAAAATGTACTCCTTAGAAGACCTTGGATGAGGGAAATAATATGTGTCCCTTCCATTTTACATCAATGCTTTAAATATGTTCATGAAGGACAAGTACATTGCATACCAATTGTAGCACCCTAAAATTGGCGCAGTAAAATTATAAAATTTACATTCACCTTAGTAAATAATTTTAAAATCAAATTTAACCTCCCAAACCGCCCGTTAACCGTCGGGTATTCCGTTTCCCCCTTTTTCGTGCCAATTTTAGAGGTTGTTTTGACCGTTTGACGATATCGTCGCCGATCAGACGATATCGCCCCAGATTTGATGATTTCGTCTGGACTAGGACGTCCAGACGATCTTGTCGCAAAACTGAATTTGCATAGTTGGAATCTATTCCAACGGGTCTCCAATCTGGGCAGAAGCGTGTCTGCGCCGTTGGGACCCTCCCCCGTTGGAGATCTCCCAAATTGGGATGATCTCCAACCTCCTACCTACTCCCCCTAAGCCTATTTAATCTCTAAGATTTTCCCTCCCCAACCCCTGGCTGAAATTTTTTGCAAAGTGATTCCCTCTACATTAGAACATCCTAATCTTGCATTTGCACTAGTTCCACATCGATTTTATTGCAGGTACATCATTGTTTTTCAGTCGGAGCCAGCATCCATCGTCGTCGATGAACCTTTTCAGATCGGAGGCGATCCTGTCAAATGCGAGACGATTTCGTATGCGATGCGAGACGATCTCGATTGCAGTCCACATCGAGGCAATCAGTGCCTGGAGTTTGCTTTTCTCAACTCTATTTCTGTCATTTTATTCTGTAAATTAGATTATTTATTCAGTTTTTATGTTATTTTGCATTTGGAGTTCACCCATTTAGCTTAGATTGCATGCTAAGTTCATGATCTGCTATTAAAGTACAGTAATTGGCTTTAAATTCTGTTCTTAAATATTGTTCAGTATTCATATTGCTATTTGGTGTAATTTGCCTCTGTTAGCACAATAGAATTTCTTGTATTTTGCATCTATTTTCTGTCTTGCAGGTCTCTGGTGAATTCGTACGACGAATTCGTCAGATCTCGGATGATTCTGTCGGTCTCGAGACGATTACGTCGGATTGCGAGTGATTCTGTCGGATTACGGGCGATCAGATCGCTTCAAACGTCAGAATCTTCTTCAGACATCCGGATCAGGTATTTTTCATTGTCATTCTGTAAAATTCTCTATTTTCTGCTTTCAAATCTGTTTTTTGTATTCATGAAAGTTGCATTTTCATGTAGTTTTAATTTAGATTCATTCGGCCAAACCTAGGATATGAATGCTTAAGGTTAAAACGAACTCATCAAACACATTCCAAAACCTAGGCGTGGAAACTGCCGCTAAATGTTTCCTGGTGAACCCACCATCCGTCGAAAAATCACCAAAATACACCTCCCTTGAGAGGCGGGACCTTCGCAAAGTCCTCTCAGTCCGAGGTATCGCGACATCCTTTTCCCATCCTCCTTTCGGGCGCGGATCCTATAGCCTGAAGGTAGGGATGCGAAAAATTTGGAGCGATACATTTTGGTGAACCCGACGTGAATGCATCATAACCTTTTGAAAACAAAAACAAAAACAAAAACAAAAAAAAATTAGAACAACTAAAACTTAGATGCATTTTAAAACATTTAAGGTTTAAAGTCATGTTTAGATGGTAGCTCCTAAAAAGAGGTTAGCAGTTACTATAAACGTAGAAAATCAATTGGCAGCTATAGAAGTTAATTCTGTCCTTAGTGTCCCTGAAACAAGTAGAAATCAATCCTTGTGGGACGAACTTGATAGGAGACTTAGTATCATCTCATCTAGGTCCACACAACTTAAGCAAATTAAGAGGCTAGTCTTGGATAGAATCCTGGATCCTCATCAATTAGTTTTTTATCATGAACTTCAGAGAGCCTGCCATAGATGGTTAGCCTATAGGAGAGCTTTAGTATCTTCAGAATTATTCACCTTCGAGGAATACCTCGAGAACGCAGCCATTGTGCACCAATTCCTAGGCCTTGTAGAAGACCAAGAGGTTGTTCTTACAGATAGGGAAAGATGGAATAGAGTTCCTCGTGTTGTGTTATATCGAGAGTATTGCCACGAGCTTTACTTCTATCAACCAGCATCTGAGACAGATAATATTACCATAGCCCTTTTCATCAAATTCTTAAAAGAAAACTTTCAATTTGAAGAAGAACATTTCATGACCCCTGAACAACTCGAACCTATTAATGATATTCATAAGTTATTCATAGAAAACTAGCTCATTTACTTTCAGTCTTATTATTGCGTGCATCTATTGTTTTATTTGTTGTCTTTATTGTATTATTTCAAAAAATTAAAGAAAAACTAAAAAAATCAAAAAACTTAGCAAAAACTTAAACACTTCAATTTCAAATATTATAGTAGGTATATAGTAAATAATATATACCTCTTAATTTGTTGCATATATATATATATATATATATATTTGCTGAAATCAAAACTTAGCACCATGCCTAAACTTAGGAATGGCAAAGAAACTTTAGGGGAAGGAGAAGATTGGTTACAAGATACAACTGAAAACCCAAATGTCCTTCTTGGAGATTCAAATCCGGAAGGAGAAACTCTAGGTCAATCAGATGAAGACTTAGGGGAAGATAAGGAACAAGAAGCAAGTGTTAAAGAGGATGGATCCTCATCCCCTAGAGTAGCTCCAAATGGAACTATTGCCTTTGACAATGCGGAGCATTTCAAGAGATTTCTCATGGAAAACATCGATGACCTTAATGTGGCAATTCGCCTTGATAAAGGGCAAATTAGTAAAACTCAAGCGGCCATGGAATATATGTGCAATATGCAGACTAATCCCTTGTCTTTCATTGATCAAGAAAGTGACAAGGGTGGACCATCCAATACGGATATGGTCACTATAGCCCAAAGCATGTCAAAACAACGGGTTACCCAACCTCCTAAGGAACCTGTTACTCAACCTAAAATCACTCCCGCACAAAAGAAAATTCCCTTCACTACTTTATTCCGCCAAACTATTGAGCAAAATGCTTTAAGTAAACAGAAACCTAAAACTAAGCCAAATACAAACTTTCAACAATCTGGAATACAACATAATCCAACTTCAAAATTCCTCCATAATACTTTTCCTACCAATACTTTACACAACAGTAACATGGCATCTAACCTGCATGTTCCTCCATCATATGCCTATAACACTTATGTCAATGCCCTACCAAACCAATATGGGGGGCAAACTAGTAATCTGGAAGCCATGGTGAAACAATTAGCTTCACGTATGGACCAGATAGATCCCTACCGTCCCTCGTATAATTATCGAGAGATCTGTAGTCAACCTTTGGATCCCATAGTTGTAGCTCAACCATACCCTAAACATTTTCCCATGCCTGTTCTGCCTATATATAAAGGAACCGAAGATCCCATAGAGCATCTTCGCATGTTTAGGATAGCATGTCACGACATATCGCATGACGACTTGCTATTACTAAAAATGTTCCCCAAAAGTTTAGGTGGAATGGCATTAGAGTGGTACTATCAATTGCCCACTCATTCTTTAAGAAACTTTGAAGAAACAGCTGAATCATTTGTCCATCAATTTAGTGCCTACATCGAGAGGCATGTAACTATTAAAGACCTATACAATTTAAAACAAGATAAGGATGAATGCTTTGCCGATTTCTTAGCTAGATGGAGGCAATTGACAGGAAAACTGCACTTTGTGCTACCCTATAGGGAAATGTTAGACATTTTCATCAACAATTTACAAGAACAACTATCTTATGAACTATCAACTGCTACCCTAACTACCTTCGATCAAGCTATAGATTTAGCTCGAAGAGTAGAAGATGCCCTCATTAGGAGAGGCCAACTTAGGAAGAAGGATGATGAGAAAACATCCAGAAATCAATATAAAAACAAACAGGTTGTCGGTGACGGAGTCACTGACGGAAGAAATGTTGCTAATATCAATGCAACGAAGACAACGGAAAAATTCATATTGAAACCTCCGACAAGCCTCCTCGAGAATTCACTAGATTAAACCAACCTTTGTCAACTATTTTACCTCAATTACTCGAAAGAGGTTTGATCCAATTACCCGCTATCCGGGAACATGACCCAAGTATACCCGGATATAGAGCTGATTTGCACTTGTGATTTCCATAGAGGACCTGGACATTCTACCAACGCTTGTAAGAGATTGAAACATAAAATACAAGATTTGATTGACAATAATGAAATGGAAGTGCAAGCCTTCCAACCTAAACAAAACCCTCCTAATAATACTCAAAAGACCATTCCCCAAAATCAAAATCAAAACGCCAATCAAACTTTAGACATATTTCAACACCCTTTACCAAGACATGGTAAAGAGGTGGCCAATCAAATCGAACATCATAATGTTCCCCCTCCTACCCGATATGTAGGAACCATTAGCGGACAATTACCTATTCAGGATTCTCAAATATTTGACACGACCTTATCCCTAGTTACAACCAGGCCCTTACATAATTTTCAAACTTCTGATTCTAGTGATATAGAATCAGATAGTGAAAGTGAACTAGACATTACTTCAAACCAATCGAATAGTTCTGAAAATGAATCAGATCCTATTCAACCTGTCACAGATGCTATGGTTCCAGAAGAACCATTTCCTAGAAGAGTCACTACTCGACCTTCTTCTAATATAGTCCTTCCTTATGAACAAGCCATAAATTCTCAACCGAGACCGTTTCAACGTCTTCACTATAACATCGTAGGTACCATTGGAGTCGTTACTCGACAACAAGCTCAAAACTCTCAACAAGAACCAAACCAGAATGATGGATCAGCTCCATTCGTTCTGAAAAACCCTAATAAAGGGAATCTTGCTTCTAATGCTCAACCTAAACCCCCTTACAGTATTAACGAACAATTGTCCAACACTACGGCCAGAATTTCCCTCTTAGATTTATTGAGATCCTCTCCCACCCATAGGGATGAGTTGATGCTTACATTGAGCCAAATGATGGTACCTCAAAACATTCAACCTGAAGCTATGGCCCATACGATCATCACTCGAGAGATTGATTGT
This sequence comes from Wollemia nobilis, assembly GCA_028583015.1. Classification (NCBI taxonomy): domain Eukaryota; kingdom Viridiplantae; phylum Streptophyta; class Pinopsida; order Araucariales; family Araucariaceae; genus Wollemia; species Wollemia nobilis. The sequence goes on from JAQPPZ010005611.1 coordinate 3,251,467, forward strand.
ATTGACTTCAAGGATAAAGATATCCCGCAACACAGTTTACATAAGGACAATCCCTTATACATTACTGCTTTAATTGGAGATGTAGTTGTCAAACGAGTTTTGATTGATAATGGCTCATCTCTAAACATTTGCACCTTTGACTTCTACCAACGATTTGGCTTTAGAAGTGATGAAATGAAGAAAAGCGATATGATCATCAAAGCTTTTAATGACGAAACACAAGAAACGTGTGGAGTTATCACCCTCCCATTGCAAGTTGGTCCTAGAACCCTAGAAACAACCGTGTTTATTGTACATTGCCCAGCATCGTACAATATACTTTTGGGTCACCCTTGGATCAACGCCATGCGAGCGGTCCCATCAACTTTACACCAATGTGTTAAATTTGAGTTTAAAAATCAGTTGGTCACTATTCACGGTGACCCTAGACCTTTTGATATGTGTGCTTTGGGAGAACCGGTTGGAGTGCAATTTTGCCCGGCTCTGTCATCCACACATCCTAGTTCTTCTTTTTCATCTAAAACTATGAAACATAAACCCATAACTTCACCTAGTTCCCCTCCATTAACTTCATCCTCCTATATAGATCAACAACCCTCTAAACAAATTCTTCTAGAACCTCAAAAAGATTTTAAATCTACAACCAATCCTTCAACTATTACCCCTACAAATTCAAAACCTCTAGACACATCTATCATACCTTCCACATCTCAAGACATAGGTAATAAACCTTCTACATCTTATGCCCTTTACGATGAACTATTACCGGATTTATCTACAACCTTAATATCAGAAAAAATGAATGCTTTCATGCAAGATTCAAACCTTTTAAATAAATTGCCGCCATCTCCTCGTACTTTGGGCCTCCCACAACCTATGGGAAGTACTTACCAAGTCGGGAGTTGTGCCTTCATTTATAAAGGATATGGCCGGGGAAGAATCCCTCGGAATATCAAAACTCATCATGAGGGATACGCTCGGTGTTATTTTACCAATGATTATATTAAAGCTAAACCCATGATGCTTAAAATGGGATATAAAGGGAAAGGCTTGGGACCTTTCCAAAATGGCATGAAAGAACCTTTCGAGGTAGAACCGTGGCCTACCCACTGTGGTGTGGGCCTATTTCCTAGTAAGGGACAACCCTTTCCTTTTGAAGAGGATGATCACCTCATATGCTATCAAGATTATTTGGATAGGCATGTTGATTTGCCTCTTAATAATCAGTCGTTTTCATGCAACATGCTATCCATAGCATACCCTGAAATGATTGCTGACCCCGATGAAGAGTTGGAAGGAGATATCTTCCATGATGTCTCTGTTGAAGAGATGTTACACAATGGGTTTTATTTTGATGGTTCTATACCAACTATAGCCCAACTTGAGGCCACTGATCCTCAGAATGAATTATCTAAATTAACCTTACAAGAATTACAAGAATTGGGCGTTTCACCCGCCCCACCTAATTTTGAAAGAGATCTACACATGGAGGTAGAAAATGTCATTAAAATTAACATTGGAGCTGAGGACAATCCTCACATAATCAATATTGGAGCAGAACTAAGTCCAGAAAAACAAGAACAATACATTGCATTCCTTAAAGAGTATGAAGATGTCTTCGCTTGGACATACGAAGATATGCCAGGTCTAGACCCTTCCGTAGTCATGCATCATCTAGTGGTCCATCCGGATGCTAAACCGGTTAAACAAAAACTTAGAAAAATGCATCCCAAAGTGGCTTTGCTAGTCAAAGGGGAGTTAGAAAAACTCCTGAATGTTATCTTTATACAAGCTATTGATTATGCTTGAATGGATCTCAAATGTAGTTCCAGTCACCAAGAAAGAAGCTACCAAAGTTAGGGTTTGCACCGATTTTAGAGATATCAATGTTGCATGCCCTAAAGACGACTTTCCTCTTCCAAACATGGATCAAATTATTGACTTTACTGCCGAAAGTGGGATGATGTCCTTAATGGATGGATTCTCCGGTTATAATCAAATTCGGATAGCTCCTGAAGACCGAGGCTAAAACAGCCTTTATTACCCCCTGGGGTACCTTTTCTTGGAAAGTGATGCCATTTGGCTTAAAGAACGCAGGTGCAACTTACCAACGAGCTATGACCTACATTTTTCATGATATGATGCATGATATCCTACATGATTATGTAGATGATATTATAGCTCGCTCTCTTATTGAAGATCATCATTTGGATGATTTGCGAAAAGTCTTTAATCGATTACGAGAATATCTCATTCGATTAAATCCAGACAAAATGTATATTCGGAGTTAAGTCCAGCAAACTATTGGGGGTTTTAGTTTCTTTACGTGGTATCGAAATTGACCCTCTCAAAATTGCGGCTATCACCGATATGCCCGCACCTACTAATATATCTGAATTACGAAGTTTACAGGGTAAACTTCAAGCTATCCGTCGCTTCATTGATAAGCTGGCGGACAAAACTGGTCCTTTTCTCAAACTTCTTAAGAAGGATGTCCCTTTCAATTGGGACACAGAATGTAGAGAAGCTTTTGAACTTCTCAAACAATATCTCCTTAACCCATCGGTGCTTTCATCGCCTAAATCTGATCGCCCATTTCTCCTCTATATTTTTGCTTAGATTCTGCCTTAGGAGCTATGTTAGCTCAACTCGATGATGAAAAATGAGAACGTGCTAATTATTATATTAGCCGAACCTTCATCAATTATGAAACCCGCTATACAACGTTAGAGAAGCTATGTCTAGCAGTCATTTTTGCTACGCAAAAATTACGACATTATATGCTTAGTCAAAAAACGTATGTCATTGCTAAATACGATCCCTTAAGGTATCTCATGAGTCGACCTTATTTATCGGGTCGCACAGCCAAGTGGGTTCTTGCTCTAAGCGAGTTTGATCTCACATTCATAGGACAGAAGTCCGTTAAGGGTCAAATCATAGCCAGATCAATTAGCTGTTGCACCCTTAGAGTCTACTCATCCCCTCATTATCGAGTTTCATGATGAATGCCTTCAATTAGAGGCAGACCTTGTTGAACAATGGTCCTTATACTTTGATGGAGCCCGATGCATGAGTGGGGCTGGTGCGGGTATTATTTTAATATCTCCGCAAAAACATCTTATTCCTCTGTCCTTCAAATTGACCTTTGCTTGCACCAACAATACTGCTGAGTATGAAGCTCTAATCCTTGGATTACGAGCTGCTCTAGCACTAAAAATTAAACACCTTTTAGTTTTTGGGGATTCCCAATTAGTTATAAACCAAATTAATGAAGTTTATCAAACCAGAGATGATAAACTTCGCCCATATAAGGCCTATGTTTTACAACTAATGTCCTTGTTTGATCAAGTCACCTTGGAAGCCATTCCTCGAACTAGCAACCGTGCAGCTGATGCCATGGCCGCAGCTGCATCTCTCCTGCCCTTGGAGTTAGACGACGAATATGCCACTATCATTATTCGTCGGCTCCAGGAACCCGCTTCAACTAAGTCATGCTTAGAGCCTTTGGATGTGTTTCTAATCAATGAAACTACTCCTGAACCTTGGTATACAGACATATTTGATTTTCTCCAAAATGGGACTTTCCCTGACAATTCTAATAGAAACCAGCGTCGGTTATTACGTCGACGAGCAAGTCGCTTTGTAATAATTGGCAATACTTTATATAGGAGATCTTTTGAAGGTATCCTATTAAGATGTTTAAACTTAGAAGAGTCTAAATCAGCCTTGAGTGAAGCCCACGATGGATCTTGTGGAGGACACTTTAGTGGTAGTGCCATTGCTAAAAAGCTCCTTCGGATAGGATACTTTTGGCCTACCATGGAAACAGATGCACATGAGTATGTGCGCCATTGCGACAAGTGTCAAAAACATGCTGACCTTGTCCATGCACCTGCACAAGAGTTGCAGGCTATTTCATCTCCTTGGCCCTTTTCTAAATGGGGCTTGGATATTATTGGCAAAATCAATCCTGTGTCATCTGATGGACACAAGTTCATCATAACTGCCACTGAGTATTTCACGAAGTGGGTTGAAGCTATGCCTTTAGCTTCTTGCACTGGCTCATAGGTCTCTAAATTCATTTTTAATCAAATCATTTGCAGGTTCGGAATTCCTGCGAATCTCATCTCTGACAATGGAACTCCTTTCAAAAATAAAGATGTTAAAAAATTATGTCAAAAATATAAGATTCAACATCGTTGGTCCACCCCCTATTATCCTCAGGGTAATGGTCAAGCAGAAGCTTCTAACAAAACTTTAATCAAAATTCTCAAAATATTAGTCAATAAAACGGGCCGTGACTGGCATATTCAATTATATCCATCCTTGTGGGCTTATCAAACTAGTGTTCGAACCCCGACGAGCACTTCACCATTTGTTTTGGTGTATGGTGCTGAAGTAGTTTTTCCATTTGAATTGGAAGTTCCTTCTTTGGCTCTGCTACTTCAAGATACCGAAGTAGGAGATGAATATCGTCTTTGGCAGACTCAGTCAGTTGGAACTCCTCGATGAAAAATGCATCAATGCTTTGGAGCATCTCCGTGCTTACCAAAACAAGCTTAAAAGATCATATGCTAAGAAAGTTCGTCATCGATCCTTTGAGATTGGCGACCTTGTTTTAAAAGAAAATAAAAAAAATACAAATGCAACCAAAGAACTTAAAGGTAAATTTGAGCCCAACTGGCTCGGACCATACATCATTACTGCTAAATTTGAATCAGGAGCATATAAATTATCTACCTTAGATGGTAAAGAACTTAAAGAACCCATGAATATTTTGCACCTTAAACGTTACTATGCATAAATTTGGTCATTTCATCCATGTTTGTTTAAAATCATTATCTTGTATTTCTTTCAATTTATAAAAATCCAAAAACACCAAAAACATTCATAAATCTCCAAAAATCTTCAAAAACTATCTATTGCATTTATTTAAAGCACTAGTTAAGTTCCTTTTGCTCAAAAACTAAAATCAAAATAAAAATCTAAAAACAGCTATATGCTTGACTCTTTCGAAACCAAAACAATATACGGAGAAGAAAGAGAGAGTCAACATTCTCAAAACTTCTCAAAAGTCATTTATATATATTTTCTTACAATTATTGCAGTTATATGTTTCAACTTATTTTGGATAAATTAGCATTTATTTTGAATCCCTCACTTGCACACTCACAAAAAAATAAATATCTTGCTTTTATATGGCATGATTACTAATCTCTCTTATATCAAAGTTCACAAATTTCAATTAAATAAAGTTTGAGCATAGAGAATTGATCTTGTTATTTACCTAAACCAAGCACATCTTTTCACAATAAAATGATTATATTTGTAATTTCCATGTTTTGCTACATAGTAGAACTGATTTCTTGAGTGAAAAGTTTCCCCTGCTATCCTATCATGCACATGGTCTAGAATCTTTGAGAATTGGCAAAAGGACAAGCTCACCCCTACCCGAGAATAAAAATCCCTTGCTCTCAGACTAATCCGAGCAAGTATCCCTAGCAAAGAAAAAGAGAAGAAAAATTCAAGAAAGAAGAGAAAAGAAAAATGTTATTTCAGCAATGTTCCAAGTATTATCAAGCAAAAGAAATACAAAAAGAAAAATAAGCAAAGTTCAAAAGAAAGCAAGAAAGCAATAAAATCCCTTTCCCTACCCTTTGAAAAGAAAAGAAGGGTTGATGAGCTTGAATCCTTGGAATTCTCAATTATTCGAAAAGCTGTGAGGTAAGCCCCATAGCAGGTGGTTTGTGCCCAACTCTGCTTGGCCTTGGGTAACTCCTAGCGTGGCGATATGTACGTCACATTAGCGACCTTCTTTTGTACAGACCTATGTCTGCTTATGGATTAGCTAGCTCTTGATAATCCGACCTACATAGTAGTCTAATATGGTTATATGCATCTACATCATGGTTAATGAACATTTATTTGGTTTCCTCAAATCACTTGTATCATAGTATCTTGCTCAAAGCTGGTAAATGAACAATGCAATTGCACACACATTTGTATTTGAGAGATTTTGTTTATCATTAGGATAAATCAAGATCGGAAATGAATGCACATATGCACATGGGATTCCTTATAAATCTAACTTTTGTCTTCAAAATACTTTGAAATATTATTTTTGCAACTTGTTTGGAATAATCAAGTACAATTATTTTTCACAAAGACAACTATAGAATTAGAAAAATCAAAAATTTCTTCCAAATTACACAAATCAAATCATATATATCTGGTTGACTTTCGTGACGATGGTATAGTTTCAAAACCAAAATTGGAATTTTATGCCTAGCGCAAGTCCTCATTTTCATCTTTTCTGTTCATCAAAAAATCAACCATGCAATAAAACTTTTTTTTTGGATTTTCGCGATGATGGTATAAGTCTATACCTACATATTCTATGCCTAGCGCAAACCATTGTAACAATTTTTATTCCCCATTTTATCAAAAATCATAAAAACCATATGACTTCATTTTACACAAATTATGCTTTTCAAAAGCAAACCCATTTTTTCACTATTTTTATGTCATTATGTCAAACCTTTAACTTTGCAATGATGGTATAATTCCTAAGGAATTATTCACAAATTTTATCACACTTAGGAATTTATGCCTAGCAAAAATCATTTTAAAAATATTTCATGCATAATATTTTTCATGAAAGTCTGAAAACAAACCAACCATCATCATCATCATTTGCACTATCACAACAAAGTCTTAAGCCAGTCTCTTAAGCACTCTTTTACTTTTCGCAATATTTCTATACGGGGATTAGCTTGACGACCGAGTGAGCGGCGACTCCATGAAATGGTCTATAATAGCGACAATGTCCTTTGAAATTATTGTTAAAAGTCCCCTTTTATTTTTATCAAAATTATTGCATCACATACAACCACTTTGTTACATCAGATTATTTCATTTAAAATTTTATAGCATGACATTCAAATTATAATATTTCCAACGACATAATTACATGAATTTTCAAATCAATCAATCAAAACATAAAATCATCATAAACATACTCAAGACACAAGTCATATGATCAAAAATATATCATCATATATATCTCAAAAATATATGTACATCATATCAACTAGATTGGTATGCCACAATCCATATCTTGGCATACTCAATCAAATGTCCTTCGAGCAGTGTCTCGAGAGCCCCTAGAGCTCTCAGCCTCATCTCCTCCCCCACCCTACGGAGGACGAGGTGGCCCCATCGCAGTATGTGTGGTACTGCGAGTCCTCGTCGTCGATCGGGATGAGCTCCTCGATGACCCTGTCCTGATCGGATCTGCAATAGCAACCGACAGCTGTACCCTCTGGCCCTCGGGCACCATCTAAAAATAGATCCCCTGGTAGAATGCGGTCTGAGCAACCGACCGCATCAGCTCCTGAGTGCTCGCCCCTCGCCCCGTGCCCTGAGGCGTGCAATCTCATCTCTGAGCTGTGTCACCTCAGCTCGATGTCGTGCAGCCTCGTCCTGCAGAGTCTGCACCTGTGTCTGGAGATGGATATTCTTCGTTCGGAGAGTCATCGTCTCGTTGCTCTCTCCTGTGTCAATGCCCTTGCCCTTATCGGGCGATGGTGGCCTCTCTCTCTATGGAGATGGGGGTCTCTCCTCCCTCCTCTCTCGCTACCACGGCCTCTCCTGTGCCTGTGGCCTCCTCTGCTCTCTCCCATCGTGACCCTGGGCCGCCTCTATCACTGCCTGGCGCCGCCTCCCTATCCGACGCACAACTGCGTGGATCGGACCCTGTGCCCTCGTCATCCGTGGAGGGCGGATGCCTACGTACCAGGCATCGTAGCCATCTACGACCCCCGCGTCGTCCCCATCCACTGGCTGGATGGGGGCATCGTCTGCGTCCTGGCTCCAGAAGCGCTGCATGTCAGGAGCCCCGCTAACCGTGGTGTTATCCCGGACAGTCCGGGAAAACTCGTAGTCCCTCAGAGATGGGATCCCCTGCTGTAGACCGAACTATCTCAAAACTTGGTCATAGCGGTGGAGCTCCACCTCTCCTCTCTCCATCCATAGCCAGCGAGACTCGCCTGATGCGAGCCAGCTCCTGTCCATCCTCGGCCCACCCTAGGTGCCCTCTCCATGGCCTCCAGGTGATCTGATCCGGGACCAAGTCATCCAGTAGCCTCCGGGACATCGGTAGGTCGATCCGCCATTGTGACCCTCTTCGGAGCCACCAGTAGAAGACTCGGGGCCTCTCCCCGTCCACCCTTGTCAATGGAAGCCCTACCGGCCTCCGCACTGCAATGTGCTCCCAGCACCAAACCTGTAGGAGCGATGTCATCACCAGACATCGCCCGCCCTTGTACACGACCCCATACAGGATCCTGTACAACCGGCATAGAACAAAATTGCCCCAACAAAACCTGTACCCATGGTCTCTCATATCGTAGATCACATCTGCGAGCATCCATGGTACCCTGCACCCGCTATGGTGGCACAGCAGAAGTCCACCAACCACTCCAGCTAGAACTCGTGTGAGTCTGGATGCCCCAGGCATCTGGCGTAGTGCCTCGATATTCACTTCGCCCTTCTCCAGGGTGAAGCTCGGGTCACCACACAGCCGTCCCATAGCGTGGCCCTGATTGGCCGTAGGAGTGATCATCCATCCTTGTATGGGGATTCTCAGAATCCTCCATACATCCTCTAGTGTGGGAGCCATCTCCCCTGTCGGTAACCAAAAATAGGAAGAACCCGGATACCATCTCTCTGCTAGGGCTGTTAGAAGCCCCATGTCCGTGGATACTTGTGGCATCTCCGCCACATGCTGTAAGCCGGCCTGTGCCAGCAGATCTCGCTCTGCCTGTGTCAGAGCGGCCAAGTCATCTCTCAAACCTCCATATTTCCACTCCCTGCTCTTTAGTAATCCTCTCTGCAACATAAACAACAAAACAACAAACAATCATTAATAACAATTCCAGTAATTAATAATGCAACTTAAAGATCAATTTCATGTAATTGATGATATCGCCCACTATTGGACGATATCGTCCCAAATTTGAGCATAATCGTCTCCGATCTCGCTTGTCGAAATCGTCTCTAGATTGACGAAATCGTCCCCCTTTCGTCGATTTCGCCCTTGGGCGAAATTGACGAAATTGAGACGATTTCGTCGAAATCGGGACGATTTCGTCCCGACGACGTCGACGGCCAAAAACGGCCGCGATGCTCCAAATTCACCTAAAAATCACTTAAAAAGCATGTAAAAATTAAATTAAATCAGTTCTAGCTAAGTCTAGGCTCTTACCCGTAGACCGCGCCGGACCTCTGCAGATCTGTGCGTCGTCTCCACCATTTTTGCTTCAGAGCTCTAAAAACCAGAAAATGAACAGTAAAAATGAATTAGGGTTTTACCCTATTTTTCTTAATTTTATTCAACAATAATTTTTTGCTTTTCCGCGTTTTTACCTCAAACGTTCGATTTGGGTAAAAACACGGAGGGGGCACCATAGTAAGTTGTCGTACGATTCGACCAAGAATCGTCGCCTAAAAATGGGTATAATTTTTTGCTTTCTCGTAGATCGAGAAGAACTCATCTTTAACGCATTTTCTTCGGAAAATTCGCTAAAGAGGGGGCAAAATGTAGCACCCTAAAATTGGCGCGATAAAATTATAAAATTTACATTCACCTTAGTAAATAATTTTAAAATCAAATTTAACCTCCCAAACCGCCCGTTAACCGTCGGGTATTCCGTTTCCCCCTTTTCCGTGCCAATTTTAGAGGTTGTTTTGACCGTTTGACGATATCGTCGCCGATCAGACGATATCGCCCGAATTTGACGATTTCGTCTGGACTAGGACGTCCAGACGATCTTATCGCAAAACTGAATTTGCATAGTTGGAATCTGTTCCAACGGGTCTCCAATCTGGGCGGAAGCGTGTCTGTGCCGTTGGGACCCTCCCCCGTTGGAGATCTCCCAAATTGGGATGATCTCCAACCTCCTACCTACTCCCCCTAAGCCTATTTAATCTCTAAGATTTTCCCTCCCCAACCCCTGGCTGAAATTTTTTGCAAAGTGATTCCCTCTACATTAGAACATCCTAATCTTGCATTTGCACTAGTTCCACATCGATTTTATTGCAGGTACATCATTGTTTTTCAGCCGGAGCCGGCATCCATCGTCGTCGACGAACTTGTTCGGATCGGAGGCGATCTCGTCGAATGCGAGACGATTTCTTGCGATGCGAGACGATCTCGATTGCGGCCCACATCGAGGCAATCGAGTGCCTGGAGTTTGCTTTTCTCAACTCTGTTTCTGTCATTTTATTCTGTAAATTAGATTATTTATTCAGTTTTTATGTTATTTTGCATTTGGAGTTCACCCATTTAGCTTAGATTGCATGCTAAGTTCATGATCTGCTATTAAAGTACAATAATTGGCTTTAAATTCTGTTCTTAAATATTGTTCGAGTATTCATATTGCTATTTGGTGTAATTTGCCTCTCTTAGCACAATAGAATTTCTTGTATTTTGCATCTATTTTCTGTCTTGCGGGTCTCGGCGAATTCGTCCGACGAATTCGTCGGATCTCGGACGATTCTCGTCATATTGCGAGCGATTCCGTCGGATTACGAGCGATCAGGACTCGCTTCAAACGTCGAGAATCTTCTCGAGACATCCGGATCGGGTATTTTTCATTGTCATTCTGTAAAATTCTCTATTTTTTGCTTTCAAATCTTTTTTTTGTATTCATGAAAGTTGCATTTTCATGTAGTTTTAATTTAGATTCATTCGGCCAAACCTAGGATATGAATGCTTAAGGTTAAAACGAACTCATCAAACACATTCCAAAACCTAGGCGTGGAAACTGCCGCTAAATGTTTCCTGGTGAACCCACCATCCGTCGAAAAATCACCAAAATACACCTCCCTTGAGAGGCGGGACCTTCGCAAAGTCCTCTCAGTCCGAGGTATCGCGACATCCTTTTCCCATCCTCCTTCTGGGCGCGGATCCTATAGCCTGAAGGTAGGGATGCAAAAAATTTGGAGCGATACACTAATGAACATCGAGTCATTTAAGTATTGAAATTTCATTTCAAATCCTTATGAATCCATGCTTCCTTCCATCCACCTTTTTCTATCACCATCAGCCAATCCATCTACCACTCCACCAATTTCTTCATCAAAGGATCCCATTTCTGAGGACTCTCTTGTCACTAATCCTCCATCATCCTCATCATGGACTACATGCACATGTGGTCAAAATCAATCCACATCCCCACCTTCCATGTCATCATCATCTAGTTAGCGACCTTCCCAATTCAATCCATCACCATCACCTAATATTTCACAAGTCGAATTTATGGATTGTGAGACGTCTCCATCTTCACCATTCCTTGAGCCATCATCCAACCATGGTCCTTCCATGTCATCCCAAGTCGAGGTCCACCTCACTAATATCGATATTGGTGAATATGTGGTCCAAGACATAACTATCATGCCCCTCACCATTCCTAAGGCTAAGGATTTTAGTCATCCACGTGATCCACCCTTATCCATAGAAGCGGTATATGACATGGGTTCAGCTCCAAATAGCATAAATTTTATATATAGGGGGATTGATTCTTCATCAAATTCAACTCCCCTAGAATAACCCAAGGAACCAACACTTTCCAACATTCCAAATATGTTGGGATTTCCATATCACTATTTTCACATAGTTAATTGGTACGTTCATAGCCTAGGATTATATGAACAGGGAGTGCTTCAGCCTATTTATGTTCCATATCAAGAAGTGCATGACCATTTAGGTCTAGGTTACCACCCACTTTCCACCACCTCTTATCTTGAACAAGCCTTCCAAAGGCTTAATCTAAATTCAAGAGAAGAATCCCTCCATCCCGATAATTATGACGATGAAATATATGAAGTATTCAAACTTATGTCCATAATTTCAGATGAATATAAAGAAGAATCGAAGCCCATTATTCCCCATACCGAACAAGATGAGTTTTATCTCAACATGTTCCCCATCCATAAGCCCATATTTTGCTTGCTTCTTCCACAAGAGCGAGTTGCCCCTACCGGTGAGCCACCACCCCCATTCCATTAATACATTTCATAATACAAACTTGTAACATATGTACATAACACAAAAATAGTGGTTTTCACCACTACCAAAAATCAAAAAATATCAAAAATAAATCAAAATATATCAAAAACAAATAAAAAAACATGTTTTCCTTTTTAGCATTATGTGTATATATCATTTAGTTAAATGCATTTATTTGTATTTCTTTCTACTGCTCATGTTAATCAAGCTCCTAACATCAGTTCTTAGGTTCCATCCATTCCATCCAACCCTATAAATTTTTCCCATAAGTCAAAATGAATCCCATTGATTTATTCACCCCACTCCATAATCCATATGATCCATATAAACCAATTCCAATTGACATAAGTCTTATTGATAAGGACCGGATTTCCACACCTCCATATTTTTCCTAGTTTTTCTTGTTTGAGGAATTGTTAAGGGCTTCAACCAACTACATTCCTCCATCCCCTCTACCTTTGCCTTCACCCTCACCTCCGGATCTCAAGTTTTCTAGGAAAAAATAGATGAGGATAATCCAAAAGAGTTTGATGACATCTTAGATGACATTCATCTAATCCCTATGCCCCATCAACTTGAGGAAGGTTCCCACATGTCCATTGAAGATACCATTGATGTGGACCTTAGTTTAGACAAAGAAAATCCCCAAATTATCAACCTTGGAAAAATTTTATCACCCAATGAACAAGAGCAATTAATTGCTCTCCTCAAGAGGAAGAAGGCCATATTTGCATGGTTCTATAAGGACATGTCTGGTCTTGACCCTAGTTTGGTTATCCATAATCTCACCTTACATCTCGATTCTAAGCCATTCAAACAAAAACTTAGTAGAATGCATCCTACCATGGCCCTCTTGGTAAAAACAAAGCTTCAAAAACTCTTAGATGTGAACTTCATAGTTCCTATCGACTATCCTGAGTGGCTTTCAAACATGGTACCCATTTGCAAGCCTAATGGGGTGATACATGTTTGCACTAATTTTTGAGATCTTAACAAAGTGTATTCTAAGGATGAATTTCCTCTCCCAAACATTGATACTCTTATAGACACCTACATTGGCCATGAAATACTTTCACTCATGGATATTTTCTCAGGATACAACCAAATTCGAATAAATCTTGATGACCAACATAAAATAGCATTCACTACACATTGGGAAATTTTTTGTTACAAGGTGATACCCTTTGACCTCAAAAATGCAGGTGCCACTTATCAATGTGCCATGACATACATTTTCCACAACTACATGCATAAGATTATCCAATATTATTTGTATGATCTCTTGGCTAAATCCAAAACTCGACAAGAGCACATTGGTGTATTGGAGAAAGTTTTTGACCAACTTCTAGAGCATAATGTAAGGTTGAACCTCAAGAAATATTTCTTTGGTGTTACCTCGGGAAAACTTCTAGGATTCATTATCTTCAAAATAGTTATTGTAGTGGACCCAAACAAGGTCAAGGCCATCATGGAGATGCCTCCCCCAAGTATATTAAAGGAATTGCATAGTTTACAAGGAAATATTCAATCGATTTGTCATTTAATTGTGCAACTTTTTGACAAATGTAGGTCATTCAATAACCTAATACAAAAGAGGGTGCCATTCTCTTGGACAGATGAGTATCAAAAAGTGTTTGATGACATTAAGCAATATCTATCTTCTTCACCAGTCCTAGATCCTCCTTGTTAGGGGGTCCCATTCTATCTTTATATTTCAGCAATGGACTTTGCATTAGGGACAATGCTTGCACAAAAGAATGAAAAAAATTGAGAGTAGTATGTTTATTACATTAGTCAAACATTGGTAATATTAAACCAGATACGCTTATATAGAAAAATTGTGATTAGCAATGGTTTTTACCACTAAGAAACTTCGACATTACATGCTTAGTCACACAATATATTTCATAGCTAGATAAAATTCTCTACGTTATATGATATCTCGCACTTACAAAAACACCTACACCGCTAAATGGATAATGCTCCTTACTTAATTTGACCTTGAATTTATTAGCCAAAAATCCATTAAATATCAGGTAATATTTGATCAACTTGAGGAAGCTCCACTATCTAGTGATCATCCTTTGATTATTGAGCTCCCATATGATTCATTATGTGTTGTCACTGAACAAGAATATGTCATTCTAGAGGAAGACATCAATATCACACTATTCTTTGATGGCTCTAAGTATGTGAAAGTTCAGGGTGTTGGAGTCATGTTTCATACACCCCAGGGGGTACCTATCCTCTTATCATTCAAACTTGACTTATAATGCACAAACAACACTACAAAGTATGAAGCCTTAATTTTAGGTCTTCAATCATCTATAGCTATGAGCATTAAGCGTATTAGGATATTTGGTGATTCTCAACTTGTCATTAAGAAAATAAATGGGAATACCAATGCAAAGAACCCACCATTAATCTTTATAATGAAGTAGTAATTAAATTGCTCTCTAATTTTTATTGGTGTGAAATCAATAGTTTTCCACGTTCGACTAATAGATTTATAGATGCGATGGCCTCCCTTGGATCATTAAATCCAAAATATTACTTCAAAGAGGTACATCCCCTTATCATTTCAATGATTTCTAAATTTGCAATTGCCCATGCTAAATCTAAATATGAAAAGGATATTTATTTTATCCAATCAGATCTATATGAACCTTGGTCAAGCCATATAGTAGCCTTTCTCAAGTATCAAACACTCCCATAGGATATGTCTCGAATTACCAAATGCACATTCAATAAAAAGGTAGATCGTTTTGTTCTCTTGTGGGACGTGTTGTAAAACATGGTTATGACAGAGTTTTACTTTGTTATCTTGAGTATAGTAAGGCATAAAGAGCCATAGTTAAAGCCCATGATGGTACTTGTGGTGGTCATTTTAGTGGAATGGCCATTGAAAAGTGTATCTTATGAATGGATTATTATTGGCCCATAATGGAATGTGATTGTTGCACTTATGTTAAACATTGCAAGAAGTGCCAAGAACATGCTAATTTAATTCATGTACCATCACAAGCTTTACATTCCATTCAAAGCCTTTGGCCCTTTTCACAATTGGATCTAGATCTAATTGGTAAAATTTTACCTCCTTCCTCGAGACAACATACATTCATCATCACAACCATTGAATACTTCACAAAGTGGGTTGAGGTAATTCCTCTAACCAATACGATAAGACCTAGAATTGTGGAGTTTATACTTCACCATATCATTTGTCATTTTGGTATTCCCTCAAAAATCACTTCAAACAATGGTAAGTCTTTCAAGAACAAGGACATTTGAGTACTTTGCAAGAAGTATAAAATTCAACATAGTTTCTTGACTCCTTATTACCCATAAGCTAATGGATAAGCTAAAGCTTCCAACAATACCTTAATTGCTATTCTCAATAAACTTATCAAATAAAATCATAGAGATTGGCATACACAAATATCCTTGGCATTAGGGTCTTATTGAAAAAGCATACACATGTCTACAAGGGCAACACCATTTTCATTGATCTATGGAGATGAAGCAATCATACCTCTTGAGCTTGATATACCCTCCTTGCAAATTTCTTTATATGAATTCATAGATGACAACACCACTAGACAATCACATCTTGACCAACTCACACTTCTTTATGAGAGGTAAGTCAATGCTTTAGAGCATTTACAAGTTTATAAAGATTGCCTAAAGCATGCTTACAATACCAAAGTTCATCTACATGAATTATAAGTAGGAGATATTGTCCTTAAAGAGAATAAAAAAACACCAATGCATTACCACATCTTCGTGATAAATTTGTAGCTAAATTGGTTAGGGCCATATATTGTTACTCAAAAAGTAGGTAATGGTACTTATAGGCTTGTCATTCTAAATGGAGAGGAAGAACCTGAACCACTTAATTTTATACACTTGAGGGCATTCTATGCATAATGATATATATATATAGAGAAGATAAAGAGTAAGAAGGAAAAATGTCACGATATCGTGACATGTCGCATTTTCGTGACCAAAAGAGAAGAGAAAGAGTAGGAAGGAAATAGTGTCGCGATATCATGACATGTCTCATTTTCATGACCAAAAGAGAAGAGAAAGAGTAAGGAGGTGAAAGTGTCGCGATATCACGACATGTTGGATTTTTGTGGGCAAAAGCCAAGAAAAGGAGCAAGGAGGCGATTGTGTCGCGATATCATGACATGTTGCCTTTTCGTGTCCAAAAGCAACAAAAGAGGACAAAGAGGCAGAAGTGTCACGATGTCGTGACATGTCACATTTTTGACATGTCGTAGTTTCACGACGATCCAGAGCAAATGAAGGAAAAGACTCAAGGACGACACGATTTCATGACTTGTCAATTCTTCGCGGCTGGAAGCGACAAGAGAACAAAACGGGAAATGAATGTCGTGATTTCGTGACATGTCTCAGTTTCATGATAGGCAGTGGCAAAGGAGCAGAACGAAGGCAGATTGTCACAATTTCGTGACAGGTCTTACTATCACGACATGCCGCATTTTCGCAACTATCCAGAGCAAATGAAGGAAAAGACTTAAGAACGTCACGATTTCGTGACATGTCGCACTTTCACGGATGGAAGCAGCAAGAGTGCAAAATGGGAGACGAATGTCACAATTTTGTGACATGTCTCATTATCGCGACATGTCATATTTTTGCAACATGCAGTGGCAAAGGAGCTGAACGTAGGCAGAATGTCGCAATTTCGCGACATGTCTCTTTTTCGTGACAGGTCACATTTTCACGACTATCCAAAGTAAAATATGGAAATGACTTAAGGACATCATGATTTCACGACATGTCACATTTTCATGGCTGGAAGTAGAAAGAGTGCAAAATGGGAGACGAATGTCGTGATTTTGCGACATGGCTCATTTTTGTGACATGTCGCATTTACGCGACTTATAGCGGCAAAGGAGCAGAATGAAGGCAGAATGTCACGATTTCGTGACATGTCTCATTTTTGCGACATGTCACCATTTTGCGACTCTCCAAAGCAAATGAAGGAGAAGACTTAAGGACGTTGTGATGTCACGACAGGTCGCATTTTCATGGCTGGGGCAACAAGAAAGCATTACGGTGGGCCGCTGCCTATGTTCAAAGGTGTTTGTAAATATGTGTAAGGTTTTGTGCTCTTTCTTGGCAGGGTTGTCTCATAAGGGTACTAGCAGTGAAGGACAGACTGACCCTATTGAGGTTTTGATCCATAATAGCATAGTGCTGATTTTTGTAAAAGGTTTTGGGTCAACCTGGAAAACCCGGATGTAATGAAATTGTACCTTAATTACCAAAAAATATATATATATATATATAAGTATGTATATATATATGTATGTATGTATATATACATGGCTAATACACAAAAACATGTACATACATTTGATTCACAACATTGCATTTAATTTTCATACACATTGCATTCAAAAACTTTACATTGGCATAAATTTCATGTTACCACTTTACATTCACATCCACATTGTACATTTCATATTAGGGATCATTTCTTAAGTTCAATATTTTAATTGGTCCAATAAATTCATGTTGCCTTAATCAGGGGCACCTTCACATCATCATCCATTTTTCCACCAAGCCAAATCATCATTTGCAAAATACATGTCCATAATACCTAGGTGTTTTCGATCACTCAGCCACTCCTAGTGTTTTAAGCAACCTCCAAAATACATGTCGAGTTCCTCTTAGGACCATCACACATATACACTAAGAAAATCTTGAGTTTTGGGAATTTACTCCAACACATTCTTGAACCAAACACAATTTCACATCTTTAAAAACATCTTGGGTCAAAAATGGATAACACCATACTTGGTATGAACATTAAAGTGAAAAGGGTCATCCTTGCTAGTCCCATTATGCAACATAGTCTATAAGAATAGTGGTTTTTACCACTATCACAGTTGCTTCCAAATCCAAAATATGGAGTAGTAAGGATAGGGTACAATTCTCATCACACTTAGGTTGAGAATCCGATTCCCAAAACTCTAAATCTTTTACATCACACACCACTGATCATTGGGTTGTAAGGATTGTACTACATTTCTAGTTAGACAATTAGGTAGTCATCCCCAAAACTTAAGAGATCAAAAAATACAAATCGTGGACTATGGATTTAGCCTCCATCAAAGCTATAGATACTTGATTGGAAATGGAGTACGCTCATACGTGGTGACACATCTCTTTCAAATAGACCTCTGATCGCACATAAGGATAAGCTAGATTCTTGGTCTCATCCATAATAGGTTTACCCATTTTATTCAAGGTGAGTTAATAAACTCACTTGCACACACATTGGTTCTTGATTGCCTCGAGTCATTACCATGCTCATGATTTGATAAATAAATTCACTACACACATGTTTGGTCCTAGAGGAATTAGGTAGTTTTAGTGAGTTTGTTTGATACCACTAGTATGTCTGAGTCTCTACAAAATAGTCAGTTTTCCATATCAACATCCATATCAAATCCATTTATTATTCCATATCAACATCTATATCTTCTTCCATTTCAATTCAAGAGTCATTCACCCCACATACAACCAAGTGTGGTACCCCTAGTTAAACAACAATGCTAGAAACAAGGTCAAGAAATATCTAAATGATAAATGATCATTAGAACATCTGCATTCCATACCTTGCATTAATCATCTATTCATTTCACCTTGCATTAATCATCCATAATATATCATATACATTCAACATCCATATACACATGCATTACACAAAAGCATTCCATAAAAAACATTCACACAAACATATAACACAAAAGGTAAAATCCATGTATGTGTATATATATATGTATGTATATGTATATGTATATGTATAAATATTGCATGTATAATGAGTGCCAAAAATACCACATACAAGGGAGCACCAAGGCTCATATACAAAAAGTGCATCTAAGCACTAACTAAGCCCTCCAAAAGGACCCCTATGACATATAAGGAGCCCTAGACCTATAGCTATACCTAGACTCACTATGCCTAGTAGCATCGAATACATATGAGGTTTGAGGATCAAGAAGTTGAATATGATGCTCCATCAACCTATCCTCCAATGCCTCTATATACCTATGCCAAGACTGAAGGTGCACTATGTTTACATTATATCAATGCTCCCTCTCTAGTAGCTCTTCTTGGAGCCTTGTGATCCTCTCATCCCAAGCCATCACCATCGCATCCCACTCCACTACTTGTTGCTCTAGCCTCACCCTATCCTCCTCATCTTTATATAGAGGCCCATCCAAAGTCACATCCACATCATACCATATCCCCCTCTCAGGACCCTACCTAGTTGCACCCTTAGTCCTCCTCCTTCGACTATCTACTTGAAGGTTCCACTATTACTTGGGGGTCTCATGGGTCCCCTCACCATCACCCTCAGCCTCATCCCCACCTATGCCAACCACTACTCGAGGTGGTTCCCATGGAGGTTGTGTAGTGAACCATGCATCATACTCTATGGTAGTCCTTGCATCATCCACATCTAGGACATCCATCTCCTCATCATCCTCATAGGTCACCCTCCATGGTTTTGCACATGGTAGCCTTATCTCTTCTTAATGCCTCCTATAGTACACCAGCTCATCAGAGACCTCCTACCTCAAATAAAACTATCAGAATACTCATGAGAACTAAAAATACTCAGCCTCACTTTGATATCTCCCAACCACCCACCTATTTTATCGCACCCATCGTAGATGCTATCTATCTCGAGTCCACCTCCTACCTCACCATAATATCCATATCACTTGTATGGATGTTATTCCAACCCATAAATCTCGGTACCACTGACTCATATACACTGCTCAACTTGATTGTACCTCCTCGACCATCATCCATCTCCTAATTTAGGGCTACTCAATACCCAAGCCTGCTACTAGTAAGCCCTCTAGTCGAGCCACACTAAAGTGCTCCCATCCCCAAAACTATAGAAGAAATTTGCATCCTAATCCCTTCCTCCCCCGCCTTGTCACCTCATAGACCTCCTAGTACACCTGTGCCAATAAGGTAAGATCCCATGCATACACTCACTGTATAGTGAGCATATCACTCACTAATTTGATCAAGTTCCAAGGAAACCTGCACCTAGTGTTGTTCAAATCCATGATGTTGGCCAACATGAACATAACCAAAGTACATAGGGAATCCAAATACTTTTCCACATACATGGAAAAGTAAGGTATACCCCCACTCTCCACCCTTACACCCTACCAACCATCACCAAACATCTTACTCATATTCATCCCTCGATCACATCCAACCTCGATGTGCTCCCCCTCCACTGGTATCTTGAGGATGCGATATACATCCTCAAAGGTTAGGATCACCACTCTAGTAGAGATCTAAAAGGTTCCCCTATTTGGATCCCACCTCTTTGCAAATGCAAAGAGGTACCCCTCATCTGTCCTCACCACATCAACTTGGGCTACCTCTTCTAGCCCAACCACCTCCAACAACTCCCACTCCTCTTCCAATACCACCTTTCTCATCCCAAAAATGAAATGTGAGAATCGGTGCTGAGCCTCCAAAATCCTAAGTTGCAGCACAGCACAAAACATTTATCATTTATACATGTTAAAAAAACAAAAAATGAATCACAAAAACACAAAATTTTTGTACAATACACAAAAAATAGAATTACCTCAGCATCTTGCACTTCAACCTTAGTCCTAGCCTCTACACCCACTCCCTCCATCACCATAGCTTCCATGCCCAAGTCACTTCACCTCACCTCACTCCACTCTCCCAAACGTAGCTTCTAAAACTCTCAAACACACAAATGAGCTTCATTTCTCATCCTACCATATATTTATAGCTTCTTCAAGTGTCTTAAGATGACCATAGGTGTTTCCTAGTGCATTGAAGCACACCAGGGTGTTTGTAAAATATCCAAACACCGATAGGAATTTTTGCATGCCAAAAGCACCAATGGGAGTTTGGCATCAATTTTGATAAAAAGATATTTTTTTACAAAATAGTGGCTTATCCCCACCAAATCACTCCATATTGCATCCACACATCTGTTTCATCATATTAACAGGTTTTGTGAAGATTCCAACTGATTTGGATGCATAAATTTTATTTGTGACCACAAATTGTAAATTCGATTGATAAGTTACAAAAGCACTCCAAAATGGTCCAAATATTCACAAAATAATCACAATCATCACTCTCATCATTCATACATCATCATAAAAATCATTCCATATCATCATTTGCATATTTTCCAAGTTCAAACAACATGCAAGTGAGTCTTGTATCTAGTGGGTTTTTCTATATACTTGGCGATTGCAACGATTTGCATCCATGCAACTTGGTAATATGAAGAGCCTACCATAAGTACACTTAGTCATTTTCATAAATCCCATATCTCCTTGTTTGAGATCACAATCACATTTGGTACTTCACATTTTGAGTGAAACCTTACCAAGAATAATTTGCACAAAAGTTGTCATTGATGGCCTAGTTCGTGGGGCCTAACACATGGATAAAATCACATCTCATTATTTCACATCTCCTTGACAGTCATCATGGTGATTGGCATTAACTAGGGTGATTGGTTTTGATCATATGAATTATCTGAAAGTCACTAGTTGGTCCTCCAAAGTTGACTACTTTTCTTTTTTGCATCTTTATCTTTGCATATCAATGACACCGAAAGGCAAATTCTTCAATCGCATTGAATCTTGAATCACCCCAAATTTGGGGTAACCACATGTGGTTTTGAATTTCCCACAATGGGATACATCTTACATGATCATGACATATACATTTG
This sequence comes from Wollemia nobilis, assembly GCA_028583015.1. Taxonomy (NCBI): domain Eukaryota; kingdom Viridiplantae; phylum Streptophyta; class Pinopsida; order Araucariales; family Araucariaceae; genus Wollemia; species Wollemia nobilis. Next base: position 3,273,333 of record JAQPPZ010005611.1, read on the forward strand.
TAAAAAATCCCTTCATCTGTTGGGGCAAAAACAGACACATTTTTCATAAATCCCTTCATATATTGGGGCAAAAACAAACACATTTTGCATCACATCTTTTACAAATCCCTTCATCTATTGGGGAAAAAATAGAGATTTTTTTCACAAATCCCTTCATCTATTGGGGCAAAAATAGACATATTTTTCATCACATATTTCACAAAACCCTTCATCTATTGGGGTAAAAACAGACACACCATATCAAATTTTTCACCAATCCCCTTCCCACCGTTGGGGCAAAAATGGTATTACATTTGCATCATTCATTTGCACAGATTTTTCAATTATATCATGAGATTCATCAGCAAAATCATTCACCAATTGAGGGGGTAAGCTATGCAAAATTCAAATTCTTTCATTCTTTTATCTTCAAGCTCATGTTTCACATCTCAAGATAAAGTTGCTTCTGCACCTCACACAAACAAGTGTATTGTGTTTTTGCACCGCATTGTGTTTCACACAATGCAATACAAAAAGGGGCATCTGTAGAAACCAAAACCTAGCCACTTGTCATTCATCCTACTTTTCCTGCCATTTCCACCCATTATTCATATATATTTATATATACTTAAATATTAATATTAATATATATTATATTTTATATATTTAATAAATATATATTTATATAAGTGAATTAATCCCATCCATCCAATTTCACTTAATCATATCCATACAACCATTTCAATCCATGCCACACCCTAGATTTAATATCTACCCTCCGATATACTTTTATCTTAGCCACACGATTAGTGTCATTGAAACCCTAGCATGCCCTAGGTTGGATTATTAATAGGAGCCATTTTGATGGCTCAACAATGAAAAGTTCCCTAGAAATCCTTGAGTCCTTGGCTACCTGAGTCCTATTATTGTATCTGAGTACTCTCACCTTTCATCCTCATTTTCCATATCATCTGCATCTATCGTCGCCCCTCTCGCACAACCAAATCTACTTCTATAGACTTCCCTCTCAGCTGTCAAACATCCTTGGGCACTTTCTATCACTTCCAAGTACCTTTGGACACTTCCCCTCCACCACCAAGTACCTTTGGGTACCCTCCACCATTCTCAAGTGTCCACAAGTTTTTCTTGTAGCTATCGAGTGCCCATGGGTATTTTATTCCAAAATTCTAAATTCCCTCTAGCCTTTGAGTGATGCTAGGGCATCATCGTGCCAATCCACTACAACAAATTTCATCAGATCAAAGAATAGTAGATAAGAAAGGTAAATATTTCATTTTTTATTTGATTTTATGCACTTTCAGGTTCTATTCATTTACTTACATTGCATAGCTATGGTTTTTATACTCCTTTCTTAGGGCCTCACACTATGGAGGTCTCACAATTATTATTGACCTATTTTCTATCTTCTTATGAGCAGATCTGGAAGTGTTACATTAGCATTGTACATCTTCTTAAGCTGGAGTGGTCCAAAATTAGATAACTAGAATCCCACTCACTTCTATCGGGAGCATAGATGCATTTTGAGACACCACTAGCATTGTTTGCTAGGGTTTCGAAGAACCCTAGCTATTGTAAAATTTGTATCAAAGAATTCAAGGATTCTTATTGTAACAATGGATTTTTTAGGCTCCCCCCATTAATATAAAATTATTCATTGTGTAATATTGTCTTTTGAGTTCAAATTTATATCTTGTTATTTCGTGTTGTGTTTTTGTCTTCACAGGAAGATACAAATGGAAAGAAGATTTTTTTACAAGTATACAAGACATTGATGCTAGGAGGTAATTGATTAGAAATGTAACAACTGTAATTATTCTGAGGTTTGCCAAGGATAAATTGATTTGGGAGTTGAATAGCTCATGATAATACACAACAAAAAGTGGATATAATATTCAACACCAACATAATAATAATATCACTAGAATTTGGAGAGATATTTGGGATAGCCCAAGCATTCCTAAAGTTAAAATGTTTGTTTGGCTAGTAGGTCATAGAAGAATTTTATCCTAGGATAACCTTATGAAAAGGGTTTTTCATAGCCCTTCTAAATATTTTTTTTGTAATAACGAGGAGAGTATTGACCGTATCTTGGGACATTGCTCAATATTCTGGAATCTATGGCAATGGATTATTAATATGTTTGGTAAATGCATGGTGATGAATAGCAAAATTAAATATTGGTTAAAGTAATGGCAAAGCACTTATAAAAGTGAGGCTTTATAGACAATATGGAATATATCAAAAGATACAATACTTTGGACTATATGGCTAGAAATGAATAGAATAATATTTAAAGGAAAGAAAAGCAGTTTAGAGGTAATGAAAAAAATATAAGTTTAGCCATAGAGGATTCTAAACCAACCCTATCAACTCACCCAATCCCTAATTTGGAAGCAGAGAGTCTTGATAGATGGATTCAAGTCATTAAATGGAATTATGATTTTGGGTACAAGAGAAGAAAAAATAAGGTAAATAATATAAAGTGGAAACCACCAAATGTGGAGTGGGTTAAATTGAATTTTGATGGAGCTTCTAAAGGAAACCCATGACCAGTAGGAGGAGGAGGAATAATTAGAAATAATAGATAAGATATTTTGTCTCATTATGCTTTCAATTATGGATATAAGACAAATAATTAAGTTGAAGCTTTGGCAGCTTTATAAGGGTTACAAATATGTAAACAAATGAAATGGAATAGAGTTTGGATTGAAGGTTATTCTCTCATAGTAATAAATGCAATTTTGAGGAAAGCAAAGGCTCCATAGAACATACAAGATATAATTATGGAAATTCAATATCTTGCTAAAGAGTTTTAAGAAATTAAATTTACATATATATTAAGGGAATAAAACAAATGTGCAGATAAGCTAGCCAATAAAGGGGTTTTTATTGAGGATCATGAAGTTAACATCTCCTTTCCATGGTTAGAGGAAGTAGAAAGTTTAGTTGAAGCTGACAAAAATTGTTGATTGTCTAAATCAATTAATGATTAAAGATTTACTTTAATGTTTCCCATTGGTAATATATATTCTATTTTATAACAATAATGTGTGTTCATTTAGACTATTTATTTTAATTTTTGTGGTTGCACTTGTGTTTTAGGAAGGAAACTAGAAATCCAGATTTGGTAAAGCAAACTATGTTAGTGTGATGTTTTGGAAAAATTGCTCTACTAAGATGCAAGGCATAGATAGTAGAGGTGAATTTTTGGCATTGTGAAGGCTGCTATAGAAAAATTTCAATAAATATGCTAAATTTGGAAGTAATTGTATTCATATAGAGATTTAAAAAGATCCTGAAAATGAAAATCAAGAATTTAGATATTTTATGTAAAATTATGTAGGTTTCTAACTATAGCACCTCAATTGAGATGAGAAGTGTATCTATTTGTAAACTCTCAAGCTCTAAATAAGAGAGATATAATTTGTTAAGGGTGGGATACCCGAGTACAACCCCTTTTTATCAAGCAAAAAAAATATCCAAAGTTAAATTTTTGAAGAGATCTTCTCCATCCACTCTACTTGGTAACATTATGGTGTCACCAATTTCCTTCTTAAAATCACTCTTATGCATAGTCACAAGAGTTTACAGTTGCTTTATCCATTTTTTGATCATAATATTCATGTGATTAATCATGCCATTTTTCTAATAGGTCATGTTTTTTTGCTTGGTATATGGGATTGAGGTTTGGTATATAGACATGTTTAATTGAAAAATAATTAGAGTTTGGATATTGTCCACTTTCAATACTTTTAAATTAGTGATTTCCACTATGTACTTGTTGAAGTGTTTGGCATATTCTAGTACTAAATTAGGCTTGGAAATGTTGCTTTGAAGATAGAATCACTAAGGATATCATAGATTTGGAATTCCTTATATCTTATTTCCATTTTTCCTACCTTCATCAAGTCCTCCTAATCTTTCATGCCCATTTTTTTATTAGTTATTTTTTATGCTATGGAAGATATTGGTAATTTATATCTTGCAATATACTTGTAGTTCATATTTGTAGATGATGAAGATAAGGAGGGTTGCTCTTCACACATTCTAAAATATCTTGATTATTAAATTTATAATTTATGCTAAGGATCTTGAATTTCCTTATGAAATATGTAATGATTAAATACACTCATTAGGATACAGAGTCGAAAATAACAAATCTCTAAGTGTTGATCATTACAGACTATGGTATTGTAGAGTATAAAATATTAAAGGAAGAAAAATTTAATGTTTTTTTAGATATTTCAACATTTAAAAGAAAATAATTTTTCTAAGTATGGTTTATAAATAACCAAACATAAAGTCTTACTATGGATCAATAAAAAGTAGAGCATATAGCATAATTCTTCTACCTTTTGCACCCATAGAGAGGAATGGCTTAGGAAGTTTTGACATCATGTTTGAGGAGTTTTGGAGTTACTACAAGTAATTGTTCCATAAAGATATAAGGATTCAAAATTGAAGACATGTCTCTCATTAGCATTAAGAGTTCTGCTTTCATAGAGAGATAACTTTGATAAATTTGGTGTTTATAGTCTATGGACTATGAGAAATAACTTTCAAAAAAAGTATGCTTTAGTGAATAGAATTACCTTTCCTACATCCCAAGAGAGAAGGATACTATAGCCATTTTTATCAACCATAAGTATAGGTAGTGGGATTCATTAGAAAATCATTTCAAACCAATCATGCTCCACATCCATAAAAGGAAATTTTTGAGACCTTCATTCATAGAGGAAATGGAATAAACCCATTAAATTGACATTCTATATTGGCAAAAAAATACAGACAATTTTATAAAGTACAAATTAGAGTGAAACAAGAAGAATGATAAATCAACTTTACAAGAAAGGATATAGAAAAACTTGATAAAAAAGGATAATTTTCAATTAATTTGACTCTAAAAAATAAACCCTATCTGAAAATAAATTTGGTAATAGAGTATCATCATTTTCAATTTAATCCAATAATTTAAAATAAAAATAAAACCCTATAATAACCTCATTCTAGCCATGCAATCTATCCTTATTTTGATTAGATTAGGACCTTAGGTTAGGATGGTCGATGCTTGAAAATTAGGGTTAGGTTTTGTTACTTTGTTAGACCATAAATATGAGAGATGAAATGTAGTTGGATCATCATTAATTCATCTAAATTTTATCATATTTGGTGTACATAAGATACTTTAACCTCTCTAAGTGGCTAGGAGGCTTGGTCCTTTCTATATGGCTTGGATTGTTTTCTAAATTTGAAATATAGATATATAATACTTTACTAAATTTCATATTTATAAATCTAATTATATTGTGTACTATTTTTATTTATATTATTTTAGAAATTACTACTAGATTTTTTGTTCCTTGAATTTGTTTCATTACAAGCGGTATCAAAGCAATTATTTTGGCTCCCTATGGTAGCATAAATTTATAGCATAGTTACAAGAATACCTATTATAAAATATTTTTGGTTGAATATGCATATTTAAATCAAGTAATTTTTGTACATTTTTCTTGATATTGATCTTCTAGCACAAATATCTTTTGTAATTTATGATAGGCAAAACAATTCATGTTTCCTAAACCAAAAAACGCATATTGAATGTGTTGGGACCCTTATGGGAGACCTATCTCATTTTGATTGTCTCTTAAAGATAATCAAATATATTGAATGTGTCGGGACCCTTATGGGAGACCTATCTCATTTTGATTGTCTCTTAAAGAAAATAAAATATATATATATATATACTCTAATAACCCTTTATACATAGTTTTGAGTCTACTCAAGCATCAATCTTTGGTTGGTTGTGCATTTTGATTTGCCATCAAGGCAATAGTTGGATGCATCTTCTTGAGTTTTTGCTTGATTGGTTTCTATGTAGGATCTAGCGAAAGGTTGTGGACAACCAATTTTGGATCTAAACCCAACATATCCTTTTAGGTCCAAGTAAATATATTATGTCTCTCTTTCAATAGAGGTATGATGGTGGCTTGTTATTTTAGAGATAAAATTTCTCTGAACTTAAATTTCTTTGGATCATAAGGATCATCACTGATGTCCACTTTGAAATTTTCCTCTATTGACATGTGCAACCCCTCCTCAAGCTGGTGAGGAGTGGGGATCAAGTGGATGTCATATACTAGGTTTAAAGGTTCAACTAAATTAGGGTCAAAACCAACATGATAAAAATCATGCATGTATCCTGGTGCAAAATGAAATAATTATAGCATTTCTTCATTGGGGAAGAAATATTCAGGCTCTAATGGTGAATCAACATGATACCAATCAATAGCATCTAAGTTAAGACACAATGGTTTAGAAGTATCGGTTGGGTTGTGGAGTAGAGTGGTTAAATCAATGGAGATCATGTTGATGGATGATATGGAATCTCCAGGACCACACAGGTGTAACTCTGTATTGTTGATTTAACTTACATACCCAAGATAAGGATTTGGGGGTATGTGGATCATAGGATCTAGTCTATGGATAGATGGGAAGATGGGATATTTTAGTTTTAGTAGTTGTCTAAATGTAAAAGGATCGAGGAAAAACATATGATGGATTACATATGAATTGGCTAGTCTTCCCCTGAGGTGAGGGTAAGGATATACTCTGTGATATATCTCATCTAAGTCAAATGGTTCATTGTGATGACATAAGTGTCGAGTCCCAAGGTAGGACATATCAATATCATCCTCATAATCACTATCATCTATGAAATATCCATCATACCTACTGGTGTTGTGAGATGATGTGAATTTCAAGGCCCTACATAGGTCAATTCAATCTCATTATCATAATCACTATCGTATATGAAGTATCCATGATCCATATCCACTAGTTTTATGAGGTGATGTGAATGTCGAGGCCCAAGGTAGGCCAATTCAGTCTCATCCTCATAATCACTATGATATGTGATGTACTCATTCTCCTCTCATTCATAACCATAGCCTAGTTCATCTTCCCATAGGATGATTCCTGATGGGGTTGCCTCGAGAGAGAAATTTGGATGATACACAATAGGTGGTTCTATAGTGACCATGGTCACCAACCTATCATCCATGTAGCTTATATTCGAGCGATAGAGATTTCATTCAATGTCTTCCCAAAAACCTAAGCTCATCCTATCTAGAGATGTTGCTAATGAATCATCATAGCTTTGAATGTGATATCCTAGGCCAACCCTATTAGTAGGTAATTGATATTATGGTACAATGGGGTTTCATCATCCTTACTCATATAGACCTAAACCATAGCCGTGCCAATGGTTCTGTTTGAAGTATCTCATATCAAACTCAATATTGGATAAGTAATGAACATTCATGGTGAATAGCTCATCCTCATCCTCTTTAATATTTGAAGCATCATGTACATAATCCAACCCAACATAAATGAAATTGGTCTGGTTAAGGGGGATCCCCAATGGTACCACTATCCCTATGGGTAGGTTTAGGACTCTTGGTTTCCCCATGTCTTGTGCAGACTCAATTATTGGAGTGAAAGTAACATTATGCATAAGATATTCACCTAGTCTTATATTAGCTAGGTGAATTGTCACCTACAGTGCAAATGATGCTGATAATGGTGTAGGCAAGGCAGGTTGAGGCACCTCCTCGACTATATATTAGGAATATTCCTCCTCCATGGGATTTGTAATTTCTACTATTGCTATGGTTGGGAATTTCTTAGGTATTTCCTCCACCAAGGGTGCTTTTAGTTTCTAATAGTCTTTTTCCTGAGACATTTTTGGTTTCTCAAAAGTGTTAATAGCTTTAGAAGCTAGAGGTGGCATCGATGTGGATGGGTCACCTCACACTGATTTCTATTTTCTTCTTGGCTATGTGGTAAGGGATGATGATCTAATGTACATGTGTGTGTATGGAAGGACAAAATACCCTAGCAAGTCAACCTAATGAACATATTTGAATGGCTCTTCATTTGATTATACCACATGTACCTTTCCCTCATGCACATATTTAATACATTGATGTAATATTGAAGGAACACACTACATATCCCTTATCCAGGGATGCCCTAGGAGGATATTATACTGCATGACCCCCTCCAATACATGACACATCATAGGGATGGTCTTATGCCCCACCTACATAGGTAGGATGATTGTACCCACTATGGAGCATAGTGCATCATTGAAGACTCTCAATGTGTAGGAGGTAGGGATGATACTTGACCTAGGGATCTTCAAGTGCCCTATAGCCTTGGTTGTCATTCTGTTAATCGACAAGCTTGTGTTTATTAAAACATGCTTGAAAGGTATGTCATTGATACACATGATTATATGCAGAGGTGGGTCTGCTACGGTAGTAGGGACTACCTTTATTTTGTGATCGTAAAAATGAATCATAGGCTCTTGACACTATTGTATCTACCCCATAAATTTTGTAAATGCATTAGGATTCTAGGGTTGTAGCTCAATTGATTTCAATATTTCCATTAGGGTCTCCCTATGTTTGGGAGACTGTTGAATGAGCTTGTATATCGATAACTTAGCCAATGTTGTTTAGAGACTCTGTATAAGTCTATTTCAAATAGTTATCATAGGTTGCACTGGTGAACCTAGAAGACTATTTTGCACTGGCCTCTATTGAGGTGTATTCGAGATACGAATAGGAGCTACTAGATGCTCTGGTTGGTTGTATCATCAATTTCTTGTAGCCAAATTGACTATATCAACCATTCCAATGAATCCCTGGGTGGGAGGTTCAACTTGGATTTTATTTACTTGAGTGCCCTAATTTCTAGGGGCTTCATGGTTTGGAAATGGGTTTCTAAATATGTCCATATATTTATTGTCAGGTGCTAGTGGATTACAACTTGCATATCACCCTTCTCTATCATATTTTTTACAATATTTTTGAAATTGATGCACACTTCAATATCATGCCCCTATTGCCTATGGTATGGATAATAATGATCTGTAGTCACCTAAATCACGTAAATCAGATAATATTATCAGTGCATTGCATATGCCCTCTTATTAACAATGTATGGCCCTATTAGGCACCCCTCTAGGCTACCAAAAGGCTTCCAAAAGCATCAAAAAATTAGTTTGAAGGGTTCCTAGAAGTTTGGGGTAGTTTTGGGGCTCCTACTGGTGGGCATCCCACCCAAGGATGACCACAGTTAGTGACCATGCCACCCAGGGATAGCCATTAAAAACCATCCCTAGGTGGGATGGCCTCTAACTAGACCTTTTAAAAAGTAAAAGGATGCACTAAATGGTAATCCAAGACTACCATTAGTGCATCCAATAATCTCAAATTTATTAGGGACCTACTGAGTGATAGTAGGATAGTTTATTGGGAGCACCCAAATGGGAAACCTTCTCCCAATCATGCCATGACGTGATTAGGACACATGGTGCCACCTAACTCATATGGTAAATATGATCATTTGCCCTAAGTGCCCTCTTGGGCTATAAAAGGAGCTCCAAACTCCAAATTTAAAATAGGATAATTTGGAGAATACAAAAATGAAGTGCTACCCAAATCATACCCCACACTTTGTAAACCAAACATGTCTTTGCCTTGGCCTTGAAACCCTCTTCATCCGAAGGTGATTTCAAGGGAAAATAGGCTCAAACCACTAAACCCAAACTAGATAAATTGGAATATTCTTTGTACCCATCTATAGAAAACACCCCATACCACTTTTGGACCAATTCCCATGGCCATAGGTGACAAAACTAAGGTAGTTTTGTAACCACACCACCTGGGGATGACCAAAATTCTGCCCATGGCACACCTAGATACGGACACAAAATAGGGTGTAATTTTAGAGACATTACTCCATAGTCCCCTTAGGAATGTCTAAATAAACCTATGGCCCAAATTTGAGGTAGTTTAGAGGCATTTTGATGCAATTTTGATGATCCCCAATGTTGTAGGTCTATCTAGCTCTCCCTAGGATGGCCAATAGTTAAGCATAGTTTCACCCTTTATATTAACCCCAAATTTGCTTATTTGTATTTAAATCATCTTTATATATGTTCATGCTTATTGTATATCCATTTATATATATGTAGATCACTTTGTTTGGTTGTAGCATATGTCTCTTTTTCCATGTTTTCAAGGCTTTCTTCATCTTATGAAACATGTGCTATTAACCCCATTTTAGTACCTTGTGTGTAGGTCCAGATATTTCTATGCAGAAGGAAGCAGCTAAGAAGTCCAAAATAATAGGTTGAAGGATAACTCTCAATAGTGGGATGCGATATTTACAAATACCAACCATAGTTTACATTGCTTTGAGGCCCTTTTCAAGGGATTAGATCCCTTGAACTTTGTAATGTTAAATTGTATCAATTTGTATAAGCCCTCAAAGGGGATATTTGTAATCGCACATTTGAAGCCATACATTCATTAAATAGAAGGAGAAATCCACCATTTGGTTATACATTTGCTTCATTTTTATAGATTACAATTTTATGTGCTATTTCCTTTGAAAGCTTTATAACTACTTTACATTGCAATGGAGTGCCCTTAAGGTGGTGTAGTAAATTTCACATCTTCAGTGGTGATCATGGTATCCAATATTTTTAAGTCTCCCCCTTGGATGATATTAATTTGGACCTTAAATTTTGGTTTTGCAGGTTGTAGGTAGTGATCGTTCTAATTAGAAATGGCCTCTTTACTGCTCCATGGCACTAGGTGAGATGGCTAGCTCCATGGAACTAGGTGGGACGGCCCCCAATTTGTGATCATCCCTGCCTAGGATGGCCAAAAAACCAGAGGTTTCTACAAAAATTTGTAGAAACAACTTTTCAGGTCCATGTTATACCCCTCTGCATAGTCAATTTTAAATTTTACTTTTAAAATTTGCAAAATTTCATGTTTTTCTTGCTTATTTTTTGCATAGGAAGGTTAGAGTTTTCTCTTCCCAAAATCGTGCATTAATTAGTTTTGAAAATAAAGAAAATAACAGTATATTTTTTGTTTCTTGTATGGTTTTCCTGTTGGAACATTTCCCACGAAGGTTAAGTTCATATAGGTGTGATTTTTTTTGTTTCCCTTTTATGCTACTAACGAATCTAAAAGAAAAATGTACCTTCATGCATTTAGTAAAAAATAATTGAGTGTTGTATTGTTTTATTTCAAATATTTTAAAAGGAACCCCACACACCAAGTTTTATTTTAACATCAATGGAGTTGGGCTTTCACATCCAACCCATTGATCAAGACAAATAGTGTAAGTAATTACCACTCGATTGGCTCATGAGAAGTAATATAATGACCCATACATGTTCAAGGCCAACTCAATATCTATCCTAACCATGCAAAATAGCATGCATTCCTCTTTGGAGGGGTGTATCTCTACACATGGGGTGTTGGGTGAGGGTTGGTAGTACCTATGCTACCTCATTGGATATGGATTTCATTCCCATATTTGAATTGTGCGAGTATATAGGTGAAATCCTTTAAATATTTGAGAATATCATCCAACAAAATATCAAACACACCAAGGATTATCTTTATAAAGCAACACATCTTGAAACACAACAAACAAGTTTAGGGATTCACATTTAAAAAAATCTAAAAGAGATAATCACTTCTATTCTTGTGTGTTTCTATTGATTGTGTATTTGAATCTATAAAACTTAAAAGAGATAATCATGTTGTCTATTTTAGGTGTTTCTTTATTATTCAGGTAATCCACCCAAGATCCTCGGTTTGGGGGTCAAAAAATTTCATAAGTGTAGGGTTCCCTTCAAGGTTTTCCTAGTCAATGCATCATGACAACTATGCATACCCGATATCAATCACGATCCTATGAAGTTGCAAACTATAGGAGAGGCCATGAGCATCATAGTTATAAGTATGAGGATATACCACCACATAGGGAATAATACTATATACCTAAGGTAGGGTTAAATGATTATCTTAAGCTTCTACCTAACCCTTCCCTAGGGTACCAAAACCTAGACTAGTATGATACTCATCGTAGTGGGCAAGTAAATTCTGCCCAACCATTCCTCACTTATAAAAGAATACCTGAGGAAGATCCTAATTATCCTTGATCACATTATTCCATGCAACCACGAGGTACCTCTACCAAGAGAACACCAATGGGTTATTCATGTGATCAAGTGGACTTTTCAGTTGGCCAACACCAAGTCCAAGACCAAACTAGAGATAATATACCTACTAAGAGGCCTAGTAGGTAAGTCTACACTCCCTATACACCACCTAGAACTCCCATCCAACAAGTGGTAGCAAGCCAGAAGAGGCCTATGTGAAGTTCGCATATGTCATCAACCAACATGACCATGGGAGAGTTAATACAAGGATTCCCAAAGTATCAAGAAACTTTCATGGAGGTTTTAAATTCTATAAAACTACAACCTTATGATTTTGATGCTTTCACCAACTTTGTGGGATACATCCAAATGCGCAAATATCCTGTTATATCCTTTCAAAGTCAGGATATCAAACCTAGTTCGGCTAATTTACTAGACTCTCCTATTCACATTGTTGCATGTATCAATAGGATCCCCTATAAGCGAGTGTTGGTTGATACAAGTTCCACAATAAACATCATTACCAAAACCACACTAAAGCATCTCAAAATCCCATATTCACACATTGCAAGATATAATTTCACCTTGAAAGCATTTAATGATGCTTTATCCTCCACCGTGGGCACAATAATCCTACCTATTTAAGTCAAAAAAAATACTATGCCTACATTATTCTATATATTGGAAGGAAAAATAATATATAACATACTATTAGGAGTACCTTGGGTACGAGACATGGAGTGCATCCCTTCTCTTGCACATCAATGCCTTAAATACATTCATGAAGGTCAGGTCCATGTGGTTGATGTCAACCCAAACCCCTTTAAATATTACAATAAGTATGATCATCCAAAAGAGTCTACTCGCCCATCCACACCTTTGGATACTAAATTCAATGACCTTATACAAAGTCCGGATTCAACCCCATGGTTAGTTGTGAAGTTACCTTCACCACCATCACCAGTACCATCCTACGTTTCTTCCAATGAGGGAGAGTCAAAAGGCCAACCGTAAAAACTCTCTTAGATATTTTTGACACATTAGAAGAAGACCTTCCTACTCCTACCAACAAGGAGTAACCAATGGTGGATATAGAATAATTATATCATATCATAGCATATTCATCCACCAAACTTGAGGACACAAGTCACTTGACCAATCCTGAACTTGATGAATGCATAGAACCTGATGTTAAATTCATGCATATCATCGAATTGATCAAGGATCTAGGATGTCCTCCTATCGAGTTGCCACCCATTGATAGAATTTTTTATGCACCCCCTAAGCATGGGGGCCAAGTATATCCCCTTGGACAAGTTGATGAGGTAGCCATGACTTGCCCAAGTGCTAATGCATATTCTCATGAGTTTGTGGGAATGATTAATGTGATGATAGAGAACCAAAACCCTCTAAATTCATCTAAGCCACTTTTGAATCCATCCAACATTCCATCCATAACATGAGATATCATTTATGGATTTAGGTACACCTACTCCATATCATTCAACATCTCAATAAAATCAAGAACAAGAGCATGTGGATATACTCACTACCCACAATCATCATGAACCATCCACATTTACTCAGACAAGCTTGGATAGGATAGCCAATATAGAGTTGCAAATGAGTCACCAACATAATTATTTACAACAAATATTAAATCAACTCACAAGCATTGAGTCACATTTGAGTCATCCAAAATCTCAACCCCCTGATTATCCAGATCAACCTCCTCTTATACAATCCAAGTTCAAGTCTCAATAGAAGTCGTGACAAAGGCAACACCACCATCAACCTCACATATATACACCATTGCCTGAATCTTTGGTATCACTCTTTAATCAATTATGCAAGGCCAAGGCTATCACATTGCCAAATATACACCCTTTGGATCCCAATAGGCACAAAACAATGTGGTATCAAGAAAGTCAACATTGTCCTTATAATCAAGTGAATGGTAATAACATTAAGTCATGTATTTCATTCAAGAATAAGGTACAATATATGCTTGACAAGAATTATATTCAAATCAACAATCAACATATTAACATATGTCTAAACTTGTTACCTATAGATGGGAGTCAAGAAGAGCAACCTAAAAATGACTAAGATGCATATAGCCATGTTGCCTCATAAAATGTGATGACCATGTTCACCTCGTTTAAAGCATCAACATAGCACTTGGACTCCATTATCTTAGCCCATGTCAACCATCCTTCACAACTTGCAAGAAGCAAAGGCAAACATCTTGCTAGATATACCCCTAATAAATACAAATAGGTCTAGATCTAGATGATATAGGGAGGATCATTCTTGCCTCTATCATCGAATAAGAGGGCATGATATTAGAAATTATCATAATTTTAGACATGTGGTCCAAGATATTATTGATAGGGAAGTTGTATCCACAAGCGGGTCACTCATGTTACCCCATAAAGATAGTGGTATTACCCATAAAATTTTGCCACAACAAGGGGAATCGATCTCTATAACTCCTCCTATCCAAGCCAATAAAAATGCATTAAACATAGTACATACTAAGGGTATCCAAGGTGTCACACCTTCCCCACTAATAACATCACAAAAAATGAAGCAAATTGAGGATCCTAAATGTATTGCACCTTCCTTGCTTCCTTTGATCACCATAAATGCTAGGGGTACACAAGGTATTGCACCTTACTCCTAGAATCACAAATTAATTAGAGTTACACAAATGCTCCAAAGTCATCCATAAGATCTTTGGTCACAATAAAATGGCCCTAGGTAGCCGTAGACACCTTCTATGTGTCACTGACCATCTAGGTCACCCCTAAATGCTCCTGGTAGTCTTTGATCATCTAGGTAAAATAAAAAAGCTCCTAGACTATCTACAATCATCTAGGTCAACCTTAAATTATTCAAAGGCATCCATAAGCCCTTTTGTCACAATGAAATGTCCCTAGGTAGTCGTAGACACTTTCTAAGTGTCACTGATCGTCTAGGTCATCCTAAAGGCTCCTAGTGGTCTTTGATCGTATAAGTCAAATAAAAATTCTCCTAGACTATCTACGATCATCTAGGTCAACCTTAAAAGCTCCAAAGGCATCTATAAGCCCTTTGGTCACAATTAAATGCTCCTAGGTAGTCGTAGACACTTTCTAAGTGTCGCTGACCATATAGGTCACCCAAAAGGCTCCTAACAATCTTTGACCATCTAGGTCAAATAAAAATTCTCCTAGACTATCTACGATTGTCTAGTTCAACCTTAAAAGCTCCAAAGGTATATATAAGACCTTTGGTCACAATTAAATACTCCTAGGTAGTCATAGACACTTTTTAAACTGTTCATGATCATCTAGGTCACCCAAAAAGCTTCTAGAGGTTTTTGATCATCTAGGTAAAATAAAAAATCCCCTAGACTATATACGATAATCTAGATCAACCTTAAAAGATCCAAAGGCATCTATAAGCCCTTTTTTCATCATAAAATACCCCTAGATAGTCGTAGAAACTTTCTAAAGTGTCACTGATCGTCTAGGTCACCCAAAAAGCTCCTAGCAGTTTTTGATTGTTTAGGTCACATAAAAAGGCCCCTAGACTATATACGATCATCTAGGTCAACCTTAAATGATCCAAAGGCATCCATAATCCCTTTTTTCACAACAAAAATTCCCCTAGGTAGTCGTAGACACTTTTTAAGTGTTGTTGCCCTCCTAGGTCACCCTAAAGGCTCCTAACGGTTTTTGACCGTCTAGGTCACATAAAAAGGCCCCTAGACTATCTATGATCATTTAGGTCAACCTTAAATGCTCCAAAGGCATCCATAATACCTTTTGTCACAACCAAATTCTCCTAGGTAGTCGTAGACACTTTCTAAGTGTCGTTTCCTGCTTAGGTCACCCTAAAGGCTCCTAGTGGTTTTTTACCGTCTAGGTCACAAAAAAAAATAGAAGATCCTAGACTATATATGATCATATAGGTCAACCCTAAAATCTCCAAAGGTATATATAAGAACTTTTATCACCTTAAAATGCTCCTAGATAGTACATGATCATCTAGGTCAACCTGAAATGCCCCTATGCGGTCTATGACCATCTAGGTCAAGTTAAAATGTTCCTATGCAGTCTACGACTATCTAGGTCAAACCTAAATGATACAAAAGCATCTATAAGCCCTTTTGTCACCAAAAAAGCCCCAATGGCATTCAGTATTCCCATTGGTCAACCTGTACATATATACACATATCTCAAAAATAACAAAAAAATCGTTAAAATCATCAAAATACAAAAATATTGCGTTGTATTGCATTTCTCATAACTTGCATTATAATAATAGTTGCATTAGGTATACTCATAATTGCATTATGCATCATTCCAATTTGATCATATATGTCTAGCACCGGGTCTGTACATTAGGCATCTGGTAAAAATTCATTGTTATCATATGGCAATTTAACCACATGTTTATATTACATATACCATTTACATTATATATATATTTCCTGTCACTTAGCCATTGTTGATAAACATAGTTCAAGTTTTTGGTCACTCAACTAGATCTAGTTGTCTTCTCAAAATTGTAGAAAGCTATCATGATATTTAGATGGTAGAATCCTGCTTGGATAATTCTTGGTATACATCAAAATCCCAACACAATTTTCACATTAATAAATCCAAGTCTAGCACAAGGAAATATGTAAACTATAAAGTGGTTTAGGTTATTTTAATCAAAAAGGTTATCCTGCTCATCCCCCTGTATGAATGGTTCAAATATGCTGAGAATTTACAAAAGGAAAAGTTCCTCCTTACTTAAAAATACCTTGCCCTACACTGGGGCAAGTATCCCAAAGAGAAAAATCAATAGTGATTATTATCCCTTCAAAGTATTCCAACAAGAAACAGTGATTAATATCACTCTAAAATATGCAAAAATAAACAATGATTATTATCACTAGAAAAAGCACAAAGAAATAGTGGTTCTCACCACTACTAAAATCCCTTGCTCTCCAAATCAAAATGAGCAATTCCCTTTAGAAATTCAAAGAAGGGTAGGGACTCCAAAACTTGAATCCCTAGAATTCTCAACATTAGATAACCATAAGGTGATCCTCATTATAGGTTTGGTGGATAGCCTACTTGTCAATGGTGGTAGCCTCCCGCATGACGATATATCTGTCACTTAAGAAACTTTCTTAGGTATAGACCAATGTTTGAATGTGGATGAGCAAGCCTATTGTAACCTAGATTACCTAGTATTTTAATCCAACTAAGTACATAAATCAAGATAATGATACTTGTGGAATGATCTCTAATGTTGATAGGCTAAGTAAATCCCATTTGCACTAGGGTAATCTTATGTGTTATCATGATAATGAACTCATGTGCACACACAAGGATATTGATTATCTTGGTTATCTTAGTAGGTGCATACTTTGTCAAAAGATCTTGTATAGTTATTATATGACTTTTGATTAGGTCACTAGAGTGTTTGAGTCTCTACAAAACCATCAAATAATATCATATCATATTAAATTATCCATTTTATTTTACATCATGTTGCCACATGCTTGTCATAATTCCAAAATCCATTACATAGTGTCAATAATAACATGAAAATCATAAAGATACATTTTATATAGTCTATGGTGCTAGCATATAATGAGTCAAATAGTCATTGTAAATCCATCAGACAAAAATTAAATCTAATCAATCATTACTTTCAATCATACACATTTAAAAATTTTGTTTATTAAGTGGTATTCATGATCTAGGATAGATACTCGTTAAATATTAGCAATAATATTTAGACAACCACTGACTATTTTATGCATACCTTTTAATTTACAAAATCATATAAAATGAAGCATACACATCTACATATCATCAAATCACATCATTAGATAAATACATGCATCCATGTTAGACATCCATCATAACATCATATAGCAAATATAAAAATTGCATTCATATCATAAAATAGTAAAATGACATAATGATCAAAGATAAGTCATATATATATATATATATATATATATATATATATATATATATATATATATATGTCCATATATGTAAAATCTGAAAGCTACATCATAGTCCATAAACTTCCCATAGGCTACAATAAAAGTGAGTCATCCGACTTTGCAACCCAAAAAACCAAAAATAACCATCAGAGTCTATTGATCATGGTCACACAGGACTGGTACCTCGACTCTCTCTCCTAATAAAAATATGAGTTTGTCATGAGCTCCTAGACCTGCTGCCCCCTGATTTGCTACTCCCAGATATCTCCATATTTTGATAAGACATCTACTATCCTAGCAACTACATTTTCTCCTAGTGGTTCCTTCCCTCACCACTGCCACATGACCAACCACACATCATATTCCTCTATAGTGCCCACATCATCTGATTCTAATACTGTCACCTCAAAATCTAACTCATCTCCCAAATCCTCTACCATAGGCCATGCTAGAGTCCTCTCATTCCCATGATGATGATAGACCATTGGTTCACTAGGTAATCCATAGCATAGCTTGAACTGTCATAGCACATGATCATAAGATAAATACTCTCGCTTTGTGCCATATCACCCTATGATCCACCTACCTCGCCGAACTCAGCATAGATATGTCAAAGACTCATCTCAAGAAGGATAATCCCTATAGGATATCCACTCGATATCCACTACCCTAAGCCATGCAAAAGCCTCTGCATAGTGCTATAACTCCCCAACATAGCATCAGCTATACCCTGACTCATGTGACCTTGTCCATAGGTATCCATAGCTAATCTCCCTATCTGGTAGCTCTACTCAAGTGGTCTACGGTAGTCCCCATGGTATCTCCACCATAATATGCTACCAATCCCAAGACTATAGTAGAAATCTACAACCCAAATCCTTCTACCCATGAGATCATATCTCATATAGCTCACCGTATAACTATACCAATAAAGTAGGACCCCAAACCATCACTATCGGCTCCTCCTCTGTGTAGTTAACTAGAGTAAAGACCAGCTCTATTAGGTTCCATGGTAACCTAGCTCCTAAATATTTGGGTAGCAACATGTTGTTTATCAAGGTCATCAATAAAGTGTGCCTAATGCCAATAAATCCCTATTGGTACCATATAGACACTAAAATTCCTCCACTGATCATATTAGTCAGGACATCCTCCCAACACACGTCGAAGTACCTCCGCACTATGACCTCCCATCGCTCTGTCAAAGAAGATATTATCTGGTTTCTCTCTATAATAATATGTAGTATTTTATAGATGTCCTCTAGTGTCACTATAATATCCCCCATAGATAAATGGAAAGTGTTAGTGTGAGGGTCCCATAGGTCTATCAAAGCAGTCAGATAGGTGTGGTCTCCCACCATGGAATCTAACCGCGTTAACTTGCTTCATACCGATGGCATCAACCCAATGCCATTATGAAGTATTAGAACAATATCTAAAGACCTAAAAGATACTCGGTACCCTATAACGACTCCTAACTATCTTCTCATGTATATTAGGGTGTCAAATAGGCCCTAAAAATGCAAAATTTTGCTATAAAAACACTAAAAAAAACATTAAAAAAAGGTCTTTTTTGGCCCTATTTTTGGTCGTCCCACCCAGGTGCAGCCCCTAATTTAGTAGCCATCCCACCCAAGGATGGCCACCAGTTACCGTACCTCACAGGGACGGTCCCAAAACATGGATAAAATAGGTTCAATTTGACCCTTAACAATGCCCTAAAAACCTTAAAAAACAAAAAAAAAATGGTTTTTAACCCTAATTTTTTTCAAATAAAGCATTCATAAGGTTAATTTTATGTATTTAAGTCCTCATAGGATTTATTAAATCATGGGTGTGGCTGTAGTCATGAAATTAGAGCAGAAATTGCAAAAACTCAATAAAATAGGGCAGAGGAAGCATGTAATCCATACCCATTTCGCATTGGCTCCACCGCCCGATGTGTCAACTAGTTGGATCATGTTGTGGGTGATATTTTGGCAGCACTTTGTTTCATAAAACTCCCTCCTACCTCCTCTCCTCTCCAACTTCTCCAAGTAGCATGCACAAATGAGCCAAAATGGCCCTTTTTGGCCTTTTATAGCTTCAAAACAATCCAATCGCTCTTTGGTGGGAAAAGTGCATATTTGGCTGGCCATACCACCCTAGGATGGTCATATATACTATCATAATCCCTCCCTAGGATATTCACAAGAAAATTGCACTTAAAAACATCAAAAATATCAAAAAATGGGCCAAAAACCCACCAAAAACAAGGCATAATGGGCAAGAAAATGAGAGGGATCTAGACTGAACCTATAATAATTTTGAATACATCAAAAGAATTTATTTTAGTCCCAAATAAAACCTCCATGTATGGACCACTACACAGGAATGATATATTGGTCCTTTTGCTTTCAAAACTATTCATCAAAACAATCAAAAATCACCTCCAAACAGGTATTTAGTACCATGGGAAAAATAGAGATTTGCCCCAATTAAGTCATTTGTGTCAAGAAACTCATCGCTTTAGCATTTTTCATACCCTCATTGAATTTTTTCTTGAGGGTGTAGTCATTATAATGAAGTCATAAATCAAATCAACATTAAAACACTCATAAGTGTAAATTCCATGCATTCAAAAGAATCTTGGCTAAAGATAAATTTTAAAGCCCATGCTGGGGCAAATAATCAACATAAGAATTAAATTAAATAGGCTTGACCTCATTTAAACCTTAGGAATTGACCCATGTGAAGGTTTACAAGGATACAAGGCACCAAGACCTAGTATGCCCTAAGCCCCATAAGACTGTTACTATAGCATGACTAAAAGGTATATCCAAAATCAATCCTTCGACTATGTCAATAGAAATGATTCTAAGAATGTATGATTTTCCACAATGAAGGCATCCAAAGTTTATTAGTTTAATAAAAAACCTTGATAATTCGATTATTTAGTGATCTATTTTTGCACAATGCTTTGTTTCACATCACGCATCCCAAAAATGGGGCATCTGTATACACATAAATTAAGTAAATCTGATAATACTATGAATGCATTACATATGCCCTCTTATTGACAATGGATGGCCCTATTAGGAACCCCTATATGCTATCAAAAGGCTTCCAAAAGCCTCCAAAACTCATTTTGGAGGGTTCCTAGCATTTTGGGTTAGTTTTGGGGCTCCTACTAGTGGTCGTCCCACCCAAGGATGGCCACAATTGGTGACCATCCCACCCAAGGAGGGCCATTAGTAAAAGCCCCTGGGTGGGATAGCCCCTAACTAGACCTTTGAAAAAGTCAAAGGATGCACTAAATGGTAATCCAATACTACCATTATTATGTCCAATCACCCCAAATTGATTGGGGACCTACTGATGGATAGTAGGACAGTTGATTGGGAGCACCCAAATGGGCAACCTTCTCCCAATCATGCCATGACGTGATTAGGACACATGGTGCCACCTACCTCGCATGGCAAAGATGCCCTTTTGCCCTAAGTGCCCTCTTGGGCTATAAAAGGAGCTCCAAACTCCCAATTTCAAAGAGGATAATTTGGAGAATAGAGCAACGAAGTGTTGTCCAAATCATACCCTACACTTTGTAAACAAAACTCTCCTTTGCCTTGGCCTTGAAACCCTATTCATCCAAAGGCAATTTTAGGGGAAAATAGGCTCAAAAAACCAAATCCAAACTAGCTAAATTGGAATATTCTTTTTCCCCATATATCGACAACACCCCATACCACTTTTGGACCAATTTCCATAGCCATAGGTGATAAAACTAAGGTAGTTTTATGATCGCCCCACTTGGGGATGGCTAGCAGTCTACCCATGGTACACCTAGGGAAGACCACAAAATAGGGTGGAATTTCAAATAAATTCCTCCATAGTCCCCTTAGTAATTTATAGAGAAACATATGGACCAAATTTGAGGTAGTTTAGAGGAGTTTTGATGCAATTTTGGTGATCCCCAATGTTGCAGGTCTATCTAGCTCACCCTAGGATGGCCAGTAGTTAAGCATAGTTTCACCCTTGATATTGCCCCCAAAGTTGCTTATTTGTATTTAAATCATCTTTATATATGTTCATGATTATTTTAGATCAGTTTATATATGTAGATCACTTTGTTTGATTGTAGCATATGTCTCTTTTTCTATGTTTTCAAGGCTTTCTTCATCTTATGAAACAGGTGCTATTAACCCCATTTTAGTCCCTTGTGTGTAGGTCTCGGTAGTTCTACGTAGAAGGAAGGAGGTAAGAATACCAGAAGAATAGGTTGAAGGATATCTCTCATTCATGGGATGTGATATTTACAAAGACCAACCATAGTTTACATCGCTTTGAGGCCCTTTTCAAGGGATTAGATCCCTTGAACTTTGTAATGTTAAATTGTATCAATTTGTATAAGCCCTCAAAGGGGATATTTGTAATCATGCATTTGAAGCCATACATTCATTAAATAGAAGGATAAATCCACCATTTGGTTATACATTTGCTTTATTTTGATAGATTACAAGTTTATGTGCTATTTCCTTTGAAAGCTTTATAACAGCTTTACATTGCAATGGAGTGCCCTTAAGGCAGTGTAGTAAATTTCACATCTTCATGATCATCCCTATATCCATTGGGATTAGGATGGTTAGGTTCAATAATTTGTACCTAAGGTATTCAGAGTCTTTGTGCCTTGCTCAAATGATTGAATATTGATGCCATAAATTCTAACAAAGGTGTGAAGTAGTGAGGCAGTCAACATTACCTATTTTGGACTTGTTTATTATTTTGGTTGTAGTTGGTCGGGGAGGGGGGGTTGATCCTAGTAATTCTATGGTTTCTAGCTATTTCCTCCCTTTGGTGCATTTAGTACAACCTGATTGAATAGAGCATGCTTGGCCTACTGTTATTAATTTTAGTTGTGGTTGTTGTTCCAATATTTCTTACTGTAGAGCTTAAGATCTCCTTATTCAACTTTGATATCCTCTATCAGATTGGATTGTGCCAAGGCTTCCTCAAATTTTCCATATTTTTGTAGTTGTAAGAGTAGTTATATATGCTTAGAACAACTCTTAGTGAACATTCGAGTGCGCTCAATAGCGGAAACATAAAATAATAGTTTTGTCATTAGTTTTCTCCATCTATTCCCATAGTCCATGACTATCTTGTCATCATATTGCTTTAGATTAGCCAAGTTGAAAATTTTTATCTTTTTATTCATGCCAAAATAAAAGTTTTTAAGGAATGCATTCACTAACTACTCAAAATTGATGATGCTATGCTTGGGTAGTTGATTAAACCACTTAGTTATTGTGCTTGATAATGTCATGATAAACATTCTTAACATCAGGGTGTCATTGTGTTGGAGCTAAAAGCATGAATTCATAAAATTGGTCACATGCTCTTGTGTGTCTTCCTCTACCTTGAATTTATCTAACCTAGTTATCTCAAATTTTCTAGGATAAGTAGGACTTGGTATCGAAGGGCACAAAGATTGACTATGTATCTTGCTTAGGGTTGGTTTCTACCCAATTATGTCTTATTTCTTGAGAAACTTGATTCTCTTAGTGAGTATCTTGTATGTCTTCGAAGAGATTATATCTTGTTCTTGAAGGTTTACTCAGGGTGGTCAGGGAGGTAACTCTGTATTTTCCTACTTTTGGCATCTATATTCGTCTCCCTCAACTATGGATGAGGGTTTAGGATACATTTATTCTTGATCCTCCATTTCTTCATGTTCTTGTTCATGCTCCACTTGTTCTAGCTCTAGGCACTGTTGGTGTTTTGAAGCATGTTGTGATGTATGGTGAGTGTAATCATCTATTTATATAGTGCATCTCTCATTTTAAGATAGAATATATCTATTGGATTGGTAATACTCACTACCCATGTGCAAATTGACTCGAGCCAACCTATTTTTTTATTCCTCATGTTCTATTTTCTCCATGGTAAGTTGTTCCCTCAAGCACTACTTATTTAGGTGTGAATACTTTTTCCTTTGTGCCCATGCTTCTCCTATTTAAGGATTTCTAGGTGTTCTTGTTCTGCATGTAATGCCTCCCTCTTGTATTGGAGTAATTTTTCTTGATATAGCACTTCTTCATACAACCTACACATGTGGTCAGATTGATCCACCACTGAAGTTCTATGACTCTGTAACTCTGTACGAGGAGTCCTTATGGAGAGGCCCTTTGGAGGAGCTCCTACTATGCTTTTACCTTTGTCTATCAGGGCAACATGTTCAGTGTACAATGACCTATGTTTAGTATCCCCATGATCAAAAGTAGTGTGCTTGTTGTAGGGGCACTTTGAAGCTTCCCCTTGCTCATTAGTGAGCCTCATTTTTTTTGGCTACGTGAAATCCTAGAAATGGAGTACATAGTAGCATTGCTTCTCTAATTTGGTCTTAGGAAAACCTTATCCAACTCATCAAGATGTCTGAATTTACACGATTGATCACGTGGAGTTCCATTGGCACCAATGAGACTGAGGTCTATTGCTATCCTACCACCTTCATAGTGGCTAGAAGTTATGGTGGGTCTATGATTGGATGCAACCCTTGTGTTTTATCCCTCAGTAGGCTGATATTACCTATTTCTATCATGTGAGGATTGGGGCCTTGAAGATCCCTCATGTATATCACAAGAAGAACATAGATATGGTTCTCTAGCTGGTATTTCTCAAGGAGTACCCCATGGGTTGAGTTATCCCCCTTGAGGATCACTAAAATTTATTTTATGGTATTCTATGTAGGCAACTCAATATAATTATTGTTGTGATCATGGTTGGATGAAGCGGTAGTTCCTACCTCAATGTTGGACTGAGAGTGGTTGCTCCACGTGAAGACCATGCCAATGCAAAATTATATTTTGTGTAAATTTTAAGACATGCAAATAAAGTAGACAAAATATTTATTTATTTTGAATGTTCTTGGTGTTCATAGAATTTGTCTTGTGTGTTTCATATTTGTTGAAAATTTTAACTATTTCTCATTATTTTTGGAAATTTGTTGATGAAGTGCTTGTATAGTTTAATGGTTTTCACCTATATGCTCATATCTCGACAACTAGAAATGAAAGTCATGATCATGTAAACCCACTAAAGCATGGAGATGAAGCCCACACTCGATTAGGGAGCACAAGTCCTACTAGATCCTCACCCAATGTCACCTGGTCAGTGTTATACCCTCTGAAGAGAAGTACATGCAAATTTTCTAGGCTACATCAATTTTTGGATCTAGTATTGGACAATAAATCAAGTTCATAGAATTTGAGCCAATGTATGGATATGAAACCCACTGTCGTTGAACTCTATTAGTGGTTGGGTATGAATTCCAACTCACTAATGTTTAAATGTGATGTGGTGTGTGATTGTTATTTTTAAATTTACATAAATAATAAATGCATCATGAAGCACTTGAATGATTCTCCTATATGCTTAAAAATAATGTTTCACTTTAATAAAATGCACGTCTAAAGAACTACATGATGTTTAGAGAATGCAATATTACTTATGAATAAATGGTCGCTAATTGGGTTTCAAGCACACAAACTCTACATACAATATAGATCATTGGATATGGGTGGATTACAATCAAAAGTCTATTGTTCCTAGCAACGGTAAGAGAATTTAATTATTTTGCCTTAAAATTTCTCTATGTTTTCTAATTAAGTAAACTTTCACCTACTACATTTTGGAAATAAACACTGACAAAAAAGTGAAAAATTGTAGATAATTCCACCAACATGGAATCCAAGTTTTTTGATGCTCAGGTTGTCTACTTTTGCATATTTTCTTCCAGTATCTATTGCTCAAGGTGGCTCTGACTAGCTGTTGTTTTCAAAATAAGCTTAGCTTTGCTAGCCGCTATCAATCAGAGTGACTGTACCTATATACAAAAAACATAAAATAGATCATTAGACAACATATTTTTTAGGTGTCCCCACTATTATCACCATATGTACGAAGGTGAAAACCATGCATATAGACTATTTCAATCATGTAACAATATAATAAACAAAAATCAAGTAACCATTTGCACAAATAAAATATATCCAAGAAAATGGGGTTGCCCTTTTATTAAAAATGATAAATATCAGTTACAATAGCTCCCTCTTAGGGAGTCACTCAAATTGATACAATGTTTACAAAATTTGAGGCCCCTCAATGGGGATAGATGCACTCAAAGGGTCTTCACTTCAACACCAATTTACATGAGGTATTACTAGATGCCTCCTCTAATGTTTAGAGGGAATTATAAACACTAAAATTAGGTGACCAAGACAAGGTCTAATTGACACCATATGGCACCCTTGGGCAAACATCAAATATTTTACAGTGGTCCTAACCACTCTTGTAAGTATATACCCCAATTTTGGGATGTTTTGGGCTACATAGGAATGACCATCCCACCCTGGGATGGTCATAGTTCATGGTCATCCCACCTAGGGATGGTGGCAAAGCAGTCATTCCTGGGTGGGATGACCACAAGGTTTGACTCTCAAAAAGTCAATTTTGGAAGAATGGAACCCAAAAACTACCATTTATCCCATCTATGAGAGCATGCATGACTTAAGTGCACAAAATCCTTATGACATGCTATAGAATAGAGGCCAAAATGGGAAATTCTCTTCCCCCTCTAATGCATGCTCAATTTTAAACAAGTGGCACCTCCTGCCATGCATGCCCATTTGCCCAAATTCCCCCTTTGGCTATAAAGTGGATTCATTTTCCACACAAAGTAGGGAGAGAAGTTTTGAGACATAGAAACAAAGTGCTGCCAAGATTTTCCCTCACCTTTTGTGCCCTTTTTCCTCGAAATATCTACCTAGTGAAGGAGGTTTGCAAGTGATATAGGAGGTGCAATCTGATCATAAAACTAAATCATATGAGTGAATTTCACCACCAAAATTGATGAAAATAATAGTATGAGGGTGTTTTATAAATTCATAGAGTAATTGGTGACAAATTAGGGGTAGAAATGGTGGTCGTCCTACCCTAGGATGGTCCCCATTCTGTGATAGTCCCCATTATCCCTGCAAGGTATGAAGACATATCTATGCATTATTTATTTACTATTATTTTTTAGTCATAGTTTATATTAGTATATGAACATTTTATCCAAATTTCATGCATTTGGGAGCTATATTGAGCAATATATCACATTTTTAAGTTTTGTAGGCTTGTAGCATCCATCAGAATGTGAACAAGTATTTATGCCTTATTTTGCAAATATAACTACATGGGTCTTCTTAAAATATCATTTTGTATATTATTTACAATTTTTATCCATTTTGGATATGTTTAGGGCTAGAAATTTCTTGTTTTGGGTTTTGCAGGTTTGAAAAGCACACTACAAATGTGACACATCATCAGATGTAATTTTTGTTCTATTTTTGGTGATATTTTCCCAAAACTATATTTTTTATATAACTATGCAATTTGAATCTATTTGGAGTTTTTTTAGATAGGCATATTGCACATTCATGTTTTCTAGACTTTTAGTGCCTGTGGGGTTTGCATGTTTTCAATATATGCACTTGCTATTTAACGATTCTGGTTTTCTTGTGTGTAGGTGCAGATATTACAGCATAAAAGGAAGGAACAAAATATCATAACATTAAAGAATGAAGTAGCAGCATTGTAGGCCCACCCACTTCGATTATGGGTATGAGGAAGAACATTGGAAGTGCACACGAGTTACATTGAGGATTCGATCCTTGGGCACCAATTTGTAACAATTGTATCAATATAGATACCTCAAAGGTATTTTTATGTAACCATGGTTTTTATCAATCAAAATAATATAATAAAGCTTCATTTCACTTCATTTTGTGCATTTTGGTTATCTTTCCATACTTGAATTCGTCCAATTTTATGCTTATCACTCATTAGCGATATATGCATATTGTTTAGATTCATTATGTGCACCATTTTTCCCCTAATTTAGTGGCTATAATGGTGGTACCCTATCCCTATTACTTTAATTGAAGGTTTAACCTTAGATTTTCCTTGGTTTTTAGTTGCAGGTATTGGCCGTTTTGGCCTAAAACGACCTCTGAATTGCTCCTCGTGCCACCCTAGAATTGCCACACAACCATACCACCATAGGATAGCCATAAAAATAGCAGCCAAACCACCCTAGTATGGCAAAAAAATTAAGCCTTTTCTACTTATATTCCATAAACAACAGGTTCCCGAGGCGATAAGGTAGGTGCCTAAACTTTTGGTTTTCTGTTACACAGTCAAAAATTGCTTAAATTTGAATTTTCTTGCATGCTTTGTTTAATATAAAGGTAGAAATATAGTTTCCTTTTCTTATACGTACAAAAATAGCAAATAAAAATAAAAAATAAGTTAAGTTATGATGCCCTTGTATGATTTTCTTGCATGTAGGCTACGTAATGGGTAGGCCATAATTTAGGGTTTGCATCTTGTAGCTATCTTTTTAGCTAGCTTTATGAAAGTAAAACATAAATTTCTACTTGCATTTAGTGAATGATCATTGAATTCTTCATTTTTTACTTTCTTTGGGCTTAAAAATAACCACACACACCATGCTTCACTTAAATTCTAGTGAGTTGGATTTCATCACCAACCACTAGTAGAGGTCAACGACGATGGCTTTCATCTCCATCCATTGCCTCAAATACCATGAACCCTTGTTCTTTGCCAATACCAACTCCAAGATCTGTCCTAACCATGCAAAATAGCATGCATTCCTCTTCAGAGGGGTGTATCACTATGCATGGGGTGTTGGGTGAGGATTGGCAGGACTTGTGCTCCTTACTCAGGTGTAGATTTCATATCCACATTTTGGGGGGTTCACATGACCATAAATTTCATTTTTGGTTGTCGAGCTATGAGCAACACAAGGTTGTATTTACAAATAGCACATCTAAAACACACAAAATAATTTAGGGATTCACATCTAAAATGTAAAAGAGATATTCACTTATTTCTATTGAGTGTTTCCTTTCTTGTGTGTTGTTTCATTAAGAATTTGTAAAGGAGATAATCATATAGGGTTGGTAGAGAGTCATAGTGGTGTGCACCCATAGCCAAGCCCAATCATAGGTGGAATCTATAGAGAGTGGACTAGGAGATATGAGTTGTATCTACTTTAGCCCCAGGGATTTGGTCATACCTCCTTGGTGAGCCTCTACTCACTCGAGTCCCAAAATAGTGGGGCGTGTACAACACATACAAGGGAGCCCTATGCGAGACACCCTTATGGATGATGGACATTACCTAGGAGAGTGTTCCTAGTATGTAGACACATCACATACCTTCATTTATGAAAGGCAATAGTGCACTTAGGCACAAGTAGACAGAGTGGTGCCATGCATCCACATGCCTGATAGGTTTGACATGCTCATTTATTTGCTAGAGCATGACTTCACACATTCGATAGAGTAGGTTGATCATACATTACCTCTACATTTCCTTGATAGGGTCTAGCAACTTAGGTAATTGGATGAGTATGATACTCATCACTTTGGGTGAGCAAAATTTACCCTTTCCTTCCTAATTCATGAAGGAAGGCATGAGGAGATCCTCAATTATCATCAAGAGGAGTATACCATGCATGCACGATGTGCCTCTGTGCCAACTAAGTATAATAAGAACATACCTAGGACCAAACCTCAAGTAAATGTGACTACCTACAATCAAGGGAAGTGCATGATGAATATCATAGACTATATTGAACAACGTCAGCCTCAGGGTAAGACTTCTAGGCCTCCTAGGCTTCACACAATGGAATAGATCAATCAAGTAGTTTCAAGATATGTAGAACACCAAGCGTAGTTCAAGAAAATTTGATGAGACAAAGAAAAAATAGACCACTTGCATCAACTTGAGAAAGAAATAATAAAATGACAGACCAATGAGTTGTTCCAAAAAACCTTACGTTAGAGGGTCCCTATCCCTAGAACATATAGATAGGAATTCCACTTAAGGTAACCCATGCTCATTCAAGATAGGTCTCCTAGGCCTTATAAAATTCTACCTCTGTGACCTCCTAGGCCAGATCAAGACTTGCCTCTTAGGCCAAACATAGGGTTCCCACAACAGGAAGCTACCCCTATTTATAGACTAGCTTAAGAGATTTCCTATGGGGCTTACATTGAGCATGAGCCAGAGGTAGAATATTTGGAAATGTCTTACCAAGGTAGGGGGGTGACATGCCACCACCCTAAAATAGGACTAATGATCCTCACCATCCATCGCAAGATAAGAGCAAAGAAGAGGAGATCAAATCTTCTGATTCATATAAGGTACTTCTAGAGTTCTTAGAGTTAGTAGAGAATAAGACATTTGTATCTAGATCTCAAAATCCCACTATGTTCCAGCTATGTAGTCAGCCCCTTCATCCATTGATGCCTACCCCTCCCTATCTAGAACAATTTAAGATACCTTAGTTGGCTACCTTTTAGGGATAGGAAGATGTGTAGGAGCATGTTACCAAGTTCTTGAGCGAATGCTTTGGCATCCAGGATAATGATAATTTTCTTTTGTGGACATTCATGACTACCCTCTCTAGCTAGCCATGGAGTGGTTTACCCAACTTCCAAAGCATAGAATCCATAATTTGGATGAACTTTTAGACGCATTCCTAGAACGCTTCACCTTAAACACCAATAGGAAGGTGATGTTTGCTAATATCACTAGGTTGAAACAATATGATGATTAGTCAATAGCAAATTATGATAATAAGTGGTGAGCATTGCTCACCAAGCTACCTTATCTACTCTCCATATCGAAGTTGACTCAGATGTTTTCCAAGAGCTGCCTAAAGTTGATCTCCTTGTTGTTGCAACTGCAACAATATCTGACTCTTGAAGATGTCCTAGTGCAAGCTAGAATGATTGAAGACA
This sequence comes from Wollemia nobilis, assembly GCA_028583015.1. Classification (NCBI taxonomy): domain Eukaryota; kingdom Viridiplantae; phylum Streptophyta; class Pinopsida; order Araucariales; family Araucariaceae; genus Wollemia; species Wollemia nobilis. Next base: position 3,304,219 of record JAQPPZ010005611.1, read on the forward strand.
TCAAGATTCAAGAGGACAAAATTGTGAAGCCTCACAAGAAGAACTAGAACATGAATGATAAGAATAGCCTAGCACAACCTAAGCCAGTAGTTTTCAATCAGGTTATTGTACAACCAAAAATGTGTGCACCCAAGATTACAATTGCATAAATAAAAATAAAATTGAAATTCATACACAAATTGACAAAGACAAAAGCAATTAAGTAAAATGCATATTTATTTCTCCTTGGTTCAATTCATGTTTTACAAATTAATCCCTCTTAGGGATACCCTTTTGATACGCAATTACAATGTTACAATCCCCTCAAGGATAAATGCACTTTTCAAGATTTTAAGGTGACATGGACTGCTATAGGGTGGAGTTAACCCTCTTATTCATGTTGAGGAAGGAATTTAATAATTGATTCTCCTTCAATATCTGTTCCTTGTGATCAAGAAACAAAAATAACACGTCAAAAGCAAAGGTAACCTCTCTTGATGAGGTCTTTTAAAGAAGTTTCACAAAAGGATACCATGATAAGCATATAATCAAGAAAATGAGTAAAGCATGGTAAACCTATGTTAATCATGAAATGTGATCATTAAGCATATTCAAGAAAGCATGTATTATCTATCTACTAGATTAGTTGACAAATAAGAAACAAAGGTACATGAAACAAGTCACAATTATACTAATTATCAAATTGATAACATGAAAGTAAACCTACTTCAACTGCTTATTCTAATTGGTCATATGTCTCTAAAACATTAATTGAACCTACATTAAGCCTAAAATGATCTAACTAATTAATTTGCAAGAAAGAAAACAAGTAGATCTGTGGCCATTTGCTCATCGGAGGTCTGATATGTGGTCAACACTATAGACTATGGCTGACAGTCACGATGAGGCTCTCAATAGATTTACCCTTAGAATTAGGGCTTCCTCTATGATCTGCCTTGTCAAATTGATGGTCAAGGGTTTACTTTGTGTCCTTTGATAGGTTTTGCGGTTGGATTTCATAATTTGGCCTCTGTTTGCCTAAATTCATGTTTCTTGGTGTTCTAGCTCCTTAGGGCATCCATGGCAATTCGATCTCCAATTGGGTAGCAAGAGTATCCTTTCCAATGCATGAACTTGAGTATGCAATTCGATAGGGCTTCGCTACTCAATTGATAAAATTTCTTCCATACTTATCCCCAATTTGAAGGGGGATATTATAGCAATTTCCAAGGGCTAGGGGTGGCTTCCTCATGAAGCCAAGATCAATATTGGGTAGTTGAGTTAGTTGGATGGAAGGTTCTGGATCCTTCCTAGCTCAAACCACTTCAATATGCAACCAATTGGCCATTGCAACCAACTTTTGGGGTCAGATGAAGGCCAACTGAACTTTAGTCCTGACCACAGGTGTCATCCGCGACTAGCACTGCTAACCACATGTGTCATCCATGGTCCCCAATTGACATATTGGGGGCCACAACTGTCAACCATGGCTAGAACTGACTAGGCACAAATTCCCAATTGAGTGGTAAAAACCACTGCTATACCTTAGATTTGTCCAAAGGTCTTCCATATGGTCTTCTAGCATGTCCCATATGAGTAGTTGCCATTGACATGATGCATTTTAGGTATCTACAGATGCCCCTTTTGAGATGCGTTGTGAGATCAAACAACATTGAGCAAAAATAGACCTCCTAAAATAGTGCCGAAGGTTCCATGATGATCATTAGTTAGATCAAAATTAGATGCCCTAGGTCCAGCAAAAGGATGTGCATCCTAGAATCATTGCTTTCAACTTGGTGAAAGGCTTAAATTTGCAAGATTTTGCACTCATCATCAGACATTCGGGTAGCTTTGGTGCTACAATAGGAGTTAGGCCTATATAACCGAAAGGAGGAGAGCTACAAACTAACTATCATTTTTGCTATTTACCCCAAGAAAAGGGGTAAGCTTATGATAGCTATTGAAAATGATTCATAAGATGAACACAATTTTGACAAGATCAAGGGATCTACAATTTTAGGGATCTTCTATTGATTTTAATTATGATTATGATATTATGACTACCCCCTCAAGTGACGAGTCGATGAGGGTAATGACAATGAATGAAGTGATGAGGTTGCTTGACCATTATGAATGATCTAAATAAACTTAGAATTTTAGAATTTAATTACTTAGCTAGGCCTTAGTTCATCTTATGATTGCAACTGTTAATAGTAATTGCACACTCCTATCCCATGGAGCGGTCGATCTACAATAGCCTTCTTAGGGAATCAAAATGATACAATGACAATTAGATGTATGTTGAATCAATTTGTTGATGATTTTCTGAAAAGATGTCATAGGAGAAATGACATGAAACACCTCATTCCCATGGAGTAGTCCAGCCTTGAAGGCCTTCTTCAAGATTGAAAAGAAGCATATCAAATCAATGATGACAATTTTGCCCCAAATGTCCTTATGGTTATTTACTCATCTCATCGGATTGCATGGAGTGTCAGTCGTTGCAACCGCCAAGTGTCTAGGGTAAATAACTAAATACAAGGTGCATTTGGTTTTTGGATTATTTAATTTTTTTGTTACTTTTGAAGTTTTTGAATTTTGTTAGGTTTAATTGGGCTATTTAAAATGCCATCTAGGAGCTTTCCTCTTGCAAAATGAATAAAATTGCATTTAATTTTCTCATCGTGGCTTTTCCTCGCAGGCCATTTTTCTCACCATGGTCAAAAACTATGGTAAGAAAACCCTAATTCATGGATCGTGTGTGTTAGCTGTGGCTTGACACAAATTAGAAAAGCTATAAAAATGGCTCCTCTTGGGAAAAAGTGTAATTTTAACCTACACTAATCAAGAAACCTAGGAGCTCTAGAGGTAAAAACTTTTAAAAACTAACCCAGCACGTTGCTAGAACTCAAACTGACTACCTAACCTGACTCCTTATGGTAGACCCAGGGGAACCATCAACCAACGAGAGAGCAGGGGGTTTAAAGGTAATTCATAAACCGAGACTTTGAATTTGATTTTTGGTTAAAATGAATCTCATTATTTAATCAGTACATGAATCATACTAAATTTCTAGTAATGAACCCCATATTAGGTTAGGATTTAGCTTAGGATAGCTAGGGGGAATTTTAAATTTTCTAGGTTTTTAGGGAATGAACGAAACCATATAGGGTTTTGTTTGCTAGCCATGAGTGGTAGCCATGGTCCCCAATTGGCATATTGGGGGCCGCAACTATCATTCATGGCAGGGTTTAAAATCCAACGATCATATTTTTAATCGTTGGTCTAGCCACGGCTTTGACCTATAGTGCCCAAATTTGATAGTTTTTTTTTTTGTATATTATTAGATGTTTTAGGAAAATCCATGATATTTAGGTTGATTTTCTAGTGTTTTTAAATATTTTTCACTTTTCCTATATTCTTTTTATCCAGTCTTTGACTAATAGAGTGAGGGATACCAATCTCGTTCACAACCTATGCCCACTATTGACTGACACTGAGTGGGAGTGGTTTAGGGCTATTGGGTTTGGGTACATCCTAGATCCCCCACCTCTTCGGGTAGACCAAGCTTATTTGACTACTTTGGCCCATCGCTGGGATGCACGGACCAATGCATTTCACCTACCTATAGGTGAAATGATATTTACACTCAAGGACATGTACCATATATTATGGCTACCCATTGATTGTTTGCCCATCATTGTCTCTCCATTTACAATGAGGAAGGTCATATTTGATGCCATATTCAGATTTCAGAGCATGGAGGCATAGGGCTCCATCAACCATGATGGCATCCATGTCTAGTACTGGTATGAGGTACAAGTTTTCTCATGATGAGAGGTCATATTTATGCACTTAGTGATCTGGGTTGCCCTGCTAGACTCTTCACGAGTGAGGTTCCCTTGGAACCTCCTAGATTGCATTCATCCAATTTTGTCTAGCTCGATGGAGGAGCCAGTCATCCTATCCTGGGGGAGTGGTCTACTTGCATAACTATACCATGAGCTCTTCCATATCACCCATAAGAGTAGGGTTGGCATAGGTTGTAGTCTCTTATTGTAGATATGGGATTGGTAGCACATTAGGATAGAGCACCCTATGGAGATGCCCCTATGGATTACTATGATTGATGATGAGCATCAGTGCTATAGCGCTTACTGTCCTTAGGAGTAGGAGGGATTCTAGAGCAGTCACATGCTAGAGACTTAACATATTACATTGGATAGTTCTCCTAGATTCACTCAGATGATGTAGAGTGGTGTCCCTATATGGATTTCCCCATGTGGGAGGCGGCATCTAGATACCTATGTCGGGTGCACAGGGATAGCTGCATTATCGACTACAAGACTGAGTGGTATGGGTATCATTACTTATCATGAGTACTCTTATAGTTTGGGATTAGGTAGGATATCCTGATGATGCCCACCATCAACATACACCTGGTCCTATAGAGGGACCTTGCCTAGCCCAAAATTACTCCTCTAGGAGAGGATGATGATGCTTTTCAAGAAACAAGGGTTAGAGAGGTAGGGACCACTCTAGATTATGATGGTTGGTGGGCTAACATATAGTGGCATGGGGTGGGACCCATCGGTTGGCCAGTTGGAGGATTCACTATAGAGGGCAGGGATGGTGTGGAGGTATATCCACATGGATGCTATGCTCGATATAGAACTGATGATTGGGGCGTAGTATTGGAGGCCTCCCAAGTAGACACAATGGAGGAGGCTCTGGATGAGGGTGAGGTAGCACTCAACAGTGAGGTGGGGCAGCTACTAGCTCAAGTTGCTAACCTATAGAGTTATATTGGGAGGCTATAGATCTAGTAGTTGTAGTGAGATACTTCTATCACCACTTTGGAGGTAAATCTAGCTCATAGGGAGAGGTAGCTACAATAGGCCCAGTAGTAGATCACAACTCTTACAAAATGGGCTACAGGGGCGAAGATACAGGTCCATGAGCTCAGATATGGCATAGGCACAATGGAGCACAATTATTGTTGAGAGGGATTTATATAGGCTATAGAGGGGATATCCTTCATCATATCATATAGTCATGCCACCTCCAGTCATACCATCCTCATTGTTACCAGGCGGTCGTGATCCCATTGCAAAGATCTAGTTATTACAGTTCCTCATGGAGGAGGGCAATGAGAGGCACACATGCAGAGTAGTCCACATAGATCAGCTAGAGTGCTATGAAAGGGTACTCTTCTATGAGTTCAATCCACAAGACCCACATGATTGAGAGGACACACAGGTCCTCTAGTACACATGGCACCATCTCACATAGGAGTCATAGATATTATGGGGGTTATACCGGTGACTCTCAGGCTAGGGGTGCAGGCCATGTATAGTACATATCTTGCTGATATATTGTAGTACTATTTGTGAGTGTAAGGTCAAGGACCTACACAGTTGTAGCCTATGGTCATTTTGATAAACCTCTATGTACTATTTTATACACATATTTATATGATATATCATTTTGGTTCATTATGTGTACTTGTATATTTTTAATTTTTATGTTTATGTTATGCACATGGATGCAGATGTTTATATTAATGCTATACAATGTGATTTATGGATGACATGCACTAGATAACTATTTAATTTTATGATGATGATGATATAGAGTGATATATATGCTTAGATGTGTTATTTATGATGGATGCATATGGATGCAATGTTTACTTTTAAAATGTATATCTAATTTTGCTTTATTGTATGCATTAAATTTATGATGATGTCACGATGTGCTGATGCAATGTATGTAGTGCATTATTTACATGATGGTAATCTAATGTAAATGAACCTGTATGCTTCAATCACGTAAAATATAAGGAATGAATGTTATATGATTTTAACAATATAATGAATGACACCATAGAATGTGTAAAAATCATGAATGTAATTGAAAAATCCTCATTACAAAAATTTAATCAATTAATCACCCGTCTATGAAATTCAATGGTATGAAGTGGTATGATGCGAATGATATAATGTGTCATTATATTTTATTTTGCAAGTTTGAAAAATATGCACAATATAGTCAATGGTCGTCTAGATATCATTTCTGATATCCATCCGATATCTATCCTATATCTTGATTGTGCCTTATATAATGATGTATCATGGATTTGATACTTTGTAGTTTTATTATTTGCATGAATTTATTATATATGGTTTGTGTTGCTATTAGAGAAAATTTTAAGGGTTTCCATGAGACTCAAACACCCTAGTAGACTTCTCAAACATCACATACTAACTGTACAAGGCTTTTGTTGGATAAATTTTTCGTCACAAATGACCCAACTATTCATTACCCCTGTGTGTGCATGTGAGTATTTTTATATAGATCATAGGCATACGCTAAATGTCAGTCGAGAATATTCCAACTCATATGTGAGATCAGGTTCCTCCTATGCTCATATCATACTTTTTTCATATTTTATTGGACTATACTGCTAGAAAACCCTAGGCACATAAAGCTAGCTCATCTCACAAATTGATCAAGACTGCCCCTCCAAAAATAGTCGGGACTCTTTCAACCCATTGTTGTGTTTGGGGATCACCCAATAAATCCACTTCTCTAGAAGCAGGAAGGACTCTTTCAACCCATTGCTGCACTTGGGGTTCATTCTATGGCTTTGAATGGTGAACAATCCAGGGATTCAAGTTCTCACCCCATTTTTATTTTTGCTCATATGTAGTGATAAAAATCATTGTTTTTCATGTTTTACTCTAAGTGATAAAAATCATTGTTTATTCCCATTTTTCTTGAGAAAGGGATTTGTATAGTGCTTTTGATTCACTATATAACTCTAGATTTGAACTTTGAACTTTGGGTTTGAAATTTAAACTGTGTATCTATGTACGAGTAGGGGAAATTCTTGTCCTTTTGCCAAGGTTCACCACTCTAGACCAAACTATTTGCAAGATAAGCAAGTAATAAAACCCATCTCTCTAATTACCCAGGACCACTTTTGCAACTTTCATCCTCCCTTATATTAGAAGTATTTTAAATGTGTCAATTAGTGATGGGATCTTGATATGCCAAGCACTATCACAACTAATGACCTCATCTACAAAAGCAAAAGCAGCTTTCTACGACATCTAAGAAACCCACTAGGTATGGTTGAGTGACTGGAAAACTTTGGTATACACACATATCTCATAGCAACAAGTGTTGTGTATGAATGCAATGGATTATGATAAATGCAAAGGTGCATGATTAAAACACAAACGTGGCATCGTTTGTAATATTGACAAACACAATCCATCCTACTGTGGAATGCAACATATGACAAATTCCTATATGCAATGCAATGAAGTGAATGCATGTGTGAATGAAAATGCATGATGCAAATGTACATATTTTTGGATTTTATGCTTTACCAATTTCTTTTTTTTTATTGATTTTATAATTTTTATGGATTTTGAGTCTTTATATTTTACCAAACGGTGAGTACATGCCTTTGGAGCCTTTAAATTGACCAAGTGATTTTTCAAAAAATCCTTGGAGATTTTTAGGATGATCGAGCGGTTTTAAGCAAACCCTCAGAGCATTTTGGGGTTGACCAAAGGTTTGAAGCACCTGTGGAGCCTTTTTATTGACCAAACTACTCACAAGAGAGCCTGGGGCCTTTTAGGATGACCGAGCAGTTTTTGGAACCCTTGGAGCCTTTTGGTATTGACCGATCAGTTTTAAGCAAACCGTCAGAGCCTTTTTCTATGCTCTCAAGCATAAAATACCTTAATATGGATGATTTTTAGAGGTTCAGGCTCTTCAACACCTCCTAGTGACATTATATGATAGGTACCCGGACCAATATTTTTAGATATGATATAGGGTCCTAGCCAATTAGCCATAAATTTGTCTCGCATATCAGGTGGTAAATTAGAGTTCTATTGGTTCTCTTTCAAGAAAAGATCCCCAACTTCAAATTCTCTCTGGTGGACTTTGATATTATAAGCTCATTTTAGTCACTCATGATAAACACAAATATGCTCTAGGGCATTCATGTGATGTTCATAAAGCAACATCAGTTGATCTAGTCGAGCTTGTTGCACGGTGTCGTCATCGATGAACTCTTTCAATGCAACATGCAACATTGGAATTTCCAATTCCAAGGGCATAATGGCCTTAGTGCCATATACTAGTGAAAATGGCATTGCCTCAGAGGGTGTTCAAATACTATTCTTGTAAGCCCATAATGCAAGGGGTAGCTGGATATGCCAATCTTTGTGGTTTTCTTAGACCATCTTTTCAAGATAGCCACCACTGTCTTGTTTGAGGCCTTAGCTTTCCTATTTACCTGTGGATAATAAGGAGTTGCAAAACTATGCTTGATTCTATATTTAGATGTCAAAGCTCTCATAGTTTTGTTCTTAAATTATGTTCTATTATTTGATATTATTTTGGATGAAATCCCAAAACAACTTATGATATGCTCCAGTATAAACTCTGCTATACGATATACAAATGTTATTTTTAAGGGTATTACTTCCACCCACTTTGTAAAATACTTAGTAGCCATGATTATAAATAAAATTTGGCCCTATGACGGAGGAGAGATCTTGCCTATAATATCTACTCCCCATTAAGAAAATGGCCAAGCCGCTTGGATGGATTGTAAGGCCTGCGATGGCAAGTGCGTAAGATTAGAATGATGCTGAAATTTGATGCATTTATTGACATAAAAATTTAACTCCTTCTCCTTAGTGGGCCAATAGTAACCCATTCGAAGGATGCGCTTGATGATGGCCATACCACTAAAATGGCCACCGCACGTACCATCATGAGCTTGTGAAATCACCCAAGATGCCTCTTGGGTATCTAGACAACGAAGGAGAACTCCATCATAGCCTCGTCTATACGAGATGTCTCCTAGAGAGACATATTTAGTCACTTTCTTCTTGAATGTGCATTTTATGGCATGCGACAATCCCTTTGGGATTATACCAATTTTTAAGAAGTCTTGGATTTATGACATCTAGCTCTGACAAGCCTCAACTTTGACTACCAAGACAACTTGCTCCCCCTACATATTTACTTTTGCAAATGCATACAAGGAAATAACCTTGTGGTGAATGGTAGTACCACTCTCCGTCGGAATCTGAGAGGTTAATGACCCCTAGGGTGCCTTCTTTAGAAAGTCTTTAGCTCTACAGAACCATTCAACTTTTGGTTCCATGCTAATCATGTTGATTGACATTTTATTATCAAAGGCTTCGTGCTCCGTTGTAGGATGTGAGAGCATCTTGACATGGATGATAATGAAATCCATAGATGATTTTTGAGAGATTAATGATCCCAAATAGGCCATGGTATCTACAAACCTATTCAATGAATGAGGGATTGCCTCAATGTCATACCATTCCAATTTAGCCAAATATGTAGCAACAAGATCTTTATAGCTTTCAGTACTAGACATCAACACTGAAAGAGCCCCTTAATCTAGTTTACTATGAGCAAGGAGTCACCAAAGATGTTTAATATTTAAATTTTCATGGCAACAATTGTGTGGAGGTCCAACAGTAAGGCTTCATACTCAGTATTGTTGTTGGTGCATGAAAAGTCTAATTTGAATGACAAGGGCATTGGAGCTCCTTGTAGTGTGGAAAACACTATTCTCATACCACCTCCTTGCTCGCACTTCAAACCATTGAAGAATAGAGTCATGGCAGCATTATTATCTAGTTCTTCGATTTTGGGAGCTTCAGATATGATGAAGATTGCATCATTCAAAAGCTCAATGGTTAGAGGCCTACTGTTTGATAGTAGTGCCTCAGCCAATTGATCATCTATGACTTGTCCCTTAATGGAATTTTGGCTTATGAATTCCAAATCAAATTTTTTAGTAGCATGATACACTTTGTAGTATGTGTATTGTGATACATCTTACTCATCATGTACTACAAAGGATTTTGTTTGGATATAACATATGTCGTATGACTTAGCATATAGTGTCACAATTTCTTTGTAGTGAATACTACTTCTAAACACAATTTCTCCACATATGCATACCCAAGATCATAGCTCACCAAGGTTCTACTAATATAATATATGGCATGTTCTTTGCCTTGCACATTCTTTTGAGATAACATGGTTTCTAGTGCAAAGTCAGTTGCCTATATATATAGCATAAATGGCACATTTGGCCTTTGTGGAGCTAATACTGGTGACATCACCAAGTATTGCTTTATTTTTGTGAAAGCTAATTGATAGTCCTCATCCTAGTTGAATGGGACACCCTTATGTAGCAGTCGATTCATGGGTCGATATTTATCTAATAACTGAGTGATGAATCACTTTATTGATGCTACTTTGCCCTATAGGCTCCTTAATTATTTAATATTGGAGGGAGGACGCATCTCTAAGATATCCATGACCTTCACTGGATCGACTTCGATGCCTCATTTTGAAATGATGAATCCTAAGAGCTTATCAAAAGTTATGCCAAATATGGACTTCTTAGGATTCAGCCTGACATTGTGCTCTATTAGGTGATTGAAGACCTTCCTTAATACCTTTGCATGTTATTCCTATAGCAATGACTTGGAAAAAAATTCATTGATATAATATTCTAGAATATTATGCATGTAGTCATGAAAAATGTATGTCATGGCCCACTGATATGTGGCACCAGAATTTTTGAGGCCAAATGGCATAACTTTATAGAAAAATGTTCCCCATGGCATTATAAACATGGTTTTATGCTAGTCTTCGGGTTTAATCCGAATTTGATTGTAACTAGAAAAACCATCCATTAAGGAGAGCATTTCATGACCTGTAGTTGTGTCTACAAGAGCATCAATATTGGGCAATGGAAATGAATATTTGGGTGTTGCCTTATTTAGGTCTCTAAAATCCGTACAAATACGAATTCTTCCATCAAGTTTTCCTATGGACACCATATTGGATACCCATTCTGGATAGTCAATGGAGATTACAAACTCTACGTCCAACATATTTTGTAGCTCATATTTCACCATTAAGAATACTATTGGATGCATCTTTCTAATCTTCTGCTTGATCGACTTCTTCATCAGATCTAGCAAAAGGTTATGCATAACCAATTTCGGGTCTAGACCTGGCATATATTTGTATGTCCAAGCAAAAATATTAGGTCTCTCTTTTAGTAGAGGGATGAGGGTGGCACACTCATTAGGAGTGAGACTCTCTCCAAATTTAACCTTCCTTGGATTGGTGGGATCATTACTGATATCCACATCGAAGGTTCCTCTACTAACATGTGTGATCTCTCCTCAATCTGATGAGGCGTAGGGATCAAATGGATGTCATCAATCGGGTTGATAAGTTACACGTTGGAAGCATTTTCAACATGATAGACATCATAAGCACAACCTAGTACAAAATGAAATGGTTGTAACATTTCTTTGTTAGGGAAGAAATATTTAGGCTCGACAGACGAGTTAGTGTGATCCTAGTCGATAGCATCTATATTGAGATACAACGGTTTGGATGGATCTATTGGATTGCAGAGTGGGGTGGTCAAATCAATGGAGACCATATTGATGAAATAGAATTGATCTCTAGGACCACATGGATGAACCTATATATTATGAATGCAACTCTCATACCCAATATTTGGCTCTAATTGCATGGGCACAAATGGGTCCTCTCTATGAGAACCATAAACTACTAGATCCTCTCTATGCACTAGTTGCAATATGGGATCATTCAACTCATGAAGCTCCATGTAGGTAAAAAAAAAGGAAAAAAACATGTGGTAAATCACATACAATTTTAGTGGTATTCCCCTAAGGTGAGGGTTGAGATTCATTTATCTTTGCATGTCCTCAGATGTATAAGGTGCATGGCGGTGACATAGGTAGGAAGGTCCTAGATTGGTTCTCTTTGTTTCATCCTCTTCATCACTATCACTATACAATCCTTCATTTGCCCCTATAGGTGGGGGATGTTATAGTAGGTGCAATCCCATGAATCTCACTTCCTGGTCACTATCATCCATGTCTGGACAAATCAAATAATAAGTCTGTATGTATGACGTTGACAAGAAAATTGTTTCTGCTTCTTCCCCCAAATTATTAATTTTGGGAAGAATCTCCTTGGTAATATGTATCGACTCTGCAGATAGTAGGTAATGCACATACAAAGGCCTTAAATAGCCCCCCTCAGTGTCATCATTCGATTGATCATTGTTTTAGGATTAACTATCAGCATCATAACTTGGTCCACTTATCTTAGAGGTAGACTCATCACCATCATCACTGTAGAGATCTCCTGACTTGAGATCGCCTAAAACTATGGGGTTATGTCCTTACACACCAGTGTCTTTGGTTGTATTATATATTTGATGACCCAAGTTACATCTAGGGTTATTATATGTATTAGTATACTCTAAGAGACCTTCATGATGTTCTTCAAATGGCTCAGAAGTGATGATAGATACCATTGGGTTAGTCCTCCAAAATCTAGAATGATTAGGATGATATGGGTTAAAGTCCACATCGTCCCCTAGACTTTGGTACAAGTGATCTAAGGATACTATGAGCAAGTCATCTTGTCCTTGTATCTATAACCCTAGTCCGAACCTATCAATTTATAGCTAATAATGTGGCTCAAGTGGAGTCCTACATCCTTGTTCAAACAAACCAAGTCCATACCCATGCCAATTATATAACTCAAAAATATGCATGGAGTACTCTAGGTTGGATAAATAATGAACATTTACTATGAAAGGTTCGTCACCATCTTCATCCATGGGCATTAGCATTGGAAGCTGATCTAGCCAAGTGTAGATGAAGTTAGTATGATTGGGTGGCTCTCCCAATGGCACCACTGATCCAACTAGAAAATTATGAGCGTGCGGTCAGCCCATATCTTGTGTAGTCTCCAAAATTGGTCCGAAGGTTACATTTTGCACAATATACTCACCTAACCCTATGTTGGCAAGATGTATAATCACCCATGGTGTGGATGAACATACTAATGATGCATGCAAGGCAAGATGAGGTACCTCATCAGCTATGCCTTGGGCTTCCTCCACTTCCATGGGGATGAGAGCCTCATTTGCGATTGTCTTGGGCATACACTTCTTCTATTTTTTGCCCATTTTTACCTTTAACTTCCTATCATCCCGAAGCATCATTTATATAGTCAGTTTTAGCGAAGTAGCAATAGTGCGCTTAGATCTGTGCGATACATATGTCGATGGTTGAGCACATATTGTTGGTTTACCTCCTGGATTTTTAATCGATGATGCAGGATGAATGTCTAGGTGCATTTATGGGAGTATGAAACCCCCTAGAAAATTTGTAAGGTTCACAAACTTGAAAGGTTCTTCTTCTGATGATACTACGTGAACCCATCCCTCATGCAGATATTTTACACATTGGTGTAATATAGAGGGAACACAATGCATTTCATGAATCCAAGGCCTTTCGAGTAGGATTTTATATTGTATGGTTCCCTCGATCACATGACACATCACAAATATGGTATTTATGCCTACCTAAATAGGTAGGATTATTGTGCCAACCATCGAGCATAAAGCATCATTAAATGCTCTCAATGTGAAGGTGGTGGGCACAATATGTGAATTTGGTAGCTTTAGATGATTCAATGCCTTGGTAATTATTATATTTATAGATGAACCAATTTTGATAAAAACCATCTTGAATGGAATGTGATTGAAACACGCAATGATATGCAATGGTGGGTCAGTCGTATCTGTAGGAACTATCTTGATTTCATGATCATAAAATTGGATCATGGGCTCCTAGAACTATTGTACATGTCCCACAAAATTGCTAAATGCTTGAGAATATTGAGACTATACTTCTATGGACCTTAGAATGTCCATAAGAGTCTCCCTGTGCCTAGGGGTCTGTTGTATCAGTTCATATATAGACAATTTTGTAGGAGTTGTCTATAGGTTTTGGACAAAACTACTCCGTATGGTCACCATCGATCTCGTTGGTGGGCCTAGAATATTTTGACCTTGAAACTAATTCAACATAGCTTGTATCCTAATGGGAGTGTAAGGTTGATTCGACTGCTCATATATCCCATTTTTGGTAACAACATTCACCATGCCTATGAAACCCTGGGTAGGTAGTTCGACGTGCACTTGGTTGACCTGGCCAACATTGTTGCATGACACCTCATGGTTTGGTAATAGATTTTTGTAAATCCCAATGCTCTGGTTGTCAGGCACTGACAGATTACTTGGTACTACAAGCTTACCCTTTTCAATCCTATTTTGCACAATATGCTTGAAGGACCAACATACTTCAATGTGATGGACCTTTGTGCGATGGTAAATGCAAAATAAGTCATCTTGATACCCCTTTAACTTGGGCTGATTCGGATCAACCAACTTAACCTCAAGTAGTATGATTGCCTTAGCCTTGCATAACTGATGGAATATTGACGTCAATGATTCCAATAGAGGCATGAATTGATGATGCAGATGTTGTTCTTTGTTTTTGCACTTATAGTTATTATTGCACTTTTTGTACTGTGTAGAAGGAGGTTGGGCCTAATAATTCTGCTTTTTTTGCCCTTTATTCTCTCTTTGGAGGTTTAGCACCACCTGGTTGACGTGGGCCTACTTGTCCTACTATTTTTTGGAGCTCTTTTTATGCCCCCCCTTCCTATTATTGAGATTCAAGTTGCCTTATTGTAGCTTGATGTCCCCAATTACTTTAGATTATGCCAAAGCTTCCTCGAATATTGGATATTGTTGCAGTTGCAACAATAATGAGATGTTCTTGGTACAACTCTTGGTGAAAATTTAGGTCAATTCCATAGCAGGAATAGGAAATGGCATCTTTGCCATCAATATTATCCACCTCTTTCTATATTTTTTGATTGGCTCATCATCATGCTGAGCTAGTGCAACCAAATCAGAAATGTTAGCCTATTTCTTGATGCCAAAAGAAAGCGTTCAAGGAAAGTGTCAGCCAGATACTCAAAGCTGGTGATACTATGCTTCTTTTGCTAATTGAACCACTCTTGGGTTGGTCCTAAGAGTGTTGTGATGAATGTATGCAAAAGAAAGGCAGTATTGCTTGCAATATGGAAACATGCATCCATAAATCTTGAGACATGCTCTTGTGCATCTTCATCACCTTTAAAATTATCTAGCCTAGGCATAACAAAATGCTCAGAGTATGTTGGAATAGGTATCAAGAGGTCCAAAGGCTTATTATGAATATTTCTTAATGTTGTATTTTGAATATCTATGCCTTGCCTCTCAATTTATTTCACATTCTTAGCTAAGGCCTTATAGGCCTACAAGGATAAAAAGTCCTCCTCCCTGAGCTAACGCGAGGGTAGTCTTGGAGGTAAATTCTTCCTCTATCGAGGTGGAGGTTGTTGCTCTTCCTCATACTCAACTTGGGAGTCTTCAAGATACTATTTATTATTTCCTTATCCCTCTTATTCCTCATATTGTTGTTGCCTCTCGTGTGCAAATGATGGTGGTCATTCTCTTTGTAGGACACTAATATGAGTGTGAGCATCTTTGTGCTCTTGCTACACATAGGCTTGTGAAAAAGCCTTTATCTGAATACACTCTCTATTCTCTATGCAAGTGTATAGACCAGCCCTAGCTAGCCTATATTCCTACTCTATGTGCTCCTTTTGGTTAAGGATGCATTCCTCACACATGTACTACTCATATAGTCTTTGTCTGATGAGCCTCTATACCTGAATATTCTCATCTTCTATGCACTACCTCTCTAGGTGAGTGTCCTCCAATTGATCTTGGAGGAGCTTTCGTCACTGCTCAGATATCAGTCTATGTAATCTATCAAGTTGATCGATCATAATAGGCCTCTGGTATGCATACTCTGTGTGAGCAACCTTATGGGTTATGTACCCATCGAAATGATTCATGACACCTTTGACTTTGTCTATGAAGATGACATTGGCATCCTGCTAATCTCTGTGCTCTATACCACCATGCATGGATGGTGGATGTGTCACATGAGGGCACTTGGAAGCCTCTCCATGCTCTCTAGCAGTCCTAATAGAACCCCTACTATGCTCACTTGGAGCACAAGTGGGTGGAGCCAAAGTATTATAGCCTAGCTTCTCAAGGACACTACCTAAGCCATCCAACTGTCTAGATCTCCACCACTCATGTGGTGGTGTACCATTGGCTCCCACCTTAGCCATATAAATAGTGATATTTCAAGGCTCACTATGTGTGGGAGTCTACACAGGACTATACTCAGTGGTGGCCCTATTTGTGTACCCCTAAATGGATGGATCTCAATCCCATATGTACTCTGAAGGTGGAGCCACATATCCTCCTATAGACCTATGATGTAGGGGTATCAACTTGGACCCCTTTATAACATACTCTTTGGCCGATCCTATGGACACGTGTGTAATGCAATCCTAGTAATGGATTTCGAGTGGAACACCTTCATGCTAAGAGGCTCCATGCTCTATTCTATGTCTAGAGTAATTCACATAAGATCTTCTATTGTGGGTAATAGGTTCCTCTCGTGTCGAATTATCTCATCTAATGCTCATCGAACGATGCTTGGAAAGCGCATTTGAGTGAGGGTTTGATATATGTTGTTGTGAATCTATTAGGATTTGGTCATAGGCATCAGGTTTATGCCTTTGTTGACCACCTTGTGTCTCCATCATGGTGCACCTAATGTCTAGATTTATTCCTTATTAATAAAGCAAGGTATACAATGGTGATTATCTCATATTAAATTTTAAAGGTGAGCCCTAAACTATTTGATGTTATTTCAAATGATTTTTTGTGTCAGTAAAGAAAATCCTTATCATGTTTGAAATTTTGTGGGATGATATTCTCATTTTAAATTGGATTTCATCGATATGCTCGTAGCTTGATAACCTCAGTGTGAATCTAGGATGCATAAATCCCTCGTGTGTGGCAATGAAACTCCACACCCGGGCAAGGAGAACCGGTCCTACCAGTCCCTCATCCATTTTCTCCCAGTCAACATTATATCCTCCTAAGAGAATACATGTAATTTTTCTAGGGTACGAAGGGTTCTTGGGCCTGGCCTTGGTCTATAATAATAGGTACGTGGGAGTTGGACCAAAGTTTAGAAATAACTGCCATCGTCATTGGACCCTACTTGGTTGGATGTCACTCCCAACTCACTAGCATTTAATTGCAATGTGGTGTGTGTGGTTATTTTTAATATTTGCATATAAATAAAAATGTATAATACAACATAAATGATTGTTTCCTACATGATATGCAAAAATAAACGTTTAATTTCAAAGAATGCATGTTATATCCTAAATGATTTTTGATAATGCAATTACGATGATATAGCCTTTGATTAGGCTTTAAGCATACAAACCAACACACATTTTAACCCTAGTACACTGGATTCTAGGGTGGAATACACTCAGAGGTTCATTTTTCCTAGCAAAACCTAGCTAAAGCATAAAATAATGAAACCTTAGGACCTAGTTCATTTTACCCTTTTTTAGGATTGTCCTAATTATATTTCATTTTATGCTCTCTAGAAAAATACAGGCAATAAAAATAGAGACAGAGGCCAAAAATAGGACCTACCTTAGATCCAAATTTGAAATAGCTTTGACTCCCTACTCTATGATGTGCCTACTACTAACTGCGGCTCTGATGCATGACTGCTACTTTAGACCATGACTGTCACCTACAAGCCAACTTCCTGACCTTGGTTGTCATCCATGATGAGCACCTGCAATTAGAAAACACAAATTCACTCAGTGAAATGTGGCAAGAATTATGGATTTCTAACATGATAACCTTCTGTATGACAAAAAGATGTGCATCCAACATTACAATTGCATAAACGAAAATAAAATTGATATTCATATACAAATTGACAAAGACAAAAGCAATTAAGTAAAATACATCTTTATTTCTCCTTGGATCAATTCATGTTTTATAAATGAATCCCTCTTAGGGATACCCTTTTGATATGCAATTACAATATTACAATCCCCTCAAGGATAAATGCACTTTTCAAGCCTTTAAGGTGACACAAACTGCTCTAGGGTGGAGTTAACCCTCTTCTTTGCATTGAGGAAGGAATTGAATAATTGAGTCTCCTTCAATATCTATTCCTTGCGATCAAGAAACAACAATAACACATCAAAAGCAAATGTAACCTCTCTTGATGAGGTCTTTTAAAGAAGTTTCACAAAAGGATACCATGATAAGCATATAATCAAGAAAATGAGTAAATCATGGTAAACCTATGTTAATCATGAAATGTGATCATTAAGCATATTCAATAAAGCATGTATTATATATCTACTGGATTAGTTGAAAAAAAAGAAACAAAGGTACATAAAAAAATCACAATTATACTAATTATCAAATTTATAACATGAAAGTAAACCTACTTCAACTATTTATTCTAATTGATAATATGTATTTAAAACATTAATTGAACTTGCATTAAGCCTAAAATGATCTAACTAATTATTTTTTAAGAAATAAAACAAGAAGATATGTGGCCATTTTCTCACCATGGGTCTAAGATGTGGTCAGCACTATAGACCATGGCTGACAGCCATGATGAGGCTCTGAATAGATTTGCCCTTAGAATTAGGGCTTACTCTATGATCTGCCTTGCCAAATTGATGGTCAAGGGTTGCCTCTATGTCCTTTGATAGGTTTGGTGGTTGGATTTCATAATTGGGCCTTTGTTTGCCCTAATTAACATTTCTTGGCATTTTAGCTCCTTAGGGCATCCATGGCAATTCAATCTCCAATTGGGTAGCAAGAGTATCCTTTCCAATGCATGAACTTGAGTATGCAATTTGACAAGGCTTTGCTACTCAATTGATAAAATTTATTCCAGAATTATCCCTAATTTTAAGGAGGATCTTATAGCACTTGCCAAGGGCTATGGGTGGCTTCCTCATGAAGCCAAGATCAAGATTGGGTAATTGAGTCAGTTGGATGGAAGGTTATGGATCCTTCCTCACTCAAACCACTCCAATTTGTAACCAATTGGTCATTGCAACCAAATTTTGGGGTCAGATGAAGGTCAACTAAACTTTAGTTCTAACCATGGGTGTCATCCATGGCCAACACTACTAACCACATGTGTCATGGTTCCCAATTGATAGATTGGGGACCACAACTATCAGCCACAGCTAGAACTGACTAGGCATAAATTCCCAATTGAGTGGTAAAAACCACTGGTATACCTTGAATTTGTCCAAAGGTCATCCATATAGTCTTCTAGCATGTCCCATATGAGTAGTCTCCATCGACATGATGCATTTTAGGTGTCTACAATTTCCATTAGCATCCTAGGGCCAGCGCAACCTAGGCCACCTCAAAAGCTAAATTATAAGGCCACAATTGGGAACTATAACAAGGAAAACTAGAATAATCTAGGGAAAAATCAATGTCATCCCAAGCAACAGTTCATGCCCATTGCAAAGTCTATGGAATATTTGTTTGAGTGCCTCTTAGTAGATAATTTGATCAATCTACTTAAGAGTCGACCTATCGATCCAAATGCACCGAAGCCCAAAGGATACTGAGAAGACCTATATTGTAAGTTTCATAGGAAAAATAGGCATGACATGTGAATGTGCTATAATTTCAAGAATTTGGTACAATACATGATTGATAGGAATTCCCTTCAAGTGGACAACCCTATCGCAAAAAACAACCAATAGAAGGATATGTTTAAAGACCCCTTATCTACCCATGTGGAGCAGGCCAAGCCAGTTCCCTAGGTAAATGAGGTTTAACATGCCCCCCTAATAAAGGGTATGTTAGCATGATCAACATTATAATGAGGAATAGGTGGTACCCAAGTCTAATTGCACCTCCTACAACTTAGAACAATGTTCCTTCGACATCACAACCTTTACTGCCTCTAGTGTCGAGCCTCCCACCTTGATCGGTGGTCACAATTAAGAGCAATCTCACTCAGAGCTTGAGAATGACATCTACCTAACTCTTCATCTATGATATCATCCAACAACCTCCACCTCATAGAGAATCTCTAATGGAGATCCTTAAGGTAACTGAGCTACATCCCTAGGATTCTAACTCCAATAATTTTGTGGGGCATGTGCGATAATGCAAAAAACTAATAATTACCTTCCAAGAAGATGAGCTTAAAATAGTTCCAAATGATATGGTGGATCCTCCCTTGCACATCGTCACATGTATAAATATAACACCTTACAAGAGAGTGTTGATAAACATTGACTCTTCTAGCAATATAATAACTATAATAGCTCTCAAGCATATGAAGCTCCTAGTATCCCATATTGTCATGTTTACCTACACCCTTCGAGCATTTAATGATGCCATATGCTCAATAGTTTACATAATAGTCCTACCCATTAAAGCAGGACAAAATACCATATCGACATTGTGCCATATCTTGGAGGGTGATATGGCATACAAAATCTTGTTGGGTAGACCTTGATCAGGGACATGAAGTGTGTCCCTTCCATTGCTCACTAGTTCCTAAAATACACCTATGTAGAGCAATTTCATCTTGTCCCTTAGAGCAATTTCATCTTGTCCCTGTAGACCTATAACCCTTCAAGTACTGCAACATGGTGTAGTATATCCTTGATTCTACCTTATCATCCACCCATCTATATTTTCAATTGAATGAATCTATCCAAGGTCTAACTTCGTAACCATCACCTTCATTAAATACATCATCATCTCATGCCATACCATCCTCATATTCAGCACCCCCAAATGTGCCTTCATCATCGGTGAATCCTCCACTAAGATATATGAGGAAGAGGCATGTTTATGAGAGTCCTTTGACCATATACACCATCTCCACAAGCTAGAATCCTAGCCCAATGGATGAGGAGAAAACTCATGAGGCAAACATTGAATATATTCAAGCCTCACTCGTGTCTCCTCTTTCTCCATAGCCATAGGTCATAGTGCATCTAGCTTCTATTGGTTTAGGAGAGTACATGGTTAGGAATTTCATAGCCACTCCTGCTATCAAGTCAGTGTAATATATGGGTTGACCTCATATGCCCATAGGTACTATCATACCTCTTGGACTTCCCCCTAATAAAATTTTTTTTATCTATCAGGGTCTCGACTATGGCATTGAGCCTTATCAACAGTAGGAAGAGGATGAAGAGCCCTTTTTCAAGGACATCAACTATATATCCAACCATGATTTCACCATGAGGTATCTCCACCTCTATAATTGGTACGGTTATGGGTTGTGCATGTATGAGTAGGGCACCCATGTTCCTTACTAGCCACAGTATCAAATGCCTTATGGCAAGTCTGGTTTGGGAAACAACAAGCCTATACCCCTTGAACTCCTCATAGATATCTTAGAGCGCATGACTCTAAAATTTAGGTATGAGCTCATGCAAGATCCTTATGCTAACCCTAATAGCATATACTCACTGTGGGACTACTTCACTGTACCCTTAGGTTATGATGACCCACCTCGTGATGTCATATAATTTCATGAGAGGTAAAAGTTTGTACACTCTTCCTCATGATAGTGAGGAAGAGGATCCAAGGTCCTCTTATGAGTGGACATCCGATAATGAGTTTGACTATGGAGTCACACCAACTAAATCTACTAGCTCTGATGGAGAATATGCATGAATCATACCTATGGATTATGAAGATGAGTTCTATTTGTGCATATTCCCATTACATGATCCCATTTTGTGACAACTCCTACCTTTAGAAGAGTAATATTATCCACAGCCACACCGACCACCTCCAATCATTTATCCTCCACCACAACCACCTCCTTAGGTCTTGCGATATCTCAAAGTTGATAGACACCATCAGCCACCTAGGGGAAATCATCCATCCATAAACATGATTTCCATAGACCTGTTTGAGCCCCTGTGAGATACAAATAACCCATTGAAACCATTGCACCTTGACTTGGGGGAAATTGACTTCGATCGGGGAGATTATCCCCCATATCCTGGCATTGTGATGAGATGCTACAACCATTTAATTTATCTCCAAGGTCTACTCATGATGTCTTTCATGTTGAGGAAGAACTTGAGGTTCCAGTTGCCGATATAAACCTAGCATATGACATTCACCTAATCCCTACTCTTCACAAGTATGATGAGGGGTTGCATATGTCAATAAAACCAATGATTTACAAAGATATTAGTTCAGATCCTAAGAATACTCAATGTATCAAGTTAGGAGAAAGTTATCCCCAAAATATCAAGCCGATTACATAGCCCTTATCACAAAGAAGAAGGAGGTTTTTGCATGGTCTTACAAAGATATGTCGAGACTAGATTCAAATCTAGTCACACACAATATGATTCTTGACCCCAAGGCCAAGTCGATTAAGCAAAATTTGAGAAATATGCATTCAACATTAGCCTTAATGATCAAGGATGACTTACAAAAGCTATTGCATGCCAATTTTTTCATTTTCATAGACTATCCACCATGGTTCTCCAACATGGTTCCCATAAAGAAGCTTGATGGGAGGATTTGCATTTGCACTAACTTTTGAGACCTAAACAAAGTGAATCCTCAGGATTATTTTCCTTTACCAAGAATCTATGCCCTGGTATATGCCACATTGGGCCATGAAATGTTATCCCTCATGGATGGTTTTTCTATATACAACCAGATCCGTATCAATCCAAAAGACCAACTCAAAATGGCGTTCACAATACCTTGGAGAAAATTTTTCTATAAGATCATGCCTTTTGGCCTTAAAAATGTTGGTGCTACCTACCAGCGTGCCATGACATACATCTTCCATGATTACATGCATAAGATTTTGGAATATTACATTGGATGTGTTACTAGCCAAATCCTTATTATTCCATGAGCATCTCGATGTCTTGTGCAAAGTCCTCGATTACCTTATTGATCATAACGTGAGAATTAACCCCAAGAAGTGCATCTTCGGTGTCACATATAGAAAGCTCTTGGGATTTATAGTCTCTAAATGAGGTATTTAAGTGTACCCCAACAATGTGAATGTAATCCTCGAGATGCCTCTTGCAACTACCATAAATCAGCTTCAAAGTCTACAAGGTAAGGTCACATCCATCAAATGCTTGATATCACAATTTTTGAACAAATGTCGATCCATGAACAAGTTATTGCACAAGAGGGTCATATTCCATTGGTATATTGAGTGTCAAGCTACCTATGATGCAATAAAAAAATACCTAGATTTGCCACTAATTTTGGCTCTACCTAGACCAAGAGTTTCATTCTGCTTATACATCTCAGCCACTGAGATTGCATTGGGTGCCATGTTAGCCCAAAATAATGAATTGCATAAGGAACAAGCTACTTACTATCTTAGTCGCACCTTGGTCAAATATGAAATCAAGTATTGCATACATTGAGAAGTTATGCCTAGTAGTGGTTTTTACAACTAAGAAGCTACTCCATTACATTCTTAGTCACACCATGTATTTTGTATCCAAAGAGAATCCATTATGATGCATGATGAGTCGTACTTATCACAATAGTCACATAGAAAAATGGATCATGTTGTTGATATATTTTGACCTAGAATTTATTAGATAAAAATCAATTAAGGTTCAGGTCATCACCGATCAACTCACAGAGGCTTCCCTCTAGGATGAGCAACCTCTTAGCATGGATCTTCCCAATGATGGAGTCTTCCAAATATCAAAATTACCAAATTCTAACGAGCCTAATACATAGGCTTATATGAATCTATTCTTCGATGGCTCCAAGTGCAAGCAAGGGGGTGGTGCAGGGACCATGTTATTCACACCTCAAGGGGCTCCCATACCCCTATCTTTCAAACTTGATTTCCTATGCACCAACAACAATACAAAGTATGAAACCTTGATCATAGGTCTTCAAATGACTGTCACCATGAAAATAAACAA
This sequence comes from Wollemia nobilis, assembly GCA_028583015.1. NCBI lineage: Eukaryota > Viridiplantae > Streptophyta > Pinopsida > Araucariales > Araucariaceae > Wollemia > Wollemia nobilis. The sequence continues at coordinate 3,328,075 of JAQPPZ010005611.1, forward strand.
GCTCAATATTTTTGGTGACTCCTTACTCATTGTAAACCAGGTCAAAGGAATTTTCTATTGCAAGTACCCTATTTTTCAAGCCTATAAATCCCATGTGGATAAAATCCTTATAAATTTTGAATGGTATGACATCAAGGAACTCCCTCGATCATCTAATAATTTTTAAGATACCATGGCCTCCCTTGGGTCCTTGATCCCATAGAACACTACTGATGAGATGAAAAACTTTAAGGTAAAAACACTATCACAATTTGTGGTTGAGTATGAGAGAACTCAGTCCATACTAGAAGTCCACTTGATTCAGATTGAACCTCCTCAAGACAAGTTCTCACAAATTCACAAGTGATTGAATCATGTCGCTTGGGGAACTCTATTCCCCCAAACCCCTTTTGATAGTAGTACGATGCTATTTTTATAATTTCTTTCCCAATCAACATTCACTCAGGAGGAAATTCAAGAGGGATAATAAATTCATGCAATCAAGGCTTCCTCACAATAGGACTAGTCTACCCAAATCAAGGACTACCTAAAGCTTGGTAATATCCCTTCTAGGTTGTTACATGCCATCAAAAGGACATTTAAATGAAATACAACAAAATATATCTTGCTCAGAGACATTTTGTATCATCAGGACTACAAAGGTATCCTCCTTCACTACTTGAAGCATCAAGATTTAGTTTAGGTAATGGTCCAAGCACACGACGGTACATGCGATGGCCATTTTAGTGGCATGGCAATCGCTAAGCACATTCTTTGCATGGGCTATTATTGGCCAACCTTAGAGAAATATTGTTGTGCTTATGTTAATAAGTGTGTGAAGTTTCGAAACCATGCTAACCTGACACATATACCTTCTCATGACTTACAACAGATTCAATCGACTTGGTTGTTCTCGTAATGGGGGTTGGATTTAATCAAGAAAATCTCACTTGCCTCCTCAGGCCATCACACATTCATCATTATGGCTATTGAGTATTTACAAAGTGGGTGGAAGCAATTCCCCTTACCATTATGATAGGCATAACAGAGTTCATATTGCACAATATCATTTGTCATTTTGGTATTCCATTCAATATCATCTCCAATAATGGGACATCATTCAAGAACAAATATGTGCATGCTTTGAAAGAAAAGTATAACATCCAGCACAACTTTTTAATGCCCTATTATCCATAAGAAAATGCACAAGCAGAGGCATCAAACAAAATATTGATTTCCATTCTGAAGAAAATAGTTAAATAAAATCACATCGATTGGCACATGCAAATACCTGTTTCTCTATAAGCCTACCACACTAGAATTCATATACCCACTAGAGAAACCCCATTTTCACTAGTGTATGGAACCAAGGTGGTCATGCCTCTAGAGATGGAAATCCCATCACTATGCATATCCATGTAGGAGTTCATTGATGATGACACCGCACGATAGGATCACCTAGATCAAATTATGTTGCTTTATGAACATCGCTTCAATGCTCTTGAGCACTTACATATTTATCAAGAGTTGCTTAAGAGAGCTTATAATATGAAATTCCATCCTAAATACTTTCAATTTGGTGACCTCATTCTAAAATAGAACTAGCAAAATTCTAATCTATCACCCCATCTATGGGATAAGTTTACGGTAAACTGGATAGATCCTTTTATCATCACTAGTCAGATCAGACCTGAAACTTATTGCCTAGCCTCCCTTGAAGTAATAAAGGATATTTAACCCTTGAAAATCCTTCATTTGTGGCATTTCCATACCTTGAGTATTGTGGCCCACCCCAAAATTCTCCAAGGATATCTACGTATCGCTTGGTCAACCCAAAATGCTCCTAAGTGGTCTACGACCGTCTAGGTCACCCCAAAATGCTCCTAGGGTGTCTACAACCTGCTTGGTCAATCTAAAATGCTCCTATATGGTATATGACCATATAGGTCACCCCAAAATGTTCCAAGGGTATCCATGTACTGCTTGGTCAACCCAAAATGCTCCTAGTTGGTCTATGACCATCTAGGTCACCCCAAAATTCTTTAAGGGTGTCTACAACCTGCTTGGTCAACCCAAAATGCTCCTAGGTAGTCTATGACCATCTAGGTCAACCCTAAATGCTCCAAGGGTATCTACGTACTACTTGGTCAACCCAAAATGCTCCTAGGTGGTCTATGATCATCTAGGTCAACCCAAAATACTCCAAGGGTATGTACAACCCTCTTGGTCAACCCAAAATTCTCCTAGGTTGTCTATGACCATCTAGGTCAACCTAAAATGCTCCAAGGGTGTCTAAAACCTGCTTGGTTAATCCAAAATGATCCTAGGTAGTCTATGACTATCTAGGTCAATCCAAAATACTCCAAGGGTATCTATGTACTGCTTGGTCAACCCAAAATGCTCCTAGATGTTCTATGACCATCTATGTCACCCCAAAATGCTCCAAGGGTATCTACATACCACTTGGTCAACACACAATGCTCCTAGGTGGTCTATGACCATATAGGTCATCCCAAAATGCTCCAAGGGTATCTACATACAACTTGGTCAACCCAAAATACTCCTAGGTGGTCTATGACCATCTAGGTCACCCTAAAATGCTCCAAGTGTATCTACATACTGCTTGGTCAACCCAAAATACTCCTAGGTGGTCTATGATCATCTACATCACTACAAAATTCTCCAAGGGTATCTACATACTGCTTGGTCAACCCAAAATAATTCTATATAATATATGACCATCTAGGTCACCAAAAAATGCTCCAAGGGTATCTACATACCGCTTGGTCAACCCCAAATGATCCTAGGTGGTCTATGACTATCTAGGTCACCCCAAAATGCCCCAAAAGCACCTATAAGTCCTTTTGTCACCCAAAATGCCCCGATGGCATATATTAAACCCATTGGTCACATGTGCATACATATATATCATTCAAAAACTTAAAAACATCATTAAAACATCAAAAATATAAAAATATCACATCACATTACATTTCATACCATTGCACGATATCATCACTTGCATTATATATAATCATCACTGCGCTATGCATCTATAGACACCTAAAACACATCATGTCGATGGTGACTACTCATATGGACATGCTACAATACCATATGGAAGATCTTGGACAGAATCCAAGATAGAGCAATGGTTCTAACCACTCAATTTGGGCTCCTTAGCTTATTCATTCTAAACCATAGATGAGACATATGGTCTACAAATTGAACTATGGCTAAGACCTATGATTTACAGTCTAGACCACAACTATCACCTATGGTATTAACTAAATTTTAGTTGGCCTTCATCCAAGCCAAATCGGTTTGAACAACCATTTTTTCTAGAAGAAGGTGGTTAAAGTATGAAAGCTTCCAATCCAACTGTCCTAACCACCCCTTCTTGTTCTTGGCTTCTCCATGAAGCCACCCCTAGACCTAGGACATCCTATAAGTACCCCTTAGACTTAGGGCAATGATATAGGGTATTTTTATAGCGAAGTGTTGTTGAAATAGTGAATCAAGCAAGCATTGGATTTTAGAGCAACGAAGCCTTGTCGAATTGTGTATTCACTTGAGTGCACTAAGAGAGATATTTGTTGCTATCCTTTTTCCAACCTAAGCATCATGATGAATTAGGCCATGGATGCCCTAAGGAGCTAGAATGCCAAGAAATGCTAATTTGGGAAAACGGAGGCCCTATCGAACAATTCAACCGCCAAATATGTAAGAGGACATTGAGGTGACCATTGATCATCAATTTGAAAAGGAGAATAAACCCCATACCCATGATTTGGAGAGTAAAAATACTTGGTTTCTCACTGTGGTTTTTAGCCACTGTTTATAGTGCAGATCGCTCATCAGAGCTATGGTTTGTAACAAGTGTAAGATCTCCTTACTATTTATTTTCTAGTATGTTTAGCTAGGTTAGATTAATCATTTTAGCACTTTATTTGGTAGTTTAGAGACTTTGACTGACTGAATTACATATTTGAGTAGATTTACTTCATTATAGCATTTATGACATTAATGGCTTATTTCCATGCTTTCATGCTTTATTTCACATAATTAGGCCATTAGATAGTTAGTTGTATTGTTCTTTTATGCATATCTAGGAATATTTATCGATTTAACATAGATCTAACATGTTTTGTATGCTTTCTTGATTTCACATGTTTATAGCATCTTTGTGTTCAATTTCCTCAAAGGACCTCATCATGAGAGGTTCCCAATGCTTTTAATGCTTCTCTATTGTTTCTTGGCCACAGGAAAGCAGGTTCGAAGGAGACTCAATCATTCAATTCCTTCCTCAATGTGAAGAAGAGGGCTAACTCCACCCTAGAGTAGTTTGTGACTATTTGGAAAAGCATTAATAGTGTGCCTACCCTATTAGGGGCCTTGGAATTGTATAAATTTGTAGCACCCTAAAATTGGCGTAGTAAAATTATAATAATTACATTCACCTTAGTAAATAATTTAAATTCAAATTTTAACCTCCCAAATCGCCCGTTAACCACCGAGTAATCCGTTTCCCCATTTTTTGTGCCATTTTTAGAGGTTGTTTTGACCGTTTGACGATATCGTCATTGATCAGATGATATCACCCCAGATCTGACAATTTCATCTGGGCTAGGACGTCCAGATGATCTTGTCGCAAAAATAATTTTGCAAAATTAGCTTCTGTTCCAACAGGCCTCTAATCTAGGTAGAAACATGTCTACGTCGTTGGAGATCTCCCAAATAGGGATGATCTCCAACCTCCTAACTACTCCCCTAAGCCTATTTAGTCCCTAGGACCTTCCCTTCCCAACCCCTGGCTGAAATTCCCTGTAAACTGACTGTATACACGTTAAAACACCTCAAATTCTATTTTGCATTGGTTCTATATCAATTTTGTTGCAGGTCTCATCTTGTTTTTTAGCCGGAGCAAGCATACATCGTCACCGACGAACCTGTTCATATCGGAGGTGATCTTGTCGAATCAAAGATGATTTCATACTGATGCGAGATGATCTCGACTGCAGTCCACATTGAGGTAATCAGTGCCTGAAGTTTGCATTTCTCAACCTTTTCTCTGCTATTTTCTTCTACAAATTAGATAGTTTATTTAGTATTTTATACTATTTTGCATTTGGAGTTCACCCATTTATATTAAGTGCATAATTAAATCCTAATTATCATCTAATTAGCATGATTTATTTCTGTTTCTGTGCCTAAGTTTTAGTTTGATAACACTGCTGTTATTTTATGTCATTTTCCTCTGTTATCATTGTTGTATTCTTTGTATTTTGCATCTGTTTTTCTGTTTGTAGGTCTCTGACGAATTCGTTAGATCTCAGATGATCTTGTCTGATCTCAGATGATTCTATCGAATTCTAGATGATCCTGACTGCTTCAAACACCAGAATCTTCATCAGACATCCGGATCAGGTATTCTGCTTTTAATGTTCAGTAATTTCTCTATTTTCTATCTTTAAATCTATTTTCTGTATTCATTAAATCTGCACTTTCATTTAGATTAATTTAGATTCATTTGGCCAAACCTAGGATATGAATGCTTAAGGTTAAAAATGAACACATCAAAACACATTCCAAACCTAGGCGTGGAAACTACCATTAAATGTTTCCTGGTGAACCCACCATCCATCAAAAAATCATCAAAATACACCTCCCTTGAGAGGCGAGACCTTCGCAAAGTCCTCTCAGTCCGAGGTGCCACACCATCCTTTTCCCATCCTCCTTCCGGGCACGGATCCTATAGCTTGAAGGTAAGGGTGTGAAAAATTTAGAGCGATACATTTTGGTGAACCCGACGTGAATGCATTATAAACCTTTTGAAAACAACAACAAAAAAAAAAAATAGAACAACTAAAACATAGATGCATTTTAAAACATTTAAAGTTTAAAATCATGTTTAGATGGTAGCTCCTAAGAAAATATTAGCAGTTACTATAAATGTAGAAAACCAATTGGCAGCCGTAGAAATCAATTCTATGCTTAATGTGCCCGAAACAAGTAGAAATCAATTCCCGTGGAACGAACTTGATAGAAGACTTAGTCTCATCTCATCTAGGTCCACACAACTTAAGCAAATCAAGAGGCTAGTCCTAGATAGAATCCTAGATCCTCATCAACTAGTTTTTTATCATGAACTTCAGAGAGCTTGCCATAGATGGTTAGCCTATAGGAGAGCTCTAGTATCTTTAGAATTGTTCACCTTCGAGGAATACCTCGAGAACGCAGCCATTGTGCACCAGTTCCTAGGTTGTGTAGAAGACCAAGAGGTTGTTCTTACAGATATGGAAATATGGAATAGAGTTCCACGAGCTATGCTATATTGAGAGTATTGCCATGAGCTTTACTTTTATCAACCAAAGATCTCGAGACAGGATAATATCACTATAGCTCTTTTCATCAAATTTTTAAAAGAAAACTTTCAATTTGAAGAAGAACACTTCATGACTCCTGAACAACTCGAGCCTGTTAATGATATTTATAAATTATTTATATAAAATTAGATTATTACTTTCAGTCTTATTTCTTGCATTTATTGTGTTGATTGTCTTTACAATATTATTTCAAAAACAAAGAAAAACTAAAAAAAGAAAAAACTAAAAAAAAAACATAGCAAAAACTTAGACATTTCATTTCAAATATTGTAGTAGGTATATAGTAAATATATACCTCTTAATTTTTTGCATATATATATATATATATAAATATATATATATTTGCTGAAATCAAAATTTAGCACCATGCCTAAACTTAGGAATGGTAAAGAAACTTTAGGAGAAGAAGAAGATTGGTTACAATATACAACTAGAAACCCAAATGTCCTTCCTGAAGATCCAACTCGGAAGGAAAAACTCTAGTTCAACCGGAACATGACCTAGGTGAAGATAAGGAACAAGAAGGAAGTGTTAAAGAGGATGGATCCTCATCCCCTAGAATAGCTCCAAATGGAACTATTGCTTTTGACAACATAGATCATTTCAAGAAATTTCTCAAGTGATAACATTGATGACCTTAATGTGGCAATTCGTATTGATAAAGGGCAAATTAGTGACACTCAGGCAGCTTTGGAACATATGTATGATGTGCGCATTAATCCCTTATATTTCATTGATCAAGAAAGTGATAAGGTTGGACCATCCAATACAGATATAGTCACTATGATTCAAAACATGTCAAAACAACAGGCTATCCAACATCCTAAGGAACCTGTTATTCAACCTAAAATAATTCCCACACAAAATAAACCTTCCTTCACTACTTTATTCTGCCAACCTATTGAGCAATATGCTTCAAGTAAAAAAAAACCTAAAACGAAGCCAAATACAAATTTTCAACAATTTGAAATACATCATAATACAACTTCAAAATTCCTTCATAATACTTTTCCTACCAATACTTTACAAAACAGTAACATGGCATCTAATATTCATGTTCCTCCATCCTATGCCCATAAAACCCATGTCAATGCCCTACCAAATCAATATGGGGGGCAAACTAGTAATCTGGAAGCCATGGTGAAACAGTTAGCTTCGCGTATGGACCAGATAGATCCCTATCGTCCCTCGTATAATTATCGAGAGATATGTAGTCAACCTTTGTATCCCATAGTTGTAGCTCAACCGTACCCTAAGCATTTTCCCATGCCCATCCTGCCTATATATAAAGGAACCAAAGATCCCATAGAGCATCTTCGCATGTTTAGGATAACATATCGCATGATGACTTGCTATTATTAAAAATGTTCCCAAAAAGTTTAGGTGGAATGGCATTAGAGTGGTACTATCAATTGACCACTCATTCTTTGAGAAACTTCGAAGAAACAGCGGAATCATTTGTCCATCAATTTAGTGCCTACATCGAGAGGCATGTAACTATTAAAGATTTATACAATTTAAAACAAGACAAAGATGAATGTTTTGCTGATTTCTTAGCTAGATGGAGGCAATTAATAGGAAAACTGCACTTTGTGCTACCTTATAGGGAAATGTTGGACATTTTTATCAACAATTTACAAGAACAAATATCTTATGAGCTATCGACTGCTACCTTAACTACCTTCGATCAAGCTATAGATTTAGCTCGAAGAGTAGAAGATGCCCTCATTAGGAGAGGCCAACTTAGGAAGAAGGATGATGAGAAAACATCCATAAATCAATATAAAAACAAATAAGTCATCGGTGACGGAGTCACTGACAGCAAAAATATTGCTAATATCAATGCAACAAAGACAACAAAAAAATTCATATTGAAACCTCCTGACAAGCTTCCTCGAGAATTCACTATATTAAACCAACCCTTATCAACTATTTTACCTCAATTACTCGAAAGAGGTTTGATCCAATTACCAGCTATCCGGGAACCTGATCCAACTATACCCAGATACAAAGCTGACTTACACTGTGATTTCCATAGAGGACCTGGACATTCTACCAACGCTTTTAAAAGGTTGAAACATAAAATACAAGATTTGATTGAAAATAATGAAATGGAAGTGCAAGCCTTCCAACCTAAACAAAACCCTCCTAATAATACTCAAAAAACTGTTCCCCAAAATCAAAATCAAAATGCCAATAAAACTCTAGACATATTTCAACACCCTTTACCATGACATGGTAAAGAGGTAGCCAATCAAATTGAACATCATAATGTTCCCCCTCCTACCCGATATGTAGGAACCATTAGCGGACAATTACCTATTCAGGATCATCAAATATTTGACACAACCTTATCCTTGGTTACGACCAGGCCCTTACATAATTTTCAAACTTCTGATTCTAGTGATATAGAATCAGATAGTGAAAGTGAACTAGACATTACTTCAAACCAATCGAATAGTTCTGAAAATGAATCAGATCCTATTCAACCCGTCACAGATGCTATGGTTCCAAAAGAACCATTTCCTAGAAGAGTCACTACTCGACCTTCTTCTAATATATTCCTTTCCAATGAACAAGCCATCAATGCTCAACCGAGACCAGTTCAGTGTCTTCATTATAACATTGTAGGTACCATTGGAGTCATCACCCGACAACAAGCTCAAAATTCCCAACAAGAACCAAACCAAAATGATGGATCGGCTCCATTCGTTTTGAAAAACCCCAATAAAGGGAATCATGCTCCTAATGTTCAACCTAAACCCCCTTACAATATTAATGAGCAATTGTCCAATACTACGGCAGAATTTCCCTCTTAGATTTATTAAGATCCTCTCCCACCCATAGTGATGAGTTGATGCTTACATTGAGCCAAATGATGGTACCTCAAAACATTCAACCCGAAGCTATGGACAATACTATCATCACTTGAGAGATTGATTGTATTGACTTCTGGGATAAAGATATCCCACAACACAGTTTACATAAGGATAATCCCTTATACATTACTGCTCTAATTGGATATGTAGCTATGAAATGAGTCTTGATTGATAATGGCTCATCTCTAAACATTTACACTTTTGACTTCTACCAATGATTTGGCTTTAGAAGTGATGAAATGAAGAAAACTGATATGATTATCAAAGATTTTAATGACAAAACACAAGAAACATGTGGAGTTATTACCCTCCCATTGCAAGTTGGTCCTAGAACCCTAGAAACAACCATGTTTATTGTACATTTCCCAACATCGTACAATATACTTTTGGGTCACCCTTGGATCAACACCATGCGAGTGGTACCATCAACCTTACACCAATGTGTTAAATTTGAGTTTAAAAATTAGTTGGTCACTATCCATGGTGACCCTAGACCTTTTGATATGTGTGCTTTTGCAGAACCCGTTGGAGTGCAATTTTTCCTTGCTCTGTCATCCACACATCCTAGTTCTTAGTTTTTATCTAAAACTATGAAACACACACCCATAACTTCACCTATTTCCCCTCCATTAATTTCATCCTCCTATATAGATCAACAACCCTCTAAAAAAATCATTTTAGAACCTCAAAAAGATCTTAAATCTACAACCAATCCTTCATGTTCTATCCCTATAAATTCAAAACCTATAGAAACATCAATCATACCTTCCACATCTCAAGATATAGGTAATAAGCCTTCTACATCTTATGCCCTTTGTAATGAACTTTTACCAGATTTATACACAACCTTAATATCAGAAAAAACAAATGCTTTCATGCAAGATTCAATTCTTTTGAATAATTTACCACCATCTCCTCGTACTTTGGGCCTCCCACAACCTATGGGATATACTTACCAAGTCGGGAGTTGTGCCTTCATTTATAAAGGATATGACTGGGGAAGAATCCCTCGAAATATCAAAACTCATCATGAGGGATACGCTCGGTGTTATTTTACCAATGATTATATTAAAGCTAAACCCATGATGCTTAAAATGGGATATAAAGGGAAAGGGTTGGGACCTTTCCAAAATGGCATGAAAGAACCTTTCGAGGTAGAACCGTGGCCTGCCCATTGTGGTGTGGGCCTATTTCCTAGTAAGGGTCAACCCTTTCCTTTTGAGGATGATGATCACGTCATGTGTTATCAAGATTATTTGGATAGGCATGTTGATTTGCCTCTTAAAAATCAGTCGTTTTCATGCAACATGCTATCCATAGCTTACCCTGAAATGATTGCTGACCCCGATGAAGAGTTGGAAGGAGATATCTTCCATGATGTCTCCGTTGAAGAGATGTTACACAATGAATTTTATTTTGATGGTTCCATACCAACTATAGCCCAACTTGAGGCCATTAATCCTCAAGATGAATTATCTAAATTAACCTTACAAGAATTACAAGAATTGGGCGTTTCACCCGCCCCACCTAATTTTGAAAGAGATCTACACATGGAGGTAGAAAACGTCATTAAAATTAATATTGGAACTGAGGACAATCCTCACATAATCAATATTGGATCAGAATTAAGTCAAGAAAAACAAGAACAATACATTGCATTTCTTAAAGAGTATGAAGATGTCTTCGCTTGGACATACGAAGATATGCCAGGTCTAGACCCTTGTGTAGTCATGCATCATCTAGTGGTCCATCTGGATGCTAAACCTATTAAACAAAAACTTAGAAAAATGCATCCCAAAGTGGCTCTGCTAGTCAAAGGGGAGTTAGAAAAAATCCTGAATGTTATATTTATACAAGCTATTGATTATGCCGAATGGATCTCAAATGTAGTTCCAGTCACCAAGAAAGAAGCTACCAAAGTTAGGGTTTGCACATATTTTAGAGATATTAACGCCGCATGCCCTAAAGATGACTTTCCTCTTCCAAACATGGATCAAATCATTGACTTTACTGCTGGGAGTGGGATGATGTCCTTAATGGATGGATTCTCCGGTTATAATCAGATTAGGATAGCTCCTGAAGACCAGGCTAAAACAGCCTTTATTATCCCCTGGGGTACCTTTTGTTGGAAAGTGATGCCATTTTGCTTAAAGAACGTAGGTGCAACTTATCAACGAGCTATGACCTATATTTTTCATGATATGATGCATGATATCCTACATGATTATGTAGATGATACTATAGCTCGCTCTATTATTGAAGATAATCATTTAAATTATTTGAGAAAAGTTTTTAATCGATTACGAGAATATCTTATTCGATTAAATCTAGCAAAATGTATATTCAGAGTTAAATCCGGTAAACTATTAGGGGTTTTAGTTTCTTTACGTGGTATTGAAATTGACCCTCTCAAGATTGTGGCCATCATTGATATGCCCGCACCTACTAATATATCTGAGTTACGAATATTACAAGGTAAGCTTCAAGCTATCCGTCGCTTTATTGATAAGCTGGCAGACAAAATTGGTCCCTTTCTTAAACTCCTTAAGAAGGATGTCCCTTTTAATTGGGACACCGAATGTAGAGAAGCTTTTAAACTTCTCAAACAATACCTCCTTAATCCACCTGTGCTTTCACCACCTAAACCTGATCGCCCATTTCTCCTATATATTTTAGCTTCATATTCTGCCTTAGGCGCTATGTTAGCACAACTTGATGATGAAAAGCAAGAACGTGCTAATTATTACATTAGCCGAACCTTCATCAATTATGAAACCCACTACACAACATTAGAAAAACTATGTCTAGCCATCGTGTTTGCTACGCAAAAATTACGACACTATATGCTTAGTCAGAAAACTTATGTCACTGCCAAATACGATCCCTTAAGGTATCTCATGAGTCGACCTTATTTATTGGGTCGCACAGCCAAGTGTGTTCTTTCTCTAAGCAAGTTTGATCTCACATTCATAGGACAAAAGTCTGTTAAGGGTCAAATCATAGCAGATCAATTAGTTGTTGCACCCTTAGAATCTACTCATCCCCTCATCATCGAATTTCCTGATGAATGCCTTCAATTAGAGGCAGACCATATTGAACAATGGTCCTTATACTTTGATGGAGCCCGATGCATGAGTGGGGCTGGTGCGGGTATTATTTTAATATCCCCACAAAAACATCTTATTCCTCTCGTCCTTCAAATTGACATTTGCTTGCACCAACAATACTATCGAGTATGAAGCCCTAATCCTTGGATTACGAGCTGCCCTAGCGCTAAAAATTAAACACCTTTTAGTTTTTGGTGATTCCCAACTGGTTATAAACCAAATTAATGAATTTTATCAAACCAGAGATGATAAACTACGCCCATATAAGGCCTATGTTTTATAATTAATGTCTTTATTTGATCAAGTTACCTTGGAAGCTATTCCTTGAACTAGCAACCGTGCAGCTGATGCTATGGCCGCAGCTGCATCTCTCCTACCCTTGGAGTTAGATGACGAATATGCCACTATCATTATTCATCGACTCCAGGAACCCACTTCAAATAAGTCATGCTTAGAGCCTTTGGATGTGTTTCTAATCAATGAAACTACTCCTGAACCTTGGTATACGGACATATTTGATTTTCTCCAAAATGGGACTTTCCTCACCAATTATAATAGAAACCAGTGTCGGTTATCACGTCGACGAGCAAGTCGATTTGTAATAATTGGCAATACTTTATATAGGATATCTTTTGAAGGTATCCTATTAATATGTTTAAACTGAGAAGAGTCTAAATCAGCCTTGAGTGAAGCCCATGATGGATCCTGTGGAGGACACTTTAGTGGTAGTGTTATTGCTAAAAAGATCCTTCGGATAGGATACTTTTGGCCTACCATGGAAACGGATGCACATGAGTATGTGCAACATTGCGACAAGTTCCAAAAACATGCTAACCTTGTCCATGCACCTGCACAAGAGCTGCAGGCTATTTCATCTCCATGGCCCTTTTCCAAATGACGTTTAGACATTATTGGCAAAATCAATCCTATGTCATCTGATGGACACAAGTTCATCATAACTGCCACTGAGTATTTCACGAAGTGGGTCGAAGCTATGCCTTTAGCTTCCTGCACTGGCACACAAATCTCTAAATTTATTTTTAATCAAATCATTTGTAGGTTCGGAATTCCTGTAAATCTCATCTCTGACAATGGAACTTGTTTCAAAAATAAATATGTTAAAAAATTATGCCAAAAATATAAGATTCAACATCGCTGGTCCACTCCCTATTATCCTCGTGGTAATGGTCAAGCGAAGCATCTAACAAAACCTTAATCAAAATTCTCAAAATATTAGTCAATAAACCGGCCGTGGATCGGCACATTCAATTATATTCAGCCTTGTGGGCTTATCAGACTAGTGTTCGAACCCCCATGGGAACTTCACCATTTGTTTTGGTTTATGGTGCTCGAGCAGTTTTTCCATTTGAATTGGAAGTTCCTTCTTTGGCTCTGCTACTTCAAGATACCGAAGTAGGAGATGAATATCGAGCTGGCAGACTCAGTCAGCTAGAACTCCTAGATGAAAAATGCATCAATGCTTTAGAGCATCTTCGTGCTTACCAAAACAAGCTTAAAAGATCATATGCTAAAAAAGTGCGTCATCGATCCTTTGAGATCGGTGACCTTGTTTTAAAAGAAAATCAAAAAAATACTAATGCCACTAAGGACCTTAAAGGTAAATTTGAGCCCAACTGGCTTGGACCATACATTATTACTGCAAAATTTGAATCAGGAGCATACAAATTATCTACCTTAGACGGTAAAGAACTTAAAGAACCCATGAATATTTTACATCTTAAACGTTACTCTGCATAAAATTGGTCATTTCATCCATGTATATATTTGTTCAAAATCACTATATTGTATTTCTTTCAAATTTATAAATCCAAAAACATCAAAAATCTTCAAAACTATTTGTGTAGCACCCTAAAATTGGCACAGTAAAATTGTAATAATTACATTCACCTTAGTAAATAATTTAAAATTCAAATTTAACCTCCCAAACCACCCGTTAACCATTGGGTAATCCATTTCCCCCTTTTTCGCACCAATTTTAGAGGTTGTTTTGATCATTTGATGATATCGTCGCCGATCAGATGGTATTGCCCCAAATCTGACAATTTCGTCTGGACTAGGACGTCCAGACGATCTTGTCAAAAAACTGATTTTGCAAAGTTAGCTTCTATTCCAACGTGTCTCCAATCTGGGAAGAAGCATGTCTGTGCTTTTAGGGACCCTCCCCCGTTGGATATCTCCCAAATTGGGATGATCTCCAACCTCCTAACTACCCCCCTAAGCCTATTTAATCCTAAGATATCCCCTTAGCACCCCCCTGGCTGAAATTCTCTACAATTTAACTCCATCTACGTTGAACCATCCCAATTTTTTCATTTGCACTGGTCCCATACCAATTTTGTTGTAGGTACATCACTGTTTTTTATCCAGAGCCAGCACACATCGTTGCTAACAAACTTGTTCAGATCGGAGGTGAACCTGTCGAATCCAAGGCGATTTCATACTGATGCGAGACAATCTCGACTGTAGTCCATATTGAGGCAATCAGTGCCTGAAGTTTGCACTTTTCAACCTTTTCTCTATTGTTTTATTTTGCAAATTAGATAGTTTATTTAGTGTTTATGTTATTTTGCATTTGGAGTTCACCCATTTAGCTTAGATTGCATACTAAGATCATGATTTGTCATTAGAATATCATAATTTGCTTGAATTTTTGTTCATAACTATTATTCAATATTCATACATTCATTTGGTGTTGTTTCCCTCTATTAGCACAGTAGTATTCATTGTATTTTGTATCTATTTTTTTGCTTGTAGGTCTCTAACGAATTCTTCAGATCTCAGACGATTATGTCAGATCCCAGATGAATCTGTCAAATTCCAGACGATCCTGACTACTTCAAACATCAGAATCATTACCAGACATCCGGATCAGGTATTCCTCATTTGTATTCTATAAATTCTCTATTTTATGTCTTTAAATCTATTTTCTGTACTCATTAAATTTGCATTTTCATGTAGATTAATCTAGATTCATTTGGCCAAACCTAGGATATGAATGCTTAAAGTTAAAAATGAACACATTAAAACACATTCCAAACCTAGGCATGGAAACTGCCCTTAAATGTTTCCTGGTGAACCCACCATCCGTCAAAAAATCATCAAAATACACCTCCCTTGAGATGCGAGACCTTCGCAAAGTCCTCTCAATCCGAGGTACCACGACATCCTTTTCCCATCCTCCTTCCGGGCACGGATCCAATAGCCTGAAGGTAAGGATGCGAAAAATTTGGAGTGATACATTTTGGTGAACCCAACGTGAATGCATCATAACCTTTTGAAAACAAAACAAAACAAATATATATATATATAGAACAACTAAAACATAGATGCATTTTAAATCCTTTAACTTTGAAATCATGTTTAGATGGTAGCTCCTAAGAAAAGGTTAGCAGTTACTATAAACGTAGAAAACCAATTGGCAGCCATAGAAGTCAATTTTGTCCTTAGTGTGCCTGAAACAAGTAGGAATCAATTCTCGTGGAACGAACTTGATAGAAGACTTAGTCTCATCTCATCTAGGTCCACACAACTTAAGCAAATCAAGAGGCTAGTCCTAGATAGAATCCCGGATCCTCATCAATTAGTTTTTTATCATGAACTTCAAAGAGCCTCGCCATAGATGGTTAGCTTATAGGAGAGCTCTAGTATCTTCAGAATTGTTCACCTTCAGGGAATACCTTGAGAACACAGCCATTGTGCACCAGTTCCTAGGTTATGTAGAAGACCAAGAGGTTGTTCTTATAGATAGGGAAATATGGAATAGAGTTCTCAGAGCTGTGCTATATCGAGAGTATTGCCATGAGCTTTACTTTTATCAACCAGCATCTGAGACAGATAATATCACTATAGCTCTTTTCATCAAATTTTTAAAAGAAAACTTTCAATTTGAAGAAGAACACTTCATGACTCCGAACAACTTGAACCTATTAATGATATTCATAAATTGTTTATAGAAAACTAGATTATTACTTTCAGTCTTATTTCTTGCATTTATTGTGTTGATTGTCTTTACAATATTATTTCAAAAATCAAAGAAAAAACTAAAAAAAAAAAAAAACCCAAAAAAAACTTAGCAAAAACTTAGACATTTCATTTTAAAATATTGTAGTAGGTATATAGTAAACATATACCTCTTAATTTTTTGCATATATATATATATATATATAAATATATATATATATTTGCTAAAATCAAAATTTAGCACCATGCCTAAACTTAGGAATGGTAAAGAAACTTTAGGAGAAGAAGAAGATTGGTTACAAGATACAACTAGAGACCCAAATGTCCTTCTTGGAGATCCAAATCCGGAAGGAGAAACTCTAGGTCAATCACAAGAAGACTTAGGTGAAGATAAGGAACAAGAAGGGAGTGTTAAAGAGGATGGATCCTCATCCCCTAGAGTAGCTCCAAATGGAACTATTGCTTTTGACAATGCAGAGCATTTTCAAAAATTTCTCATTGATAACATTGATGACCTTAATGTGGCAATTCGTATTGATAAAGGGCAAATTAGTAACACTCAAGAAGCCATGGAATATATGTGTAATATGCGCACTAATCCCTTGTCTTTCATTGATCAATAAAGTGACAAGGCTGGGCCATCCAATACGGATATGGTCACTATGGCTCAAAACATGTCAAAACAAAAGGTTACCCAACCTCCTAAGGAACCTTTTTTCAACCTAAAATCACTCCCACACAAAAGAAACCTTCCTTCACTACTTTATTCCGCCAAAATATTGAGCAATATGCTTCAAGTAAACAAAAACCTAAAACAAAGCCAAATACAAACTTTCAACAATCTGGAATACAACATAATACAACTTCAAAATTCCTTCATAATACTTTTCCTACCAATAATTTACACAATAGTAAATGGCATCTAATCTGCATGTTCCTCCATCATATGCCCATAAAACTCATGTCAATGCCCTACCGAACCAATATGGGGGGCAAACTAGTAATTTGGAAGCCATGGTGAAACAATTAGCTTCACGTATGGACCAGATAGATCCCTACTATCCCTCATATAATTATCGAGAGATCTGTAGTCAACCTTTGGATCCCATAGTTGTAGCTCAACCATACCCTAAGCATTTTCCCATGCCCATCCTACCTATATATAAAGGAACCGAAGATCCCATAGAGCATCTTCGCATGTTTAGGATAGCATGTCACGACATATCGCATGATGACTTGCTATTACTAAAAATGTTCCCAAAAAGTTTAGGTGGAATGGCATTAGAGTGGTACTATCAATTTCCCACTCATTCTTTGAGAAACTTTGAAGAAACAGCAAAATCATTTGTCCATCAATTTAGTGCCTACATCGAGAGGCATGTAACTATTAAAGACCTATACAATTTAAAACAAGACAAGGATGAATGTTTTGCCGATTTCTTAGCTAGATGGAGGCAATTGACAGGAAAACTACACTTTGTGCTGCCTTATAGGGAAATGTTGGACATTTTCATCAACAATTTACAGGAACAGATATCTTATGAGCTCGACTGCTACTTTAACTACCTTCGATCAAGCTATAGATTTAGCTTGAAGAGTAGAAGATGAACTCATTAGGAGAGGCCAACTTAGGAAGAAGGATGATGAGAAAAATTCTAGAAATCAATATAAAAAAAAACAAGTTGTTGGTGACGGAGTCACTGACAGTAGGAATGTTGCGAATATCAATGCAACAAAGACAACAAAAAAATTCATATTGAAACCTCCTGATAAGCCTCCTCAAGAATTCACTAGATTAAATCAACCCTTATCAACTATTTTACCTCAATTACTTGAAAGAGGTTTGATCCAATTACCAGCTATCCAGGAACCTAACCCAACTATACCCGGATACAGAGCTGACTTGCACTGTGATTTCCATAGAGGACCTAGACATTCTACCAACGCTTGTAAAATGTTGAAACATAAAATACAAGATTTGATTGATAATAATGAAATGGAAATGCAAGCCTTCCAACCTAAACAAAACCCTCCTAATAATACTCAAAATACCGTTCCCCAAAATCAAAATCAAAACGCCAATCAAACTCTAGACATATTTCAACACCCTATACCAAGACATGGTAAAGAGGTAGCCAATCAAATCGAACATCATAATGTTCCCCCTCCTACCCGATATGTAGGAACCATTAGCGGACAATTACCTATTCAGGATCCTCAAATATTTGACATGACCTTATCCCTGGTTACGACCAGGCCCTTACATAATTTTCAAACTTCTAATTCTAGTGATATAGAATCAGATAGTGAAAGTGAACTAGACATTACTTCAAACCAATCGAATAGTTCTAAAAATGAATCAGATCCCATTCAACCTATCACAGATGCTATGGTTCTAGAAGAACTATTTCCTAGAAGAGTCACTACTCGACCTTCTTCTAATATATTCCTTTCTAATGAAAAAGCCATTAATGCTCAACCGAGACCAGTTCAGCGTCTTCACTATAACATTGTAGGTACCATTGGAGTCATTACTCAACAACAAGCTCAAAACTCTCAACAAGAACCAAACCAGAATGATGGATCGGTTCCATTCATTTTGAAAAACCCCAATAAAGGGAATCATGTTCCTACTATTCAATCTAAACCCCCTTACAATATTAATGAGCAATTGTCCAATACTACGGCCAAAATTTCCCTTTTGGATTTATTAAGATCCTCTCCCACCCATAGGGATGAGTTGATGCTTACATTGAGCCAAATGATGGCACCTCAAAACATTCAACCTGAAGCTATGGCCAATACTATCATCACTCAATAGATTGATTGTATTGACTTTTGGGATAAAGATATCCCACAACACAGTTTACATAAGGACAATCCCTTATACATTACTGCTCTAATTGGATATGTAGTTGTCAAAAGAGTTTTGATTGATAATGGCTCATCTCTAAACATTTACACTTTTGACTTCTACCAACGATTTGGCTTTAGAAGTGATGAAATGAAGAAAACTGATATGATTATCAAAGATTTTAATGACAAAACACAAGAAACGTGTGGAGTTATTACCCTCCCATTGCAAGTTGGCCCTAGAACCCTAGAAACAACCGTGTTTATTGTACATTGCCCAGCATCGTACAATATACTTTTGGGTCACCCTTGGATCAACGCCATGCGAGCGGTACCATCAACTTTACACCAATGTGTTAAATTTGAGTTTAAAATTAGTTGGTCACTATTCATGGTGACCCTAGACCTTTTGATATGTGTGCTTTGGCAGAACCCGTTGGAGTGCAATTTTGCCCTGCTCTGTCATCCACACATCCTAGTTTTTATTTTTCATCTAAAACTATGAAACATACACCCATAACTTCACATATTTCCCCTCCATTAATTTCATCCTCCTATATAGACCAACAACCCTCTAAACAAATCATTTTAGAACCTCAAAAATATCTTAAATCTACAACCAATCCTTCAAGTTCTATCCCTATAAATTCAAAACCTATAGACACATCTATCATACCTTCCACATCTAAAGATATAGGTAATAAGCCTTCTACATCTTATGCCCTTTCTGATGAACTTTTACTAGACTTATCTACAACCTTAATATCAGGAAAAACAAATTTTTTCATGCAAGATTCAAACCTTTTAAATAACTTGTCGCCATCTCCTCGTACTTTGGGCCTCCCACAACCTATGGGAAGTACTTACCAAGTCGGGAGTTGTGCCTTCATTTATAAAGGATATGACTGGGGAAGAATCCCTCGGAATATCAAAACTCATCATGAAGGATATGCTCGATGTTATTTTACCAATGATTATATTAAAGCTAAACCCATGATGCTTAAAATGGGATATAAAGGGAAAGGCTTGGGACCTTCCCAAAATGGCATGAAAGAACCTTTCGAGGTATAACCGTGGCCTGCCCACTGTGGTGTGGGCCTATTTCCTAATAAGGATCAACCCTTTCCTTTTGAGGATGATGATCATCTCATATGCTATCAAGATTATTTGGATAGGCATGTTGATTTGCCTCTTAAAAATTAGTCGTTTTCATGCAACATGCTATCCATAGCATACCCTAAAATGATTGCTGACCCCGATGAAGAGTTGGAAGGAGATATCTTCCATGATGTCTCTGTTGAAGAGATGTTACACAATGGATTTTATTTTGATGGTTCTATACCAACTATAGCCCAACTTGAGGCCACTAATCCTCAGAATGAATTATCTAAATTAACCTTACAAGAATTACAAGAATTTAGTGTTTCACCCGCCCCACCTAACTTTGAAAGAGATCTACATATGAAGGTAGAAAACGTCATTAAAATTAATATTGGAACTGAGGACAATCCTCACATAATAAATATTGGATTAGAATTAAGTCAAGAAAAACAAGAACAATACATTGCATTCCTTAAAGAGTATGAAGATGTCTTCACTTGGACATACGAAGATATGCCAGGTCTAGACCCTTCTGTAGTCATGCATCATCTAGTGGTCCATCCGGATGCTAAACCTGTTAAACAAAAACTTAGAAAAATACATCCCAAAGTGGCTCTGCTAGTCAAAGGGGAGTTATAAAAACTCCTACATGTTATCTTTATACAAGCTATTGATTATGCTGAATGGATCTCAAATGTAGTTCTAGTCACCAAGAAAGAAGCTACCAAAGTTAGGGTTTGCATATATTTTAGAGATATTAATGCCGCATGCCCTAAAGATGACTTTCCTCTTCTAAACATGGATCAAATCATTGACTTCACTGCCGGAAGTGGGATGATGTCCTTAATGGATGGATTCTCCGATTATAATCAAATTCAGATAGCTCCTGAAGACCAGGCTAAAATAGCCTTTATTACCCCCTGGGGTACCTTTTGCTGGAAAGTGATGCCATTTGTCTTAAAGAACGCCGGTGCAACTTATCAACGAGCTATGACCTAAATTTTTCATGATATGATGCATGATATCCTACATTATTATGTGGATGATATTATAGCTCATTCTATTATTGAAAATAATCATTTAGATGATTTGAGGAAAGTCTTTAATCGATTACGAGAATATCTCATTCGATTAAATCTAGCAAAATGCATATTCGAAGTTAAATTCGGCAAACTATTAGGGGTTTTAGTTTCTTTACGTGGTATTGAAATCGACCCTCTCAAGATTGCGGCCATCACTGATATGCCCACATCTACTAATATATTTGAGTTACGAAGTTTACAAGGTAAACTTCAAGCCATCCATCGCTTCATCGATAAGCTGGCGGATAAAATCGATCCCTTTCTTAAAATCTTTAAGAAGGATGTCCCTTTTAATTGCGATGTAGAATGTAGAGAAGCTTTTGAACTTCTCAAACAATACCTCCTTAATCCACCTATGCTTTCACCACCTAAATCTGATCGCCCATTTCTCCTATATATTTTCGCTTCAAATTCTACCTTAGGGGCTATGTTAGCTCAACTTGATGATGAAAAGCGAGAACGTGCTAATTATTATATTAGCCGAACCTTCATCAGTTATGAAACCCATTACACAGTGTTGGAAAAACTATGTCTAGTAGTCGTGTTTGCTACGCAAAAATTATGACATTATATGCTTAGTCAAAAAACTTATGTCATTGCTAAATATGATCCCTTAAGGTATCTCATGAGTCGACCTTATTTATCGGGTCGCACCACCAAGTGGGTTCTTGTTCTAAGAAAGTTTGATCTCACATTCATAGGACAGAAGTCTGTTAAGGGTCAAATCATAGCAGATCAATTAGCTACTACACCCTTAGGGTCTACCCATCCCCTCATCATCGAGTTTCCAGATGAATGCCTTCAATTAGAG
Source organism: Wollemia nobilis (assembly GCA_028583015.1). Lineage (NCBI taxonomy): Eukaryota > Viridiplantae > Streptophyta > Pinopsida > Araucariales > Araucariaceae > Wollemia > Wollemia nobilis. The sequence continues at coordinate 3,350,254 of JAQPPZ010005611.1, forward strand.
GCAGACCATACCGACCAATGGTCCTTATACTTTGATGGAGCCCGATGCATGAGTGGGGCTGGTGTGGGTATTATTTTAATATCTTCACAAAAACATCTTATTCCTCTATCCTTCAAATTGACATTTGCTTGCACCAACAATACTGCTGAGTATGAAGCTCTAATCCTTGGATTACGAGCTGCCCTAGTGCTAAAAATTAAACATCTCTTAGTTTTTGGTGATTCTCAACTGGTTATAAACCAAATTAATGAAGTTTATCAAACCAGAGATGATAAAATACGCCCATATAAGGCCTATGTTTTACAATTAATGTCTTTATTTGATCAAGTTACCTTGGAAGCTATTCCTCGAACTAGCAACCATGCAGCTGATGCTATGGTCGTAGCTGCATCTCTCCTACCCTTGGAGTTAGATGACGAATATGCCACTATCATTATTTGTCGACTCTAGGAACCCACTTCAAATAAGTCATGCTTAGAGCCTTTGGATGTGTTTCTAATCAATGAAACTACTCTTGAACCTTGGTATACGAACATATTTGATTTTCTCCAAAATGGGACTTTCCTTGCAAATTCTAATAGAAACCAGCGTCGGTTATTACGTCGACGAGCAAGTCAATTTGTAATCATTGGCAATACTTTATATAGGAGATCTTTTGAAGGTATCCTATTAAGATGTTTAAACTTAGAAGAGTCTAAATCAGCCTTGAGTGAAGCCCACGATGGATCTTGTGGAGGACACTTTAGTGGTAGTGTCATTGCTAAAAAGCTCCTTCGGATAGGATACTTTTGGCCTACCATGGAAACGGATGCACATGAGTATGTGCGCCATTGCGACAAGTTTCAAAAACATGCTGACCTTGTCCATGCGCCTGCACAAGAGCTGTAGGCTATTTCATCTCCTTGGCCCTTTTCTAAATGGGGCTTGGATATTATTGGCAAAATCAATCCTGTGTCATCTGATGGACACAAGTTCATCATAACCGCCACTGAGTATTTTATGAAGTGGGTCGAAGCTATGCCTTTAGCTTCCCGCACTGGCACACAAGTTTCTAAATTTATTTTTAATCAAATCATTTGCAGGTTTGGAATTCCTGCCAATCTCATCTCTGACAATGGAACTTGCTTCAAAAATAAAGATGTTAAAAAATTATGCCAAAAATATAAGATTCAACATCGTTGGTCCACTCCCTATTATCCTCATGGTAATGGTCAAGCAGAAGCATCTAACAAAACCTTAATCAAAATTATCAAAATATTAGTCAATAAAACTAGCCATGACTGGCACATTCAATTATATCCAGCCTTGTGGGCCTATCGAACTAGTGTTCGAACCCCCACGGGAACTTCACCATTTGTTTTGGTTTACGGTGCTAAAGCAATTTTTCCATTTGAATTAGAAGTTCCTTCTTTGGCTCTACTACTTCAAGATACCAAAGTAGGAGATGAATATCGTGCTGGCAGACTCAGTCAGCTAGAACTCCTAGATGAAAAATGCATCAATGCTCTGGAGCATCTTCGTGCTTACCAAAACAAGCTTAAAAGATCATATGCTAAGAAAGTGCATCATCGATCCTTTGAGATTGGCAACCTTGTTTTAAAAGAAAATCAAAAAAATACAAATGCAACTAAGGACATTAAAGGTAAATTTGAGCCCAATTGGCTTGGACCATACATTATTACTGCAAAATTTGAATCAGGAGCATACAAATTGTCTACCTTAGATGGTAAAGAACTTGAAGAACCCATGAATATTTTGTATCTTAAATGTTACTATGCATAAATTTGGTCATTTCATCCTTGTCTATAATTGTTTAAAATACTTTCAAAATTTTTATCTTATATTTCTTTCAAATTTATAAAAATCCAAAAACATCAAAAATATTCATAATCATCTTCAAAAACTATCTATTGCATTTATTTAAGGCACTTGTTAAATTTTTTTGCTCAGAAACAAAAATAAAACCAAACATAAAAAATAAAGAATAAAAATATAAAAACAGCTATATGCTTGACTCTTTCGAAACCAAAATAAAATAAAGAAGAAAGAGAGAGTCAACATTCTCAAAACTTCTCAAAAGTGTTTACATATATTTTCTTACAATTATTGCAGTTATAGGTTTCAAATTATTTTGGATAAATTACCATTTATTTGGAATCCCTCACTTGCACACTCACAAAAATAAATATCTTGATTTTATCTGGCATGATTACTAATCTCTGTTATATCAAAGTCCACAAAATTCAATTAAATAAAATTTGAGCATAGAGAATTGATCTTGTTATTTACTTAAACCAAGCACATCTTTTCACAATAAAATGATTATATTTGTAATCTCCATGTATCATATTAGAACCTATCATGCACATGGTCTAGAATATTTGAGAATTGGCAAAAGGACAAGCTCACCCCTACCCAGAATAAAAATCCCTTGCTCTATAGCTAATCCGAGCAAGTTTCCCTAGCAAAGAAAAAGAAAAGAAAAGTTCAAAAAAAAAGAGAAAAGAAAAATGTTATTTTTCAAGCACTATCTCAAAAATCAAGCAAAAAAAATACAAAAAGAAAAAGAAGCAAAGTTCAAAAGAAATAGAAAAAGAAAAGAAAGCAAAAGCAAGAAAGCAATAAAATCCCTTCCCTACCCTTTGAAAAGAAAAGAAGGGTTGATGAGCTTGAATCCCTGGAATTCTCAATTATTCGAAAACTGTGAGGTAAGCCCCATAACAGGTGGTTTGTGCCCAACCTGCTTGGCCTTGGGTAACTCCTAGCGTGGTGATATGTCTGTCACATTAGCGACCTTCTTTTGTACAGACCTATGTCTGCTTATGGATTAGCTAGCTCTTGATAATCTGACCTACATAGTAGTCTAGTATGGTTATATGCATCTACATCATGGTTAATGAACACTTATTTGGTTTCTTCAAATCACTTGTATCATATTATCTTGCTCAAAACTGGTCAATGAACAATGCAATTGCACACACATTTGTATTTGAGAGATTTTGTGTATCATTATGATAAGTCAAGATTGGAAATGAATTAACATATGCACATGGGATTCCTTATAAATCTAACTTTTGTCTTTAAAATCCTTTGAAATATTATTTTTGTAACTTGTTTGGAATAAATCAAGTACAATTGTTTACCACAAAGACCACTATATAATAGAAAAATCAAAAATTTCTTTCAAAATATACAATCAAAACACATATATCTGGTTGACTTTCGCGACGATGGTATAGTTCCAAAACCAAAAGTGGAATTTTATGCCTAGCGCAAGTCCTCATTTTCATATTTTCTTGTTCATCAAAAATCAACCATACAATAAAACTGTCTTTTTTTGGATTTTCGCGATGATGGTATAAGTCTATACCTACATATTCTATGCCTAGCGCAAACCATTGTAACAATTTTTATTCCCCATTTATTAAAAATCATGAAAACCATATGACTTAATTCATTATGTTACACAAATTATGCTTTTAAAAAGCAAACCCATTTTCATTATTTCATGTCATTATGTCAAACTTCAACTTTGCAATGATGGTATAATTCCTAAAGAATTATCCAAAATTTTATCACACTTAGGAATTTATGCCTAGCAAAAATTATTTTAATATCATTTCATGCATACTATTTTCATGAAAATCTGAAAACAAACCATCATCATCATCATCATTTGCATTATTGCACCAAAGTCTTAAGACAGTTTCTTAAGCACTCTTTTATTTTTAATAATTTTTCTATAAATGGGACTAGCTTGACGACCGAGTGAGCGGCGACTCCATGAAATGGTCTATAATAGCGACAATGTCCTTTGAAATTATTGTTATAAGTCTTTTTTTATTTTTATTTTTATTATTATCACATCACAAACAACCAATTTGTTACAACAGATTATTTCATTTAAAACATCACAACATGACATCAAAATTATAATATTTCCAACGACATAATTACATGAATTATTAAATCAATCAATCAAACATAACAGCATCATCAGTATACACATTATACAAGTCATGTGCTCAAAAACATATCTCATATAATATATATATCAATAACCATATATATACATCATCAAAACTGGATTGGTATGCCACAATCAGTACCTCAACATACTCAATCCTCTATCAACAAAATAATAATCATATAATACAATGTCAGTCTATACAGTGTCAGTATAGCCCTCTAGCCTCGCGAGCCCCTCAAGCTCTCTACCTCATCTCCTCCCCTACCCTGAGGTGGATGAGGTGGCCCCATCATAGTTTGTGTAGTCCTAGTCCTCGACCAGGATGTGGTCCTCGATGACCCGATCTTGATCGAATATGCAATGTTGGTTGGTAGGGGTAGTATATCTACCTCTAGCACCAGTTGGTGATATAATGTCTGATAGAATGTCAGCTGGGCGATAGCCCGTGTCAGCTCTCCAGAGCTTGCCCCTCTGCCCCATGCCCTGAGGCATGCAATCTCGTCCCGTAGCTGTGACACCTCAGCTCGGTGGCATGCAGCCTCATCCTGTAGAGTCTGCACCTGGGCCTGGAGATGATCTCTCTCTACCCGAAGAGTAGCCATCTCGGTCAACACCCTTGCCCTTATCAGGCGATGGTGGCCTCTGTGGAGATGGGGGTCTCGCCTCCCTCCTCTCCCTCTGTCGTGGCCTCTCCTGTGCCTATGGCCTCCTCACCTCTCTCCTGCCACAACCATGGGCTGCCTCCATCGCTGCCTGGCACTGCCTCCCAATTCAATGCACAACCATGTGAATCAGACCCTGTGCCCTCGTCATTCGAGGAGGGCGGATGCCTGTGTACCAGGCATCGTAGCCATCGGCTACCCCTACGTCGTCCCCATCCAATGGCTGGATGGGGGCATCATCTGTGTCCTGGCTCCAAAACTATTGCATGTCGGGAGCCCTGCTAACTATGGTGTTATCCTAGATAGTCCGAGAAAACTCGTAATCCCTTAGAGATGGGATCCCCTACTGCAGACCGAACTGCCTCAAAACTTGGTCATAGCGATGGAGCTCCACCTCTCCCCTCTCCATTCATAGCCACCAGACTCGCCTGATGTGAGCCAACTCCTGTCCATCCTCGGCCCACCCTGGATGCTCCCTCCATGGCCTCTAGGTGATCTGATCCGAGACTAAGTCATCCAATAGCCTTCGAGACATAGGTAGATCTATCCGTCGTTGTGCCCCTCTCCGGAGCCACCAGTAGAAGACTCGAGGCCTCTCCCCATCAACCCCTATCAGAGGAAGCCCTATCGGCATTCAAACTGCAATGTGCTCCCAGCACCAAACCTGTAAGAGTGATGTCATGACCAGACATCGGCCGCCCTTGTACACGATCCCATACAGGATCCTGGACAATCAGCATAGAAAAAAACTGCCCCAAGAGAATCTATAGCCGTGATCCTGCATATCATAGATCACATCTACGAGCATCCACGACACCCTACACCCGCTCTGGTGGCATATAAAAAGTCCACCAACCACTTCAGCTAATACCTATGTTAGTCTAGATGCCCTAGGCATCTGGCGTAGTGCCTTGATATTAACTCCGCCCTTCTCCAGGGTGAATCTCGGGTCACCGCACAATTGTCCCATAGCATGGCCCTGATTGGCCACAGGAGTAATCAACCATCCTTGTATGGGGATTCTCAAAATCCTCCATACATCCTCTAATGTGGGAGTCATCTCCCCTATAGGTAGCCAGAAACATGAGGAACCCGGATACCATCTCTCTGCTAGGGCTGTTAGAAGCCCCATATCGGTAGACACCTGTGGCATCTCTGCCACATGCTGCAAGCTACCCTGTGCCAGCTGATCTCGCTCTGCCTGTGTGAGAGTGGCCAAATCATATCTCAACCCTCATTACTTCCATTCTCTGCTCTTTAGTAATCCTCTCTGCAAACATAAACAACAAAAATAATAAAAAAATCATTAATAACAATTCAAGTAATCAATAATGCAAGTTAAAATTCAATTTTATGCAATTGATGATATCGCCCACTATTGTACGATATCGTTCCAAATTTGAGCAGAATCGTCTCCGATTTCGTAAGCCGAAATCGTCTCTAATTTGACGAAATCGTCCCCCTTTCGACGATTTTGCCCTCGGGCGAAATTGCCAAAATTGAGACGATTTCATCGAAATCGGGACGATTTCATCCCGATGACGTCGACGGCCCAAAAATGGTCGCGATGCTCAAAAATCACCTAAAAATTACCTACAAAGCATGTAAAATTAAATTCAAGCATCCTAGTTAAGTCTAGACTCTTACCCGTAGACCGTGTCGGACCTCTGTCGATCTGTGCGTCGTCTCCACCATTTTTGCTTCAGAGCTCTAAAAACCAAAAAATGAACAGTAAAAATGAATTAGGGTTTTACCCTATTTTTTTTAATTTTATTCAAAAATAATTTTTTGCTTTTCCGCATTTTTACCTCAAACGTTCGATTTGGGTAAAAACACGGAGGGGGCACCATAGTAAGCTGTCATACGATTCGACCAAGAATCGTCGCCTAAAAATGGAAATAATTTTTGCTTTCTCGTAGATCGAGAAGAACTCATATTTAACGTATTTTCTTCAAAAAATTCGTTAAAGAGGGGGCAAAATGTAGCACCCTAAAATTGGTGCAATAAAATTGTAATAATTACATTCACCTTAGTAAATAATTTAAAATTCAAATTTAACCTCCCAAACCGCCCGTTAACCGCCGGGTAATCCGTTTCCCCCTTTTCTGTGCCAATTTTAGAGGTTGTTTTGACCGTTTGATGATATCATCGCCGATCAGACGATATCGCCCCAGATCTGACGATTTCGTCTGGACTAGGACGTCCAGACAATCTTGTCACAAAACTAATTTTGCAAAGTTAGCTTCTATTCCAACGGGTCTCCAATCCAGGCGTCTGCGCTGTTAGGGACCCTCCCTCGTTGGAGATCTCCCAAATTGGGATGATCTCCAACCTCCTAACTACCCCCCTAAACCTATTTAATCCTAAGCTATCCCCTTAGCACCCCCCTGGCTGAAATTCTCTATAATTTAACTCCATCTATGTTGAACCATCCCAATTTTTTCATTTGCACTGGTCCCATACCAATTTTGTTGCAGGTACATCACTGTTTTTTAGTCGAAGCCAACACACATCGTCGCTGATGAACTTGTTCAGATCGGAGGTGAACCTGTCGAATCCGAGGCGATTTCATACTGATGCGAGACGATCTCGATTACAGTCCATATTGAGGCAATCAGTGCCTGAAGTTTGCACTTTTCAACCTTTTCTCTCGCTATTTTATTCTGCAAATTAGATAGTTTATTCAGTGTTTATGTTATTTTGCATTTGGAGTTCACCCATTTAGCTTAGATTGCATACTAAGATCATGATTTGTCATTAGAATATCATAATTTTCTTGAATTTCTATTCATAACTATTATTCAATATTCATACATTCATTTGGTGTTGTTTCCCTGTATTAGCACAGTAGTATTCGTTGTATTTTGTATCTATTTTTTTTCTTGTAGGTCTCTGAAAAATTTGTCTGATGAATTTGTTAGATCTCAGACGATTCTGTCAGATCCCAGACGAATCTATCAAATTCCAGATGATCCTAACTGCTTCAAACATTAGAATCATTACCAGACATCCAGATCAGGTATTCCTCATTTGTATTCTGTAAATTCTCTGTTTTATGTCTTTAAATCTATTTTTTATACTCATTGAATTTGCATTTTCATGTAGATTAATCTAGATTCATTTGGCCAAACCTAGGATATGAATGCTTAAAGTTAAAAATGAACACATTAAAACACATTCCAAACCTAGGCGTGGAAACTACCCTTAAATGTTTCCTGGTGAACCCACCATCCATCGAAAAATCATCAAAATACACCTCCCTTGAGAGGTGGGACCTTCGCAAAGTCCTCTCAGTCCGAGGTACTGCGACATACTTTTCCCATCCTCCTTCCAGGCAAGGATCCAATAGCCTGAAGGTAAGGATGCAAAAAATTTGGAGCGATACAATTTGTTACATTTATTTATGGCACTTGTTAAATTTTTTGCTCAAAAAAAAAAATAAAACCAAAAATCAAAATAATGATAAAAATATAAAAATAGCAATATGCTTGACTCTTTCGAAACCAAAAAAATATAAAGAAGAAAGAGAGAGTCAGTATTCTCAAAATTTCTCAAAAAGTATTTATATATATTTTCTTACAAATGTTGTAGTTATATGTTTCAAATTATTTTTGATAAATTAGCATTTATTTGGAATCCCTCACTTGCACACTCACAAAAATAAATATCTTGATTTTATTTGGCATGATTACTAATCTCTCTTATATCAAAGTCCACAAAATTCAATTAAATAAAGTTTGAGCATAGAGAATTGATCTTGTTATTTACTTAAACCAAGCACATCTTTTCACAATAAAATGATTATATTTGTAATTTCCATGTTTTGCTACATAGTAGAACTGATTTCTTGAGCAAAAAGTTTCCCCTGCTATCCTATCATGCACATGGTCTAGAATCTTTGAGAATTGGAAAAAGGACAAGCTCACCCCTACCCAGAATAAAAATCCCTTGCTCTACAGCTAATCCGAGCAAGTATCCCTAGCAAAGAAAAAGAAAAGAAAAGTTCAAAAAAAAAAAAAAAAAAAAAAATGTTATTTTATATCATTACAACAATATTTCAAGCACTATCTTAAAATCAAGCAAAAAATACAAAAATAAAAACAAGCAAAGTTCAAAAGAAAGCAAAAGCGAAAGCAATAAAATCCCTTTCCCTACCCTTTGAAAATAAAATAAGGGTTTATGAGCTTGAATCCCTAGAATTCTCAATTATTCAAAAATTGTGAGGTAAGCCCCATAACAGGTGGTTTGTGCCCAACCTGCTTGGCCTTGGGTAACTCCTAGCGTGGTGATATGTCTGTCACATTAGCGACCTTATTTTATACAGACCTATGTCTGCTTATGTATTAGCTAGCTCTTGATAATCTGACCTACATAGTAGCCTAGTATGGTTATATGCATCTACATCATGGTTAATGAACACTTATTTGGTTTCTTCAAATCACTTGTATCATATTATCTTGCTCAAAACTGGTAAATGAACAAACCAATTGCACACACATTTGTATTTGAGAGATTTTGTATATCATTATGATAAATCAAGATTGGAAATGAATTCACATATGCACATGGGATTCCTTATAAATCTAACTTTTGTCTTCAAAATACTTTGAAATATTTTTGGCAACTTGTTTGGAATAAATCAAGTACAGTTGTTTACCATAAAGACAACTATACAATAGAAAAATCAAAAATTTCTTTCAAAATATACCAATCAAAACATATATATCTGGTTGAATTTCGCGACGATGGTATAGTTCCAAAACCAAAATTAGAATTTTATGCCTAGCGCAAGTCCTCATCTTCATATTTTCTGTTTATTAAAAAATCAACCATGCAATAAAACTATCTTTGGATTTTCGCGATGATGGTATAAGTCTATACCTACATATTCTATGCCTAGCGCAAACCATCGTAACAATTTTTATTCCCCATTTAAAATCATGAAAACCATATGACTTAAATCATTTTATTACACAAATTATGCTTTTAAAAAGCAAACACATTTTCATTATTTCATGTCATTATGTCAACCTTCAATTTTGCAATGATGGTATAATTCCTAAAGAATTATCCAAAATTTTATCACACTTAGGAGTTTATGCCTAGAAAAAATCATTTTAACATTATTTCATGCATACTATTTTCATGAAAATCTAAAAACAAACCATCATCATCATCATCATTTGCACTATTGCACCAAAGTCTTAAGACAGTTTCTTAAGCACTCTTTTACTTTTAACAATATTTCTATACTGGGAATAGCTTGATGACCAAGTGAGCGGTGACTCCATGAAATGGTCTATAATAGCGACAATGTCCTTTGAAATTATTGTTAGAAGTCTTTTTTTATCTTTTATCACATTTCATCACAAAAAATCAATTTGTTACATCAGATTATTTCATTTACAATATTATAGCATGACATCAAAATTATAAATTTTCAACACGACATAATTTTATGAATCCTCAATCCAATTATCAAATCAATCAATCAAACATAAAAGCGTCATAAGCATACACATAATACAAGTCATATGATCAAAAACATATCATATATATGTCAATAGTATATATACATCATCAAAACTGGATTGGTATGCCATAATCTGTACCTCGACATACTCAATCCTCTATCAACAAAAAAAATAATAATACAATGTTCATCTGTACAAAGTTGTGCAACCCTCTAGCCTCAAGAGCCCCTCGAGCTCTCTGCCTCATCTCCTCCCCCACCATGAGGTGGACGAGGTGGCCCCATCGTAGTCTGAGTAGTCCTAGTCCATGACCGGGATGTGGTCCTCGATGACCCGATCCTGATCGAATCAGCGATGTTGGCTGGCAGGGGTAGTCTATCCGCCTCTGGCACCAACTGATGATACAATGTATGGTAGAATGTAAGTTGGGCAATAGCCCATGTTAGCTCCCTAGAGCTCGCCCCTCTGCCCCGTGTCTTGAGATGTGCAATCTTGTCTCATAGCTGTTCCACCTCAGCTCGGTGGTGTGCAACCTCATCCTGTAGAGTCTGCACTTGTGCCTGGAGATGATCTCTCTCTACTCGAAGAGTAGCCATATCACTACTCTCTCCTGTGTCAATGCCCTTGCCCTTATTGGGTGATGGTGGCCTCTCTCTCTATGGAGATGGGGGTCTCGCCTCCCTCCTCTCCCTCTGTCGTGGCCTCTCCTGTGCCTGTGGCCTCCTTGGCTCTCTCCCATCGTGACCCTAGGCCACCTCCATCATTGCCTGGCACCACCTCCCTATCCGATGCACAACCGTGTGAATCAGACCCTGTGACCTCATCATCCGAGGAGGGCGGATGCCTATGTACCAGGCATCATAGCCATCGGCTACCCTTGCATCGTCACCATCCACTGGCTAGATGGGGGCATCGTCTGCGTCCTGGCTCTAGAACCGCTACATGTCTGGCACCCTACTAACTATGGTGTTATCTCGGATAGTATGGGAAAACTCATAATCCCTTAGAGATGGGATCCCCTACTACAGAACAAACTAACGCAAAACTCGATCGTACTAGTGGAGCTCCACCTCTCCCCTCTCCATCCATAGCCAGTAGACTCACCTAATGCGAGCCAACTCTTGTCCATCCTCGGCCCACCCTGGATGCTACCTCCATGGACTCCAGGTGATCTGGTCTGGGACTAAGTCATCCAATAGTCTTCGGGACATAGGGAGGTTGATCCGTCGTTGTGACCCTCTTCGGAGCCACCAGTAGAAAACTCGGGGCCTCTCCCCATCTACCCCTGTCAGAGGAAGCCCTACCGGCCTCCGCACTGCAATGTACTCCCAGCACCAAACCTATAGGAGTGATGTCATCACTAGACATTGGCCGCCCTTGTACATGACCCCATATAGGATCCTGTACAGTTGACGTAATATAAAACTACCCCAAGAGAACCTGTACCTATGGTCCCGCATATCACAGATCACATCTACGAGCATCCATGGCACCCTGCACCCGCTCTGGTGGCACAACAAAAGTCCACCAACCACTCCAGCTAGCACTCGTGTGAGTCTCGATGCCCCAGGAATCTAGCGTAGTGCCTCGATATTAACTCTGCCCTTCTCCAAGGTGAAGCTCGGGTCACCACACAGTCGTCCCATAGCATGGCCCTGATTGGCCGTAGGAGTAATCAACCGTCCTTGTATGGGGATTCTTAGAATCCTCCATACATCCTCTAGAGTGGGAGTCATCTCCCCTGTTGGTAGCTAGAAACATGAGGAACCCGGATACCATCTCTCTGCTAGGGCTGTTAGAAACCCCATATCTATGGACACCTATGGCATCTCTGCCACATGCTGTAAGCCGGCCTGTGCCAGCTGATCTCGCTCTGCCTGTGTGAGAGTGGCCAAGTCATCTCTCAACCCTCCATACTTCCATTCCTTGCTCTTTAGCAAACCTCTCTGCAAACATAAACAACAAAACAACAAACAATCATTAATAAACAATTCAAGTAATTAATAATGCAAATTAAAATTCAATTTTATGCAATTGATGATATCACCCACTATTGGATGATATCGTCCCAAATTTGAGCAGAATCATCTCCGATTTCACAACCGAAATCGTCTCTAATTTGACGAAATTGTCCCCCTTTCGCCGATTTTGCCCTTGGGAAAAATTGACGAAATTGAGATGATTTTGTCAAAATTGGGACGATTTCGTCCCGACGACGTCGACGGCCCAAAAACAGCCGCGATGCTCAAAATTCACCTAAAAATTACCTACAAAGCATGTAAAATCAAATTAAATCATTCTAGTTAAGTCTAGACTCTTACCCGTAGACCACGCCGGACCTCTGTCGATCTGTGCGTCATCTCCACCATTTTTGCTTCAGAGCTCTAGAAAACCAGAAAATGAACAGTAAAAATGAATTAGGGTTTTACCCTATTTTTCTTAATTTTATTCAAAAATAATTTTTTGCTTTTCCGCGTTTTTACCTCAAACGTTTGATTTGGGTAAAAACATGGAGAGGGCACCATAGTAAGTTGTTGTACGATTCGACCAAGAATCTTTGCCTAAAAATGGGAATAATTTTTGATTTCTCGTAGATCGAGAAGAACTCATCTTTAACGCATTTTCTTCGGGCGATACAAAATTGTATCAAAATTTTGGGTGACCCTAAGAGGGGCATGATTGTAACTGAGATCCATTTTCAATATTAATAAAAGAAACATTCATTTTAGTGTTATATGTAATCTTGTGTCTCTTTTCATGCTTTCATGTTGGTTTTGATTTATGCAATAGATAGGTGCACACTTTTTGGGATAGGTAAGCATCTTAGAATTTCTCATACATGTCTAGTACTACAAATTTACATTAGTCCCCATTCAACATTCATTTTGTCAAAGTCATCATCCAAATAATTCCATATTTCACTTATCATTTCCACCTACATTTACCACTTTTTATATTTGTGTCCATTCCTTTCACCTAGCCATTTGTTCTAGAATGTCATTAGGGTTTTAGGTCATTCAACCATATTTAGTTTTCTTTTCAAAATTTGTAGAAATCTGTCATAATTTTTAGGAGGTAGAGTCTTGCTTAGATTGTACCTTGTATATTTCAAAATCCCAACACATTTTCACACTAATAAATCCAAGTTTTGCACAAGGAAAGATGAAACCTACAAAGTGGTCTAGGTTACCTTAAGTGAAAAGTTTATCTTACTTGTACCCATGTGTGAATGGTTAAATAATGCTGAGAATTGACAAAAGGAAAATCTCCTCCTTACCTAATATCCCAAAATAAATAGTGGTTTTCACCACTATCAATAAGAAAAATCCAAAAAAAAAATGCAAAAAGCAAAATAAAAATAAATAGTGATTTTCATCACTAAACACCCTTCTCAAAGAAAATAAAATACAAAAATAAACAATGATTTTCATCACTAAGCATGAGAAAATATCCCTAAAATCAAAGAAAAGAAAAGGATTATTGAACTTGAATCCTTGGAATTCTCAGTATTTGATAAACCATTAGGTGATCCTCATTACAGGTTAGGTGGCATCAAGCCTACATTGCAATGGTGATATACTTATGCATGATGATATATTTTTCACATTAGCATTTTGTGTGTGTACAGATTAATGTTTGCATATGGATGAGCTAGCTTTTGGTAGCCTATACTACCTAGTAGTCTAATATAACTACGTACAAAACCTAGTATCGTGCTACTCATAGGGTGATATTCAGTATAGATGGGTTATGTTAATCCCGTATGGCACTGGTGTAATATTATACTTATCACACAATGAACTCACTTGCACACATAGGGATATTGAGTATCTAGGTCATCCTATCCACTTTATACCTTGTCAAAAAGTATTGCATGGTTAGTATATAATTTTTGATCAGTTAACTAGAGTGTTTGAGTCTCATGAAAATATCAAAGACATCCTACAACATCCTATCATTCATTCCATTTATCACATTTATGTTAGTTTACATTATTCACAAATCCATTACATAGTCTCATGACAACATTACACATGAATTGATGAATTCTATACAGTCTATGGTGCTAACATAGTATGTCCTATAGTATACATTTCATCATCTATATCAATACATCATCCATCTCATCATACATCCATGCATGTACAAAAAATCATCACATTACAACATATGAATACATGATAGACATCCATCATCATATCATAAAGAAAATAAACACATTGCATACATCTCATAAAGCAATAAACACATGATGACAACACATAAAATATTATATATATATAGGTGTATATGTATGGGGTACAAATATACATCATACTACCCATAGGCTACAATAAAGTGAGTCCTCAAACTTAACACTAGTGAAAAGTCAAAAATACAAAAAGAGCCATAAGAGTCTCAATAACCATGGTTACACAAAATTGGTAATATTAATCTCACCCCTACCCTTAGGTCAAGATTGCTAAGAACTCCCAGACTTGCTACCCCCTTACATGTCCATCCTCTATGCAGAGCCAGGTATCCCATCCTAACCAAATATTTTTTGGTACCACTCTACTGAATTTGGTGTGATCCACTAGCAGATGGGTAGGATGGTATGCACCCCCTAATGTGCACTATCTCATAATCCAACTCATTATTAAAAGCATGATCCTATCGGTATATCACCTAGTATATCTCCACTAAGACCTAGAGCTATACCATCTCCTCCCATAACCTAGTTATCTTCCCACTGCTAGGTCTATCTTACCTAGGGATCTGAGATCACAACTATGTTCATAGAGCTACTATCTTTGTGTAAGCATCCTATACCTATATTTGAAGGAGATATCTCTCCTTATTGACCCTAACCAACTCATATCATAGCTCAACCTCAGTGTCATATTGTTCCATCTATTGTGCCTACATCCACTGATACCCAAGTTCACCATGATCTCCTAAGTCTAGGAGGTCTACTTGCTCATCTGCCATGTGAAAAAGACCATACCACTCACTTGCCTCAACCTGGTCCTCATCAGGAGCCTCCTAATGAGATTCCTCTACCACCCCTACTACACCACCCCCAATGGCCCCTCTCCTCACCACTAGTGCATCACCCACCAGGATTTTTACTCCTTTGTAGTATCGACATCATCTAAATCTAGAAAGACTACTACAAGATCTACATCCCCTCCAACCACCTCCACCATCGACCACCTTAGTTTCCTCTTAGTCCCATGGCACCAGTAAACCATAAACTCACTATGCAAACCCTATTGTACCATAGACTACCACATATCTTGAGCATATAGAAAAACTCCTGCTCTATCCCATGTTGGCCAACTAGTGATCTCCGTCACTTCACTCGATGGAGTTACACCTTAGCATCACCCTAGACTGGGCAATCCCTATAAGGTCTCTAGAGTACATCTGCTACTCTGAGTCCTACAAATTATTTGGCATAATAACCCACATCACCACCTAGCATCAACTCTATCCTACCTCCTAAACCCACTACCATAGGATCCCATAACCAATCTCCTAGTCTGCTAGTTGTTCCCACATCATATATGGTAGTCCCTATGGCATATCCACCACTATATGCTACCATTCCTAAACTTGTAGTAGAAATATGCATCCCAAGCCTTTCTACCCATGGGATTAGATTGTGTACAACTCATCATACATCTATGCTAGGAGTGTCATCCCCCATGCCATCACTAGTGGCTACTCCATAGTGCACCCTACTAGAGTAAACACTAACTCTAGAAGGTTCCAGGAAAACCTAGCACTTGATGAGTCTGGTAGTAGAATATTAGATATTATTTTCATAAATATAACATGCCTCACACCTAGTAACCTAGCCTCATACCAATATATCACCAGTATGCCTCCACTAGTAGAGTCCTCTATTACCTCCTCTGTGGCCCTTCCAAAGTATCTCTCCATGAATACCTCTCTTTGGTCATAGTGAATAGACACAATCGACCATCCCTCTATCATAATGTATAATATCTAGTAGACGTTCTCTAGTGCCACTTTCATCTCCCTTGTTGGTAGGTGGAAGGTGTTGGTGCATAGATTCCATAGATCAATAAGATCCATAAAGTACACATGGTAGTCCACCACAGGCTCTAACTGCATCACCTACTTGAGGACAATGACATCAAGCCACTCCTAGTCAAAATATATCAATAATTCTCTCATGGAATCAAAGAGTATTGAAACTTCACATTGAATCTTCACCACCTGGCAGAGACAAGTCATTCAATAACAAGCTCCAAATAGACTTCAAAATGCCTCAAAAAAACTCAAAAAATATAAAAAAAATCCCCTTTTTAGGCTATTTTGTGGTCCTCCCACCTAGGTATGGCCTCCAAACCTATGACCATACCACCCAAGGATGGCCCCTAAATAGCTCGGGCTAGCCATCCCACCTAGGGAAGACCCCTAAATTGGGAAAAATTGGGCCTTCCAAGCCACCAAAAATAGTAAAAAAATGGCAAAATAAAGCAATAAAATTACATAAAAACACAAAAATAAGCATAAATAATTACAGGGCATCACTAGTTAGGTTCAATTACTGAGAATTTAGTGTACTCTTTTGAAAAGAAAAAATAAGCAATAATTCCACTTCTAATATTAAGCATAGTGTGGTAAGAAATTCAATTATTACCTGTCTCGCATCGGCTCCACTGCTAGATGAGTCTACACACTGGATCATGGTGAGTGTAGGAAAATTTTAGTAGCACTCCACTACTTAGAATCTTTCTTCTCCTCCTCACCTCTCAAGCTGAAAAGTTTCAAATGCAAGAATGTGCCCAAATGACCCATTTTTGGATTAAATAACCTTCTCAGGGCCATGACCATCCCAGGGTGGGATGAACACAAATTTGACCAACATGGCCATAAAATATACCACCATCCCACCCTGGTATAGCCACAAAACAATTGCACAAAAACAACTTAAAATGCACCAAAAAGGGTCCAAAACCCACCAAAAATAGCTCAAATTTGGTCAAAATTTCAACAGGCATCTAGATGCACCTAAATTGCTCATGGAGAAATGGAAAAGTCTTTAATTCCATCCCCAAGAAGTCCATGATGGTTGGAATGCCCCATGGGAATGAATTTTTTAGCTCCTTTCTTCCATACAACATCATCAAAATTACCAAAATCCTCTCAAATTGCTTTATGTTTTAATGGGTAAAACTAAAGAAAACCCTATCCAAGTCATATGTGTCAAGCGACTCATCGCTTTGATCCCTGGTCATTCCCTCATTGACTCATCACTTGAGGAGGTAGTCATACTTAATAATTTTATAATCAAAATCAACAATCACACACTCAATCATGCAAATTGTGTTCGTTCAATGAATCATTGACAAAGATAATCATGCCCTCGCTTGGGGCAGCAAAAAAGCATAAATTTCCAAATGCTTGGCATTATAGAATCATATTTATGACTAAAGAATTTCCAAGGTCAATTCAACCTAAAATGCAAGGTTGTACTTGAAGCACATTCCTTAGCTCATCAGAAGGAAGGATTCAAGAACGCATGCTCTTTCCATTATTGGGGCATCTAAAGTTGGTTAGGTTATTGAATAAACCTAATAATTCAATATTTTAGTCATCTATTTTTTCTTAGCACTATGTTGCACACAATGCATCTTTAAAATGGGTATCTTTAGACACTAAAATCTGGTCAATATGATTATGCGACCAAGACAAGGTCTAATTAACACCATATGGCCCCATTGGGCAACCCTCGAAGGTTTTACAGTGGTCCTAACCACTCTTGGAAGGCTCTACCCCACTTTTTTAAGGTTTTGGACCACATAGGCATGACTGTACCACCTTGGGATGATCACAATTCATGGCCATCCCACCCAGGGATGGTGGCAAAGAGGCCATCCTTGGGTGGGATGGCCACAAGGTTTGACTCCTAAAAAGTCAAATTTGGACAAATGGCACCTAAAAACTGTCATTTATCCTACCTATGAGAGCATGCACAACTTAAGGGTATAGAATCCTTATGACATACTACATAATGCAGGCCAAAATGGGAGATTCTATTCCCCCTCTAATGCATGCTTAGTTTTAGACAAGTGGCACCTCCTACCATACATGCACTTGTATGCCCATTTGTCCAAAGGCCCCCTTTGGCTATAAAGTGGATCCATTTTCCACACAAATTAGGGAAAGAAGTTTTGAGACATAGCAATGAAGTGCTGCCAAGATTTCCCCTCACCTTTTCTGCCATTTTTCCTCAGAATCTCTACCTAGCGAAGGAGGTTTGCAAGTTATCTAAGAGGCACAAATATAATCACAAAACCAAATCATATGAGTGAATTTCACCACCAAATTTGATTACAACACTAATAGGAGGGTTTTTTATCAATTCATAGAGGAATTAGTGATAAATTAGAGGTAGAACTTGTGGTTGTCCCACCCTAGGATGATCCCCATTCTATGGCAGTCCTCACCATCCCTGCAAGGTATGAGGATATATTTATGCATGATTTATTTACTTTTATTTTTTATTCATATTTTATATTAGTATATGAACATACTATCCAAATTTTATGCATTTTGGAGCTATATTGAGCAACATATCTCATTTTTAAGGTTTTATAGGCTTGTAGGGTCCATCAAAAGGTGCACAAGGATCTGTACTTTATTTTGCACATCTAACCACATGGGTCTTCTTAAAATCTCATTTTGTATATTATTTCCAATTTTCATGCATTTTGGTTATATTTATGGTTGGAAATTGCTTACTTTGGGTTTTGCAGGTTTGAAAGGCGCACTGCGAATGCGACACATCATCAGATGCAATTTCGGTTATATTTTTGGTTATATCTTCCCAAAACCATATATTTTATATACCTCTATAATTTTGAGTCATTTGGAGTTGTTTTAGATAGGCATCTTGCATATTCATGTTTTCTAGCCTTTTAGTGCCTGTGGGGTTTGCATGTTTTCAATATACGCACTTGCTATTTAATGATTCTAGTTTAATTGTGTACAATTTCAGGTCTTATAGAATAAAATGAAGTAATATAATATCAGAACATCAAATAATTAAGTGGTGGCATCGTAGGCCCATCCACTTCGATTGTGGGGTGGGTACGAGTAAGAACATTGGAAGTGCACACGAGTTACTTTGAGGATTCGATCCTTGGGCTTTAATTTGTAACAATTGTATAAATATAGAACCCTAAAGGGGATTTTTATGGAATCATGGTCTTCAAACCATAAAGATAATAGAAAGAAACTTTACTTTGCTTCATTTCTTGCATTTTGGTCACCTTTCCATGTTTACTTGAATGCTTCCATTTTGGTGCTTGTCCATAATTTGAGATAGATGCATGTTGTTTAGCTTCATTCGGTGAACCATTTTTTCCCTACTTTAGGAATGTTTTTAATGTGCCTTATTCTTATATAGACTTGTTACCTGCATACAAGAAAACAACAAGAAACGTTAAAAGCATATGAGGCCTCTCGAGATGAGGCTTATTCCATAGTGTAGACACCTAAAACATGCCATGTTTAGGAGAAATACTCATGTGGTCACATTCATAGACCATGTGACTAAACCTTGGGATGTTCTAAGTTCAAAAAGTGATTTTCACCACTCATTTGGGGTAATCTTAGCCCATCCAATCTTGGCCTCTATGAACCAGAGCAGCTGGATTTTGGTTGCTGAAGCTCAGAGCGGCCAACCCTAGCCACTATAGATGATAGTGGCTAAGCCCTAAATAGCAAATTGCCATATAACTAGACTAATTTTGGGTGGAAGTGGTATTTTGTATTCAATAAATTCAAGCAAGGATAACTTTGCACTCCTCACATCCAATCTACATGAGAGACTCAAGTCCAGGTTTAGACATCAGTTTAACTGGCCTTCAAACATAGAAAAAGATAAAAATTCTCATGCTAACATCCAATGTGCATGCAAAATTTAGTCCTAGGGTTTGGAAATTGACCTAGGGCTTCAAAAAAATATAAGGTGCAAACCTAAGAGCACCAAGGGAACTTTTTTGGAGAGAGCTTTTGGAGACCTTTCGTAGAGATATGATCAAGGAGAGATTTTTGAGACTTGGAGAGCTTTTCTTGTAGTGAAGCCCTATCATATTGGAGAGAAAATTGGAGTACCTTTTAGGAGCAATGAAGTGCTGGCCGATTGAGAGGTTATCATATTTAGGTTATTCAACCCATCGAGAATAAATTACAATCATTTCAACTTCAGAAATAATCCTAGATCCATAGCCTTGGAGCAATAAAGACAATTTTCATCTTAGCGGTCTCTATCTTGGATAGTGGTCTACAGGCCTAGTCTAGGGTTCTTAGAATTAGTTTCTTTTATTTAGATTGTTACATATTTTTATGCCATTAGCATAGATTTGGTTTATCACATTTACTTGCATTCATAGCTTTATTTTCTATCATCATTGAGCATATTTTTGTTATCATTAGGATTTTTGCTAACAACATCATTCGAGGAGGCAGTACCAGATGGCTAAGTGTTTTTTGTTGTTTTCATGCTTGCAGGACTACAGGTTCACTAGATAGGTTATCAATATATGAAATCAAAAGGATCCCTCTAGGAGCCAGACCTGGAGAAGGAGGCATCTGTAAGCCCTCATATAGTTTTGTGTGCATCACTAGGAATCCTGTGAGAGTGCATCACCCCTTGCAAGAGGATATCATACATATACTACCCTATTTTATAAAATATGTATCAAATGAAGGGAATCCCTTAGAGGGATCTATATGTAACCAAACATTGGAAAAAGCAATAAAGAGCATCATTTATTAATTTCTTCATATTTTGGTTGTATCTGCTTTTGCATACTTCATTTAATGCATGATTAAGTATAAATAAATTAAATAATAATTACAAATAGAGTAGTGGATGGTGTATCGCTCCCTGGGATCACTAAAAATGGCGATCATGGTGGGACTCCTCCTAAGTTTTTATTTTGTTCCAATTTACTGATTCAGGTTTTTGTGTGCAGATTTAGCCACTCTAGTCTATAGCGACCTATAAAATTAGTTACTCCTACTAACAACGACAATATATCAACCAATCTAATCAACAACGGTTAAAACTGGAGTGCAAAAACGGATAGAATCTCTATTCTCTAAGCTGGATTAGAGGTTGGTACACTTTTTTGATATTTTATGGTCTTCTATCTACTTTTGGTTTCCTAAAATAATGAATATTAAGACACATTTTAATTTGGAAATTAAATAATGGAAAGGAAAGAACTTGCATCTCATGCATCTTAGTTTTTTTTAGATTTCCACTAGGCATTGCTAGGAACAACAACTTATGCTTGTAAAGTCTGCCCTATAATCCAATGTGCTAGAAATCATGTGTTGGTTTTCTTGCTTTGGGGCCCTTCTAGAGGCCATATTTATGCAAAATAGAGTGTGTCCATGAAACTCATATTAGTTTATGCATCTTTATGAAAACTGAAACATAATTTGTATTAGGCATATAGGAAATATGTATTTTTGCAGTATTATGCATTTTACTTCATGCAAATTTAAAATGAACCCCACACACACACACATATTTTAAACATTGGAGAGTTGGATTTCATCACCAACCCTCAATTTAGTCCGATGACATTGGCATTCATCTCATTCCACCGGCTTACCCCATATATTTTCCTAGAATGGAATAAGGAACTTCTTTATAGTCGTACTAAGTTACTCGTGTTCAAAATGTCTCCCACTATTGGAAGAATTATTGGTTCTGAGTGGAAGAGCTAGGTGAACCCCCCACTAGAATTTAAGTGGTGTACTCTAGTCTCTTTTTGAGAAAATCATGTTTGGCATGGGTGTTATTTATTCCCACTATGGATGAGTCTCCTCATTCTAAATCCCACGAGCAATAAAACAAGATCAATAACATATCAAAATGCAACAAACAGTTTAGGGCACACATATATTGGTAATCAAGATAAACACTTTCTTGATGTTTTTTGTTTGTTCTTATTTACAAAACTCAATATTAATTCACAAACAAAGTGGTTAAAACTAGAAGTAAGCATCCTCAATCCAATATTGAGGTAGAATCTAAAACAACACACACCCATAGGTGAAGCCATAGTAACATTGAACCACCTACTCATAATACCGTGGGACGTAGTTCTACGAGCCTAAGGGGTGATAACTCAACCCTTTGGGGTTCTCCTCAAGAAAAACCAATTAGGGAATCACATCATGGAACTTAGGTACAAAAACACAAAGAGGTTTTGTGGCCATCATCATCAAGAAGATACGAGGAGGCCTCAAGGCCCTCCTCTCAACACATGAAACTTCTCAAATACATGAGGAGGCTTCAAGGGCTTCCTCCCCACATGGACATAAAAGGGGATCTATACCCCATTATTCACATAGGTATGATGAGGTTCCCCACCTCCATCCTCAGGAAGGAATGATGAGGCCACAAATCCTTCATCACCAAAAAGACACATGAGAGTCACAACATATCAAACTTCACATGGGAAACTTATAACAAATCTACCCACTAAGGGGCATGAAACTAGAGTTACATATAGTAATAGGCATAAAACAAAAGATACCCTTCATACAAGAGGAAGTATTCCAATAGATTATGACCTCATTGGAGTAAATGGCACCCCACGAGATCAGCCATGGAAAAAAAGAAAGTTAGATGATTTGGATCGGTTTCATTCGAGGCCAACTCCCAAAACCAGAGCCGTAGAAAATTATGTATATGGAATTTCACAAAGTGTTACTTATAAACACACCACCAAACCTTGGGAAGCTTCAAATCGACCCTGTAGTACACATACCGAGTCTGATCATAGAGCCACTTATCACCACATAGAGCATACAAAGCAAGTTACATTAGCTAGCAAGAACAAAGAAACAACAAAAACCTCTTTGAGAAATCTATAAATTAGAACCACGAGAATAGAATTAGATAAATATGATTCTTATTTAACAATGCAATCTAACCACATGCAACAATTAGAAAATGCATTATGTAAAGAGCGATAACTAGAGGAAGCTCTTGAGCATGACAAACAAAGAGAAAGGCTTTTGCACCAACATGAGCAACATTTAAGAGAACAAACTGAGCAACTAGCTCATATCAACCTACAAGCAAATGGTAATTATCACCATAGAGATAAATGTTTTGACTCACTAGAATAGGGGCACATTAGGCAAGAAGAAATCCTACAATGAAACCACCACTCAAATTATGAATAAAATCAAATTGGTGGTGAAAGGGTGAAGATGATAAATCAGGATCAAACACATCTTGAATCCCCTCGTAGGAGGGAAGAGAATAGAACAAGTCAATTGGATAAAGGGTTACCTCCATTACCACCATAAGTGGGCTTGCAAGAAGAGGAAATCCTCACCTCAAAGGCATTTTAGGCACTCACTAAAAATATTAAATCCTTTGAGAAGCAAGATACGGCTGGGAACCAACCAACACTGAGTAAAATACACAACTAGCCATTATGCCCATTAGTTCCTAGTCCTACATATCCTAAGCACTTTGAGATGCCTAGGTTAGAAAAATTTAAGGGTGAAGAGGGTGCACAAGAGCATGTTACCAATTTCATTAATGCTTGTTTTCATATTGAAAACAATGATGCTCTTATGCTAAGAACTTTTATTATGATATTTTTGGGTGTTGAAAAGATGAAATCCTTTGAGAAGCAAGATATGGCTGGAAACAAACCAATGCTAAGTAAAATACAAAACCAGCCATTATGCCCATTAGTTCCTAGCCCTGAATATCCTAAGCACTTTGATATGCCTAGGTTAAAAAAATTTAAGTGTGAAGAGGATGCACAAGATCATGTTACCAATTTCATCAATGCATATTTTCATATTGAAAACAATGATGCTCTGATGCTAAAAACTTTCATTATGATATTTTAGGTGTTGCCACTCAATGGTTCAACCAACTTCCCAAACATAGCATATCTAGTTTTGAACAACTAGTAAATGCTTTCCTAAAAAAATTCTCTTTTGGTGCTAAAAATAAGGTGAACCTTTCATACCTAGCCAACTTAAAACATTATGACGATGAGCCAATAATGGATAATGGGGATAGATGGAGAAAATTCATGGTAAAGTTATCATTCTATATCCCCACAGAAGAAATCATCCACATGTTCACCAAGATTTGTTGTAAAAACATCTCCATCTTGTTACAACTTCAACAATATTCTTTGTTCAAGGAAGCCTTGGCACATGACAAACTCATTGAGGACATAAAAGTAGATGAGGGAACCATCAAGATCCAAACTAAGGAGTAGAAAAGAAATGGCAAGAATAAAAAATACAAGTAGAAGTAGGCAAACCCTACTCCATTTAATCAAGTAGTATTGGCTGCACCTAAGGATGGGACTGCGCAGCAACCCCAGAATTATTAAGCATAGCCACCACCAGCCAATTATTATCAAAAGAAAAATTAGGGGTAAAATAGAGAACACGAGCCACCTCACTATTTTACACCTCCGTCAGAGTCAATGCAATCAATTTTCAACCAGTTGAGTGAGGCAGGGAAAATCAAATTTCTTGATGTACCTTTTTTACATACCAACCATCCTAAGCGAAAAGGATATAGGGAAGATCAATTTTGCCCTTATCATAGGATATCGGGGCATGACATTGAGGTTTGCATTGGTTTCAAGAACTAGGTATAAAATATGATTGAGGTGGGAGAACTTAAAGTTGACAACCCATTGGCTTCCGATAATAGAGATATGGGCATATAAAAAAACCTATTGCCAAACCATGAGGCCCCTAGAGGGTAAGGTGCCCAAGTCAATCAGGTCCAAATTGATACACCTACCCATAGATGTATTGGGATGGTTGAAATTATCAACGTAGCAACCAGGAGTAGATGATATGGTCAACCATAGCCTCCTATGGCTCCCATTAATGTCCCAGCTACACCTAGGTAGAGGTAGGGATAAAACATCCTTCCATGTCTAGCAACCTGACCTATGGTAACTATTTAGAGTAGACTAGAATAAAACTTACAAACAAATTTGGCCAAGCTATCTATCTATGAGCTTATACAATAGTCCCCAAAGCACAGGGAGACTTTGATGGATATTTTAAGATCAATTGAGCTCCAACCATAGGACCCCAATGCATTCACTTATTTTGTGGTACAAGTACAAAAATGCCAAGAACCTATGATTCAATTTTATAATCATGATATTAAGATAATACCTACTACCTTAATAGAACCTCCATTGCACATTGTTTCTTCAATAAATGATTTACCTTTTAAGTGGGTCTTTATCGATACAGGTTCATCAATCAACATCATCACAACAACAACAATAGGGCACCTTAATATTCTCAAATCAAATGTCATTCCAGGAGCCTACACCTTAATATATTTCAATGATGTTTTATGCTCTACTGTGGGAATTATAGTCCTACCCATTAAGGTAGGGCATAGGACCATCCCTATTATGTGTCATGTCTTGCAGGGGGGCATGCAATACAACATCCTCCTAGGGCATCCCTGGATAAGAGATATGAAGTGTGTTCCTTCGATTTTACATCAATGTGTCAAATATGTGCACGATGACAAATTCTATGTGGTTATGATTGACGAATAGCCATTCAAATATGTCTATCAGGTGGATTTTCCTAGAGATTTTATGATTCCTTCCACCCATCTGTATGTAAGACCTTCATCTCCAACTACGTAACTAGATGATAAAGACAAAGGGGTATGAAAAGACCCATCCACATCAACACCTCCTCTTGCACCAAAAACAACTAACACTTCTAAGAGACCATAAACATATAAACCTAAAGACAATCAGAAGCTAAAGGTACCCTTAATAAAGGAAGAAAAGCCCAAGGAACTGCTAACTATAATCATTGCAAAAATCCCAAGTCTCATGGAGGAAGAAGATCTCCAGGATCAAGCTGAGGAAATACTAGAACCCACTTCACCAGTGTCGTATGTAGGGTCATCCACATCACATGCACTAATACACTTGGCAAGTACAGGGTGAAGATATGAAATTTACTACTTTACCTTAAGGGAAATTTATTGCAATGTGTAACAGTTATCAAGCATTAAAATGGAAATGAGCATAAACTTGCAATATATAAAAATGAAGCACATATGAAACCAAATGGTGGATTTATCCTTCTATTTAATCAATAATAGCTTCAATATATAATATTACAATCATCCCCTTGAGGGCTTTTACAAATTGATACATTCAACATTACAATGTTCAAGGGATCTAGTCCCTTGAAAAGGGCCTCAAAATGGTGTAAACTATGGTTTTATAGTTTGATTTGGTGTAAATATTGCATCCCACATTGAGAGCTATCCTTCAACCTATTCTTCTAGTCTTCTTATCTCCTTCCTCCTATGTAGAACTACCTAGACCTACACACAAGGGCTTAAAATGGGATTAGTAGCACCTGTTTCATAAAATGAAGATAGCATAGAAAACATAGTAAAATACGTGAATGCTACAACCAAACGAAGTGATCTACACATGTAAAAATTGGTATACAATGAGCATATATATATATATATATATATTTATTTAATATGATCTAAGCAAAAATAAATGGATTTGAAAGCAATTTATAAGGTGAAACTATGCTGAATTGTTAACCGCTCCGAGGTGAGCCATGGAGACCTGCAACATTGGGGACTCCAAATCCTAAACCAAAACTCCTCCAAATGACCTCAAATTTTGACCAAAGGTTCATCTAGACATCATAAGGAGGTCTATGGATGAATTTATCTAAAATTCTCTACTATTTTGAAACTGTACCTATGAGTGCCATGAGATGACTGCTAGCCATCCCCAAGTGGGATGATTACAAAACTAAATTAGTTTTGTCACCTATGGCCTTGGGAATTGGTACAAAATAGGGTTAGGGTGTTTTCAACAGATGGGACCAAGTTATCTTAAAAATTTTCTGGTTTTGGATTGGTAAATCGATTTCTATTGCCCTTGAAAACACCTTCAAAGTGAAGAGGGTTTCAAGGTAGGGAAAGGGTGAGTTTTAGTTTGTAAATGGGTTGGTAGCAAGTAGGGATGAATTTGGGTAGAACTTCATTGCTCAAATGCTCTTCTCTCCTCCTTTGAAATGGAGGTTTGGGCCTCCTTTTATAGCCCAAAAGGGCATATAGGGCCAAATGGCATCTTTGCCATGTGAGGCAAGTGATGCCATTTGTCCTAATTGTGTCATTGATTGGGGAGGGGAAGGTTGCCCCTTTGGGGCTCCCAATCTACTACCCTGTAGTCCATAAGTAGGTCCCAAATCAATCTAGGGTGATTTGATGTACTAATGGTAGTCTTGGATTGCCATTTAGTGCATCCTTTAACTTTTTAAAAGGTCTAGTTAGGGATAATCCCACCCAAGTATGGTTGTTTATGGCCATCCCTCGGTGGGATGGTCACCAACTGTGGCTGTTCCTGGGTGGGACGGTCACTAGTAGGAGCCCAAAAAATTCTTCAAACTGCTAGGAACCCTTCAAAATGAGTTTTTGAGGGTTTTGGATGCATTTTTTCATCCTAGAGGGGTGCCTAATAAGGCCATATGTTGTCAATAAGAGGGCATATGTAATGCATTGATAATATTATCTAATTTACATGATTTAGGTGTATATAGATGCCCCATTTTTGGGATGCATAATGTGAAACAAAGTGTTGAGTAAAAATAGATCACTAAATCATCGAATGATCAAGGTTTTTCATTAAACTAATCAACTTTGGATGCCTTCATTATGTAAAAGCATACATTCTTGGAATCCTTTCTATTGACATAGTCGAAGGATCGATTGCATGTATACATTTCAACCATGCTATAATGAAAATCTTATGGGGATTAGGGCATACTAGGTCTTGGTGCCTTGTATTCTTGTAAACCTTTACATGGGTTAATTCCATAGGTTTCAAGGAGGTCAAGCATATTTAATTTGCTTCTTATGATTATTCTTTGCCCTAGCATGGGCTTGAAAATTTATCTTTAGCCAAGATTCTTTTGAATGCATGGAATTTTACACTTCTGAGTGTTTAAATGTTGATTCTATTTTTGAGTTCATTATGATGACTACCCCCTCAAGCAATGAGTTAATGAGGGCATGCCAAATGCTAAAGCAATGAGTCAATTGAAACATATGACTAAATTGGGACAACTCTCTATTTTTCCCATGGTACTGATCGAATCTTAGCAGAGTTAACTTTAATAAAGAGACAAAAAACAATTTAATTAAAACAAAATAGCCTCCTTTATTAAAATTTACGCAGCGACCTTCGATTACATATTATGCAATATAACATAGGTATTTATAAGCTATGGAGGTTAGAGAAGGGTGGAGGAAGAAGGGACGTGGAGGGATAAGGGAAGGGAGGAATAAGGGGAATGAGGAGCAGAGGGATAAGGAGGAAAAGGTGCCGGGAATATAGGAGGAATAAGGAGGCGAAGAAATAGGGAAGCAAGGAGAGAATGGCGGAGAGGAAAATAAAAAATCATGCCGACAAACACCTTGCCGACAAATACATGAAGTGTTCACACTGTGGCTAAATAAACAGATATTGCTAAGCCACTTTAGTCTATATCCCTCTTCACACTTGCAACATTCTCCCCCTTAAAGTTGAGAGAACTGACTACACAGTCTCTCAACTTTAAAAATTGAGCTTTAGCCATCGCTTTGGTGAATATGTCAGCAACGTTCTCCAAAGTGCGGCAAAACTTAAGCTCAACAATTTCATGCTCCACCATATCTCGGATGAAGTGGTACTTCATATCAAAATGCTTCGTTCTGCTATGGTGGATTGGATTGTATGCCAACTGAATGGCACTGATGTTGTCATAGTAGATTCTGGTCGGACCACTTTGCTGCTCTCCAATCTCTTCCAACACTTTTCTTAGCCATAAGGCTTGAGTACTAGCATAGGTGACTGCTATATACTCAACTTCTATAGAAGACAAAGCTACCACAGTTTGCTTTTTGGAACTCCATGTTATTAGTCCTGATCCCAGACTAAAACAGTTCCCTGAAGTTGATTTTTTGTCATCAATATTGCTGCCCCAATCACTATCACTGAAGCCTACAAGCTTGATAGTGTTACATTTATGGTACTGGATTCCAAAATCCAATGTACCCTTCACATATCTGAGAATTCTTTTGGCTGCTTGCAAATGCAGCTCAGATGGACTAGCCATAAATCGAGAGACAAGAGAAACAACATACTGAATGTCTGGTCTGGTGTTGGCGAGAAACATCAAACTCCCAACCATGCTCCTGAAAGTGGTCACGTCAACTTTAGGTGCTCCATCATCTTTGCTTAATTGGATCCCATGTCCAACTGGAGTTGCAACTGGTTTGCAATGCTCCATAGCAAACTTCTTGATCATGTCCCGAGCATACTTATGTTGACAGATGAAGATCCCTGAATCTATCTGATGGACTTCCATTCCAAGGAAGTAATGCATTAAGCCAAGATCCTTCATCTCAAACTGCTTCATCATGGAGCGCTTGAACTCCATATTCACTTTTTCATTACTACCCATGAAAATGAGATCATCCACATACAAGCAAACTATGAGGATGTCATTACCTTGCTTTAGGTAGTAAAGTGTGGGTTCATTTCTGCTTCTGGTGAACCCAAAATCTTTGAAGTACCCATCAATGCATGAGTACCAAGCTCGTGGTGCCTGCTTGAGGCCATAGAGTGCCTTTTTCAGTCTGTAAACAAGGTGCTCCTTACCTTGCTCTTGAAATCCTTGAGGTTGCTCAACATACACTTCCTCTGTTAAGTACCCATTGAGAAAGGCACTCTTCACATCCATGTGTTGGACTTTCCATCCCTTGTGTGCAGCTAAAGCAAGAACTATTCTGATGGTCTCCTGTCTGGCTACAGGAGCAAATGTCTCCTCATAATCAATACCATACTTTTGTGTAAATCCTTTTGCAACCAATCTTGCTTTATGCCTTTCAATGCTTCCATCAGCATTGTATTTGGTCTTGAAGACCCATTTACATCCAACACACTTCTTTCCTTTAGGAAGCTCTACCAGCTCCCAAGTATCGTTGTTTTTTATAGAGGTTATCTCCTCTTTCATGGCATCTTGCCAAATTTTTTGAGTACATGCCTTCTCATAACTAGAAGGTTCAAGTTGTGCACTAGTTAACAAGGCATAGTTAACTACATCCCCCCGAGGTTCAAGCTGGGAGTCATCATCACCATACAAATGCATATTTTCAAGTCTTTGTAAAACAGAACTCATCTCACTAGCTTGACTTCTAGTATACCTTCTTTGAAAATTTTTATCCAACATCTGATAAGATGGATGATGCTGGAGAGTTCTCTTACCTCTGGATGGAGAATCAATATCCATTGGTGAGGAACTAACTGACCTTTGTGGAGAAGGACTTGGTGAAGAAGATGATGAACTGGATGTAGAATGTCTGCTTGGGCTTGGAGGAGGAG
Source organism: Wollemia nobilis (assembly GCA_028583015.1). Classification (NCBI taxonomy): domain Eukaryota; kingdom Viridiplantae; phylum Streptophyta; class Pinopsida; order Araucariales; family Araucariaceae; genus Wollemia; species Wollemia nobilis. The sequence continues at coordinate 3,380,837 of JAQPPZ010005611.1, forward strand.
ACTTCTTGCCTTTCTGTGGTGCCTGATGAATTTGTGAAGAACCTGTATCATGAGATTCAACATCACTATAAATTTGGGGATGTCCCCATTCTCCCCCTTCATCAAAAATCACATCCCTAGAAAGTATTATCTTTCGAGTCCTAGGATTGTAGAGTCTGTAAGCTTTTGTGGTCTCACAGTACCCTACAAAAATGCAAGCTTGACTCTTGGGATCGAGCTTCTTCCTCTGTTCATCAGGAATGTGTGAGTAAGCCAGTGAACCAAACACTCTGAAATGCTTGACATTCGGTTTCTTACCATACCATGCTTGGTAAGGAGTTTTCCCTTTCAAACTTGAAGTAGGACTCCTATTCAAAATATACACACTGGTCCTGGCTGCATCTGCCCAATACATATTGCTCAAATGCTTCGTTTGAAGCATAGATCTTGCCATCTCTACAATGGTGCGGTTCTTTCTCTCAGCCACACCATTCTGCTATGGAGTATAGGCAGCAGTGAACTGCCTCTTTATTCCATGTTTTTTACAAAAATTCAAAAATTCATTAGAGGAGTATTCTCCTCCTTTATCTGATCTGAGACACTTAACAAAATATCCACTCTCATTTTCAACTCTTGCTTTAAAATCTACGAAGCAATCAAATGCCTCATATTTATGCTTCAAAAAATATATCCAGCACATTCTTGAAAAATCATCAATGAAAAGAAGAAAGTAAGAGTTGTTACCAATGCTCTTGGTCTGCATCGGACCACAGATGTCCGAGTGCACTAGCTGGAGTGGATAACTGGCCCGCCATGCTTGTCCATGAGGAAATTTGGTTCTAGCATGCTTGCCCAAGGCACAACCTTCATAGACTTCCTTATTGTCCTGAACTTTAGGAAGTCCGGTCACCATTGCTTGAGAAGTTAACATCTTCAAACTGGCTGAATTCAAATGACCGTATCTCAAGTGCCACAACACACTTGGATTTGCAATAGCAACATTTACTAATTGATCTCCTCCTGGCTGGCCAAAATTTAAAGGAAATAACCTGTTCCTTGTCATTGGCACTTGAGTAATGACTCTATCACTATTACTCTTATCAAAAATGGTACATTTACCCTCATCAAATAGCAACTTATAGTTCTTCTCTAACATTTGACCAACACTTAAAATATTGTGTTGGAGATGAGGTGTGTAATAGATATCACTTACTTGTTTCATGCCTTCTTTTGTTGGAACCTCCATGGCTCCAATGCCTTCAACTGCCAATGACTTGTCATCTCCCAATTTGATGTTGGATTTGTAGGAAGAATCCAGAGTAGCAAAGAGTTCTTCTTTGCCACTCATATGATTTGAACACCCAGTGTCCAAGATCCAGGTGTCATTCAGGTTCTGATCTGACTTGCCATATGAGAGAAAGAGATTTGAGGTCTCTTCCTCTTCTCCAAAATTTCCATACTGACTGCTCTGGTTGCTGCTCCCTTGTGAATATTTTGACCAGCAGTCACGAGCGAAGTGGCCAAGTTTGCCACAATTATAGCAAGCTTGTTTTGACTTGTCACTTCCTTTTCCTCATCCTGGATGCTTCCCTCTGTTCTGTTGTCCACCTCTATTCTGACCTCCACCTCTGTTTGAAGATCCTCCTCTGTTAGGAGTTCCACCTCGTGGACTATTCCTACCTCTACCTCTATGTTGACCTCTGCCATGACCTCTACCTTGTCCTTTTCCTTCTTGTGAAGTGAAGGCTTTGTCATCGCCTCCGTGGCTAGTGGAAGAAGATTCCTACAATCTCTCTTCATGTGAAAGAAGAGAACCAATTAGTGCATCAAAGGAAAGTGCAGTCAAATCTTTTGACTCTTCAATAATGATTGCTACATGATTCCATTTAGGAAGAAGTGTTCGCAACACTTTCTTCACTACAACTTCTGGTTTAATCTCTTCACCTAGAGTGACCATTTTATCTACTACGGCTTTGACTCGCACGCAGTAGTCTCCTACTTTCTCATTCTCTTGCATTCTGAGATTTTCAAAATCTCTTTTCAGAGTTTGAAGCCTGACCTGCTTCACTTGATCACTCCCTTGAAAACTTTCCTTTAAAGCCTTCCAAGCATCTTGAGCTGTTATACAGGATGCTATTCTAGGAAATATGCTTTTATCTAGGGCTGCTTGTAAATGATATAGGGCAAAGGAATTGTTTTTCTGGGCTTCTTTCTTGGCTTTTCTATCGGCAGCACTTAAGGTAGACCAGTCAGTAGGAGAGGGTTCTATGTAACCCTCTTCAACTATTTCCCATAAACCTTTACCAATCAACATAGTTTTCATCTTTATTGACCGGTATTCATAATCACTACCATTAAATTCAGGAATTGGGAGATTTGAATTTGAAGCCATTTCTACTACTTGAAAGCAAACTTTGATTTGACTAAAAATAGGAAGTACAAAGCAATTACAAGTTCAAATCAAATCTAGATTTCTTAACTCTCTCACTGATTTCTTCTTCTTCTTCTTGAGGATTGTCCAGTACTGGAGGCCCAAAATTGTCTGCAATGGAATCCTCATCGTCACTGATGACAACAATTTTAGGAGCTGCCGCTGGCTCGGCCTGTGCTGGCTCAGCCTTTGTTGGCTCAGGTTCCGCTGGCTCAGGCTCTGGAGAGCGTGGGGTATAACTCTCACTGGATTGTTCCTCAGGTTCAAATGCCACTGAATCGGACTCCTCCACTCGTTGTCCGAATATATTGTCTTCTGAGTCAGCCTCGTAACCAGAATCTGGATTCCTTTGGTGGGCTATAACAGAATTCTATAGCTGATTGAATACGACATGCAGTCCATCTCGTCGAACTCGTTCATCAAAAGCTTCGGTAGTTTCTCTCCGTAGTAGAGAGCACAAAGCATGGTAACATCCGGTAGATCTGATCATCTACTCATCAAGGCAAAAAGAAAAATTCGTTAGAGCTTCTGAGGTTACAATTTTTGCTCTTTTATAGCCGCTGAGGCTATTACACAAAATTTTTAGCCTTGAACGGGGTTCCAAGGGGCAGCGATAAACGGGCGCTCCGGAAGGCTTCCCGTCACTTTTTTTACAATGCTTGCCTCTCAGTCTATTACACAATTTTGCAAGGTTTTCTATATATTTTTTATAAAGTTTTTTTTTTTAAATTTAATAATCTTTTTATATCTTTAATTATTTTTTAAATATATATTTTAAAAATAATTAAAAATATAAATAAAAAACTATTAAATTAATTAATAAAAAACTTAAAAAAAAACTTATTTCCAACCTTTTCTTTATGCAAAAATTTCCTTTTGTTTTTCGAAGCGGAGGGGAATCGATCCCCCAACCTTCCGCTTGCAAGAGAGGAGACGTAGCCGCTACACCACACGGCTTCCTTGAAACATGAAGGCACCTTGTGCCTTATTCTTTCCTGCTGGCGATGACAAAAAAAAAAAAAAACTTTATATTTTCTCCCCGACGGGTTTCGAACCCGAATCTCACCACTGCTCGCGGGCAACTTTTACCGCCAAACCACAGGGCCTGTCGTGATTACAAAAGAAAGCACAACAGATTATATAATGAATGTCGCGGTGTTTTTAAAAAAAAATAAAATTTAGTCCCACATGCAGTGGGCAAAGGGCATGGGGACTGTTTTAATATGCGCGCATGCACATATGCTATTGATTGCCTTTGGGCAATCGCAAGTCCACGATTTTGCCCTGTCAACCAACCACAAATCGCCACGTGGTGACTTCTTTGCCAGATGATCTTGCTCGTGCCACGTCCGCACCCATGCTGCCATGCGTCTGCTTGCCCAGTCAGCACCTGCCATGTCACCTCTCACTCGTGCCACGTCCACTGCCACGCATCCGCCTCGGGATGTGTGCCCAAACTGCCAGCTCAGCCTGCCCAGTCAATGCCTACCACCTCAAACTACGTGTCGCTGCCCAGTTAGCATCCACGTCAGCGCTCACCTTGGGATCCGTGCCCCTAGCCTCGGCTCTCGTGCCTCCGCACCTACGCCTCAAAAAATGTGCCCGGCTCTGATACCAGTGACCGAATCTGAGCAGAGTTAACTTTAATAAAGAGACAAAAACAATTCAATTAAAACAAAATAGCCTCCTTTATTAAAATTTACGCAATGACCTTCGATTACATATTATGCAATATAACATAGGTATTTATAGGCTATGGAGGTTAGAGAAGGGTGGAGGAAGAAGGGACGTGGAGGGATAAGGGAAGGGAGGAATAAGGGGAATGAGGAGCGGAGGGATAAGGAGGAAAAGGTGTCGGGAATATAGGAGGAATAAGGAGGCGAAGAAATAGGGAAGCAAGGAGAGAATGGCGGAGAGGAAAATAAAAAATCATGCCGAAAAACACCTTGTCGACAAATACATGAAGTGTTCACACTGTGGCTAAATAAACAGATATTGCTAAGCCACTTTAGTCTATATCCCTCTTCACACTTGCAACAGGTACTCTATACCTGTTCGGAGGTGATTTTTGATTATTTTGATGAATAGTTTTGGAAGCAAAAGGTCCAATATCTCATTCCCATGGGGTGGTACATCCATGGAGGAATTATTAAGGACTAAAATAGAATATTTTAATGCATCCAAAAGTATTTTAGGTTAAGTATTGATCCCTCTCATTTTCTTGCCCAATATGCCTTGTTTTTCGTAGGTTTTTGGCCCATTTTTTGATATTTTTGATGTTTTTAAGTGAAATTTTCTTATGACCATCCTAGGGATGGATGAGGGGAGTATTAGTGAATGTCCCATCATGGTACGGCCAACAAAAAGTGTGCTAATACCACCTAGGAGCGGTCAACTAAGCGGTCAACTTCTTTTGGAGCTATAAAAGGCCAAAAAGGGCCATTTTAGCTCATTTGTGTAACTTGCTTGGATAAGTTGGAGAGGATATGAGGTAGGAGAGATTTTTCTAAAGTGGATAAATTTTAAAATATTAACCCACAAAATGATTCAATCAGTGGATGCATCGAGCGACGGAGCCAATGTGAAACGTGTATGGATTACATGCTTTCTCTGCCCTATTTTATTGAATTTTTGCAATTTATGCTCTAATTTCATGACTAAAGCCACACCCATGATTTAATAAACTTATTATTACTTAAATACATAAAATTGAACCTTAGGAATTCTTTATTTGCAAAAAATTAGGGTTAAAAATCACTTTTTTGAGTTTTTTGGGGTTTTTAGGGTATTTTTAAGGGTCAAATTGACCCTATTTGACACTCTTATTTGCATGAGTAGATAGTTAGGAGTCGATACAGGGTACCAAGAATTTTTCAAGTCACTAGAGATAATTTGACTACTATAGAATAGAATTGGATTGATTTCATCGGTCTAAAGCAAGTTACTCGGTTAGATCCCATCGTGGGAGACCACGCCTATCTGACTGCTCTGATAGACCTATGGGACCCTCGCACTAACACTTTCCATTTAGCTATGAGGGAGATGATAGTGACACTATAGGACATATATCATATACTACGTATTTCTATAGAGGGGCACCAGATAGTATCTTCTTCGACAGAGTGATGGGAGGTCATAGTGTGAAGGTACTTCAATGCGTGTTGGGAGGATGTCCTGACTGACATGGTTAGTGGAGGGATTCTAGTGTCTATATGGTACTAGTAGGGTGAACTTGGTATTAGGCACACTTTTTTGATGTTGCTACCTGACTCTTCAAGAGCTAGGTTCCCATGGAACCTAATAGAACTAGTTTTTACTCTAGTTGACTACACAAAGCAAGATATGATAGTGATGGCTTTGGGTCCTGCTTTATTAGAATAGTTATACAATGAGCTAAATGAAATCCATTCTTGTGGGTGGAAGGGTTTGTACTATAGCTTTCTACTACAGTCTTGGGCTTGGTAGCATATTGCGATGGAGAGACCATGAGGACTACCATGGACCACTCAAGTAGAGATACCGGATAGGGAGATTGGCTATGGAGTTCTATTAACGAGGTCGCATGAGTCAGGGCATAGTTGATGCTATGCTAGGGATGTAGAGCACTATGTAGAGGGATTTTGCATGGTTTAGGTTAGCATATATCAAGTGGAGGCCCTATAGGGATTTTCCTACTTGGGATGAGGCTTTGAAACATCTACGCTGAGTTCAATGAGGTAGATAGGTGATAGGGTGACATGGCATAGAGCGAAAGTACTTCTCTTATGATTGTGTGCTACAATAGTTCGGGATACACTAGGGATTTCTTGGTGATTTGATGGTCTATCATCATCATGGGGATGAGAGGACTCTAGCATGGCATGTGGTAGAGGAGTTGGGATATGAATTAGATTTTTAGGTGACATTCGTAGACTCGGATTATGTAGGTACTACAAAGGAGTATGATGCATGGTGGGTCATGTGGTAGTGGTGAGGGGAGGGACCACTAGGAGGGGATGCAGATGGGAGGACAATGGATGCTGCTAGGGTTGTTCCAAATGAGGAGGTTTTTGATGAGTCTTCATATGATGATAATTTTGACACAGGTGAGTGAGTTGTACATTAGCATGTATTACTGGATAGGGTGGAGCTGATAGATGTATAAGATCCAGTTGGCTTTGATGATGGAGACTTGGGAGATCAGGGTCTATAGGTAGAGTTAGCAACATGAGATGCTAGGATTGTAGAGTTATAGAGTGATTGGGATTTACTAAAAGCATAGGTGTAGAGTGCATAGGATGATATGGAGAGGCAGACATCAGTGATAGCTGCATTTAAGGCACATGTCAATAGACAGGGACCTAGCCATGGAAAGTCCAGTAGTGTTGAGCTAGCCAGAATGCAGGAGGAGATAGCACATATCTAGGGTTTGGTAGTGACCTATCATACTAGGTGTTGAGATGAGCATGCCTACATGGATATGATGGAGTATGAGATAGTGTGCTATAACGGGTGCATACCAGATTGGGCATTAGCTATTGGATCATAGTGTAGCTAGGGGAGTGGGATGGGACAATCATATTCTTAGATGAGGTCTTTGAGTACTTCTCAAAGGATGGATGTATCTATAGGTAGCAAATCATGGAGGAGTAGGTCAGGGAGCTCATGAAGGACACATACTGAGAGTAGAGGAGAGAGTTGAGGTACCAGTCTTGCATGACCATGGTCAGCAGACTCTGATGGTTCTTTTTGGATTGCAAAGTTGGATGACTCGCTTTTATTGTAGCCTATGGGTAGTTTATGTAGTATAATTTTGCTTTCAGCTTTTATATATGGACATATATATATATATATATATATATATATATATATATATATATATATATATATATATATATATATATGACTTAGATTTTGATCATTATGTCATTTTACTACTTTATGATATGAATGTAATTTTTGTATTTTCTATATGATGTTATGATGGATGTCTAACATGTATGCATGTATTTATCCGATGATGTGATTTGATGATATGTAGATGTGGATGCTTCATTTTATATGCTTTTGTAAATTAAAAGGTATGCATAACATAGTAAGTGGTTGTTTAAATATTATTGCTAATATTTAACCAGTATCTATCCTAGATCATAAATACCACTTAATAAGTTTTAAATGTGTATGATTGAAAGTAATGATTTGCTTATATTTAATTTTTGTATGATGGATTTGCGATGACTATTTGACATATTATATGCTAGCACCATAGACTATACAAAAAGTATCTTGATTATTTTCATGTTATTATAACACTTTATTTGATGGACATTGTAATTTTGACAAACATGTGATAGAATGATGTAAAATGGAATGGATAATGTGATGTGATATGATTGTATTTTATAGTTTTTAAGAGACTCAAACACTCTGGTTACCTAATAAAAATTCATATAATAACTATACAAGATCTTTTGACAAAGTATGCACCTACTACAATAACCAAGATAATCAATATCCCTATGTATGCATGTGATTTCATTACCATGATAACACATAAGATTATCCTAGTGCAAATGGGATTCATTCATCCCATCGGTACTAGAGCTCATTTTGTGAGTTTCATTATCCTAAGTTTCATACTTAGTTGGATTAGAACACTATATAACCTAAGTTACAACAAGCTAGCTCATCCACATTCAAACATTGGTATATACCTAAACAAGTTGCTTAAGTGATAGACATATTGTCATGTGGGAGACTACCACCATTGACAAGTAGTATATCCACAAAACCTATAATGAGGATCACCTTATGGTTCTCTAATGCTGAGAATTTTAGGGATTCAAGTTTTGGATTCCCTACCTTTTTTTGACTTTCTCAAGGGAATTTGCTCGTTTTGATTTGTTGAGCAAGGGATTTTAATAGTGGTGAGAAAAACTATTTATTTTTTTGCTTTTCCTAATGATAATAATCACTGTTTATTTATGCATATTTGGGAGTGATAATAATCACTATTTTCTTTGGAATATTTCTTTGAGATACTTGCCCCAATGTAGGGCAATGTATGTTTCTAATACTAGGGGGTGATAATAATCATTACTGATTTTATTTCTTCGGGATACTTACACCAGTGTAGGGTAAGGGATTTTGGGTAAGGAGGAACTTGTAATTTTGTCAATTCTTAGCATATTTGAACCATTCACATAGTGGGATGAGCAAGATAACCTTTTCGCTTGAAAGTAACCTAGACTACTTCATAGTTTTCATCTTTCCTTGTGCTAGACTTGGATTTATTAATGTGAAAATTGTGTTGGGATTTTGATGTATACCAAGCATTATCTAAGTAGGATTCTACCTTCTAAAAATCATGCTATATTTCTACAAAATCTGAGAAGACAACTAGATATGGTTGAGTGACCAAAAACTTTAACTATGTTTTACTAACAATGGCTAAGTGACGAGAAACAGACATATAATGTAAAGTGTAAATGTAATATAAACAGGTGGTAAAACTGACATATGATAACAATAAGTTTTTACCATATGCCTAGTGTACAGACCTAGTGCTAGACATATATGATCAATTTGGAATGATGCATAATGCAATGATGAATATGCCTAATGCAACTATGATTATAATGCAAGTGATGAGAAATGCAATACAATGCAATATTTTTTGTATTTTGATGATTTTCATGATTTTTTTTGTTATTTTTGAGATATGTGTATATATGTACAAGTTGACCAATGGGCTTAATGAATTCCATTGGGGCTTTTTGGGTGACCAAAGGGCTTATAGATGCCTTTGGAGCATTTAGGTTTGACCTAGATAGTTGTAAACTGCCTAGGAGCATTTTAAGGTGACCAAAGGGCTTATAGATGCCTTTGGAGCTTTTAGGATTGACCTAGATGATCGTAGATAGTCTAGGAGTTTTTTAAGGTGAAAAAAGGGCTTATAGATGCCTTTGGAGATTTTAGGGTTGACCTAGATGATCGTAGATAGTCTAGGAGATTTTTTATGTGACCTAGATGGGCAAAGACCGCTAGGAGCATTTAGGGTGACCTAGGAAGGCAACAACACTTAGAAAGTGTCTACGACTACCTAGGGGTATTTGGTTGTGACCAAAGGTCTTATGGATGCCTTTGGAGCATTTAAGGTTGACCTAGATGATCGTAGATAGTCTAGGGGCTTTTTTATGTGACCTAGCCGATCAAAAACCGCTAGGAGCCTTTAGGGTGACCTAGGCGAACAATGACACTTAGAAAGTGTCTACGACTGCCTAGGGGAATTTGGTTGTGACCAAAGGGCTTATGGATGCCTTTGGAGCATTTAAGGTTGACCTAGATGATCGTAGATAGTCTAAGGGCTTTTTTATGTGACCTAGCCGATCAAGAACCGCTAGGAGCCTTTAGGGTGACCTAGGCAGGCAACGACACTTAGAAAGTGTCTACGACTGCCTAGGGGTATTTGGTTGTGACCAAAGGTCTTATGGATGCCTTTGGAGCATTTAAGATTGACCTAGATGATCGTAGATAGTCTAGGGGCTTTTTTATGTGACCTAGTCGGTCAAGAACCACTAGGAGCCTTTAGGGTGACCTAGGCGGGCAACGACACTTAGAAAGTGTCTATGACTGCCTAGGGAGCATTTTGTTGTGACCAAAGGGATTATGGAAGCCTTTGGAGCATTTAAGGTTGACCTAGATGATCGTAGATAGTCTAGGGGCATTTTTATGTGACCTAGCTGGTCAAGAATCTCTAGGAGCCTTTAGGGTGACCTAGGTGAGCAACGACACTTAGAAAGTGTCTATGAATGCCTAGGGGAATTTGGTTGTGACCAAAGAGATTATGGATGCCTTTGGAGCATTTAAGGTTGACCTAGATGATCATAGATAGTCTAGGGGCTTTTTTATGTGACCTAGCTAGTCAAAAACCACTAGGAGCCTTTAGGGTGACCTAGGTAGGTAACGACACTTAGAAAGTGTCTACGACTGCCTAGAGGTATTTGGTTGTGACCAAATGGCTTATGGATGCCTTTGGAGTATTTTTAATCTTGTACTTAGATGATCATAGATAGTCTAGGGCTTTTTTATGTGACCTAGCCGATCAAGAACCGCTAGGAGCCTTTAGGGTGACCTAGGTGGGCAACAACACTTAGAAAGTGTCTACGACTACCTAGGGGCATTTGGTTGTGACCAAAGGGATTATGGATACCTTTGGAGCATTTAAGGTTGACCTAGATGATCATAGATAGTCTAGGGGATTTTTTATGTGACCTAGCCGGTCAAGAACCGCTAGGAGCCTTTAGGGTGACCTAGGCGGGCAATGACACTTAGAAAGTGTCTACGATTGCCTAGGGGCATTTTATTGGTGCTCTAAGCATGAAATGGTTGCAAATGACTTATATTCATGGGTTTAGGCTCTTCATTTCCTTCTATGGATGCTAGGTGATAAGTTCCAAGTCCAATATGATGTGTAATGATGAATGGACCTAGCCAGTTTGCTACAAATTTGTCTCACAAATTGGAGGGAAAATTTGAGTTTTGTTGGTTTTCCTTTAGAACTAAATCACCTATTTGAAAGTCTCTCTGATGTACTTTCAAGTTGTAAGATCTCTTAAGACACTCTTGATAAACACGTAGATGCTCGAGGGCATTCACACATCGTTCATCAAGCAATGTTAACTGATCTAACCGAGCTTGCCTAGTTGTATCATCGTTGATGAATTCCTGCATGGAAATGCGCAATGACAGAATCTCTAACTCTAGAGGCATGATGGCTTTAGCACCATACACTAGTGAAAATGGAGTTGCTCCAATGGGCATCCGAATACTAGTGCAATAGGCCCAAAGGGCAAGAGGTAATTTATTATGCCAATCTTTATGATTTTCCTGAATGGTTTTCTTCAAGATGGTGACTACTATTTTATTTGATGCCTCTAATTGCCCATTGGCCTATGGATAATAGGGCATGGAAAAGCTATGATTTATGTTATAATTTGTTTTTAATGCATGCACATACTTATTTTTAAAGGGTGTTCCATTATCCGATACTATTTTGGATGGAATACCAAAATGACATATAATGTTATGTAGTATGAACTCCGCAATGCGAGGTCCAGTCGTTGTGGTAAGGGGAATTGCTTCCACCCATTTTGTGAAATATTCGGTTGCCATTATGATAAATGTGTGATGGCCCGATGATGCAGGTGAGATTTTCCCAATTAAATCAAACCCCCATTGTGCAAATTGCCAGACCGATTGAATCAGTTGTAAGGCCTATGAAGGTACGTGTGTTAAATTTGCATGGTGTTGACACTTCATGCACTTCTTAACATAAGCACAACAATATTGCTCTAAAGTTGGCCAATAATAGCCCATGCAAAGAATGCGCTTGGTGATGGCCATGCCACTAAAGTGGCCACCGCATGTACCATCGTGTGCTTGGGTGATGGCCCAAGCTGACTCCTATGAGTCTAAGTAGTGAAGGAGGATACCTTCATAACTCCGATGATACATTATGTCTCCTATTAAGACATATTTTGCCACCTTTTGCTTGAATGCTCACTTTGTGGCATGTGCAACAATCTAGGTGGAATATTACCTAGTTTAAGATAATATTTAATTTGGATGGCCCAATATTGCTTTGAAGAAGCCTCAATATTATGAATCATGCTATCCCTTTGATGTTTGTCTCGTGTGAATGCTGATTGAGAGTGAACTTGGAGATATAGCATTGTGCTAGTATCAAAAGGATTATGAGGGAACAAAGTTCCCCAGTTAACATTATTCAAATATTGGTGTAGTTGAGAGAACCTTTCATGAGAAGGCTCAATCTAAATCATGTGAATAATTGGTATAGCCTTATGCTCTTCATGCTCAGTCATAGCTTGTGCTAGCATTTTTACTTGGATAGTTGTGATATCATCTGAAGGGTCATGTGGGATTAGCGACCCTAAGGAAGCCATTGTATCCGCAAAATGATTAGATGAACGAGGGAGTGCCTCTATATCATACCATTCAAATTTGACCAGGAGTTTGTCCACTAGGGATTTGTAGGCTTGCAATATGGGACATCGACACTAGAAAATCCCTTTTACCTGATTAACTATGAGCAAGGAATCACCAAAAATGTTTAGCTTTGTTATTTTCATGGTGATTACCATCTGAAGTCCTATGATGAGAGCTTCATACTCAGCATTGTTGTTGGTACAAGGAAAATCAAGTTTAAATGAAAGAGGTATGGGAGCCCCTTGCGGTGTGAAAAACACGATACCTGCACCACCACCTCACTCGCACTTGGAACCATCGAAGAATAGAGTTATGTCTTCCTATGACTCAGGCTATGCAGAATCAGGTGATTCTAAAATTTGAAATACTCCATCATTAAGAAGTTCTATATTTAGAGGTTGATCATCCTATAGAGGAGCCTCTGCTAGTTGATCAGCTATGACCTATCCTTTGATGGATTTCTATCCAATGAACTCTAGGTCAAATTCCATCAACAACATTATCCACTTCATCGTGCGACTATTATGATATGTTCTGCTCATCATGTAGCACAATGGATTTTCTTTAGATACAACATATGTGGTGTGATTTAACATATAATGGTGTAGCTTTTTGGTGGCAAATACCACTGCTAAGCATAGCTTCTCAACATATGCGTATCTAACTTCATAGCTAACCAGTGTGCGGCTGATGTAATAAGTAGCCTATTCTTTGTGAAATTCATTCTTTTGGGACAACATGGTACCCAAAGCTAATTCAGTAGCTGAGATATATAAATAGAACGACACTCCTAGTCGTGGTGGAGCCAATATAGGTGGTGAATCCAAGTATTGTTTTATCTCATCAAAGGCATTTTGACATTCCTCATCCCAATGAAATGAGACCCCCTTGTGTAGCAACTTATTCATGGGTCGACACTTATCCGATAACTATGCTATGAAGCATTTTATGGATGTGACCTTTCCTTGCAAACTACGTAGTTGCTTAATAGTTGTTGGGGGAGGCATTTCTAATATTACCTTGACCTTGTTGGGATCTACCTCTATGCCTCTCTTGGAGACTATGAATCCCAAAATTTTACCAGATGTGACATTGAAGACACACTTTTTGGGATTAAGTCTAACATTGTGCTCTATGAGGCGATCTAGGATCTTACACAGTACATCAAGATGTTCATGGTATAATAAATATTTTACCAATAAATCATCCATGTAATCTTCCAAAATCTTGTGCATGTAGTCATGGAAGATATATGTCATGGCTCATTGGTAGGTAGCACCAGTGTTCTTAAGGCCAAAAGGCATGACCTTGTAACATAATGTCCCCTAAGGTGTTGTGAACACCATTTTTATTTGGTCTTCTGGATTAATACGAATCTGATTATATCCAAAAAATCCATCCATTAGGGATAGCATTTCATGTCCTACTGTTGCATCTACCAACGCATCAATGTTAGGTAAGGGAAATTCATCCTTAGGACTCGCTTTGTTAAGATCTCGAAAGTCGGTGCAAATGTGAATCCTCCCATTAAGATTTTTGATGGGAACCATGTTTGAAATCCATGGCGGATAATCTACTGAGATGATGATATCAATATCCAACAACTTTTGTAATTCATCTTTCACCATTAAGGCTACTATTGGGTGCATTTTTCTTAACTTTTGCTTAACATGTTTGATCTTGGGGTCTAATGTAAGATTATGCATGACTATATTTGGGTCTAGTCCTAGCATATATTTATATGACCAAGCAAAAGCTTTAATCCTTGCTTTCAATGCAGTTGTGAAATCATCTTGCTCACTTAGGGAGAGGCCTTCCCCTAATTTAATGGTATAGGGATTATCGGGATCTATACCGATATCCTTGTCAATTGTTGGCTCAATCGACATGTGAGACCCATCCTCCAACTTATGTGGGGTGGGAATTAAGTGAATGTCATCAGCTAGGTTTGCTTCTTCCATAGGAAATTCGGGGTCAACCTCAGCTTGAAAAACATCCTGAGTAGTTCTTGGAAAAAATTTAAATGGTTGTAACATTTTCTCACAAGGCCAATACTCTAAGGGCGATGGAGAAGAATATCCCTGATCAAATTCAATTGCCTCTAAATCAATATGGAATTGCTTGGATGGGTCATTTGGATTCACCAATGGTGTCATTAAATCTATGGAAATCATGTTGATGGATACATGATCTCCTGCTCTAGGGTGAGTGGGTCTAGAGACCTAATGTTGTCTCATAACTCGTGGGTGTGGCTCGGGTGGAAATGGAATAACTGGTGATGGCCTGTGCGGAAGAGGGTGAACCTGCTCTTCATGAGGCAAAAAATGGTGTTAGATGGGTTCTTGGATGGGAAATAACATACGAATAAAATATTCATCCTCGTCATCCAAAGGGAACACGTGCTCGTATTCATCATCTGAGCTATGGCATTTAATGGGTGTGACACCATAATCATCTTCATCATCACTCATCCATTCATGAGGAGGACCTTGGTCTTGTTCCTCATTATCAGATTGCAAGGTGTGTGAGCTCTCCCCCACTTCATGGGGTTGGGCAACATCACTGGAAAGACCCTGATCTGTCATGTCTATGGGGAAATGATCTCCCAAGGAATGAACGTGATTCGGATTAGTATATGGATTGTGGGTGAGTTTAGCCTAATGACTTAGGCATAGGTGCTCAAGACTCTCGATGAGGACATCCAACAGTACCGGTTTATTGTTTCCCAACCCAGATCTATCATACAAAAGTTGATATTGGGGTTGACATGGAACATGGTTACCCTACTCATATAAGCCAAGACCAAACCCATGCCAATTACAGTGATTTAGATATTTCAATGCATAGTCTGGATTTGACAAATAATTTACATCCTCAGAAAAGGGTTCATCGTCATATTCTATCTGAGGAATGGGTAGAGCTCCATACTCTATACCTCCATATATGAAATTCATTTGATTAGGAGGTATACCAAGAGGTACAATGCTACCTATGGGAATACAAGGTCTTCCCATGTCTTGCACTGTCTCCACTGATGGAACTGGTCATGATATTTCTCACCAAGTATTCTCCTAACCCTATGCTAGGCATCTGGATTGTGACCTAGGATGGCAAAGCTGGATGAGATGGAATGGAGGTTTGAGGTGATTCAATGTTCACCTCTAGAGGTAATTCCTCATTAATGACACAAGGAACCTCCTCCATGGATATGGTAGAAACTAATGGTGGGATCTCATCAATAGGCCTCTTCGACATATTCCTTGGTGGAGGGTTTGACGATGTCGAAGCCTTCTCTGAAGGTGGTGATGATGAGGATGGAGTAGATGATGATGAAGGTGGTGGAATGGGTAGACTCTGATCAGGTGTATTTAATCAGAAGTCTACATGAGTCAAAGGTAATGTCAACTCTGGCATCTACTGCAACATGTTGTAGTATTTGAAGGGCTCTAGATCAATAGATACTACATGTACTTGCCCTTCATGAGTGTATTTAAGATATTGATGCATGATGGAGGGGACACACTTCATATCTCATATCCAAGGTCTTCCAAGCAAAATTTTGTAGGCCATCTCACCCTCTAGCACATGGCACAATGTCGGTATAATATTTTGTCCCACCTAAATGGGTAAAACTATGGTACCAACAATAGAGCATATTGTGTCATTGAAAGCATGAAGAGTGTAAGTTGATGCCACAACATGAGATGTTGGCAACTTAAGATGCTTTAGTGCTTTAGTTTTTATGATGTTACTTGAGGACCTAGTGTCTATAAGAACTCTCTTGTATGGTATCTCATTTATACATGCAATGATGTGTAAAGGAGGGTCTACCACATCGTTGGCTATTTCTTTTAGCTCATGCTCATGAAATTGTATGATCGGTTCTTTGCACTATTGCACATGTCCCACAAAATCTATGAAAGAGTTGGACTCCTACGGTTGCAACTCTATGGATTTTAAAATATCCATCAAAGCATCCCGATGTGGAGGTGATTGTTGGATCAACTCATAGATGGACAATCATGTTGATGTGGTCCTCAAGCTTTGTGCAAGCTTGCTCTTAATTGTCACTGTTGGCCTAGGAGGAAGGCCATGTACTACAGGTGGTGTAGTTTGTGATGTATTTGGAACATCATTTGAAGCCACAGGCTGTGCGACTTGACTTGGATATCTCTTGTTCCTGGTCACAATACTCACCATCCCAACATACCCTTGAATAGGGTGTTTTTGATTCACCTCATTCATTGGTTTAGCAGGTGCTTCTTGTACCTCATGAGTTGGTAAAGGGTCTTTGAAAATACCCATTTGTTGATTGGTAGGAGCTACTAGAGCATCTACTATAAGCTCATTCCTCTCAATCATGTCTTGTACTACGTGTTTAAAACCATAGCATGATTGTAAATCATGGCCACCTTGCCGATGAAACTTACAATACTGATCCTCTCGATATCCCATAAGCTTGGGTTTACCTATTTTCAGATTGTTGGGTTTGATATATGGTAAATTAACCATATTTGTAGCCCACAATTGATCAAAAAGAGAATCCATGGATTCAATGATGGGAGTAAATTTTCATTGAGGGTGATGCTATTTTTGTCCCTGGTTCATTGTACCATTATTGTTATAATTCATAGGAGGAGGTTGAGCCTGATAGTTTACCTTTTGGGGAGGCATAACTTGAGGAGGCGTAGGGATATTTATGGCCACTTGATTGACCATAGCTAGCTTTGTAGGTGTCGAGCTATTCTTAGGATTCTTTGTCCACTCCTTGTGAGGTTTTGTTATTTCTCCCTCTTGGATTTTGATTTCTTCTATGTTTCTAGCATGTGCTAGAGCTTCTTCCAAGGTAGGGTATTTTTGTAATTGCAATGTCAAAGAGATGGGTCTCAAGCAACTCTTTGAGAAAAAATGAGTTAATTCAGTCACTGGAAATAGATAGGGTAGCTTAGCCAAAAGTGTTCACCACCTATTTCCATAGTCAGTGATCGTCTCATCCTTAGTTTGTTTCATTCTTGTGAGGTCGGTTAATGTCACCTTTATTTTGGTGTTAAAGGTGAAACATTCCAAAAATGCATCAAAAAATTGTTCAAATGTGTAGATGCTATGTTTTGGAAGTTGGTTGAACCACTCAATGGTAGGACCAACGAGGGTACTCAAGAAAGTTCTTAAGAGCAATGCATCATTTTCTTGTATGTTGAAGCATAGATTTAGAAATCTAGTAACATGCTCTTGAGCATCTTCTTCACCCTTGAATCTATCAAATTTGGGCATTTTGAAATGCTCAAGATAGACCGGGGAAGGAATGGATGGGTGTAATGGTTGGTTCTTTAGCTGATGCAAAGTAGGCTTTTGAAGCCCATTGCCAGTTGTCCTACCTTCTATAGTTTCTAAGCATGCAAGCAAAGCTTGATATGCATCCGAGGATTTAATCTCCTCTTCTTTGTTTTGAACTCATAGAGGTGGATGAGGAATATTAAGCCTAGGTTGGGGTGGTGGATTGACATCAACCATGCCTCCATAAGGTGCTTCTACATAATCCTCATCTTGTTCCATATCATCGTAAGCCCCATAAGGTGTTTCAGGTATGGGCCTACAAGGAGGAACTAACACCTATTGAAGGCGATCTATGTTTGGCCTATCATATGTATTATATTTAGGCCTACAAGGTCTAGGAGGCAACATAGGATTAGGTCTAGGAGACCTATCTTGTTGGAAATTTGGTTGCCTTGGGTGAGCCTCTTATCTACGCGTACTTGGAGTGATAGCTCCATGATGTAGAGTTTCTTGAATTTTTCGTTCAAGCTTCTCTTTCTCTATTTGCTACCATTGCTCTAAGAGATCTAAGTGATGTTTATCTGACCTAAGTTGATTAAACTCAGCTTGGCGGTCAGCATATCTCTAGACCAAATTATTAATTTGATCAGTTGTATTAGGTCTATGTAACTTAGCATGATTGCCTCGTTGTCTATTCTATTCAGGAGGCTTTGTGAGATCAATGATATGCTTCCCTCGATCGAGGGCAGTCGCATTGACTTGATGTTCTCTCCTAGATAAATATTTTTGAAAGACTATAGGCGTAGAGGCACAACATGCTTTCATTGACACATTTTCATGAGGATAATCTGGATGTTCCTCAGGTCTTCCCTCATAAACAAGGAAAGGTAAGGTGGAATAAGGTCACCTAATTTGATGAGTATCATACTCATGATTTTTATACCTTGGAGTAGGGTGACTTGAAATATTGAGATGATCATTCAACCCTACTCGAGGTGTGAGATCTTGCTCCTTTATATTATTAGGAGTAGAGGATCGAGTAGGCACGCGAACACGTGGTATTGATCTATGTGGAGGCGCCTCATTGCATGGTGACTCTTCTCGAAAGAAGGTGTTTGTAGCATATGAATTAGGGAGATACTTTCCCAAACTAGGACTATGACCTATAGGAGTACCCTACAAAGGGGTCCCCTGTAAGCTAGATCCTCTAGTTGACTCTCTAGGAGTAACCATCCACTCATCAATCGGTCTACGACTGGGATGAGTAGCTAATTTCCAGGGAGGAATGATCCTATCCCTAGACTCAACATGAGGATATTCTATATCCTCTTCTCTATTACCCATAGCTTCTGCCCCTAAATGGGCTTGGCTATGGGTACGTACCATAAATATATATGCTAACTACTATGTGTTTATCTCCTTTACAATTTATATGAATTTGAAACAAACAAACAATAGAGACACACAAGCATAAAAGTGATTATCTCATTTTAAATTTTTTATATGTGAATCCTAAACTATTTGTTGTGTTTCAATATGTGTTGATTTGTAAATAAAATACTTTTCTCATGTTTGATATTTTGTTGAATGATATTCTCAAATTTTAAAGGATTTCACCTATATACTTACACAAGTCAAATATGGGGATGAAATCCATATCCAACGAGGTAGCATAGGTACTACCAACCCTCACCCAGCACCCCATGCACAGTGATACACCCCTCCTAAGAGGAATGTGTGCTATTTTGCATGGTTAGGATAGATCTTGGGTTGGCCTTGGCCACGGATGGGTCTCGATAATACTTCTCATGAGCCAATCGAGTGGTAATTACATCCACTATTGGTCTCGATCAATGGGTTGGATGTGAAAGCCCAACTCCATTGATGTTAAAATAAAAACTTGGTGTGTGGGGTTCCTTTTAAAATATTGAAAGAAAATAAAGTAGCACTCAATGATTTTTGACTAAATGCATGAATGTGCATTTTACTTTCAGAATTGTCAGTAGCATAAAAGGAAACAAAAAATGCACACCTATATGAACTTAACCCCTTTTTGGGCAAGTGACAAGCAGTCAAACCAGACAAATGTAGCGACTTCTACTATATTTTCTTCTATTTTTCTAAGCTAATTAATGCACAATTTTAGGAAAGAGAAATTCTAACCTTTCTATGCAAAGAATAAGTGAGAAAAACATGAAATTTTGCAATTTTAAGCAGTAAAAAGTCAAATTTATGATGCAAAAAGGTGTAAAATGAACCTGTAAAGTTGTTGTTTCTGCAAATTTTTGTAGAAACCCTCTGGTTTTATGGCCATCCCAGTCAGGGATGGTCATATATTTGGGGCCGTCCCACCTAGTTCCATGGAGCTGGCCATCTCACCCAGTGCCATGGAGCAGTAAACAGGTTGTTTCTTCTCAGAATGGTCAGCACCTGCAATAGAGAAAACCAGAAAAGGAGGTCCAAGTTAGCACCATTGAAAAGGGATATTGAAAAAAATCATATATCATGATCACCACTGAAGATATGAAATTTACTACACCGCCTTAAGGGCACTTTATTGCAATGTGTAACAGTTATCAAGCATTCAAAGGGAAATGAGCATAAACTTGCAATCTATCAAAATGAAGCACATATGAAACCAAATGGTGGATTTATCCTTCTATTTAATCAATCATAGCTTCAATATATGAGATTACAATCATCCCCTTGAGGGCTTTTACAAATTGATACATTCAACATTACAACAACCAAGGGATCTAGTCCCTTGAAAAGGGCCTCAAAATGGTGTAAACTATGGTTTTATAGTTTGATTTGGTGTAAATCTCGCATCCCACATTGAGATCTATCCTTAAACCTATTATTATAGTATTATTAGCTCCTTCCTCCTATGTAGAACTACCTGGACCTACACACAAGGGCTTAAAATGGGGTTAGTAGCACCTGTTTCATAAAATGAAGATAGCATAGAAAACATAGTAAAAGGTGTGAATGCTACAACCAAACAAAGTGATCTACACATGTAAAAACTGATCTACAATGAGCATATATATATTCTAAGATGATCTAAGCAGAAATAAATGGATTTGAAAGCAAGTTATAAGGTGAAACTATGCTGAACTACTGGCCACTCTGGGGTGAGCCATGGAGACCTGCAACATTGGGGACTCCAAATCCTGAACCAAAAATCCTCCAAATGACCTCAAATTTGGACCAGAGGTTCATCTAGACATCCTAAGGAGGTATATGGAGGATAATTAGGGAAAAATGGTGCACCAAATTATGTAAAAAAATATGCGTATCTACCCCATATCGCTCATGAGCATCAAAAAGGAAGCATGCATGTGAAAAGGAAAGAATACCAAACAAAAGGAAATGAAGTAAAGCAAGTTTCTTCTCATTAATTTGTTGGATCAGATCCAAGGTTACACAGAAGTCCCCTTGAGGGATCAAAATGTGATACAATTGTTACAATTTTGGGTGCCCAAAGACCAAGTATTTCACGGAATCAAGGTGCACATCCAATGTTTCTCCGCATACCCACAATCGAGGTGGGCGGGCCAATGCCACCGCTACTTGTATCTTCAATATCTTATGTCTGATATTCCTTCCCAATGCCTTCTAAGAACCTACACCTGCACACAAGGAAGCCAAAGGGGTCAAATAGCAAGGGTGTATGGTGAAAACATGCAATCCCCATAGGGGTAAAATAGCGCATATATTAAAACTATATCAAAACATGTCCAAATGACTTGAAAATTTGTAGAGATGTTAAAGAGGATGTTTTGAGAGGATATCACCAAAAAAATATCAGAAATTGCATCTTTAGACCCCTCGATTTTGTGTCGCTCGCCTACAACCTACGAAGAAGAAGACAAGCAAATCCCGAACCTAAACATATCCAAAACTCATGAAATTTGGACAGAATGCATAAATTGACATTTCAAGACAACCCATATGATTATATTTTCAAATTGGAGCCCATATCCACCTGCATAAAACTGGGGTGCCCGGATGGGCCCTACGAGCCTGCAGAAACTTAAAAATGCTATAACTCTTTCATTTTAACTCCAAATCACTTGAAATTTGAACTGTAGCATAATGGGAAAATATAGAAAATTAATAATTAAAAAAAAGTAATGAAATTGTGTAAGAATTTACCCTCATCCTAGGGGGGATGGTGGTGACTGCAACTATTTGGGGGGCACCCTAGGAGGGGATACCCACCAAATCCGGCCACCTTTTGCTACCAAAATCACTAGAAGATGTTCCTAAACAGTATAAGGTGTGTTTTCATTGAATTTGGTGAAGAAATTCACCCATATGGAAAAGTTATGCTCGGATTACCTTCTTGAAGTCACCCGGTAACCTCCTTGGCAAAAGGGAGATTCCGAGGGCAAAAAGGTGCAATAAGGTGAGGAGAAATCTTGGAAGAACTCTATTGCATATCCTAGAACTCCTATCCATATTTTTGTGTGTATATTGAATCCATTTTATAGCCCAAAGGGGCTCATGTGCAAAAAGGCATGCAAGGGCATGCATGGCGGGAGGTGCCACTTGTCCAAACAGAGGCATGCATTGGATGGGGAAGAGAATATCCATTTTGGGCCTCCATTATGAAGTGTGTCATAAGGATTCAGTGCCCTCTAACCCGCATGCTCCATATGGCATGCTAAATGGCAGTTTTTGGGTGCCATTTGGCCCAAATTTGACTTTTTTTGGGTCAAACTTGCTCACCGTCCCACCCTGGGATGATGGCTCACCACCATCCCAGGGTGGGATGATGGGAATATACCACCATCCCAGGGTGGGACGGTGGTGAATTTTGGGCCAAAACCTCCCAAAATTGGGCCGGTAGCCTCCAAAAACCTTTTCGGAGTGGCTAGAACCACTGTGAGCCTCCTGAGGGCTGCCCAAGGGGCCATATGATGTCAATTTGATCCTTGTTTGTGGGTGCTTAATCGGGTTTACCACATTTTAGTGTCTATAGATGCCCCATTTTTGAGATGCATTGTGTGCAACACAGTGCTGAGCAAAAATAGATGACCAAAATTTTGAATGATTAAGGTTACTCGATAACCTAACCAACTTTAGATGCCCCAATCATGGAAAGGGCGTGTGTTCTTGAATCCTTGTTTCTGACTCGTTAAATGAGCATGCCTATGCTTGAACATTGTCTGTCATGAAAGTCTAAGGCCCATGACTTCATGATGCCAGTAATGTCAAGCATTATGATGTGATATTGTGTGCTTGTTTGCTGCCCCAAGCAGGAGCATGATTGTCTTTATCGAAGATTCGTTGAACGAATACAATTCGCATAATTGAGTGTGTGCTTGCTGATTTGGACTGAGTATGACTACCCCCTCAAGCGATGAGTCGATGAGGGAATGACCAGTGAGAAAAGCGATGAGTCACTTGACCCAATTGACTTGTGTTATGCTTACCTTCAGTTTTATCCCTTGAAAAATAGGGCAATTTGGAGAGGATTTTGGTGACTTTGTTGAGTTTTCCTGGAGGAAAGGAGCTGAAAACTGCATGCCCAGGGGGTGGTCCAGCCACAATGGCCTTATTAGGGCATGAATTAACAACTTTTCCATCCCTCCTAGGATCCTCATGGTTGCATTTTGATCTATGTGAAATTTGGACCCAATTTGAGCTGTTTTGGTGCAGTTTTGGACCTATTTTGGGTCATTTTGGGTTGTTTTGGCCTATTTTTGCTACCACCATCCCAGGGTGGGATGAGGGCATGTTATACCACCATCCCAGGGTGGCACGGTCAGCCAAATGTGCGCTCATACCACCCTAGGATGGTGGTGACCCCTGCATCTTTATATAAACCCAAAATATGAAGGTTAGGCTCATTTGTGCATGCTTTCTTTGGCAGTTTGAGAGGTGAGGAGTAGGAGAGTGATTCTGAGTAGTGGAGTGCTATCAAATTCATCCCATAGTCACCATGAGTCAGTGGGCAGACTCAGCCAGTGGAGGAGCCGGTGTGAGACAGGTATGCCAAGTCTCTCTTATTGCATTTTCCTAGTGTTAGGAGTTGATTTTCTTGCTTTTATGGTATGTTTTTGGCTTGGAAGCATATCACACTAGATTGTAGGTAATTAAACCTAATTTATGAGATATGTACCAAATTTTGTGTTTTATCCATGTTTTTGTGCAATTAGATTGCATTTTATAGGTCCAATTTTGCATTGTTTTTGCTATTTTTTGATGGCCTGAAAGGCCTTTTTGAGCCCATTTTTTTGGAGTCATCCCTAGGTGGGATGGCTAGTGTGGGCTGGTCATAGGCCATCCCTTGATGGGCTGGCCATAGGTTTTGGGGCCATTCCTAGGGGGAATGGCCACAAAATGGCCTCAAAGAGGGGCCATTTTGAGTCTTTTCTTTTGAATATTTTTGGGGCCATGCGAGGCCATTTTGGTGGTGTATTATTGAGTTGCTTATCCTTGTCAGGTGGTGAGGAGTCGGTATCGAGTACCTACTCTCTTTGATTCCATGAGGGATGCCTTGACCATAGAGGACTGGGAGTGGCTGGATGCCATCGGCCTCAAGCAGGTGACCCGATTAGAGGCTGTTATAGGAGACCGTGCATATCTGACTGCCTTGATTGATCTGTGGGATCCATGCACCAATACCTTCCACCTACCCACTAGGGAGATGATGGTGACACTTGAGGACATCTATCGGATTCTTCAGATTCTGATAGAAGGGTGGTCGATCTGCACGACACCACGAGACCGGAGATAGGCAGTGCTCGAGAGGTACTTCAGTTATGATCTAGAGATGGCAGAGCTAGACTGCTTGAAGGGGGTATGCTGGTAGGATTCTGGCATGAGGTGAAGGTATTGGGGGTGAGGCATACACTACTCATGATGCTCATCTCCAATATGCTACTACCAAATTCTTCTAGAGTGAGATTCCCATGGAACCTAGTGGAGATAGTGTTTGTGCTGGTGAGGTGTACTATGGCGGAGCCACTGGTGATGGCATGGGGTACTACACTATTGGCACAACTCTACGATGAGTTGTATGAGATCCATTACCATCGATGGAAGGGTGTTGGGTGTAGATTTTTGTTATAGTGCTAGGGATGGTAGCACATAGTTATGGGGTGACCACATGGGCTACCATGGATGACTTAGGAACAACTAGCAGATAGGGAGATAGGATATGGCATCCTATGGTAGAGGGCTCAGGAGAGGGGATAGATTCAATGATTCATAGGTGATGTGGGTCACTATGCAGATCTATTCTCATAACTTGAGGTAGGCCAGGTGTTCTAGAGACCATACAAGGATTTCCTAGAGTGGGCAGATGCTACTATATAACTCCGTAGGGTGCGGCGAGGTAGATGGCTAGTTGGATGACATGGCATAGAGTGAGAGTACTTCCATTTTTCTCAGGTGATGTGATAGTTTGGGCTATGCCAAGGGGTGCCTAGTGAGTCGATGCCTTATCGAAATCATAGGGATGAGAGGACATTGGCATGGCCGATGGTAGAGGTAGTGGCATGGGATACGAATCCTGTAGTAGACATTCCATATATGGATGATGTCGGGACTATAGTGGAGTATGAAGCTTGGTGGGTGACAGGCTAGGGGCATGGAGAGGGGCCACTAGGGAGGGGTGCAGCTAGGGAGGCACCTCAAGATATTTTTAGTGAGGACCAGGGTGAGGCAGGTGATTGGCAAGGACACATGGCAGGGGAGCATGTGGATCTCCTAGACTTAGGAGATCGAGGTGACTTGGGGGATGATGATGTTGGGGATGAGGAGGTGCAGGCACCATCGATGGCATCGAGGGACATAGAGGTAGAGCTATGAGATGAGCTACTCAAGGTGAGGTAGGAGAGATATCTCCTATAGACATAGGTGCATGATGTATAGGTAGAGCTAGCAACACAATGAGTCGAGGTACAGGTGGCTCAGGCCGAGATAGCATCTCTTCAGGCATAGTTGTGATCTCGAAGCCCTACATGAGAGGATTCCAATAGTGGGGAGGTGACTAGGTTATAGGTAGAGGTGACACGACTCCATTATATGGTGGAGACTTACCAAGCATGGTGTCAACGGGGGTAGGCTTATGCGGATGAGTTGGAGATTGAGGTAGTGTGCCTTGGTGGGTGTCTACGGGATGATGTAGGTGCTAGTGGGTCGTACCAGAGTCACCACAGTAGGATAGGGTAGTCTTCCTCTAGGTTAGAGGCACCAGGGTCTAGGCGAAGAGCTGATAGGGTAGGTGGTAGTAGGTATGGGAGTTCATAGAGGACTCCGACTACAAGTGGGAGTGTGAGTCATAGTACCGGTCTTACATGACCATGGTAGTGGCTCGCGTGACTCTTTTTGTGTTTTTGTATATTTTAGTAGTGTGAAGTCTGAGGACTCACTTTATTGTAGCCTATGGGCAACATGATGTATCTTTTTATCCCATACAATATATATATATATATATATATATATATATATATATATGAGCTTTTTATGTGGTTTATCATCATGTGTTTATTGTTTTATGAAATGTATGTAATTTGATTTATGCAATGATGATGAATGCCTATGTATGCATATTTTATGATTTTGATTTGATTTGATTTTGTACATGCATGGATGTATAGTGAGATGGATGATTTATTGATTTAGAGGATGAAATGTGTAGACTATATGCCATATTATGCTAGCACCATAGATGATGTATTTTGCACCAACTCATATGTAATGTTGTCATGAGACTTATATAATGGATTTGTGAATAATGTAATTGAAATGAATGAGGTGAAGTGATATGAATGACATGTTGTTTAGGGAATGCCCATTAGGTTTTCATGAGACTCAAACACTCTAGTCAACTCATCAAAAGTTGTATACTAACCATGCAAGAATTTTTGACAAGGTATGAATCTGCTAGGATGACCAAGGTACTTCATATCCCTGTGTGTGCAAGTGAGTTCATTCCTATGAGATGCATAAGGATACCGCTAGTGCCAAGTAGGCTCTCAACCAAACCTGTACTGAGGATCACCAAATGAATGCCACCATCCTAGGTTTTGTACTAAGTATGACTAGACCACTAGGCAATCTAGGTTACCAAAGCTAGCTCATCCACATGCAAACATTGGTCTACACATACGCCCAAAAGCTAATATGGTAGACATATCATCATGCGGGAGGCTACCACCATTGATGGATAGGCTATCCACCAAACCCGTAATGAGGATCACCTGATGGTTTTCCAAATGTTGAGAGTTCCGAGGATTCAAGTTCGACTCCCTACTTTCTTGAATTTTATTGGGATACTTGCTCTCATATGAAGTGATAAGAATCACTATTTATTTTTCTTTTTAGTGATAATAATCACTATTTATTTTGAGTTTTTATTTTCTTTTTCTCTTGAGCAAGGGATTTGAATTTTGAGTGATGGGGATCACTGTTTCTTGTGCTTTTTGATGTGTGCACTTTTTTTTATTTTTGCTTTGTGGGGGTTTGCAAATTTAGACTATTGCAAACATGTGAAAATGTGGGATTTTGATGACAAAAAAGGGGGAAAACCACTTATTGTTGTGGGGGGAATTGGGTAGGGGAGAACTTGTCCTTTTGCCAACTCTCAGCATTCTTGAACCATTCACACAGGGGGATGAGCAGGATGACCTTTTCGCTTAAGGTAACCTAGACCACTTCATGGATTTCATCTGTCTTTGTGCAAAACTTGGATTGTTAATGATTAATTGTGTTTGGGATATGATGTACACAAGGCATAATCAATGCAAGACTCTACCTCCTAAAAATCAAGCTAGCCTTCTACAAAATCTGAGTAGAGACTAGATATGGCTGAGTGACCAAAAACCCTACTGATATTATTCTAAAACAAATGGCTAAGTGAAGGGAATAGACACGACTATGGAAATGTGAAAAATGTGGGTGAAAATGATAATTGTGGCATTGAACTATGAGTACTTTCACAACATTGATTTTGAGTGGTAAGTAGTGTACCATCATGGTGCTAGACATGTATGAGCAACTCTAAAATGTAAAGTGCTAATGATGAATATGCCTAAATGCAAGCGATGATAAAATGCAATGGGATGCAATGTGGTGTGATGCAATATTTTTGAATTTTTGAAATTTTGATGATGTTTTTGAATTTTTTATTGATATGTATACACATGTGACCAACATGCTTATTTTGGGGCCATTGGGGCATTTGGGGGGACCAAAGGGCTTATGGATGCCTTTGGGGATTTTAGGTTTGACCTAGATGATCGTAGATAGTCCAGGAGCATTTTTACTTGACCTAGATGGTGAGAACCCGCTAGGAGCCTTTTGGGTGACCTAGATGTGCGACGACACTTAAAAAGTGTCTACAACTACCTAGGGGTATTTGGCTATGACCAAAGGGCTTATGGATGCCTTTGGGGCTTTTAGGGTTGACCTAGATGATCATAGATAGTCTAGGAGCATTTTTACTTGACCTAGATGGTGAGAACCTACTAGGAGCCTTTTGGGTGACCTAGACATGCAACAACTAAAAGTGTCTA
This sequence comes from Wollemia nobilis, assembly GCA_028583015.1. Classification (NCBI taxonomy): domain Eukaryota; kingdom Viridiplantae; phylum Streptophyta; class Pinopsida; order Araucariales; family Araucariaceae; genus Wollemia; species Wollemia nobilis. Next base: position 3,409,040 of record JAQPPZ010005611.1, read on the forward strand.
CACTACCTAAGGGTATTTTGCTATGACCAAAGGGCTTATGGATGCCTTTGGGGCTTTTAGGGTTGACCTAGATGATCGTAGATAGTCTAGGAGCATTTTTACTTGACCTAGATGGTGAAAACAGTGAGAACCCAACAGCTAGGAGCCTTTTGGGTGACCTAGACATGCGATGACACTTAAAAAGTGTCTACGACTACCTAGGGGCATTTGGCTATGACCAAAGGGCTTATGGATGCCTTTGGGGCTTTTAGGGTTGACCTAGATGATCGTAGATAGTCTAGGAGCATTTTTATTTGACCTAGATGGTGAGAACCCGCTAGGAGCCTTTTGGGTGCTCTCTAAGCATGAAATGGCTACAAGTGAAGGATGTTCAAGGGTTCAGGATCCTCGACACCTTCAAGTGAAGCTAGGTGATAAGTTCTAGGCCCTATTTGACTAGTGATGACAAAGGGACCTAACCAGTTTATCATAAATTTGTCTCGTAGGTGGGGCGGCAAGCTAGAATTTTGTTGGTTCTCTTTTAGGATGAGATCACCAACCTGAAAGTCTCGAAGATGGACTTTCATATTGTAGGCTCTTTTGAGCCGCTCTTGATACACACGTAGATGCTCAAGTGCATTAATGTGATGTTCATCCAACAACATAAGTTGATCTAGGTGAGCTTGTCACGTAGTATCATCATCAATAAACTCTTGCATGGATATGCATAGTGATGGGATTTCTAACTCTAGAGGCATGACTACCTCAGCACCATACACTAGTGAGAATAGAGTTGCCCTAGTGGGCATCCGAATGCTAGTGCGGTAAGCCCAAAGGGCAAGCGGCATTTGTGTGTGCCAATCGGTATGATTCTCTTTGACTATTTTCTTCAATATGGCAATTAATGTCTTGTTTGATGCTTCTGCTTGCCCATTTGCTTGTGGATAATAGGGTGTCAAAAAGCTATGTTGGATATTATACTTTGCTGTCAAAGCACGCACATATTTATTCTTGAATGATGTCCCATTATCCAAAATGATCTTGGATGGAATACCAAAATGACAAATGATATTATGCAATATGAACTCCACTATGCGGGGTCCTATCATAGTGGTAAGGGGGATTGCTTCCACCCACTTTGTAAAATACTCGGTAGTCATAATGATAAATGTGTGATGGCCCAAGGATGCAGGGGAGATTTTCTTGATTAAATCCAACCCCCATTGTGAAAATGGCCAAGCCGATTGGATCGGTTGTAAGGCCCTGAGAAGGTACATGTGTCAAGTTAGCATGGTGTTGACATTTCATGCACTTCCTCACATATGCGCAACAATCTCGCTCTAAAGTTGGCCAATAATAGCCCATGCGAAGAATGCACTTTGCGATGGCCATGCCACTAAAATGGCCACCACAAGTACCGTCGTGTGCTTGGGCCATTGCCCAAGTCGATTCTTGATACTCTAAGCAATGAAGGAGGATTCCTTCGTAGCTTCGATGGTATAGGATGTCTCCTAACAAGACAAAATTTGTTGCCTTCCATTTAAATGTCCTTTTGGTAGTGTGCGATAATCCAGGAGGGAGGTTACCAAGCTTTAGGTACTCTCTAATTGGTGTGGACCAGTCCTGCTATGTGGAAGCCTCGATTGCATGAATTGCCTATCCCTCATGAAGTTCATCCCGAGCAAATGCATATTGGGATAGAACTTGTAAGAATAGCATTGTGCTGCTATCAAAAGGGGTTTGGGGGAACAGAGTCCCCCAAGCGGCATGATTCAAGTGCTCATGAATGTGTGAGAATCTCTCTTGATGAGGTTCTATTTGAATCAAGTGGACTTCTGGCATGGCTTGAGTGCTCTCATGCTCAATCGTTGATTGCGATAGCATCTTGACTTGAATGGTTGTCATCTCCCCTATGGGGTCTTGTGGAATCAAGGATCCTAAAGAGGCCATTGTATCCACAAAATGATTAGATGATCGAGGGAGTGCCTCGATGTCATACCATTCAAAATTTTCTAGGGATTTGTCCACAAGGGCTTTGTAGGCTTGCAAAACTGGGCACTTGCACTGGAAGATTCCCTTGACCTAGTTGACAATGAGCAAGGAGTCACCAAAAATGTTGAGCTTGGTGATTTTCATGGCGATAGCCATTTTAAGCCCTATGAGTAAGGCTTCATACTCGACATTATTGTTGGTGTAGGGGAAATCAAGTTTAAATGATAGGGGTATGGGAGCCCCATGCGGTGTGAAAAACATGATCCCTGTGCCACCCCCTTGCTCGCATTTGGAGCCATCGAAGAAGAGAGTCATATCCGCCTGTGACTCAAGCTCATCAGAATTGGGCGATTTTGATATTTGGAAGACTCCATCATCGGGAAGCTCCATGCTAAGAGGTTGATCCTCCTAGAGAGGAGCCTCTACAAGTTGATCAACAATGACCTGACCTTTGATTGACTTTTGTCCTATGAATTCTAGGTCGAATTCTATCAACAACATGATCCATTTTGTCGTGTGACTACTATGATAAGTATGACTCATCATGTATCACAATGGATTCTCTTTAGATACAACATACGTAGTGTGGCTGAGCATATAGTGTCGTAGCTTCTTGGTAGCAAAAACCACCGCTAGACATAACTTTTCAACGTATGCGTACTTAATCTCATAGCTCACTAGGGTGCGACTGAGATAGTATGTGGCATGTTCCTTGTGAAATTCATTATTTTGGGCTAACATGGCACCCAATGCAATCTCAGTAGCTGAGATATATAATCAGAATGACACCCCTGGTCTAGGTGGAGCTAACACTGGTGGTGAAGCCAGGTATTGTTTAATTGTGTCAAAGGCATCCTGACACTCATCGTCCTAGTGGAATGTGACCCCCTTGTGCAAAAGTTTGTTCATGGGTCTACACTTGTCCGACAATTGTGCTATAAAGCATTTGATGGATGCAATCCTCCCCTGCAAGCTATGAAGCTGCTTGATGGTAGTCAGGGGAGGCATTTCAAGGATTGCCTTGACTTTGTTAGGGTCCACTTCGATGCCTCATTTGGAAACTATAAATCCCAAGAGCTTTCCAGATGTGACGCCAAAGATGCACTTCTTGGGGTTCAATCTCACATTATGTTCAATAAGGCGATCGAGGACTTTGCACAAGACATCTAGGTGCTCATGACGTAATAGAGATTTAGCCAATAAGTCATCCATGTAATCTTCCAAAATTTTGTGCATGTAGTCATGGAAGATATATGTCATGGCACATTGGTAGGTGGCACCGACATTCTTAAGGCCAAATGGCATGACCTTGTAACAAAATGTTCCCCAAGGCATTGTGAATGTCGTTTTGAGCTGGTCTTCAGGGTTGATACGAATCTGATTATACCCAGAGAAGCCATCCATAAGGGAGAGCATTTCATGTCCTATGGTGGCATCTACCAAGGCATCTATGCTTGGCAAAGGAAAATCATCCTTAGGACTCGCTTTGTTTAGGTCTCAAAAATTGGTGCAAATGTGAATCCTCCCATCAGGCTTCTTGATGGGGACCATGTTGGACAACCATGGTGGATAGTCTATAGAAATGACAAACTTGGCATCCAATAGTTTTTGTAGCTCATATTTGACCATCAAGGCCACTGTTGGGTGCATCTTTCTCAACTTTTTCTTGACAGGTTTGACTTTGGGGTCAAGCGTTAGATTATGGGTGACCAGATTTGGATCTAGTCCCGGCATGTCTTTGTAAGACCATGCAAAAGCTGCCTTCTTCTTTGTGAGAAGGGCTATATAATCGGCTTGCTCTTTGGGGGATAGGCTTTCCCCTAGCTTGATACATTGTGGGTTTTCAGGATCTGAGCCGATATCTTTGTCAACCGTAGGCTCGATTGACATATGAGACCCCTCCTCCAACTGATGGGGAGTAGGGATCAAATGGATGTCATCAGCTGGATTTAAATCCTCGATGGGAACTTTAGGTCCCTCCTCAGCATGGAAGACATCATGAGTTGGGCCAGCAGAAAAGTGAAACAACCCACCGCAAGCCCAATACTCAGAGGGTGATGGGGGTGAATCAGCGTGATCCCAATCAATAGCATCTAGATCTAGATGGCATGGCTTGGAAGGATCGGCTGGGTTGTGAAGTGGTGTGGTCAAATCAATGGAGATCATATTGATGGAATGTGTCTACTCTCTAGGACCACGTGCATGTGACTATGTATTGATGTCATCTCTCACCCCCAGATGTGGTTCTGGGGGAATGGGGATCTCCGGATCCTATCTGGGAATAGACTGTAGGATGGGATCATTAGGCTCAAGGAGCTCCATGTGTGTGGGTGGGTCAGGGAAGACCTCATGGTGAATCTGGCCTAAATTGATAGGCCTTGCCCTCAAGCATGGGCCAACATGCAACTGATGATAGACTTCATCTATGTCGATGGGCTCATGATGATGATGCAAGTAATGAGGACCAAGGTATGCCCTCTCTGTTTCATCCTCATAGTCACTGTCATATATGGGAACCTCATTGTTACCCCTTGGGATTGGGTGATCAGGTAGGTGTGGTCCCATATATGCTAATTCCTCATAATCATCATCATGGATGAGGATTCCTTCATTCTCATCTCGTAGTGCCTCAGGCTCACGAGGACCCAACTGCTCAAGTAAATTAACTGCTCCCCCCTAGGAGGTCTATCTTCCTACGGGTGAACCGACTCTTCAGGAGGAAGGAGCTACCACCAGATAGGATCAGGGAAAGGGAACAGATGTATGAGGCCTTCCTATTGGTCATTAATGGGGACAATTTGTGAATGATCACTATCCAACTCAAAAGGGTCATATGGTGCTACCTCATAACCCGACTCATCCTCTGAGGTCCATTCATATGAGGTGCCTTGATCTGACTCATCACAGACATGGGGACAACTCCGCGAACCTTCCCCTCTCTCAAAATGTGGGGGAATGTCACTGGGGATCATGGGGTTCCCATCTAGCCATGGAAAGTAATCCCCCAGGGAGTAGACTGTATTGGGATTGGCATAAGGGTCTTGGGCCAACCCACCCTCATAGCCTATATTCAAGTGATTTAGGCTATCTAAGAGGACATCTAGAGGCAAGGGATTGTTGCGTCCCACTCCCGACTTGTCATAGGGCATTTGATATTATGGTTGACAAGGGATTCTGGTGCCTTGCTCATACAGGCCTAACCCATAACCATGCCAGTTGCATAGGTCAAGGTACTTCAGGGTGAAGTTAGGGTTAGACAAGTAGTTAATATCCTCTCCAAAAGGTTCCTCATCTTCCTCCTACTATTGGTAAGGTTCGATGCCATAGTCAAGGCCCCCATAGATAAAATTTTTTTGATTAGGGGGAATACCAAGAGGCACGATAGTGCCTATGGGAAGACGGGGTCTACCCATGTCTTGCATCGACTCTAAAGCAGGAGTAGTGGTAACATTCCTAACCATGTATTCTCCCAATCTGGTAGAAGCCAGATGTACTGTAACCTGGGGCTACGGATAGAAGAGGGATGAGAGTGAGACTTGATCCGGCTCATCGTTTGCCTCATGTGGTGTCTCTTCATCATCCAAGCTAAGTATCTCCTCTGTAGAGATAGTGGATATGATTGGTTGGTCCTCCTCAATGGGCCACTTCTCTAGGTTCCTAGGAAAAGGATCCACTAGTGTATTAGGCATCTGGGGTGGAGCCGATGATGAGGAGGGCATGGTATGTCGGTAGCGATGGGGTCAAACCTTAGGCTAGATTTATTTGGTTGAAAATCTAGATGTATCGATGGCAAGGTCGACTCGGGTAACTGTTGCACCATGTTGCAATACTTGAAGGGCTCTAGGTCCATGGGGATGACATGAACTTGCCCTTCGTGAGTGTACTTGAGGCACTGGTGAGTGATGGAAGGGACACACTTCATGTCCCTGATCCATGGTCTTCCTAACAAAATGTTGTATGCCATCTCACCCTCCAAGATGTGGCACATCATCGAGATGATCTTTTCTCCTACTTGAATAGGTAGGATGATTGTACCAACCATTGAGCATATGGCATCATTGAATGCTTGGAGGGTGTAGGTAGATGTGACAATATGAGATGCTAGGAGCTTCAGGTGCTTTAGAGCTATTGTAGTTATGATGTTGCTCGAAGACCCAATATCTATCAACACTCTCTTGTATGGTGTTCCATTCACACATGTGACAATGTGTAAAGGGGGATCCACCATATCATGTGGAACCGGTTTAAGTTCATCTTCTCAAAAAGTAATCATCGATTTCATGCATTGCCGCACATGCCCCACAAAGTTGTTGAAGGAGTTAGACTCCTGGGGCTGAAGCTCAATTGCCTTAAGGATCTCCATCAAGGCTTCTCTATGAGGTTGTGATTGTTGGATGAGCTCATAGATGGAGAGTCAGGTAGATGTTGTTCTTAAGCTCCGAGCGAGCTTACTCTTAATGGTGACTATAGGCCTAGGTGGGAGGCTCGGTCCAGGAGGTGGTATAGGCTACGATGTCGAAGGGACATCACTCTGAGCCATAGGTGGTGTAGCTGGACTTGGATACCACCTATTTCTTGTCACAATACTAACCATGCCAACATATCCTTGCTTAGGAGGGGCATGGTGAACCTCGTTCACCTAGGGCACTAGTTTGGCCTACTCTGCATGGGCAGGCAAGGGGTCCTTGAAGACCTCCATCTGTTGGTTGTTTGGTGTGATAGGGTTATCTACCTGGAGGGCATTCCTATCAATTAGGTCTTGCACCAAGTGTTTGAATTTATAGCACATTTGCACATCATGCCCATTTTGCCTATGAAACTTGCAATATAGGTCTTCTTTGTATCCTTTGGGCTTAGGTGCATTAGGGTCGATAGGTCGACTATCAAGTAAATGGATCGCATTAGCCACCAAGAGGTGATCAAACACTGAGTCCATAGACTCTGCAATGGGCATGAATTATCACTTGGGGTGACGCTGTTGATTTTTCCCTTGACCATTCTGGTTATCCTTGGCATAGTTCCTAGGGGTGGCTTGATAATTAGGCTTTTGAGGTGGCACGGCTGGTGTTGGCCCCGGGACACTAATGGCAACCTGATTTACTACTGCTGACTTAGGTTGCACTGGGGTGTTCTTAGCATTCTTGTTCCATTCCTTCTTGCGAGGCTTCACAATCTCACCCTCTTGAATCTTGATTTCTTCGATGATCCTAGCCTGTGCTAAGGCATCTTCAAGAGTGGGGTATTGTTGCAACTATAGCAACAAGGAGATTGGCTTCAAGCAACTTTTGGAGAACATCTGAGTCAACTCCGACATGGGGAGAAGATAAGGTAGCTTGGTGAGCAAGGTTCACCATCTATTGCCATAATTTGTTATTGACTCATCATCATATTATTTCAACCTAGCTACATCGGCCAGCGTTGCCTTCCTCTTGGTATTGAAGGCAAAGCATTCTAGGAATGCATCCGCAAGTTGGTCCAAATTATGGATGCTATGCTTAGGGAGTTGGTAAAACCACTCGGAGGTAGGGCCGATGAGGGTAGTCACAAATGTCCTCAAAAGCAAAGCATCATCATCATGAATGCCAAAGCATTGACCTAAGAACCTAGTGACATGTTCTTGCGCATCCTCTTCTCCCTTAAAGGTAGCCAACTGAGGCAACTTAAATTGCTCTAGATAGGGAGGCATAGGTACTGATGGATGGATGGGTTGACTATGCAATTGATGCATAGTGGGATTTTGAGATCTCGACCCAGAGGTCTTGTTCTCTACTGACTCCAAGCGTTCTAACAATGCTTTATAAGGGCCTGAGGACTTGATCTCCTCATCTTTGTTCACATCTTGTGATGGAGGTCTAGGATCCTCCAACCTAGGGTGAGGTGGTGGTAAGTCACCCCCTACCTCAGTAAGGCATCTCAACATACTCTACTTTTGGCTCATGCTCAGTATAAGCCCCGTAAGGCATCTCTCGAGCTGACCTATGAATGGGGGTATCTACCCGTGGTGGGCACCCTATGTTTGGCCTGGGAGGCATCTCCCGATCTAGCCTAGGAGGTCATGGAAGCAACATTTGATAAGGTCTCGGGGACCTCTCTCGAATGAGCATGGGTTGCCTCGGATGGACTTCCTACCTATGTGTCTTAGGGGTAGGGACCCTCTCTCTCAAAGTCTTCTAGAATAGCTCGTTGGTCTGCCATTCGATCCTTTCTTTCTCAAGCTGGTGCAAGTGGTCTAGTTGCTCTTTATCCCACCGAAGCTACTTGAACTGAGCTTGGTGTTCTGTATATCTCACAACTACTTGCCTAATTTGATCCACAGTGCAAGGCCTAGGGGGCCTAGGAGTCTCACCCTAGGGTCGACCTTGTCCAAGGTACTCTATGTTCTCCATAGGGTGCTTGCCTCTCTCGAGGTTCACCGCATTGACTTGAGGCTCAGGCTGGAACATGTGTTCATTACACTCAGCTGGCGCAGAGGCACATCGGGCATGCACATGGAATATTGTTCCTGAGGAAAGTCTAGGATCTCCTCATGTCTTCCCTCCTAAACGAGGAAAGGTAGGGCAGAATTGGCTCACCCCGATCGATGAGTGTCATTCCCATCAGGTTGCATGAGCTGTTGTATCCTATCAAGGTGGCGTGGAGGTAGAGTCATGTCGACTTGCTTCGGCCAGTGTGTGAAGTCATACTCCTACCTCTGCTTAGGTGTGTTAGCCCTGATGGGTATGTGGATGCGTGGCACCACTCTATCTATTAGCACCTCAATGCGTAGTTGCCTTTCACCAAGGAAGGCCTATGAAATATCTACATACTAGGAACACTCTCCCAAGTAATGCTCATCATCCCTCGAGGTGTCCTGGAGAGGATCCCTTCAGAGATGAGGCTCATGCCCTACTATCTTGGGGCTAGGTGGAGTGGAGGCTCACCAGGGAGGTATAACCAAGTCCCTAGGGCTATATCGGAGATGATTCGTGTCTCCTAATCCACTCTCCATAGCTTCCACCCGTGATTGGGCTTGGCTGTGGGTGTGCACCATTGCGCTCCTCTATTAGTACCCCAAGTGATTATCTTCTTTACAAATTCTTAATGAAATAGTATACAAGAAAGAAACACTCAATAAGATAGATGATTATCTCTTTTAAGTTTTAAGTGTGAATCCCTAAACTATTTCATGTGTTTCAGATGTGTTGTTTTGCAAAGAATGACCTCGTGTCACGTGTTTGAAATATTGTTGGATTGTAATCTCATGTTCAATTGGATTTCACCTGTATACTCGCAGCTCGACAACCTGGCTATGAACTCCAGGTTGCGTTATCCCACCTATAATGTGTGGTGATGAGGTCCACACATGGCCAGGGAGCACAGGTCCTACCAGTTCCTCACCCAGTTCACCCGTAGTCTATGATACACCTCCCCGAAGGGTGATGCATGCTATAACCCATGGGCTATGATGGATCTTGGAACCGGCCTTGGCAATATGGATCAGGTTCATGGGATTTGAGCCAAGTGGATGGAGATGAAACCCACCATCACTTGCACTCTACTAGTGGATGGTAATGAAGTCCACCTCACTAGCGTTTATATGAATCATGGTGTGTGTGGTTCTTTATTATCCAAGAAAGTAAGCAAAGAAGCAATCAATGATCATTCACTAAATGCATGCAAATAAGTGTATTTTAATTTCAGAAAATTAGGATAAATAACCTACAAATTGAATTTATGAATGCAAATCCTAAATGCTAACTTACCCAATGGGTAAGCCACAAGCAATCAAACCAAACAGATGCATTGCTACTACAAGTTCTTTTTGATTTTTCTCCTTCTTTTTGCTATTTTATGTTATAAGAAAAGTAAAAAGTGAAATTTAACATTTCTATGCAAACAAAATAATGTGAGAAAAACCAAATTTTGCAGTCTCTAAAAATGTAGCAGAAAATCAGAGGGTTTAGGCACTTACCTTGTCCATTTTGAGCTCTCCAAATTCTGAATTTTTGGGCAGAAATATCTCTGTTTCACCACCGCTCTAGGGTGGGGTGATTAGAAGCCTCACCACCATCCCAGGGTGGGATGGTGAAGCCACCATCCTAGGGTGTGCTAGATAAAGCCTCTGCCACCATTCCAGGGTGGGGAGGGGAGCACCTGCAACACAAAAAGGGCAAAAAATGCAAGAAAGAGGTCAAATTTTCACCCAAATAAAAAGGGACAAGGGTCCCACCATGATCACCACTGAAGTAGGGAAAAATAGTGCACCAAATTATGTAAAAAAATATGTGTATCTACCCCATATCACTCATGAGCATCAAAAAGGAAGCATGCATGTGAAAAGGAAAGAATACCAAACAAAAGGAAATGAAGTAAAGCAAGTCTCTTCTCATTAATTTGTTGGATCAGATCCAAGGTTACACAGAAGTCCCATTGAGGGCTCAAAATTTGATACAATTTTTACAATATTAGGTGCCCAAAGACCAAGTCTTTCACGGAATCAAGGTGCACATCCAATGTTTCTCCGCGTACCCACAATCGAGGTGGGCGGGCCAATGCCGCCGCTGCTTGTATCTTCAATATCTGATGTCTGATATTCCTTCCCAATTCCTTCTAATAACCTGCACCTGCACACAAGGAAGCCAAAGGGGTCAAATAGCAAGGGTGTATGGTGGAAAACATGCAATCCCCATAGGGGCAAAATAATGCATATATTAAAAATATATCAAAACATGTCCAAATGACTTGAAAATTTTTAGAGATGTTAAAGAGGATTTTTTGAGAGGATATCACTAAAAAAATATCAGAAATTGCATCTGTAGACCCCTCAATTTTGCGTCGCTTGCCTACAACCTACGAAGAAGAAGACAAGCAAATCCCGAACCTAAACATATCCAAAACTCATGAAATTTGGACAGTATGCATAAATTGACATTTCAAGACAACCCATATGATTATATTTTCAAATTGGATCCCGGATCCACCTGCATAAAACTGGGGTGCCTGGATGGGCCCTACGAGCCTGTGAAAACTTAAAAATGCTATAACTCTGTCAATTTAACTCCAAATAACTTGAAATTTGAACTGTAGCATCATGGGATAATATATAAAATTAATAATTAAAAATAGTAATGAAATTTTTTAATAATTTACCCTCATCCCAGGGGGGACGGTGGTGACTACAACTATTTGGGGGGCACCCTGGGAGGGGATACCCACCAAATATGGCCACCTTTTGCTACCAAAATCACTAGAAGATGTTCCTAAACAATATAAGGTGTGTTTTCATTGAATTTGGTGAATAAATTCACCCGGATGGAAAAGTTATGCTCGGATTACCTTCTTGAAGTCACCCGGTAACCTCCTTGGCAAAAGAGAGATTTCGAGGGCAAAAAGGTGCAATAAGGTGAGGGGAAATATTGGAAGCACTCCATTGCATATCCTAGAACTCCTATCCATATTTTTGTGTGGATATTGAATCCATTTTATAGCCCAAAGGGGCTCATGTGCAAAAGGGCATGCAAGGGCATGCATGGCAGGAGGTGCCACTTGTCCAAACGGAGGCATGCACTAGATGGGGAAGAGAATATCCATTTTGGGCCTCCATTATGAAGTGTGTCATAAGGATTCAGTGCCCTCTGACCCGCATGCTCCATATGGCATGCTAAATGGCAGTTTTTGGGTGCCATTTGGCCCAGATTTGACTTTTTTTGGGTCAAACTTGCTCACCGTCCCACCCTGGGACGATGGCTCACCACCATCCTAGGGTGGGATGGTGGGAATATACCACCATCCTAGGGTGGGATGGTGGTGAATTTTGGGCCAAAACCTCCCAAAATTGGGCCGGTAGCCTCCAAAAACCTTTTTGGAGTGGCTAGAACCACTGTGAGCCTCCTGAGGGCTGCCCAAGGGGCCATATGATGTCAATTTGATCATTTTTTGTGGGTGCTTAATCGGATTTACCACATTTTAGTGTCTATAGGAGGAATTTATCTAAAATTATCTACTATTTTGAAACCGTCCCTATGAGTGCCATGGTCTAACTACTAGTTGTCCCCAAGTGGGACGGTTATAAAACTAGCTTAGTTTTGTCACTTATGGCCTTGGGAATTGGTCCAAAATAGGGTGAGGGTGTTGTCGATATATGGGGCCAATTTATATTTCAATTTTTATGGTTTTGTATTGGTAAATTAGGTCCTATTTCCCCTAAAAACACCTTCAAAGTGAAGAGGATTTCAAGGTAGGGAAAGGGCGAGTTTCAGTTTGCAAATGGGTTGGTAGCAAGTAGGGATGAATTTGGGCAGCACTTTGTTGCTCAAATGCTCTTCTCTCCTCCTTTGAAATGGAGGCTTGGGCCTCCTTTTATAGCCCAAAAGGGCATCTAGGGCCAAATGGCATCTTTGCTATGCAAAGCAAGTGATGCCATTTTTCCTAATTGCGTCATTGATTGGGGAGGGGAAGGTTGTGATGAGGCCTAGAAATGCCTCAATCATAACATGTTTTGAAAACTAAAAATGCCTATAAACTCTTATGTTTTATCTAATATGTTAGTTAAGTTGATTCAATATGCTGTATATTAACCATTTTGCATGATCAATGTATTTGGAATATTATATGCTGATTTTATAGCTTTTTGCATAGTTTTGTGTTCTTTTTGCTATGATTTGCTAAAATGGGATATGCTTAGAATAATAGCAGCATTTCACTAATCATGTTTTGATTTTTCTCAAGCATTTATTTCACCTAAATCTGGCAACAGTGTAAGCAAACTATTGCTGTGTAGCAAAAATTGGTCTTTCCCATGTAAATTCCAGCCAACTGTCCATAAATAGCAAGGCATGGAATTCACATGTGGAAAGAGATGAAGACCATTGGAATTTGATCTTAGGAGATGACCCACCTGAGAGATGCAGAAGAAATCACTTGAAAAACACACATTTTTTCATTTCGAAGTATCTTCGGAATGAACAGATATCTTCGAAATGAAGAATGCATTATCTTCGAAATGAAGGATTACAGTATCTTCAAAATGAAGGATTGCAGTATCTTCGGAATGAAGAATGCATTATCTTTGGAATGAAGGATTACAGTATCTTCAGAATGAAGATTGCATTATCTTTAGAATGAAGGATTGTAGTATCTTCAAAATTAAGGATTGCAGTATCTTCAGAATGAAGGATTGTAGTATCTTTAGAATGAAGGATTGCAGTATCTTTAGAATGAGTGATCTTCGAAAGGAGAATTGCATTGTCTTCGGAATGAAGCCACTTATCTTCGAAATGAAAATAGAATGTGCTTTTTGACTTGTTGACCAATTTTTGAAGCCAAAAAAATGGAAATAAAGGTTGGAAAAGGTAAAGTAAAATATCTTCCATCTGTCTTTGCCATAATTGCCAACCAAAGCCATAATTAAGGGAAAGATCAAGTTTTAATCTTCTTCTAGGATAAAACCAGAATTTGTTGCAGCATTGTAGGATTAGATCTTTTGAGATATTATTTTTTTATAATCAGACCTTAGGACATCTATAAATATTGCTCCCATTTAGGTTGAGCTAGGTAGAGTAGTAGCAGCAGGAAGTAGAAAGTAAGGAAGCTAGAAAAAACAAAAAATAGGTAGAATTTGACTGTTATAGTCCTGTAACAGGTTTTCAATAGAATTATTGTAATCATGTTCTTTAATCAATAAAGTGCACCAGTTCTATTTCATATTTCTTGTAAATGAGTGTGATTAAGATTTAGAGAGAGAGAGAGAGAGAGACTTATACCTTCTTCTGGACAAGGAGGCTGGCCACTTCCAGACCTAGGAGGAGGACTAACAAGCAGGTTTTTATTCTGATTTTGCTACAACAGAATGAGTAGTAGAACTTGTTATTTCAATTACTTATAAAAAACTGAAAATATCTGCAATCTTAGTTTATTTATGCTTATATTATTCTTGTGCTTAATGTTTTAGCTACAATATTTACCTTCAGCAAATCTTCCACTTTATTTCAGATTGTTATTCCCAAAATTTACTGTTTTTCAGCAATTTCTTACATTTTATGTTTTGCTATCAAATCCTGCACAGAATATTGACAACCTTCTATTACAGAACCTTGACAGTTTTCATTTTCATGTTAGAAATAGACTTTCATTGCTGCAAAAGTAATTAGATTTCCTTTTTGCAATTAGGATCAGACTTTCAATTCTACAACTGTTATTTTTGCAATATAATTAGGTCTTATTCTGCAATTATAATTAGGACTTCATTTATGTAGTTAATTATTAGTTTCCAATTCTACAACTTAGATTAAGATTTAATTTATGCAATTTAGAGATAGGAATTTCCCAAAACCCCCCACACAACCGGTTCCACCAATAAAACCTGTTGCTCTAGATTGACCTAAGTTATAGTTGTTTCACTTCTTTCACAGATAGCCTTGTACACTGCCCTGGATTGACAAATTCATTGAGAATTAATGATGGTATAATGACTATGCATAATTTTGGCACCGTTGCCAAGGAATAGTGTTGCTAGAAGAAAACAAACAGTCCAATAGCTGTAATCAGACTAAGCTATGAAAATTTAGGGTAAAATCTGAATACAACAGCTGAGTAAGATAACAACTATTGACTTAATTTATGTCATTTAAGAGTAAACATGAATGAGTAAGTCTAGGGATGAAAAAGGTAGAACTACCCCAAAGGATCCCTAGCTTGTTCCATTAAGGAGATCTTCACACCTAAGGGGTGAATCACCTGTGTTTGAACTACCAAAAATATTGATAGAAAAATCACCAGTCTCACCATCATTAGAACATTTTGAGAAAGGAAAATCATCAATTTTATCATCATCAAAATATCCTAAGGAAGAAAATTTATCAGAATCATTATCAACAGAGGGTCTTGGACCTCTTGAGAAGACAATTTGGAAAGCTTTGACTTCTCCCAACAAACAGGAAACTATGGCAGAAGGAGGCAATATAGATGGCCAACATGGCTATGTCCATAATGAAGGAGATGATCAGGATATGCCCCAACCATCCAGAACATTTGAATATCCTATTCGTATGAATCCAACACAAAACTCTCCCATGAAGACCATTTCACCTTCAATACTTCCAACCTTTCGAGGTGTTGTATCTGAAGATCCTGATCAATTTTTGTTTGAATTCAAGGTAGTGTGTCAGACCTATGATTATATAAATGACAATCAGATACTTAAGGTTTTTCCCTCAACACTCAAGGATTCAGCATTGCACTGGTTCATGAGCTTAGAGCCTAATTCCATAAGAACTTGGGATCAAATGGAAACTATATTTTTAGACAAATATCAGGAATATTGCCATGTAAGGAATAGAAAATATGAGTTATTCAGAATCAAGTAGGAAGATGATGAAAAATTGGAAGATTATCTTGATAGGTTCTCCTTTTTTCAAAGGAGATGTGGACTTATAGAACCAGAGTTATGTAAAACCATATTTTTGAGAGGATTGCAAGATGAATCCAGAGAAGTTCTAGATTTTATGGGTAAAGGGGATGTAACCACTCTTAGTAATGATGAAATTGTGGATCTCTGCAGGAATTACTCTCGCACTAAGCAGAGAAGAAGAAAAAGCCACACAAATGGCACTGATGTGAAGGACCTGATAGAGGAACTTGCAAATTTCAAAATTGATATTCTAGTGCATCTAAACACTACTTTAGGGGAAATTTTTGCAAAAGCAAAAAACATAGAACCTTTGGCAATTTATTGCCCAAGATGTAGAAATAAACATGCTTTGCAGGAATGTCCTTTGAATAAAACATCTATCTTAGCCATTTGTAGTATCTGTTCAAAAAGGCATTCAACTGATCAATGCCACATACTACCACAACTCAAAACTATGTTAGAAAATCAGACTGAGGAACTCAACTATATTGGACCAAAACAAGGGGAAATTTCTCTCAATACCAAAATCCTCCTCATTTTCCTACAAATTGGGGGCATAATCCTAGTACTATGCCTTGGGGACAATCAAAACCACCCCAACATCCTTGGAATTATCCTCAATGGACAAATTCCCAAGAATGGCCATAAGCAAATTGGAGTAACCTAGCCTGGAATCAGAATCAAAACAACCCCTCATGGAATCAAAACAACCCATATTGGAATCAAAACAATCCAGCCTAGAATAAAAATTAGACTAATCCACATTGGATGCAAAACCAACCATAGTGGAATCAACAATACCAGTCCTATCCAAGGTAGCAAAGGAATCAAGGTCAAACTCAAAATTTGTTGCCTGCACCTAATCAAAATTTTCAAGAAAAATAGCAGCAAACATAGCAAGTGAAACAACCTCAATTGCCAGCTCAACCAGTCACTAATACAAACAGTGTGATATAGACACCTCCTGTCTATGTGGCTGAAGCTGAAGAAAATGTTGAAATTAATGTTCTTGATTGTAGTAACATCCAACTTCATTTAGGAAAAGTTGTACCTGAACCAGTTTCAAATGAAATCAAAGAAAATGAAGAGTAAGAATCATTGGAACCATAGAAATTCCAACCAACAATGGAGACAGAATAATCATTAGAACCAGAGAAAATCCAACCAACAATAGAGAAAGAGACAAAATCACAGGCATAACAATTACCAAGGATAATTCCATATCCTAAAAGATTCAATGCAATACCAAAAATTTTTGAGTCAGAATTGGTCAAAGAACTCAAAAAGTTGACTATATCATTGCCCTTATTGCAAGCTATTAAGGAAATACCAGAGATTAATAGTACTGTCCAAAATTTATGCATTAAAAGAGCAGGAAGAAAAAAGAAAGCATTTCCCAAAACTGTGCAGGTTGAAGGAAAGATAGCTGATCTCTTATCTAGAAAACTAGTACCTCCAAAGTATAGTGATCTAGGAAGCCCAGTTATCATAGTCACCATAGGTTCAGTACCAATATCAAATGTCTTAGTAGATCTAGGAGCTGCAATAAATGTCATGACCAAGGATACAATGGAACAATTATAGCTCAAACATCTCAGCCCCACATTTACAGTTTTAGAAATGGCTGATAGGTCAGTTGCAAAACTTGAAGGTATCATTGAATATGTCCCTATAGAAGTTTCTTCTTGGGAATTCCCTACAGATTTCTTGGTTTTACAACCAAGAAATTCAGCACATGGATATCCCATTATTTTGGAAAGACCTTGGCTTGCAACTGCAACAACCTTCATAGACTGCAAATCTAGAAATATGACTATTTCAAATGGTATTGATCTGAAACAAATTTCTTTATATCCTCCTGCAAAACCTTCTAGCAAATTTTTAGGTCAGTTATGGTTTTTTGACTTAGAGGAAGAACCAGAAGAGGTCATGTCTACACTAGCTACCTTAGTAGTAAGAGAACACACAGAAGACCTCAGTGACATAGAAAATTCAGAAAATGAAACAATCCTGATGAATGTTATGCATGAACAAGGTTTAGAAGGGGAAGCAACAAATATCCAATAGTTAAGTAATGAGGAGAATCAAAAATCTAAATATGAACCATCTGTACTATCACAGGGAAACTCTGTTTCACTACCACATGGATGGCACCATTATCTGATTTTTCCTTCTCACTGTTCCATACAAGATATGCTCCCCTCAAGCAGCAATAAAATAGAAATTGCTTCTTTTCTCCCATCTCAAAAATGTCCTCTTAATCCCTTAATCACCAGGTATGAAGGAATGAATTTAGTTCTTCTAAATACGAAGCAAATAGAAGTCTAGCTAGGAAATTTTTTGAACATTTACAACCAGCTTACTAGGGAAGAGGAAGAAAAATTGATAGTTGTCTTGCAGAAGCATGTTCATGCTTGTGCTTGGAACTACAAAGATATGTCAGGAGTTCATCCTGATATATGTACCCATAGAATCTATACTAAATAATTCAAGCCAGTTATACAACCCCAGAGAAGATTGAATCCTGCCTTAAGAGATATTGTGAAAGAAGAAATTGAAAAACTTTTGAAAGTATGATTCATTTACCCAATTTCTGATAGCCAATGGGTCTCTCCATTGGTTATAGTTCCTAAGAAAAATGGAAAAATGAGAGTATGTGTAGACTATAGAGAGTTGAATAAGGTGACATACAAAGACCATTTTCCATTACCTTTCATAGATCAGGTGTTAGATACTCTTGCTGGAAAAATATAATTTTGTTTTCTTGATGGATTTAGTGGATATAATCAAATTCAGATTGCACCTGAAGATCAAGAAAAGACAACTTTTACATTTCCACGGGGAAAATTTGCCTATAGGGTTTTACCTTTTAGTTTGTGTAATGCCCCAGCAACTTTTCAGTGAGTAGTCCTAGCAATTTTTGCTTATCTGACCACCAAAAGTGTTGAAATATACATGGATGATTTCACAGTATGTGGACAAACTTTTGATTTTACATTGGAAAATCTTGACAAAGTCTTAACTCGTTGTGAAACATACCAATTATCCTTGAATCTAGAAAAATGCTTCATGATGATGAAGGAAGGGATAGTTCTTGGTCATCACATATCTCCTGAAGGGATCCAAGTTGATCCAAAGAAGGTGGAAATTATCAAGAATCTCCTTCCTCCTAAAACTCAGACTAATGTCAGAAGCTTCCTAGGACACATTGGTTTTTACCATAGGTTTATTCTCAACTTTAGTACAATAGCCAGTCTTATGTTTGCCCTATTGACTAAAGATTCTGTGTTCTCCTGGACTGCAAAGTGTCAAGAAGCATTTGAAGCTCTGAAAGAGAAATTGATAACTCCACCTATGCTCAGAGGACCTAATTGGACATTACCATTTCACATATAAATTGATGCCTCCAATACAGCAATTGTAGTAGCATTAGGACAAATTGACAATGGTGAAAACTATACCATCTACAACATTAGCAAGAACTTGACAGGAGCTGAGAAAAATTATACAACCATTGAGAAGGAATTCCTAGCAGTAATATATGCCATCAACAAATTCAGACATTACATCATAGGTTATCAAATATTTATTCACACAGATCATACAGCCATTAAGTATTTGATGAATAAACCTATGGTAAGTGCAAGAATTATTCGTTGGTTGTCATTGTTGCAAGAATTTGATATCACTATAATCAACAAACTAGGAAAAGCTAATGTTGTGGCAGATTTCTTGTCCAGGTTGCAGAACACATATGAAGGGGAATTAGTTGATGACACTTTTCCTGATGAAAAACTATTTGCTATATCAGTACAATCACCTTGGTTTGCAGATATAGCCAATTATTTGGTCATAGGAAAAGTTCCTCCACATTTCACTTCAAAACAGAAAAAACAATTGATCAAACAAAGTTCTTCTTTTGAATGGATTAAGGGTATGCTTTTTAAGTGTAGTCCTGACCATGTGTTACGTAGGTGCATCTAAAAGGATGAAGTGTATGATATCCTTAGATATTGTCATGATGAACCCTCAGGTGGACACTATTCTGTAAAAAGCACAGTTAGGAAAATCCTAGGGACAGGATATTATTGGCCATCTCTTCACAAGGATGTGAAAAAGTACATCAGGCATTATGATGCATGCCAAAGAATGGGGAAACCCACTCATAAAAATGAGATGCCACTGCAGCCTCAAATGGTTTTAGAACCATTTGAGATGTGGGGGCTTGATTTTGTAGGACCTATTGATCCACATTCTCAAGGAAAGGTGCATATTCTAGTATGCACTGATTACCTGACAAAGTGGGTAGAGGTGCATGCTTTCAAACATGCTCGTGAAGAGAAGGTCACCGATTTCTTGTATACTCAGATTTTTCAAAGATTTGGAGCTCCACGGTCTATCACCACAGACCACGGACCCCAATTTGCATCCAAAGTCATAAAGGCATTTATATAATTGTATGAAATCAAACATAGGAAATCATCACCTTACCACCCATAAGAAAATGGCCAGGTTGAGGTAACAAACAGGGAACTAGAATGCATCTTGACAAAAACAATAGCTTTTCATAGGAGAAATTGGCTAGATAAATTACCTGAAGTAGTTTGGGCCTACAATACTACTTGGAAGTCCACTACTGGATTCACACCTTATGAACTAGTCTTTGGTAAAAAGCCTCTCTTACCTATTGAATTTGAGCTACTAACATTGTGCACAGCATTAGAAATTGGAATTGAATTGTCGTAGGCACAGATAGACAGGATTCTACAACTGAATGCATTGGATGAACTTAGATTGGATGCTCTGCACCAAATTGAGGTAATTCAAGAGCAGAGGAAGCTATGGCATGATAGTCACATTCAGTAGAGGAAACTTCAACAAGGATATTGGGCTTTACTATTTGATTCTCGCTATGAAGACTTCCCTGGAAAACTGAGAACTAGATGGTTGGGACCTTACTGGATTAAGGAGGTATTTGACAATGGAGCAGCTCGTCTATCCCCTATTGATGGATCAGAAAGAAAATTGGTAGTGAATGGACATCGCCTCAGGGTGTACCATACACCTTTGACTAAATATGAATTCTTGTAGAAACTTGATAGTTTAGATACACAACAGGTGGAAGAGATTCCCTCTTCCACTTCAAAACAATCAGCATGATCATGGATTTCAAGAAAAAGCAAAAAATACAAAAAAATTAGAAAAAAAACAAAAAACAAAAAGATGAATAAATTCTGAGTATGAATTCCTTCATGGGCATGGTTTTAGGGGAAATCATGAAATTCCTTCATGGGCATAGTCAGGATAAAAAAAAAAAAAAAAAAAAGAAAAAAAAAAGAGAGAAAATGAGAGGTAAAAAAAAAAAAAAAAAGGAAAAAAAAAAAAAAAAGAGAGAAAAATGAATAACTCAGCAGTGAAAACATTTTATTAAGGCACTACTGGGTTGGTATGCATGAAAACCAGTTTTTTGGCATGCATAACCTTGATAAATTTCTGAACCATCATTGTACAAATTCACCAAGTGCACTTGTTTTGAAATGTTGCAGAAAATCTCAACAGAACATCAACAAAGGCAGTCATTCTTCAAAACTGCATTAACTATTTTTATCAGGTATATATTTCTTACATTTTTTCATTGTAAAATGATTGGTGTATAGTATATGACAATTAACCATTAGCATAAAAGGTATTCATAAGAGTTGGCATACTTAAAACATGTTTTGAGAATGAAAATATTGATTTCTGCCTAATATTCGAAACAAGAATGCCAAAAACAGTGCCTACTGTATTATCTTCGGATTGAAATTGTCTTCGGAATGACAGCAAAATGAATATTGCACTTTGTTTTCAAAAATAAACTGTCTTTGGAATGACAATTTGCTACATCATCTTTAGAATGAGGATCTATCTTTGAAATAAGGATCTATCTTCGAAATGAAGATCTGTCTTTGAAATGAAGATCTATCTTCGGAATGACGATTTACCTTCGCAATACAGCATGATCTTCGAAATGAGGATTGATCTTCGGAATGAGGATTAATATTCGGAATGAAGATTTAAATTTGCAAAGAGGATTTGTCTTTGAAATGAAGACCTGTCTTCGAAATGAAGTTATAATCTTCAAAATGAGGATTTGTCTTTGGAATGAAGACTCATCTTCGAAATGAAGTCATAATATTCAAAATGAAGTTTTGTTTGCACAATAAGTTATAATCTTTAGAAAGAGCATTTCCACGTGGCATCCAAGAAGACAAGGTATGACAAAATCAAACTCTTTTAGTTGCATATGATAAAGGAACACGTGTCAGTCAACACATGGTTTGTTTTTGCACCCATTGGAAAGTACTAGAATTACGGAGGACGTGACCAACCATATGCCACCAATTTTTAATGCCAATAAACATGCACGTGAGAATCTATAGACTGAATAGAAAAATTAAAACCAAATGAGGTGGATCTAACGACAAGGATGTCTAAGAAATCATTGATGGACAGGTGTTCGGTGCAACAGTAGAAATGTGTGCCACCTTTCTTTTCGAAGACGTGTTTGTGAAGTACAGTGCTCAGGTTACGATTCATTCTGAAGAAGCAGACAAGAAACAGGGCAACGAAGGTTTCAAACTAAAACTCTGCAAATCTACAACATAAAAAAACCATATATCTAGCAGAGAAATAGCAATAGCGGTGAACAAAAAATATGGGGTGAAAGATCAGAACAGAACCTGCAGATACCACCTACCTCCGAGAAAATCTGGCAGTCATGTAGATTTTTGAAGATGGAAGGTTTATGCCATTTTTGGATAAGTTTAATGGGTCTTCTGAAGATTTGGCTGGCATGTTCGCCCATACATTCAGAAATAACTGAGCACATGTAAATGACATGACTATTGAGGTAAGCCCTAAAATTTTAAGTCAGATTACTAAGCTACCATTAGAAGGGATTTCAATTTCTAGATCTGCTAAGAATACATTGGCAAATGTAGTGAATCAGTTTGTAGAAGAAAATGATAAAGAGCTAGAGTATTTAACCCATAACAACACATGCAAAGGGTTAAAAAAGGCCAGCCTGCAGGAAACCTAGGATGAAGTAGCCACCTACGTAATTAAATTCCTAACCTGTGAAGGGCAGTATGTGCTGTTATCAGGGCATCATCTACAAATTTTGAACCATCTCAAAAATGGTGAGCAACAACCAAAAGTTAGGGTAAATCTTCCCTTGTATCTATATCAAGAATTAAAAAACATGGCAAAGAGATATCAAGAGGGTAAAGGAAGCCTTCGCCATCATGGACTCATCAAACTAGTTTGCCAGCACCATTTTAGAGGAAACCCTAGGGGTTTTGATAGGTTTTACTCTACCCTAAACGATGTCATTTTTAGGGATGAAGATGAGGAAGAAGAAGAACCAGATACTATTGATGTTGCTACAGAAGAAGAAATAGCTGCTATAGAAAATGTTACAAAAGATGCTATAGAGGAAACTGTAGAAGGTGCCCCTGAAGCTGTTACAAAAATAGAAACACACCCAACAACAGCAACATAAAATCTTGATCCTGAACCCTCAACTTCACGAACCAAGAAACAAAAGAGAAGAGGATCTAGAACTGGCAACAGAATAGAAAGATAGAAAAAGGTTCATTTTTCTAAAGCTGCCACTGATTTGATAGAAAAAAAAAGTGAAGCACTTAACCAAACAGAGGCAAAAACAACAAGGGAAATAGAGGCATCTGAAACTGACCCCATGACCCCTGTTGTCACCAAAAAATAGAGCAAAAAGAAGAAGTTTGCATTTGGAACTAGGAGGTCTACAAGAATCCATTTGAAAGAAACTGTAGAATAGGTAATGGAGGAAGAAGATAGACCAAGTAGCCCAGATGTCATAGAGATACAACCAACCTCTGAAAACTTTCTAGAATTCCCTGAATAGATAGCTGAGACAGAAACTAAACAGGATGGTTTGGACGAGGCTATAGTTCAACAGGCTACAGATATGGTAGATACCCTTATAGACAGTCTCATAGAGCCTCCTGAACAAGAACAAATTGTTGCAGAAGAAGAGGAGATATTGGTTGAGTAGCCAACTACAGCTGATTTGTCTACATCAGCTTTTGAAGCAGAAATAGAAGTGGAAGACATCATAGAGTAGCTGAGAGCAGCAAGGAGTGTTGTCAAGACATAGACCAGATGGATTTCAGAGAAAGAAAGCATCATTGAGATGCAAGAAAGAAGAATTGTAGAGTTACAACAAGAAGTGGCAGAACTAAGAGAGAAGCTGTCACAGTTTGAAAAATAGCCAACTATATCCAATGATGAAGACAATTTGGCTCAA
The DNA here is from genome assembly GCA_028583015.1 of Wollemia nobilis. Classification (NCBI taxonomy): domain Eukaryota; kingdom Viridiplantae; phylum Streptophyta; class Pinopsida; order Araucariales; family Araucariaceae; genus Wollemia; species Wollemia nobilis. The sequence continues at coordinate 3,432,727 of JAQPPZ010005611.1, forward strand.
TTGCTTCTGGGTCTATCAAGGGTAGATGACTCTGTTGAGACAAACATGGGTGTTCATTCTAAAGTAGCACTTCTTCATTCTGAAGAAGTTCCTGTTCATTCTGAAGCAACACCATCTCATTTTGAAGCATTGCCTTCTTGTTCTGAAGATGCTTCAAAAATGATAAAGAGCATAGCAGAGGATGTTGAAGATGAGCCACCAACATAGGAACAGTCCCAACAACAAGAAAATGTTCAAGTAAGTACTCCTATTAAGGACCCTGCATTCCAAATTGTTACACTTTTAGTAGAAACAGCAGGTAAATGGGTACAAGTAGAAATACTATATGATGACAACCCCATAGAAATAGCAAATAAGGAGGTACAGGTAGAATTATTGATAGATGATCAACCAGTAGAAGTGGCAGAAAAAGGAGTTCAAGTTGATTTGATACCTAGGATTCCACCTGTAGTCAGACCACCTAATACTATGTCTCTAGAGCAGTACAATGTAGACATAGCTAGCTGGATGATTAGATATGAGCAGCTTACCACTAAAACTGAAAAAATTGAAAGCAAAACAACTAGAGGCCAAGGAAACAGAAATTCAGGCATTGAAAGAAAAGGTGTCTGACTTATGCCAAATTGCTGAATTTTTAGTCCAATTTAGACGACCAGCCAGATTTTACAACCTTATTTTGAAGGAAAAATACCTCAGATGGCAGGTCATGAGGATTAGTTCAAACCTCCCATATAAATTGGACACAACTGCAGACTTCCTAGAGGCATATTTTGACAGTACTTTTGAGCAGAAAAATCGCCTGTGTGAACTGTTTTTACATAGTTTCTTCATTCCAGAGGAAGTTGAGTCTCATCCTCAAATCTACATTAGAGATGTTCAGATGAGAGAATTCATGTCCACCTTGCAAAATCAGATTTACTGGGATCAAGAGAAAAAGCAGAACAAAGAAATTAAAACAAGGGCTGAGTTGTTAGTCAGAGCAATCCATCCAAATCACCTAGTTATTACCAGGCAACAACTTAAACAACTTAAGGGACTGTGTGACCAGATTCAATAATTTTTGTGATAACAATTTTTTCCCAGCATTGTCAGTGTGCAGAGATAGATGGGCTAAACTTTCCATGTCTTTGAGAAAAAGAGAACCCATCTCCCGCATCAACTTAGAATGGTCCAAAAGAAGAGTAGAAGGTGTAATCCAGCTGATTCAAATCATGCAACATAATTGGATAGGTCTTAGGTTTAGGCCTTCGACCATCATTACTCCAATTCCATTCTACTTTGAGGAAGATGCCCAGCCTGATGAAAAATTTGAAGACTAGCTCAAAAACATTCAAAAAAATAGGGGGTATTATATAGGCAATAAATTATTCTACAGGTCATAGAATCTAAACATGGACATATGTGATTCCATAGCCCAACAGAATGCATGAGGGCATGCATTAATATAAGTTGGGGGGAAATGATGAGGCCTGGAAATGCCTCAATAATAACATGTTTTGAACACTAAAAATTCCTATAAACTCTTATGTTTTATCTGATATGTTAGTTAAGTTGATTCAATATGCTGTATATTAACCATTTTGCATGATCAACATATTTGGAATATTATATGCTGATTTTACGACTTTTTGCATAGTTTTGTGTTCTTTTTGCTATGATTTGCTAAAATGGGATATGCTTAGAATAATAGTAGCATTTCACTAATCATGTTTTGATTTGTCTCAAGCATTTATTTCACCTAAATCTGGCAATAGTGCAAGCAAACTGTTGCTGTGCAGAAAAAATTGGTCTTTCCCATGTAAATTCTAGCCAACTGTCCATAAATAGCAAGGCATGGAATTCACATGTGGAAAGAGATGAAGACCATTGGAATTTGATCTTAGGAGATAACCCACATGAGAGATGCAGAAGAAATCACTGGAAAAGCACACATTTGTTCATTCTGAAGTATCTTCGAAATGAACAGATATCTTCGGAATGAAGAATGCATTATCTTCGAAATGAAGGATTGTAGTATCTTCGAAATGAAGGATTGCAGTATCTTCGGAATGAAGAATGCATTATCTTCAGAATGAAGGATTGCAGTATCTTCGGAATGAAGAATGCATTATCTTTAGAATGAAGGATTGCAGTATCTTTGAAATGAAGGATTACAGTATCTTCAGAATGAAGGATTGCAGTATCTTCAGAATGAAGGATTGCAGTATCTTTGGAATGAAGGATTGCAGTATCTTCAGAATGAGTGATCTTCGGAAGGAGAATTGCATTGTCTTCGAAATGAAGCCACTTATCTTCAAAATGAAAATAGAATGTGCTTTTTGACCTGTTGACCTATTTTTGAAGCCAAAAAAATGGAAATAAAGGTTGGAAAAGGTAAAAGAAAAGATCTTCCATCTGTCTTTGCCGTCATTGCTGACCAAAGCCATCATTAAGGGAAAGATCAAGTTTTAATCTTCTTCTAGGATAAAACCAGAATTTGTTGCAGCATTGTAGGATTAGATCTTTTGAGATATTCTTTGTTTGTAATCAGACCTTAGGAAATCTATAAATATTGCTCCCATTCAGGTTGAGCTAGGTAAAGTAGTAGCAGCAGGAAGTAGAAAGTAAGAAATCTAGGAAGAAGCAGAAAATAGGTAGAATTTGACTGTTACAGTCCTGTAACAGGTTTTCAGTAAAATTATTGTAATCATGTTCTTTAATCAATAAAGTGCATCAGTTCTATTTCATATTTCTTGTAAATGAGTGTGATTAAGATTTAAAGAGAGAGAGAGAGATACTTATACCTTCTTCTGGACAAGGAGGCTGGCCACTTCTAGACCTAGGAGGAGGACTAACAAGTAGGTTTTATTCTGATTTTGCTACAGCAGAATGAGTAGTAGAACTTGTTATTTCAATTACTTATAAACAACTGATAATATCTATAGTCTTAGTTTATTTATGCTTAGATTAATCTTGTGCTTAATGTTTTAGCTGTAATATTTACCTTCAACAAAGCTTCCACTTTATTTCAGACTGTTATTCTTAGAATTTACTATTTTTCAGCAATTTCCTACATTTTATGTTTTGCTGTCAAATCCTACACAGAAGATTGACAACCTTCTGTTACAGAACCTTGACAGTTTTCATTTTCATGTTAGAATTAGACTTTCATTGCTGTAAAAGTAATTTGATTTCCTTTCTGCAATTAGGATCAGACTTTCAATTCTACAACTGTTATTTCTACAATATAATTAGGTCTTATTCTACAATTGTAATTAAGACTTCATTTCTGTAGTTAATGATTAGTTTTCAATTCTACAACTTAGATTAAGATTTAATTCATGCAATTTAGAGATAGGAATGTCCCAAAACCCCCCACACAACTAGTTCCACCAATAAGACTTATTGCTCTAGATTGACCTAAGTTATAGCTATTTCACTTCTTCTTCCACAGATAGCCTTGTACACTACCCTAGATTGACAAATTCATTGAGAATTAATGATGGTATAATGACAATGCATCAGGTTGCCCCTTTGGGGCTCCCAATATACTGCCCTACAGTCCATTAGTAGGCCCCCAATAAATCTAGGGTGATTGGACACACTAATGGCAGTCTTGGATTACCATTTAGCGTGTACTTTGACTTTTTCAAAGGTCCAATTAGGGATCATTCCACCCAAGGATGGTTGCTGATGGCCATACCTGGGTGGTACGGTCACCAACTATGGTTGTGCCTGGGTGGGACGATCACTAGTAGGAGCCCCAAAATTGCCCTAGACTACTAGGAACCCTCCAAACTAAGTTTTGGAGGTTTTGGAAGCCTTTTATCAGCCTAGATGGGTGCCTAATAAGGCCATATTTTTTCGATAAGAGGGCATATGTAATGCACTGATAGTATTATCCGATTTACATGATTTAGGTGTCTACACAAGGATAGGAGAGTACCTTGTGCAAAACATAACATTAATGTCCATCATCAAGTCTGCACAAGATATGGGATGGCCAAAATACCTAAGACCACTGATGGGATCAGTGGTTCCACTTGGAATCCCTCCTCACCAAACTAGCATTATCTATGTTGGCATGGACTGTGCCTATGAGTATTTAGATGTAGAAGAGAACAATGATGAACTATTCATTGTTAATGTTCATTATCTCTCTAATCTTGAGTTTGCTCTAAGATAATTTGAATGTTGCCATTGGCATGACTATAGTATTGGTATATACGAGCAAGGCCATAGGTGGCAATACAAGTTGCAATACCATATTCCCACTGATAGGTTTGGGTTAGGCTACAACATCATAGGTCAATATGACTCTCTAGTAGCATCCTTGGATAGATTAAGCTTGGTATTATGAGAAGACATCAATTTTATTCCTTATCACCCATCAAGTACAAGACATCTGATCAACAGATAAATGGACATGGTAAACATACCACCACCAAAGATTTATCATCCAAACTTATCAATTCATGCCACCCAAAAATGTTGCATCTTGTGGGATGAATTACGAGAAGAAAATGGATATGTGGCAAGCAATGATGAATCATAGGTAAGCTTAGCCTATCATGGGCCTTACTATTTACAAATCCTTTCCTAGTCCAACCATAATGAGAGTGGATACATATTGGATGAAAGTGGCTATGAGTCATAGGACTCAATAGAAAGATCCTACCTAGAACCAAGGTAGTGCCCCCATAGCTTGGGGTAAGAAACTAATGCAAATAGCATCTTCATAAGTGAAGAAGAATATGAGGATGAGATAGATATGGCCTATTTGGGTCCAAGACATGGGCCCCTTGTCATAGGACCACATACCAATGCTAATGGTTTTTGGATAAGTGATGATGACTATGAAGAAAATACTGATATGGATTATCTTGGGCATCACCACTTACGACAATTCAACATGTTGGTAGAAAGAGAAGTGGCACTTCGTGCCATAGATCCTAGCTTGCAGTTTTTGGGAAGACCTATCGGCTTAGATGCCATTTACCGTGTAATAAATCCCTCTCTGCCTACATTTATAAATATCTTGGAACCCAACAATCCTATTATCTAGCCTTCTCATGGACCAAATCCATAGATTCCTTTTTCTTTAGAGCCTCATCATGAGTATGGAGGGAAAACCTCTAAGACAATATTTTACCCATGTGGTCCTGGATATTTCATTATTTCCATCAACACACTATCCATTGATTTGACCACTCCACTTCATAACATAGTAGATCATACTAAACCATTGTATCTTGATATAGATGCTATTCATTGGGATCATGTTGATTCACCTGTAGAGCCTGAGGATATTTTACCTAACAAATATATGTTACAACCATTTTATTTTACATTAGTATGTGCATGTGATGTATTCCATGTTCATTTGTATCTTGAGTTAGTAAGACTTATAAATCCTTCTGATAACATTCATGTAATACCCATGCCTAACTAGCTAGAGTATGGGTCACATATGGTTGTAGAAGTGACTTTTGAGGTGGAAATCAATGATGATCCTACTCAACCAAAAAAAGTCAAGTTCGAAGAAAGTCTATCTCCAGAGGAACAAGCCAATTATAATCCCTCTCCTTAAAAAGAGGCCAAACCTTTTTTCTTGGACCTACAAAGACATGTCAGTGCTTGATCTAAAGTTAGTGGTTCACAACCTTTCATTGGATCCCATGAAGAAGCCAGTCAAGCAAAAGCTGAGGAAAATGCATCCAACCATCGCTTTGATGGTGAAGAAAAAGTTGTAAAAAGTATTGGATGTGATTTTTATCATTCCTATCGACTATCCTGAATGGGTCTCAAACATGGTGCCTATGGGAAAACCTAACGGAAGAGTCCTTATTTGCATAGACTTCAGAGACATGAATAGACCAACTCCAAAGGATTTGTTCCCACTGACAAAAATATATGCTCATGTTGATGCCACTACAAGCCATGAGATGTTCTCCCTAATGGATGGGTTTTATGGATACAATCAAATCCGAATCAAACCCCAATATCAGCATAAGACCACTTTCATTACTTCATGGGGGAAATTTTGTTACAAGGTTATGCCATTTGGTCTAAATAATGTTGGTGCCACATATCAGTGGGCCATGACATACATATTTCATGACTATATGCATAAAATATTAGAGGACTACATTAAATACTTACTGGCCAATTATTTTGTGTGGCAAGAGAATGCGAAAATCCTTAGAAAAGTCTTCGATCACCTCATTGAACACGATGTCATATTGAATCCTAAGAAGTGTGTGTTTGGTGTAACTTATGGTAAGCTCTTGAGGTTTATAATTTCTAAGAGAGGCATTGAAATCGATCCTACAAAGATAAAAGCTATATTGTAAATGGCCACCCCTACCAACATTAGAGATTGAAGAAGCCTACAAGACAAAGTAGCTACCATCAAACAATTCATTGCTAAATTATCAGATAAATATTAGCCCATGAATCGACTACTATGCAAAGGAGTCCCTTTTCATTGGGATGAAGAGTCCCAACAAGCCTTTACAGAGATCAAGAAGTATCTGGCAACACCAATAGTGTTGGATCCACCAAGGCCAGACATGACATTTCTACTTTACATATCAACTATTGATTTCACTCTCGACACCATGTTGGACCAAAATAATGCACAAGATAAAGAGCAAGCCGTATATTACATCAATCACACCTTGGTGATTTTTGAGCTAGGGTATGTGTATGTAGAAAAATTATGTTTGGTAGTGGTCTTTATGACCAAAAAGTTGTAACACTACATGTTGAGCCATACGACTTACGTCATATCCAATTAGAATCCTTTGTAGTACATGATGAACAAGACCTATCATAATACGTGTACTACAAAGTGGATCATTCTATTGATGAAATTTGACCTGGAATTCATAAGCCAAAAGTCCATCAAGGGACAAGTCATAGCTAATCAATTAGCAGAGGCACCTCTACAAGATAGCAAGCCTCTCACCATAGAATTTCTTGATGATGCGGTCTTCGTGTTATTAGATTCTCCTAAAGAACCTAAGAAATAAAGAGGTATGACATTGTTCTTTGATGGTTCAAAGTGCAAGCAAGAGGGTAGAGTAGGGATTGTCTTTATAACATCGTAGGGCACTCCATTGCCCTTATCATTCAAACTAGACTTCCATAAACAATAACACTGAGTATGAGGACCTGATCTTGGGACTTCAAACAACCATCACAATGTGAATTAAAATATTGAATATCTTTGGTGACTCCTTCCTCATAGTTAATCAAGTCAAGGGTTTGTTCCAATGTTGATGCCCAATCCTAAAATCATATAAGGAACTTTTTGACACCTGCCTATCCTAGTTGGAATGTTATGACATCAAGGTAATCCCTCGTACGTCAAATAGATTCATGAAAACCATGGCATACTTGGGATATTTAATCCCTTATAATCTATCTACATATTTCACAACCATTCATATTAAATTGCTCTCACACTCAATGATGCAACATGAGGCTTTTGATAATTGAGAGTCAATCAACATAATCAATATAATCAGGATTGGTCCTTCAAAGCTAGATATTTCTTGCAAATGGCACCTTGAGGTTCTTTGATCTCTCAAGGTCCTATGGAGTGTGGTACAACCATTCACCACAAGGTGGTTTCTCAATCTATATTCACAATTTTTGGATCATAGGAGGAACAGGCCATTTTATCTATAGAAGCTATGGCTTATCAAAATTGGCTATCCCAGTTACGAGAATTCCTAAAGTTTGAAATGGTACCGCAAGGCCTATCGCATGCTAAAATATGAACATTTAAACAAAAGGCAATAAGGTACATCTTATTGGGAGATATCCTTTATAGACAATGTTATGATGGAATGCTCCTCCGTTGTCTTGAGCCGTAGGAAGCATCTTGGGAAATTTTATAGGCTCATGACAGTACATGTGGTGATAATTTTAGTGGCATGGCTATTGTTAAGCACATCTTGATAATGGGCTACTATTGGCCCACTATGGAAAAATATTGTTGTGAGTATGTCAAGAAATATGTTAAATGCTAGCATCATGCAAACCTCACTCACTTGCCATCCCAAGCCTTGCAACCCATCCAGGTAGCATGGCCCTTCTCACAGTGGGGACTAGACTTAGTTGGGAAGATCTCACCGTCATCCTCAGGCCAACACATGTTCATCATAACGACCACTGAGTACTTCACCAAATGGATCGAAGTGATCCCCTTAACGTCGATAACTGGATCAAGGATTGTGGAGTTTATACTCCATAATATCATAAGTCATTTTGGGGTCCCTTAAAAAATAATATTGGATAATGGGCCATATTTCAAGAACAAAAATGTGCGTGCTTTGATAAAAAATATCATATTCAGTACATTTTTTCAACACCCTATTATTCACAAGCAAATGGACAAGCATAAGCCTCAAACAAAACAATATTTTACATCTTGAGGAAGATGGTGAAAGATAATCATAAGGACTAGCATCTGCAATTACCTCTTACATTATGGGCATACAGGAGTAGTGTGTGAATGCCCACTCAGGCAACATCATTTTCACTTTTATATGGCATTGAGGCCATCATGCCCCTAGAGTTGGAAATTCCATCCATGCGTATAGCATTGAAGGACTTCATAGCTGATGACATTGCACGACAGTGCCACCTTGATCAATTAACACTTCTTGATGAACACCGAGTCAATGCCTTGGAGCATCTCTATATTTATCATGATTGCCTTGTGTGAGCTTACAATAGTAAATTCCACTTAAGAGAATTCAAATTTGGGTATCTTGTTCTCAAATAAAACTAGCAAAACTCAAATCTATCACTGCACCTATGAGGTAAATTTGTGATAAATTGGATAGGTCCATACATAATCTCAAAAAGGATTGGGCCTAGAGCATATACCTCACATCATTGGATGTTTTTGAAGAGCCTAAACCTCTCAATATCATTCACTTAATGCATTTTATACATAAAACACAAAAATATTCAAATATGTCATAAAATACAAAAAAATAATATAAAGTTGTAGACACCTAAAACGTGTCATGTCAATGGCGACTACTCATATGGACATGCTAAAATACCATATGGAAGATCTTGGACAGACTCTAAGATAGAGCAATGGTTCTAACCACTCAAGTTGGGATCCTTGGCCTAATCAGTCTGAACCGTAGCCCAAACCTATGGTTTATAGTCTAAACCATGGCTAAGGCCCATGGTATATAGTCTGGACCAGAGCTGTAACTTGCTGTCTTAACTGAAGTTCAGTTGGCCTTCATCCGAGCCAAATCGGTTTGAATAGCCATTTGTTATAGAAGAAGTTGGTTAGAGGATGGAATATTCCAATCCAACTATCCTAACCACCCCTTCTTGATCTTGGATTCTCCATGAATCCACCCCTAGCCTTGGGACATCCTATAAGTACCCCTTCAAATGGGAGAGAGCATATAGAGCATTTTGATAGCGAAGTGCTATCAAAATATTGTATGAAGCAAGCTTTGGATTTTAGAGTAGCGAAGCCTTATTGAATTGTGGACTCATTTGAGTGCATAGAAAGAGCCTTATTGCCATCCCCATTGCCAATTTTTTAAACATCATGATGAATTAGGCCATGGATGCCCTAAGGACCTAGGAGAGCCAATAAACGCTAATTCGGGAAAACAGAGGCCCCATTCAATGATTCAACCACCAAACTTGTTAGAGGACACTGAAGGCAACCATTGAAAATAAATTAAACAAGGAGATCAAGCCCACAACCCTTGAATTTGGAGGGCAAACCACTTGGTTGCTCATTGCAGCTTTCAGTCGTGGTTTACAATGCAAACCGCACATCAAAGCTACGGTTTGCAACAGGGGTAAAATATCTTTACTATTTTCATTACAATCTAATTAGTTAGGTTAGAATTAGCATTTTAGCTGATCAATTGTTGTTTTAGATATCTTTGACTGATAGATTTAGTGTTTAGAGTAATTTTGTCATATTAGTGTAGAATATGCATTAATGGCTTCTTTTCATGCTTCATTTCGCATAATTGATCCATTATATTGATAGTTGTAGTTCTTGTTTACATATTTCAAGCAATATTGATGAATCTTGCATATGTCTAACACCTTTTATTAGCTTTCTTGATTTTAGTTATAATGGCATATACATGTTTATTACCTTCAATGGGCCTCATCACGAGAGGCTGCCTATGTTTTTAACTATCTTCTATTGTTTCTTGATCATAGGGATCTATATTTAAAGGAGCTATAATCATCCATTTTCTTCCTCATCATGAAGATGAGGGTCTACTCCACCCTAGAGTGGTTCATGTCATCCTGAAGGGCACTTTGAAATCACACCTACCCTTGAGAGGGAAATAAAAATACATCATATTGTAACAATTGTATCAAGATGATTATCCCTACGAGGGATGTACTTGTAATTTGAGCTGGAATTGCAATATAATAGAATAGAACATATTTTATTGATCATTTCATTATAAATTTCTTGTTCTTGTATGCATCTTGTATTGTTTTTTTTAATTCTTACAATAGGATACATTAGGTGTGAGCCTTTTTAGTGGTTACAGAAGGCAATCATGGTGGAACTCCATAATTCATGTGATCTAATTGTTGTTTCTTGATTTTTGAGATTGTAGATATAGAATGCAACTATCAACTATGGGCCAGCAACTTAACCATAGGTACAACATGTGGTTTATAGTCTAAACCATAGATCAGACCTACGGTTTACACCTGATAACACAGACCAAAAAAAGTAGAGTGCAAATCAACTCAAGACCTGAGGTAGGCCCTATTTTCCACTCTATGTTCTTTTTTTACTCTCAATGTTTTTAAATAATGCATAAAAGTGAATGAAAATAGGAAAAGCAAACTAAAAAAATGGAAATTAATCATGTCCTAGTTCATTTAGCATTTGCATCTATATAAAGGCACTGCTGGGAACAATTGACCTATGATTGCAGTCCACCCTAGGCTACAACGTGCTTGATAGAAGTGTCTATTTGGTTTGCATGTGTGAGGCCCAATTAGTGGCCATTATCATCATAATGTGCATTGTCTCAAAGAGCATCTAGATTAGTTTATATTTTTTGAATGTAAAACATTCTTTCATTTTGCATAACATATATAAAATGAGCATGAGTGCTATATGATGCATTTCTTTTATGTACGATAAAATTAACCACACACACCACTTGGCACTTAAACGCTAGTGAGTTGGTCTTGACATCCAACCACTAGTAAGGTTCAGTGACGGTAGGCATAATTTCCATCTACTGGCCCAAATCCTATGTACCTTTTGTTACTAGACCAATATCGGATCTAATAACCTTTTGTACCTTAGAAAATTTGCATGTATTATCTTTGGAGGGTATAATGCTAACTGGGGGAAAATGGGTGAGGATCTAGTAGGACCTGTGCTCCTTGTATGGGTGTGGAATTTCATCACCACACATGGGGGATTTACACAACCTAGAATTCACATCCAGGTTGTCGAGTCGCAAGCATACATGTGAAAGCCAATTTAAATTGAAAAATATCATTCAAATCTTTTCAAAACATGATAAGGAGTTCTATACTGATACAAAAAATTATTGAAACAACATCAAACAGTTTAGGGCTCACTTTTAAAAATGTAAAGGAGATAATTACATTGTTTACTTTGTATGCTTATTTATTGCTTAATTCATCAAGATAATGTCATCCTTGAGGCCATAATTTTTAGTAAGAGAGGAAACCTCTTGAGTCTTGCTTATTTGGTTCATCATGATGACTAGGCATTATAGAGTTCAATCGCAAGCTAATGAGTCAAAGAGTTCATGGAGAGAACTCTGAATGCTTCTAATGTTCTCCTGAGGAACTTTCAGACCTTGCATGCCTCCTTGCTAGGCATCACACTCATCATGCATCAGAGGATCCAATCCTCATAGCATGAAACTTTGATAGTCATTGTGAGATCCCTTCATCATGCAAGGGGCTCACCCATACATATCATAGGGTTTCCTCACATACAGTGAGAACCCATATCATTAGGTCTCCACCTAGTGAGTTATATAGTTGTGGATATTACTCCATGATTCTGAGTCGCATGCAGCCCATGAGAGGTGACTAATCCAAGACCAATTGGATGAGGTGCGTAGTGAGCATAAGCATCTAGAGCATGAGTGTGCAGAGAGGAATAGAGTGCATCAACAAAGGTTGGATGAGCTCCAACGATGTGAAGAGAGGATTTACCAATAGAAATTATATGAAGAACAATCATGTGAGGTAACTCCCAAAAAAAATCTCATACCTAGAGTGCATAGGCAAAAAGTCAACGTGATGCACCTAGTGCATTGTCAAGAGTTGCCACTTAAGCAAGTAGATAGCCATTCTGTTAGATGGATGGACATGCCTAGGGTTGTTGAGGAAAAATAGAAAGAGATGTTTAAGGATCCCATGCATAAGCATGAGGTCGAGAGTAGTCAAGTCTAATAGGTGAGAAGTTTCAACACTCTAAAGTCATCATAATCCTTGGGGCATATACAGTCTATTCCACAATATATGGAACTTGTGATTACTTTCCATAAACAAGAAGTTAAACCTATCCATGTTAGGGATTTTTATCCTCCATTGCATATCATAGCAAGGATAAAATATATTTTTCATAAGCGAGTGTTGGTGGATACAGGATCATCGATTAATATCATCACCACTTTAGCATTCAAACATATCAAAATTCCATCGTCCCACATCAAGGAAACAATGTTAATGTTGCAAGTCTTTAACAATGTGGAATTCCCTATAGTAGGAATAATAGTACTCCCCATACAGGTGGGACAAAATATTATTTCTACATTGTGCTACATTTTAGAGAGATCAAGACAATATAATTTGTTGCTTGGAAGACTATGGATAAGAGCCATGGAGTGTGTGCCACCAATAGTGCATCAGTGCATTAAGTACACCCATGGAGGTGAAGTCCATATAGAGGAGGTGGACCTAGATCTCTTCAAGTATTATAAGCCTGAGGATCATCCACATGAACCTTGTGAGGCACCTATGCATCTACAAGTTAAATTATATAAGTCTATCCAGTGTTTGGATGCAACCTTACAGATTGTGATGGATTTACCATCCCCATCACTATCACCTATGGAGTCACCTAAGACCCTTGCATTCTCAAAATTGCTTAGCAGGGAAGGATTGATGAATTCCCTCATATAAATGCTTACGGATGCTTCAGAGGTGTCATTAGAGGATCTTCATACTCCTATCAAGGAAGAAGAGCCTAGCATGGTTATGTATGCATCAGAATGTATCATACGCTCTTCATCCATCATGTCACTAGATAGTCCTCATGAGGATGATGTAGAATATGAATATATTATAGAGGCCAACATTATGATTCTACCCACCATAGATCCCACTAAGGATCTAGGTCAACTTTTCATCGAGTCTCTACCTATGGATCCTATCATGGAGATATCGTATGAGTATGAGGAAGGTTCAACTATCATGACTGAAATAGGATAGCCTTAGTATGTTGATGAATTACCTATGATGCATGTAGTTGTGAAGTCTTCCCATGAGTTTGTGGGAATGGTTGACATTAGGCTAGAATATTAGGTGGTTCCTAATCACATAGAGCCAGATATGGGGTAATCCAGTGGTGTTTCCAAATTTCCAGGGCCATAACATTTGAGATTAGTCACTCCTGACTCATTTCTCTTGGCACCATATTGAGAGAACAAATATATAGGTTTCTCACATCATATTGGGGTACTGAAGCTAACAAATGTCAACACAACAAAGTGAAACAACAACTTGATCTGAGTCACAAGCATGAGAATGTGGATAGCACTAGCAAAGTGTGTCATCAAGAAGCTTTCACATCAATTCAAACGAAGGAAATAGGTGATTTTTAGTTGCCTAATGGATCCATAGCATCCACTTTTCTATTTCCTTCAAATGACAAAGGTATTTTAAATCAGTCATTGGAAATACACATGAATTCTTTGTCAGCCTTGTGATCCATTCTAAGTCATCTAGAATAGATGGAGCATCGAATGGATGAGCAAGATAAGGCATTGTATTTTATCAAGAACTAGGTTGAAAACTTTGGATCACAAAAGCAACCCTTGTATGAGGCTAAATATATTCCTATGCAAGTACAAGAAAAGCCCCAGTGAAAGCAAAAGCCCATGCGGCCAATGCAACCATTGGATTTTCAAAGCAAACCAATGCGGCTCAAAAATCTAAAATAGTCGTAGCATAGTGGGACTCCATTAAAAGAGTCTATATTAGATATCTTTCAGAATTTGCAAGAGGCTAAGGTCATCACCTTGCCTAATGTCATCCCTTTAAACCCAAGCAGAGTTAAACCTATGGGTTACAAGGAGCATCACTATTGTCTCTATCACCGAATAGAGGGTCATGGCATTTGAGATTGTTAAGAATTTAAGAGTGTGGTGCAACATCTAATAGATAGGGGGTTTATTATGTATATGGTTCTCTTATAGTGCCCCAACATACTGGAGGGGAGATCACACTTCCTCAAGAGTAACCTCGAAGTCATCATTCACCTCATAATTCCAATAGGCCAGTGCAGTGAGTAGTTTCATTTTAGATGACTACTTTAACTTTGTTTTGAAAGTTACACGAGGCAAAGGCATCCATATAATCTAAAGTCAAGCATAGGGCATCCAATATTGGGTCACCTAATGGGGGTTCCATTTGTGTATATCATCAAGTGCATGGACATGATATTCAAGGTCGCCAATCATTCAAGAGGGTCATCCAAGACCTAGTATAATGGGATGAGATCCACAAGGATGGTTCTCTCGTTCACCCATGTAGAAGCATAGGTACACCATTGAGGTCTATTCTTCACCTGGGAGAGTTGATTTCTATCACTCTTCCTAAACAAGCTGATTACTTTTTAGTGAATAGCATGCATACTGGGGGTCTTCAAGTTAGCATACCTTTTCCACCAGCCATTCCAAATTTGATAAGGAAAAATGAGGGATCTAGAGGTATTGCACCTCCCTCACCATCATCGAATGGCACACACACTAGGGTTATATATGGCAGCATGACCTCCCCAAAAGGCTCCAAGGGTTCCTAAAATTGCTTGGTCATGTTAGTAAAATGCCCCTAGGGTTTACTTCTAATCACTCGGTCATCCTAAAAGGCTCTAATCTCGTATATGAGTTGTTTGGTCAATCAAAAGGCACTAAGAGTTTCTAAAAAATTGCTTGGTCAACCCAAAATCTCCAAGGATTCTAAAAATATTTCTTAGTCATCCCAAAAAGTCCCAAAGGTGATCATAAACCCTTTTTTCAAACCCAAAAGGCTCTGAGGGTTTGCTTAAAATCGCTCGGTCATCCTAAAACGTTCCAAGGATTTTGCTAAAAAATCGCTTGGTCAATCCAAAGGCTTCAACAATATTTCTGCACCATTTGGTCACTCCTAAAGTCTCCAGAGGCATGTACTCACCGTTTGGTCAGATATAAGGCTCAAAACTCATAAAAATTATAAAATCAATAAAATTCAAAAAAATTGGTAAAGCATAAAAGCCAAAAAAAATTGAATTTGCATTTGAATTATGCATTTTCATTTTACGTTCACTCATGCATCCACTACATTATTGCATTACATATAGGCATTCGTCATCCATTACATTTCATAGTAGGAGGGATTCTGTTTGTCAGTATTACAAATGACACCACATTTATGTTTAAATCATGCATCTCTGCATTTATCATAATCCATCATTCATGTGAGTAATTATGTTTTTCAACACAACCTATTTTGTTGCTATGGAGATATACTAGGGTTTTCTGGTCATTTAACCATACCTAGAGGTATTATCAAGAGTTGGTAGAAAGCTTGCATTGATTTTGTAGATGATGTTTAGTTAGTATAGCCCTTAGCATATCATAAGCCTATCACTAATCAATAAATTAAACAATCCTAACAAGGACTAGGGGAAGATGAAAGTCACAAAGCAGGACCGAGTATCTTGAGGCAAAAAGAGTTATTCTTGCTTATCCCTCTGTGCGAACAGTATGGGAAATGTTAGCAATTGGTAAAAGGATAGGTTAGCTCCCTATTCAAAATCCCTTGCTTATGATAAAATAAGAAATATCCCAGAGTGATATCCCACATCAATCCTCAAGATTGATACCCTAGATCGATATCATAGATTGACTTCCCATATTGATATCATAAGATCGATATCCTCAATTGATATACCAGAAATAGTTTCCCAAAGTAAATCCCCCAAAGGAAATTTTCTAAAGAAAATTATCACATATGAATGTCGAAAAGTGAAGATCAAATGAAGATTAGAAAATAGGCTCAAATCAAGTTCAAATTGAAGATCATAAATCAAAATTTCGAGTGGAGATCAAATGAAGATTAGAAATCCAGTTTGAAGAGAGATCAAATGAAGATCCAGAGATAGTTTAGAGTGAATATGGAATTGACTCCCTTGCTTCACCACATATGAGAAAGCATCCCAAAAATTGAAGGATAGAAAGGAATGAGCCTGGACTTGTTAGTACTACTGTACCTTATGCATGATGATATGTTTGATACACTTGCATCTCGCTTGTGGGTAGACCAATGTTTGAATGTGGAAGAGCTAGCTTCAGGTGTCCTGCATTGCCTAGTGTCTTAGTCCAACTAAAATCTAAACTTAGGATTAAATAATACATTTTTGGAACCTTTATCTTAGCAATGGGTTGAAAGAATCTTGCCTGACATCGGGGAACATTTATGTCTTAGCTTAAAATATTCATGTGCACACACAGGGATAATGAATAGTTAGGGCCTCTCCTAGTAAAATCCTTGCACTTCATAAGTCTAGTGTGGTTAGTATGCAACTTTTGATAAGTCTACTAGGGTGTTTGAGTCTCATGGAAAACCTCAAAAATCTCTCTAATAGCAACAAAATACCAAATATCACAAACCATATAAAATCATCAAACTGCAAAGTATCGAGTTTATGATACATCATCATATAAAGCACAATCAAGATATAGGATAGATACCGGATGGATATTATAAATAATATTTAGATGACCACTGAATATATTGTGCATATTTTTCAAATTTGCAAATTAAAATAGAATGACACATTATATCATTCGCATCATAACATTGCATACCATTACATTTCATATATGGGTAATTAATTGATTAAATTCTTATCTTAAGTATTTTTAATTACATTCATAATTTTTATACATTCTATGGTGTCGTCCATTAGATTGATAAACATAATTGCATTTTTTCCTTATGTTTTAAGTGATTAAAGCATACAGGTTCATTTACATTATATTACCATAATGTAAATAATGCATTACTTACATCGCACATCTAAGCATCTAGATCACTGCATATCATCATCGTCATAAATTAAATAGCTATCTAGTGCATATCATCCATACAATACATCATATAGCATCAAATTAACATAAGCATTGCATCCATGTGCATCACATAAAAAAAAAATTAAACATACACAAGTACACATAATGAGACATAAATGATCAATCTCATATATATCTATGTCCAACAAAGTACATCAGAAGTACAAAATACCCATAGGCTATAATCGTTTAGTTCTTAGACCTTACACCAAAAATGATACATATGCAAAAATTTAGCCTAGATTTGGTAGAGCCCTAGCTCTAGCCTACTCCCCCTGAACTGGAGCTCTCACTACCTCCCTCAGACTTGTTATCTAGATCCTAGTCTACAGTCAGCTCTGGTGCTTGTTGTGTATCCTACTGAAGGCCCTATGTGCCACCTAACCCAAATAGCCCTAGCACATGGGATATTGGTGTGTCTATGCAGTTAGACCTTGTATCACTCCAAATTTTTTGCACCCTTACCTTCAGGATAAAGGATCCACGCCCAAAAGGGGGATGCAAGAAGGATGGGATGGTACCTCAGACTGAGAGGCCCTTTGAAGGTCCCACCTCTCGAGGGAGGGGTATTAAGGTGATTTTTCAACGGATGGTGGGGTTCACCAAGAAACGTTTAGTGGTAGTCTCCATGCCTAGGTTGGGAATGTGTTTAATGTGTTCAGTTTTACCTTTAATCATTCAAGTCCTAGGTTTGGCCAAATGAATCTAAACTATTCTATATGAAATGCAGATTTAAATGAAGACACAAAACGGATTTAAGCAGAAAACACAGAGAATAAATTAAGTGAATAAATCCATACCTGATCCGGATGTCTGATGGAGGTTCTAATTTTTGAAGCAGTCAAGATCATATTGAATTTGACAGGATCATCTCTGATCTGATAGGATCGTCTGAGATCTGACGAATTCATCAAAAAAATTTGTTAGAGACCTGCAATCAGAGAAATGGACATAGAATACAAAAAATGCAGCTATGCTGATAAAGGAAAATGATGTGAAATGACAAAATGATGTTAATAAGATAATCCCAAATAGAAATGCAAGTAAATTATCATGATTTAATAGCTAATTATGATTTTATTATGTACTTAAGCTACATGGGTGAACTCCAAGATGCAGAATAACATGAAATAATAATAAAACTAACTAGATGCAGAATAAAATAGCAGAAAGGTATAGGAAAAATGCAAACTTTGAGCACTGATTGCCCCTAATGTTGACTGCAGTCAAAATCATCTCAAATTGGGACGTGATCATCTGAGATTGTACAAGATCATCTGCAACAATTTGAGCTTGCTCTGGCTGAAGAATAATAGATTTCCTATAAGAAAATTTGAAAAGCACAAATGCAGATGATAATTCAGGGTATTATAATGCACGCAAAGATCAAATTACAAGAAAATTCAGCCAGGGGAATGTCAAGGGGAGGGCCTAAGATTAAATAGGCATAGGAGGGAGGTTAGGAGGTTGGGGATCATCCCAATTTGGGAGATCTCCAACAAGGGAAGTCTCTAACCGTGCAGACACGCTTTTGCCCAGGTTAGAGACGCCATTGAAACAGAAGCTAATTATGAAAAATCAGTTTTGGGACGAAATCATCTAGACGTTCTTCTCTAGATGATTTCGTCCGTTCTGAGGCAATATCATCTGATCGATGACGATATCGTCGAACGGAAAAAACAAACTCTAAAAATGGCATGGAAAACGAGGAAATGGGTAGCAGGTGGTTTTGGAGCGATTTTGGGGTTGAAATTTGAATTTGAATTATTACTAAGGTAATTTTAATTATTTACTAAGGTTTACTATGCCAATTTTAGGGTGCTACATTTTGCCCCCTCTTTAGCAAATTTTTCAAAGAAAATTTTTTAAAGATGAGTTCTTCTCAATTTACGAGAAAGCAAAAATTATTCTCATTTTTATGCGACGATTCTAGGTCGAATCGTATGACAGCTTACTATGGTGCCCCCTCCGTGTTTTTACCCAAATCGAACATTTGAGGTAAAAATGCAAAAAAGCAAAATTTAAAATGTTTTTAATTGTTTTTTGAATAAAATTAAGAAAAATAGGGAAAAACCCTAATTCATTTTTACTGTTCATTTTCCTGGTTTCTAGAGCTCTGTAGACAAGATGGTCGAGACAGCGCACAAATCAACAAGGGTCCGACGCGGGCTACGGGTAAGGGTTCAAACTTAGTTTAGAAGGCTTTAATTTTGAATTTCATGTTTTTTAGATTAATTTTGAATGATTTTTGAGCATCGTAGCCATTTTTGGGCCGTCGACGTCGTCGGGACGAAATCATCTCAATTTCGTCGAAATCGTCTCGATATCGCCGATTTTGTCCAAGGGCAAAATCAACGATATGGAGACGATTTCATCCAATAAGGGACGATTCCCTCTTGCAAAATCAGAGAAAAATTTGCTCAAATTTTGGATGATATCATCCAATAGCGGACGATATCATCATTTGTATGAAATTGAACTTGTTTTACTTGTATTTTTAATCACTGTGTTATTAATGATTTTTATTGTTTTGTTGTTTATGTTGCAGAGAGGATTATTAAAGAGCAAAGAATGGAAATACGATGGTTTGAGGGATGACTTGGCCACTCTATCTCAGGTAGAGTGAGATCAGTTGGCTCAAGTCAGCTTGTAGCATGTGGTAGATATGCCACAGGTTTCTACAGATATGGGGCTATTGATAGCCCTAGCAGAGAGGTGGTATCCGGGTTCTTATTTTTAGTTATCGACAGGGGAGATGACTCCCACATTGGAGGATGTATGGAGGATTTTGAGGATCCCCATACAAGGACGACTAATAAATCCCATGGCCAATCAGGTCCACGCGATGATGCCATTGTGCGGAGATCCAAGCTTCGCCCTGGAGAAGGGCAAAGTGAACATTGAGTCGATATGCCAGATGCCTAGGGCATTTAGACTGACACAAGTTTTGGTTGGGGTGGTAGGTGGTCTACTGCTATGCCATCAAAGTGGATGCAGAGTACCATGGCTACTGACAGATGTGGTCTATGACATGAGAGACCATAGGTATAGGTTTGCTTGGGGGAGCTTTGTACTATGTCGATTGTATAGAATCCTACATGGGGTCGTATACAAGGGCGGTCGATGTCTGGTCATGACATCACTACTACAGGTTTGGTGCTGGGAGCACATCATGATGTGGAGGCCGATAGGGCTCCCACTGATAGGGATTGATGGGGAGAGACCCCGAGCTTTCTACTGGTGGCTCTAGAGAGGGTCACAGCGACCAATAGATCTGCCAATGTCCCGGAGACTACTTGATGACCTTGTCTTTGACCAGATCACCTGGAGGCCTTGGAGAGATCATATAGGGTGGGCCGAGTATGGATATGAGCTAGCTCATGTTAGGAAAACCTATTGGCTGAGGATGGAGGGGGGAGAGGTGGAGCTCCACTACTATGATCAAGTTTTGAGGCAGTTTGGTCTACAGCAGGGGATCCCATCTCTCAGGGACTATGAGTTTTCTTGGACCATCTGGGATAACACTATAGTCAGTGAGGCTCCAAATATGCAATGCTTTTGGAGTGAGGATACGAATGATGCCCCCATGCAACTAGTGGATGGGGATGACATAGGGGTTACTGATGGCTATGATGCCTGATACGCAAGCATCCACCCTCCTCGAATGATGAGGGCTTAGGGTTCGATTCACATAGTTGTGCATTGGATGGGGAGGCAGTGTAGGGTCACAACAAGAGAGAGTAGAGGAGGCCATAGGCTCAGCAGAGGTTGTGGTAGCGAGAGAGGAGGGAAGAGAGACCCCCTTATCCATGAAGAGAAAGGCCACCATTGCTTGATAAGGGCAAGGGTGTCAAGGCAAGAGAGAGTAGCGAGATGGCTACTCTCCAGGTGGAGACTGTTTGTCTCTAGGCTCAGGTGCAGTCCTTGTAGGATGAGGCTGTACAACATTGAGAGGAGGCCACACAGCTTAGAGATGAGGTCACATGTGTCAAAGCATGGAGTGAAGGGGTGAGCACTCAAGAATTAGCACGGGCTATTTCCCAGATCACATTCTATTAGATGCTATACCAGCATATGGGGCCAGAGGGGAAAATGTTACCACTGTCAGCCCACATTGCAGTGCCTGTCATGATGAGGTCATCAAGGACATCATCACGATCAGAGTTGTCAATTCTTGGAGGGTTTGGGCTATAATGTCAACTTCTAGGTCACTCTATTCTTCTTCTATCAAGAGGAGGAGTCACCATAGGTACCTGGGGACTAGTTTTGTCAACTAGAACTCAGCCTCATCGCTAATAAGTGGTGCTCCTTCCTCCTCACACTCGGGCACTGAGGAATGCCCTCTTTCCTCTATGCTTTCAGGAACTAGTGAATGCCCTATTTCTTCTATGAAATAGGGCAATTCCAATTTCCTGATACTCACCATTTTATCTACAAGGCTTCCCTCTTCTTGCCCTATTTTGGCAATAGTATCATGTTGCCTTTCTTGGCCGCCATCTCCCTTTACGTCGGGGTTCTACCTCTACACTTTTGCATGGCAGACCAGTGTTGATATCAGCCCATGGTGGGCTAAGGTGGATGATGATCCATTTTGGTGTTGAGCTATTTCATCATTCATAGCATTTAACAGGTAGAAGGGCATGTTCAACTTCCTTGCATGCACCAGGTGATTGAGAAACTGCACATGGTTGGCATGCAAATGGGTATATTTCCTGGTGCATGTAAAGAATTGAGAAACCTACTCGAATATCTTTTGTAGATTCATGGGAAGGCTATTTTTGGGTAGCCCCTCCTTATCTATTTGTACATTTTCCCCTGGCAGCAGCACTTTGGCATAGGGCTTCAGTAGTCCACCTTTGTATATGCATTCCCCTGTGAGAGGAAATCCAGTCACCTGCGAGATGTATTTGGGGGTGACTAGAATTTCTACCCCTCACACCTGAGCTATGTCGCCCCTCAAGGAGGCAGCGAATTCCTTGGCTTCCTCCATATCTTGGCATTGAATGACCAGGGTATAATATTCAATCCATCCCTCGGCCTCGAACTATGTCTTTACCGCCCCCATGATTCCTTTCGTATCACTCGGTTCATTCTTCTTCACTGCATGATTCTTTGACCTTCCTCCCATGGCTCCTTCCCTTACTACTGTAGTTTTTTTTTGTCCTTCCTTCTTTAGGAATACGCATTCTTATAGGGAAGGTGCCTAACCTTAGCATTTATTTCTAGGGTACACCTTTCGAGCCATATCATTGGCACGCGGTTCTGGCTATGGGGGGATATGATTTTTATGATGGCAGTATTTTTTTGGTACTGCATAATTTATAAATAATTATATAAAAATTTGAATTAGCATGCACGTACCTTATTCGATGTTTTAGGCATCGTGAAGGGTGTTGATTCACTGATTTGTGACACGGGGGAGGGGTATGTTCATCTGATGTCGCTCGTTCATGTGGTGTTTTTGAGGCATACAGGAGACATAAGTGCTAGTTGTACACGAAAGGCACTCTTTGGTACATTCCCCATGTGGAAGGCACTGATGCGGCACCTTCCCAATGTGGAAGGCAGTTATATGGTGCATTTTCGATGTTGTCGGTGCTCTTTGAATGGATGCACCTTCCGGTGGTGGAAGGCACCTCTAATTGGATGCGCCTTCCGATGGTGGAAGGCACCTTTTTGATGATGGCACCTTCTTGCTATGGAAGGTGCTTCTGAATGGGCATGCCTTCCCGATGTGGAAGGTGCCTCGGTATGCATGTGCCTTCCCGATGTGGAAGGTGCCTTGGTCTGCATGCACCTTCTCGATGTGGAAGGCACCTCCATCTACATGTGCCTTCTCGATGTGGAAGGTGCCTCCGTCTGCATGCGCCTTCTCGATGTGGAAGGTGCCTCGGATTTTTTTTTTGTATGGCACCTTCCAGCCATGGAAGGCACCTATATATATATATATATATATATATATATATATATATATATATATATATATATATATATATATATATATTGTGCACCTTCTCTATAAGGAAGGCGCCTTCTTTATAAGGAAGGTGCCTTATTCTAGCGGGGTGCCTTATTTATACGAAATGCACCTTCTTCTGGCTTGGTACCTTCTTCATAAGAAAGGTGCCTTATTCTGGCAGGGCACCTTCTTCTGGATGGGCACCATATTCATAAGGAAGGTGCCTTATTCTGGCGAGGTGCCTTATTTATATAGAATGCACCTTATTTTTGGCAATCATGTTGTGATTGACTAGGAAAGGGTGATCAATCCTTCTCTATTTTGCTTCACACTGCCTCAGTTTCTACCTATGAGTGCCAGTGTTAGAATGTTGAGCTGAATCAGGCCTAGTTTCCCATATACCTATTCCTCATGCTGTCAAGTCTTCCACCTATAAAAAGCAAATGAAAAGAAAGAAAAATAAATGTAGTTAGATGCATTATGTGCCTGTTAGGCCCTATATTAGGATGCGTGCAGCTTGCATGTGGGTGTCATCCTTGCAAAACACACCATAAGAAAAAAAACTAAATTAACTAATTTTTGTGAGCACCTCCATGCCCACCGTTTCACCTGTTAAGAGTTTGGTCTAGATCTAACAAGATGGGGTCTCCCCCATGTCTATTCTAGATTCCACCTGCAAGGTTTTAGATGTATTATAGGGGCATAGTCGGTGGCCATTGACCATTAACACGGTGTTGCTACCATCAATTTTTCTAATGTGTACTACCTCATTCTTGATGAGCTCTACCACCTCATACGGTCCCATCCATCTTTGCATTAATTTACCTTTTCTTTCCTAGAACCGAGAATTGTACAACATCACCCATTCTCCTTCTTGGAACTTCTTTAGTTTAATGTGGCGATCATGCCACCACTTTCTTTGCTTTTGTATGATTTTTGTTCTCTTCAAAGCATCCATTTGGATTTCATCCAGTTGATATGGCTTCTGAATCCTTTATTATTGAGTGTCATCCAAGCTCAAGTTCAATTCTAAAGCTATCCTCAGTGTCTTGATTTCAAATTCAATAGGCATCATCTCACTCTTCCCATAGACTAGTTGGAAGGGTTTGAAGCCTGTGGTGGATTTCCACATGGTATTATATGCCCAGACTACCTCTGGAAACCATGTAGCCCAATATTTTCTATTTTACTACATGGTATTCATCAGGATGTTCTCTATTTCCCTATTTGTCACTTCCACTTGCCCATTTTCCTACGGATGGTAGGGTGTAGTTTTATTGTGCCAAACTCTATATTGCTCCATCAACTCCTTGATCAACCTAGAGGTAAATTGAGCCCCCTGGTATTTTGTTATCTCTCTAGGGACCCCAAATAATGTAAAAATGTGAGTAAATAAGAAATCGATGACTGTTATTTCTTTTGAATCTCTCAACGCTTAAACTTAAACCCATTTGGTGACATAATCTATACAGACAAAAATAAACCTCCTCCCAATTGAAGGTGGATTATTTGGTCCCATGAAGTCCATGCCCCACTTATCGAAGGGTTCTAGGTGTACCTAAGGTTGGAGGGGAATTTCATCTCGATGGGTTGGTCTACCTATTATTTGGCATTCATCACACTTGTTGGTGTACGCAGCCGCATCCTTGAACATCGTGGGCCAAAAGTACTCAGCCTATAAGATTTTGTAGGTAGTTCATTTCCCTACAAAGTGTCCTCCACATGGTTTTTCGTGACATGCTTTGAGTACTTCTGAGAACTCCTGCTCTGCTATGCATCTCCTTATAATCTGGTCATGTCCTTTTTTGAACAATAGGCCATCAACTCATAGGAATGATGCACTTTTATCTATGACCACCTTCTTTTCTTAGAAAGAGAGAGTAGGTGAGGTTCTTTTTGTGGCCAAGTAATTGTCTATATCTGCGTACCATGAGATTTTCTCACTAATGGTGAACAAATGTTCATCCGAAAATTGGTCTTCCACTACTATATGGTCTGCCAGTATCAATCTAGATAGAAAATCTACTACGACGTTGTCCTTTCCTAGTTTATCGACTATTGTGATGTCAAATTACTGTAGTAATAGGAGCCACCTGATAATTCCTTCACCAATGGTTGGCTTGCTCATCAAGTATCTGATAGTCGCATGGTCCGTGTGGACAATAACCTTATACCCAGTGATATAATGGCAGAATTTTTTTATGGCATGCACAACTACAAGGAACTCCTTCTCCGTCACCGTGTAGTTGAGATCAGCTCCTACCATGTTTTTTCTGACATAGTAGATGGCATAAAATTCTTCTCCATCCTTCTATCCAAGGACTGCTCTAATCGCATTGTTGGATGCATCACAGTATATATGGAATGGTATGGCCCAATTTGGTCCTCTTAGAACCGGTGCAAATATCAGTTTCTCTTTAAGCAAATGAAATGCTTCCTCATAGTATTTTATCCAATTGAACTCCACATCCTTAGATAATAGAGTGTGCAGTGGTTTTGCAATTTTTCTGAATTCGATGATAAATCACCGGTAGTACTTGGTTGATCCAAGAAAACTCCTTACCTCTCTCTACGTTCTGGGGATGGGTAGGTCTCTGATGACCTCAATTTTTTTTTATCAACCTTTATTCCTTCTGTAGAGAGGTGGTGTCCTAGTATGATGCCTTCTTGCATCATCATAAAGCATTTCTCATTGCTCAGGGACAAACTATTTTCTTTGCTTCTTTCGAGCACTCTTTCCAAGTTTGTCATTGCCTCACAAAATGTTTCTCCATAGACGATGAAGTCATCCATGTATACTTCGACCACATCTCCCATAATGTCTAAAAATATGCTAAGCATCACCCTTTGAAATGTGGCAGGTGCGTTGCACAATAAGAAAGGTAATACCCGATAGGTAAATGTTCCTCATGGGTAGGTGAACGTTGTCTTATCCTAATCCTCTTCTCCTATCTGTATCTAGTTGTATCCACTAAATTTTTCCAGGAAGGAGAAATACTTCTTCCCTGAGATTGTATCCAAGACTTGATCAATGAATGGAAGTGATAAGTGGTCCTTCTTGGTCACTTTTTTTAATGCTCTGTAGTCCACACAGATTCACCATTTCCCATTCTTTTTAGGGACTACAACTAATGGTGATACCCACTCGCTATCAAAAATTGAATAGATGAATCCGATAGTCAAGAGTTTTTGTAGTTCTTCCTTGACAATGTCTTTCATTATCAGATTCATTCTTCTATGTGGTTGTCTGCTTGGGGTTGCTTGATCATCTAGTTATATACGATGGGTATATATCTCTAGGTTGATACCCTTTATATCTAAATAATCCCATGCGAATATCTATTGGTGTCTAACCAGGAGCTCTTCTACTTTCATCAATTGTGTGGGATTCAACCCACTGCTGACATTCAACGTTCTTCTTGGCTCGACATGTATTTGCTGAATATGGTGATCTTGGATGCCAACAAATGACGATCTAGGTGTGAATATGGAGGACTCCCCATGGAGGAACTCCATAATAGTGCCATCCACATCTTCTTCTACCAACTCATCCAACGTCATCACCGGTTGGATCATGGATAGCTCAATATTTTCATGCTCGATCAACATGAGTTCTCCTACTGAGTTGACAGACTGAGTTGGGGGTGAAATAGTCAATATTTTAATGTTTTGTCCATCGAAGATGATCGTTAGCCCATCTTGGTAGTTGATGTAGGCATTAGTTGTTGCCAACCATGGACTTCCCAAGATGAACGGGTAACCACCCAACCTAGTTTTATATTATAGGACTAAAAAGTCGGCTAGGTATTCCCATGCACTGACTGTTACTATTACATCTTCCAACATTCCTTTTGGTGCCATGGTCGATCGATCAGCCAACTATAGCACTATCACAATGGGTTTTAGGTTTGTGAGCTGTAGCCTCTGCATGGTATCCTGAGGCATTACGTTGATGGCTGCTTTGATATCGACTAGCGTATTGGATAGGGAATGTTCCTTGATATTAGAAATGGGTTTCCCAGATCTACATACTTCGAATGGCACATTTTTCCCATCATCAAATATGCTAGTTTACCCATGAAATTGATAGTCTAGGTTGCTCTTTGTTTTATATTCCTTAGACACATCTCTCTTATCACCTTGGTATATATCAAAACATCTCGGATGTCTTGAAATAATGGAATTATCATGGTGAGGTTCTTCAAGCTAGACAAGATATTGAACTCCGACTGCGTTACTTTACTCTATTATTGTAGTTGGTTGGGAAATGGAGCCTTTGCTCTCTTAGGCATTTCTTATATCACCTCTTCTATAAGAGGTGTTTCTACCTCTTCCTCTTCTTCTACCAGTGGATGCATTCCTACTCCTATCTATCTACCAGACCTAAGCTAAATATGGTACATCGGATACATCTCACCCTCCATGTTGTATGTTGGTTGGTTCACCCTGTTATTCAGATTTGTCATTGGTTGTGTGGGTAGCTACACAGGTCTCACTACTAGCAACGTCGATAAATTCTATTGGGGGTGATATGGTGCTACATTCTATGGAGCCTGATTCCACGAAGTGTGGCCTCTCCACTACTGCCTAGGATATGGATATGGCATCCATGGATGCTAGTTTGAGAATGTTGTTGGGGGTGCGTTGGACCAGGGTGATGGCCCCCACCACCCCATATTAGGTGGTTGAGGTGGACCTTGATGCATGTATGGTCCACCATATGATGGCATTCTAGTTGGCATATTCCCCATAGGGGGTTTTTTCCAACTCTTTCGATTGCCTATGAAGTAGGAATCCATGCTTTTAGCATCCTCCTAATTACTGGGCAGTTGCAGGCACAATTGAGTTTTATGGTTCAGCCTGCAAACTATGCATACTCTAACTTTGTTCTCTGGGTATGCATTATTTGCATGCTTCCCTCTGTATTTTGGATAGAAATAAGCCAATGTTGCTTCATTTTCTTGCTTCTTTTTCTCTAACAGTAGCGTATCCATCTACAATTCTAGAGATAAGAGCATTTTACTCTTCAAATATTCTAGCATGTTACCTATTTCTATCTTCATGACTGAAGCAGTTGCTTTCATAGTTCTAGAAGTGGTCTTGCCTCTCCTTCTTAATTAGTTTCAGCATAGTTATTGAATGTCTTCCATAGTGTGCTGGTAGACGCCACCTCTAGAGATCATGTTAAAAGCCTCTAGTGATTCATTCATAAGTCCTCTCAAAAAGATGCTTTTGAGGGACTTATCAGATAGTTTCATGTGAGGAGATCATTGAATATTGAAGTTGAATCTCTCCCAGTATTCCTCGAGAGACTCATATTCTTTTTGCGTCATGCTCAGGACCTCTTCTCTAGAGTCTCTTGCTCTCCCAAAATCTTGGTATTTCTCTAAAAAGAGCTTCTTCATTTGATCCCAAGTGGCAATGTGTTTGTCTCCCATACCGATGAACCACCGCAGAGCTGCATCGTCCAACATGGAAGGGAAGAAATTTAGCTTATGTGTATTATATTTGTAGTCCATAGACCTGCATAAGACATCAAACTTAAATAAAAATGGGTCAGGGTCCTCAGTTGGGTATCCTTTGAAGGTCGAAAGGTGAGCAGGGGATATGTTTTTCATTTTGGTATCTCCTACTCCTCCTTCAATAAAGAAACTAAATCCAAATGAGACTTCTTTGTTGTCAACCATTTTTTTAGGAAATGTTGTCTCTAATGCAGTATTTATGGCCTTACAATCATTTAAGACTTTTTTATTCAAGGCTCTAAGGTTGTCTGGTGTTATCGTCCAATCTTATATTTCTTTCCACAACAGGGCTTCCTCTAAGGGTGTCCTATTAAACAAGGGATTTATGATGATTCGTTCTTCCCAACATTGATGGGATGAGGAGGCACTTTGCACAAAGTGTGGCTCCTCACTCCAATGGATTTCTGGAGGTGGGTCAAGAGAGTATAATTCAAATTTAGAATGTTTGGCTAACTTAGGTTCTGATGGATTGGTTTTTATAAACTGATCATCAGGTCCTCTTCTTCTCAAAGAACTCATACAAGGTCAAATGGAAGGTTTCCAAGTATTGTAGATAATCTAGTTGAGATGCTTCCCCATCAATGACGCCAAAATGTTGCAAGCCAAACAAGGTTAACTTATTTCCTACTTTTGTCACATGCCCATGCATTTAATTTATCAACCTAGGGAGCTTCCTAAACTTGTGAAGGGTCTGAATAATATTTCTTACAATACCACTTGAGATGAGTCCTCTAGTTCTACTATTTGGGGGTGTTTCAAACGATTGTCAATCATTCATGCACTCCTCAATAACTTATGTAAAAAATAATTAAATCTATAGAAAGGAAATATTCACACATTCTTGGAAATTAACCTACTGCAAATACTAGAAATATCAGTGTGATAAATAATATTATAAAAGCGGTAAAATAATCTAGAAAACATAGGAAAAATAGGGGAAGAAATATTGGCTTGGAGTGGGCCCAGGCTCCAGCAACTTCCTCTCAGCTGAACACGCACTTAGAAACTCTTAGAACTGTATTATAATTATCAAAGTATTAAAATTACTATAAAAATATTTTATTTCTTCTCTCTATATATCTATATATCTTCATAGAGGTCTGCATGTGTTTATATAGCACACCCACAAAAATTTTGTTACAAATAATTTATAATAGTTGATTCATTCCAGACTAAACTAAGACAGTCTGGTAAATGTGATCGATGTCTGCTAAAACTGACATTCGGTTGTAATGGTGGCATTTTCACTGATTGGTTTGTGCTTTACCTGGCATTGGTAGGATGTTCTCATACATCGGTGTGATCCCCAATTTAGCTCTACATGACGTAGAGTTGGAACTACACTAGTCGATGTTGTCCACATCATGCTTGTCTAGTCAACAGGCGAAGAATAGGGGTGCCTTCCCTATGAGAAAGGTGCCTAAGTATATCGGGCACCTTCTCTATGTGGAAGGTGCCTTAATATTGTTGGCACCTTCCTGGAATAGGAAGGTGCTTATATTCTATTGGTGCCTTCTTGTGAGAGGATGGTGCTTACCTTCTATTGGCACCTTCCTATCATCGCCTTCCTTATGAGAGGAAGGCACTTGCCTTCTGGTGGTGCCTTCCTTATGAGAGGAAGGCACTTGCATTCTAGTGGCACCTTCCTTATGAGAGGAATGTGCTTGCCTTCTAGTGGTGCCTTCTCATTGGCGTCTTCCTTATGAGAGGAAGGTGCTTATTTCCCTTTGGTGCCTTCCTATAAGAGGAAGGTGCTAGCCTTCTATTGGCACCTTCCTGGGAGAGGAAGGCACTTGTCTTTCCTTGGTGCCTTCCTAGAAGAGGAAGGTCCCTACTTATTTTTGGTGCCTTCTTGGAAGAGGAAGTCAGCTATCTTCTCTATGTTTATTCTAAAAGAAACAAAGTGCCAGGTCCATAAAAAGACCTCGACTGATCCAAATCTAACTAAATCAACTGCAATTCCATAAAAACACATTGAAAACACATGAATTAGATAACACGCATAATTTCATCAAATAATTATATAATCATTCATAAAAGTATGCAATCCTTATTATACAACCACATAATAATCAAGAAAATGTATACAAAATATGAGCATTTCTGATGCTCATAATGGTGATTTTATTTTGACCACATTCGGTTGCTCGACCAGCCCTCATTGTATCACTTTATGGGAAACAACCTGTAGGTTAGATAGCCAAAAGATGTATGTTTTGAATTTTGTTTGATCAAGAGGATGATGTTTGATTATTAATGCATTAAAGCCTTTGTTAAGAATGCTCAAATATTTGATTAATCAAGCATCCTTTTTAAACTTACCTTTGGTTTTACCTTTGAATCGAGTGCTACTGTTGGATTAAGATCAAGGTGAAAGCACGATCATTGATATCCCGAGATTCTTTGATTAATTAATAATCATGTATTGACTCAAATTTGACCATATCTATTCATGCAAACCATTGGATATCAAGATAGATGAACACCACCATCGGATCTCCTTGTCCTCATTCGATATCTTACCATTTGTGATCTGAGGATGATCCTCATGTGCATTTGCTTGTTGTAATTGGATGAGAGTTCTGCCATTGAATTTTGTGGATGCTTCATTATTTTTACTCATTTTGATACCACCTTCGCTAATGATGTGGCTACAAAATTTCTGACATGGAGGCCAACTAACACCCAACTTTCGGCATGTATAGTCATTTATCACTCTCGATCAATTATTACATCTTCTCTATGATTCGTGTTAGCTGATGGTAGCAAATCCTCAATAGATCAATCTCATAAGGTTGCATGTATAAGAAATAATTAATTAGTAAAGACCAATTTAATTTGGTGGGATGGCTAGGCATACCTCATGCTTGGTTCATGTGCCAAGAAAATTTTTTGCATGATGGATCCGCTTATCTAGGCATCGATTGTCAAAATGTTTTGATCAGTCGATTTCTTTCTTTCTTGAGCCGATCGATCACTAGTCTAGGAAGATCGATCGATAGATGTATCAAAGGAACTAATTGGATTTTCTTTGTAACGTGTCAACCGACGGTATTTCCTGTGAGCTTTCATAATTTTAGCCCATCCTTGTTACTCGGGAGCCGATCGACTACTCTCTTGTATTTTTGGACTGACCGGTCAGTCTCTCCTCATATTTAGTCGGATAAGGCATTCATCAACTCGACTCTCCTTCATCCGTTGGGAGCCGATCGGCTAGGTATGAATTCTTAAAAGCTGATCAACTTTTGCTTGAGAAGCGAGAGCCGATCAGTCTCTATCTTGTTTTTTCTAGCTGAGGAGGCTTCCTTCTTTGTTTGGCTTATCCTTTAAAGATGGGAGTTGATCGGTTGGCTAGTTAGTCAAATGAGCTGATCGATCAACATTTATTTCTTGGGAGACAATCGGTAAACAGATCCAAATCATTGCTTATATTTTTGTCATTGGTAGATCAGCCGATTAGTTGTAATTGATAGTCGATTAACTATACGATGTTGGTCAGGAGTCGATCAGTCGATCAGTGTAGCTTGGGAGCTGATTGATCGGCTAGTGTAGTTCGAGAGTCAATCGGCTAACTTTATTTGGTGGGGTGTGTGCCCTTAGGTTTTAATGAATTTATAATTTTATTTAACCTTAGGCTTTCAGAATTTGAGACCATGGTAAATGCTTTAATCATATTATGATTTAAGTACTTTATTAATCGGCTTTTAGGCCTAAGGAAAGATTTATGAAGGTCGGACTTTGGCTTTAGGTTTTTAATTTAAAAATTTCTTCCCTAACCATTTGAGGTACTTTGATTAATACAATGAAGCCCACATTAAAAAGGTTAAGGTTAGACTTAATCAAACCAATTAATGAAAAATTGAATTACCCACAACAACTATAAGCAATGACCAATAGTATAAGCAGTTTGATTGGAACCAAAAATTTAAATTTGGGGGTTTCAAAGTTGAGTCAAATTTGGTTCCAATAGGATAGGTCATAGCAGATCAATTAGCTGAGGTGCCACTGTCAAACAGTAAGCCTATAATAATTGAGCTTTCAAAATATGTAGTCTTTGTTGTATCTGAAGCTCCCAAACTTGAAGAACCAGAGAACAATGTTGATATGAATCTGTTCTTTGATGGTTCAAAGTGTGAACAAGGGGGTGGTGCCAAATAGTTTTCTTCACACCGCAAGGAGCTCCAACACCCTTGTCATTCAAGTTGGATTTTCCATGCACCAACAACAATGCTAAGTAGGAAGCCCTACTGCTGGGCATCCACACAGTTGTTGCATGAATATTAAGAGATTGAACATATTTGGTGACTCCTTGCTCATAGTAAATCAATTCAAGGGGCTTTTTAGTGTCAATGTCCTGTACTAAAAGCCTATAAAGATCTAGTTGACACATATTTGGTCAAACTAGAATGGTATGACATTGAGGCAATCCCTTGATAATAAAATAGGTTTGTAGATACCATGGCTTCTTTGGGATATTTAATCCCTCAGAATCCATATACTAATTTCACTACCATCCATGTCAAGATGCTCTCACATATAGCAGTAGAGCGTGCAGCCTATGATAATAGAGAATCAATCAACATGATCAGTGTAGAACCATAAGATGAATGGTTCTATAGAGCTAAAGACTTTCTTAAGAAGGCACCCTAGGGTCATTAACTTCTTAGAGTCCCATTTGCAAAAGTAAATATGTAGGGGGAGCAAATCGTCTTGGCATTCGAAGCTGAGATTTATAAAAATTGGATGTCACAAATTAAAGACTTCCTAAATCTTAGTTTAATCTCAGAGGGATTATCGCATACCGTGAAGTGCACATTTAAATAGAAAGTGGTCAAATATGTCTTAATAGGAGACATATTGTATCGAAGAAGCTACGATGGAGTTCTCCTTCATTTCTTAGAGCCCTAAGAGGCATCATGGGTGATTTCATAAGCCCATGATGGTACGTGTAGTGGCCATTTCAATGGCATAGCCATCATAAAGTGTATCCTTTGAATGGGTTACTATTGGCCCACTATGGAGAAGGAGTGCAATGTGCATGTCAAGAAATGCATTAAATGCCAGCATCATGCTAATCTTATGCACTTGCCATCGCAGGTCTTACAGCCCATTCAAGAAGCTTGGCCATTTGCTCAGTGGGGATTATATCTTATAGGCAAGATCTCTCCTTTGTCATCAGGCCAACACACATTCATAATCATGGCTACTAAGTATTTTACATAGTGGGTGGAAGCAATACCCTTAACAAAGACAACTAGAGCTTGTATAGTAGAGTTTATACTAGAGCATATCATAAGTCATTTTGGGATTCCATCCAAAATAATATCGGATAATGGAACTTATTTCAAGAACAAAACTATGAGAGCTTTGACATATAAATATAGAATAAAACATATTTTTTTAACTCCATACTATCTGCAAGCAAATGGGTAGGTTGAAGCTTCAAATAAGATAGTGGTGGCCATCTTGAAAAATATGGTATAATAAAACCACAAAGACTAGCACATTTAGCTACCCCTTGCGCTATGGGCTTACAGGACTAGTATTCGGATGGACACTGGGGTAACACCATTCTCACTAGTATATGGCACTGAGGCCATTATGCCATTGGAATTAGAAATTCCAATGTTACGCATTGCATTTAAAGAGTTCATCGATGATGACACTATGTAACAAGCTTGACTGGATCAACTAATTCTACTTGATGAACGTCATGTGAATGCCCTGGAGCATCTTTGCATTTATTAGGAGTGACTAAAAGAAGCTTACAATGTCAAAGTCCACTAGAGAGACTTTGAATTTGGGGATCTTGTCTTGAAAGAAAACCAATAGAACTCTAATTTATCGTCATATATGCGAGACAAATTCATGGCTAATTGGCTAGGGCCCTACATCATATCTAAAAATATTGGTTTGAGTACCTATCACCAAATATTTCTAGGGGGTTTTGAAGAGCCCGAACCTCTCAACATCATCCATATTAAGGTGTTTTATGCTTTAAAAGCATAGTAAAAGGCTTTGAGAGTTACTTGTAACTTCTCGGTCATCCTAAAAAGCTCCAAACACTGTCATCAGTGGTTTGGTCAAGAAAAAAGCTCCAAAGGCATCTGTAAGCCCTTTGGTCAAACTTTAAAAAGGTCCAAAGGTATTTGTAAGCCCTTTGGTCAACCTCAAAAGCTCTAAGGGTTTGCAAAACCACTCGATCATCCCAAAATGCTCCAAGGGTCCCTAAAACTGCTTGGTCATGTCAGTTAAAAGCCCCGAGGATTTGCATATAATCGCTTGATCATCCTAAAAATATCTAAAGGTATTTGTTAGCCCTTTGGTCAAATGTAAAAGGCACCAAGAGTCTCTAAAATACTGCTTCGTCAACCCCAAATGCTCCAAGGATTCTCAAGATCTCTTGGTCATCCCAAAGTGCCTCAAAGGTACCCATAATATCTTTGGTCAATCCCAAAGGCTCTAAGGATTTTAAAAATCACTTGGTCAATATAAAGGCTCCAGAGGCATGTACACACCGTTTGGTCAATTATGAGGCTCAAAACCCATAAAAATAATAAAATCAATAAAATCCAAAAACATTTGCATTTGCATTTGAATTTTTCATTTTCATTTTGCATTTACACATGCATTCACTGCATTACTATATTGCATATAGGCATTCGTCATTCGTTGCATTCTGTAATAGAAGGCATTGTGTTTTTTAGTCTTAAAAATGATGCCACATTTGTGTTTAAATCATGCATCTCTGCATTTATCATAATCCATCATTCATGTGAGCAAATTGTGTTTTTCAACACAACCTATAATGTTGCTATGGAGATATACTAGTATTTTTTGGTCACTCGGCCATACCTAGTGGTCTTATTAAGAGTTGGTAGAAAGCTTGCTTTGTTTTTGTAGCTAAGGTTCAGTTAGTATAGCCCTTAGCATATCATAAGCCTATCACTAATTAAAAAATTAAACAATCCAAACAAGGACTAGGGGAAGATAAAATTCATGAAGTAGGACCGAGTATCCTGAAGTGAAAAGTGTTATTCTTGCTTATCTCTCTATACGAACGGTATGGAAAATATTGGCAGTTGGAAAAAGGATAGATTAGCTCCCTATCATAATCCCTTTCTTACGATAAAATGAGTAATATCCCAAAGAGATATCCCACATAAATCCTCATGATTTATACCCTAGACTAATATCATAGATCGACTCCCTAGGGTGATATCCCAAATTGATATCATAATATCGATATTCTCAATCGATATACCAAAAATATTTTTTCCAAGTAAATGCCCCAAAGGAAAGTTTCTAAAGAAAATTATCAAATGTAAATGTTTATAAGTGAATATCAAGTGAATATACTCATGTGTTGTAGGTGAGTTGGAGAGGAGAGGGAAATCCTCCAAGAGAGGTCCTAGGTTCAGATCTCCACCCTACCAAAAAGCTGAATTGGGTATCCAAAATCCAATTGATAATGTTAGTACAGGCAGGGTTGGGTGCGACTCCTGGGTGACTTTGATGGTGTAGAACCCCCTGTTCGTGATCTCTCAGACCAAGGCGGCCCGCAAGGGGTTTTTCGCTTAAAAAAAAAAAAAAATCAAATGAAGATTAAAAAAAAGAGGCTTAAATCAAAGTTCAAAGTGAAGTTCAAAAAGTGAAGTTCAAATGAATATCATAAATCAAAAGTTCAAGTGCAAATCAAATGAAGATCCAAAATCCAGTTAGAAGAGAGATCAAATGAAGATCCAAATACGATTCAGAAGAATATGGAATTGACTCCCTTTATTCACTACATATGAGCAAGTATCCCAAAAATTGAAGGATAGAAAGGAATGAGCCTGAATCCCTGGAATTGTCGGCACTACTATACCTTATGCATGATGATATTTCTGACACATTAGCACCTCGCTTATGAACAAGACCAATGTTTTAATGTGGAAGATCTAGCTTCAGGTGTCCTACATTACCTAGTGGCTTAGTCCAACTAATATCTAAACTTGATATTAGATAATACATTTGTGGAACCCCTATATTAGCAATGGGCTGAAAGAATCCCACCTGAAATTGGGGAACGCTCATGTCTTATCTTAAAATAATCATTTGCATACATAGGTATAATGAACAGTTAGGGTCTATCCTAGCAAAATCCTTTAATCTCAAAAGCATAGTGTGGTTAGTATGCAACTTTTGATAAGTCTAATAGGGTGTTTGAGTCTCATGGAAAACCTCAAAAATTTCTTCCATAGCAACAAAATATCAAAAATTGCAACCATATAAATCATAAAATTGCAAAGTATCAAATCCATGATACATTATTATATAAAGCACAATCAACATATAGGATAGATACCGGATAGATATTAGCAATAATATTTAGATGACCACTGACTATATCATGCACATTTTTCAAATTTGCAAAAGAAAATCGAATGACACATTATATCATTCGCATCATAAAAATCGCATACCATTGCATTTCATATATGGGTGATTAATTGATTAAATTCTTATCTTAAGGATTTTTAATTACATTCATGATTTTTATATATTATGTGGTGTCATCCATTATATTTATAAACATATTTGCATTCATTCCTTATGTTTTAAGTGATTAAAGCATGCAAGCTCATTTATATTAGATCAACATTGTGTAAATAAAGCATTACATACATTAATGCATGAAAATAAAGTAATATAAAATGTGTTAAGATAAAAACACTGGATCCACATGCATCTATCCATAAAAAAAACCACATCTAAGTATCTAGATCATTGCATATCATCATCATAAATCAAATAGCTAGCTAGTGCATGTCATCCATACATCACATTATGTAGCATCAACATAATATAAGCATTGCATCCATGTGCATCACATAAACATAAAATCAAAAATAAATGAGTACACAATAATGAGACATAATAATTATCATATCATATATATAAATTTATGTCTCAGAGTACATCAAGAGTACAAAAATACCTACAGACTACAAATGTTTAGGTCATCGACCTTACACCAAAAATGAGATATATCAAAATGTATCCTACAATATTAGAGCTCTAGCTCTGATCCACTCCCCTTGTACTAGAGCTCTCACCACCTCTCTTAGTATTGTGCTTATGAGCATGTCTATCTGCTTCTCTACTATCTGCTACGGATCCTACTGAGCACCCTGAGTACCACCTAGCCTGAAGAGACCTAGCACTTTTCCAACTACAACGTGTCAGGACCTATAGCTAGATGTTGCAGTAGACTACCCTACCTCCCTAGTCTTGGTATGACTATGCCACCATGTGTACTAGAGGACCTATGTGTCCTCTCACTCTGATGGGTGTGATGGCTTGAGCTAGCAGTAGACTATCCTATAGTCCAAGATCTAGTTCTCTAGGACTCTAGAGCATATGGATCCTTGGGAAC
Organism: Wollemia nobilis; assembly: GCA_028583015.1. NCBI lineage: Eukaryota > Viridiplantae > Streptophyta > Pinopsida > Araucariales > Araucariaceae > Wollemia > Wollemia nobilis. The sequence goes on from JAQPPZ010005611.1 coordinate 3,471,028, forward strand.
CTCAACACCTAGAATATGAATGTATCCAACTAGCTGGTCCACCCAAGAAATCCTGGATGTATGCCTGTCATTGGCACTAATCATCAAACCCTACAAGCACTGAATCTCTACCATAGAATCTTGGCCACCTGGTAGTATTGAAACTAGTGTCACTAGAGGCCCCATAATCTCATGAGAGGATGATAGATCCCCCTCTATTCCCTAATTAGATCTCACTCTACTACTGCTACATACCTCTGTGCTAGTGCCAAGTCATGATCATGGGTGAGCTCACCAACCTGAGTCTCTACTATGGTATCCCGTGTTGTCAGGCTAGCAATATGCTACTCTACCTGTATCAATTGGTGATCTCTATCAGTCAACTATGCCTACAAAGTAGCGATAGTAGTATCTTGCTCCCTCTACTACATCTAGAATTGCCTAAGTTGACTCTTCAATTCAACCACCTATGCCAAGAGTAGTCCCTCTACACTATTAGGAGGGATCTCACCCCCTTGAGAGCATCCTAATTAGGGTCAACCTTAGGATCCTCCCCAGTGAGATCCTCTGCACCCCAGTTGCCCTCTGTCCACTGGTGCATGTTGCACGTGTTAGGATCCACCTCTACTCCATCCTGATTTGCAACTTGGCCTAGAGGCCCTATCCTATACCAATGGAGCATAGACCACCATCCATTGTACTCTATAGTGGTCATAACTCTGTCAAATATAGTCTCTTGAAATTCATCAAGAGCATACCCTAGAGCTAGAGGTTTAATCCATAGTAGATCCCTCTCCAATGCCAAGCACCTATAAACAAATGATATATCTGGGATGTCCTACACCATGTCAAACTGTCGTAGGACATGAGAGAAAAATTGGTACTCTATGATCTCAGCCTTTCGACCGAGTAACCATCTGTCCTAGTGAGACTATAGAAGTCACTCATCAACTTTAGGCTAGTCAAGACACTCCATATAGATCCACCACTTGATATCATCTGGCCCAAGTCCTACAAATTAGGTAATATAATTTTGGACATTTCCAATATGGGTCCTGCTACGGAAGTCCTCATCCTCCCAAGGCCAGTAGGCATCATAGCACTGACGATCATCATCGATATTTGTGATGTGTATGGGAAACTCCCCAAGACACTCTATCTTGATATGCTTCTAGCCCCAAATCTATAGAAGAATACTACAATTGATCCCCCAATGACTCCATTTAGTTATCTGATATAGCTCTTGATACAGCCAAACTAGTAGAGTGCTCCCCTAGGCTAGGAGCAATGGCTGTCGGATAGAGCTCTAGACAACTCTGCGTATAGTAGCTGATAGGTTCTAGGTAATACTCATGCTCGAGGAGTTTGGAAGCACATATTGCACCATTAGGTACATGAAAATGACCTCACACATGGAGAAGATGTTCTTCCCCTACCAATATCCAATGTGGACCCCTCTGTGGTCAATGGCTCGCTGGGCCTTCTCACTTCAAGCACCAAATATGACATCGAATATGGACTCCTTGACACCAGAGGTTGAGGAGATTATGGCCTCACCATAAATAGGGATCCTAAATATCCTATATATGTCCTCTAATGTAACTATCATTTCACCTGTAGGTAGGTGAAACGTGTTGGTCTGTACATTCCAACGTCGGGCCAACGTAGTAAAATAGGATTGATCTACCCTGATAGTGGGTAGATATAGTATTATAACCGAAGATGATAGCTCCAAACCACTCTCGCTCACCATTAGTGAGCTCTACATAGAGAGTATTCAAAATGTCAGGATCTCAAGCTGTAGAGGTCAATATCTAAAATAAATAGCATGATATAAAGGAAAAGCTAACTAAAATAAGTAAAAACATTTAAAAATGACCTAAAAATCATCAAAAATGATAAAATTGCAAAAACATGTCATCATGCAGACCTACCAATCAAATTTGTCAATCAAATAGGTCAAAAATACATTAAATGATATTAATTGCCTTTAAAAACTTAGAAAAAATAAAAATTTTATAAATTTTTCCTAAAGTTGGTGAACCACAGGTCAACCCTGCAATCCGCATGCAGTCAAAAATTGACCATTAGGATTTTGAATGCTGACCACAGCTGGTAGCTATGGTCCCCAATTGACCAATTGGGAATCACAACTGGTATATGTGGTCTCTGATTGAGATCTGACTAGGTACGATATCGTGGCCAAAAATGCAAAAAAAATTGAAATCTAAGCTACCCTAGCCTAAGATGAGGTTCATTCCTAGCAATTTAGTGAAATTTATTTTCCAATTTCTTAATTGGGTTTATTTTTAAGTGGCAATGGATGTGAGGTATTGGTTTTTGAGTTACCTTGCCCTCGCCTCTTCCCCCACAGCTAGAAGACACTTGCCCACGCCCGACCATCATCCTGTGAGTAGGTGTGCAGGTAAAGTGTGGTAGGTTGCAGGTCAGTTTTGTCAGCTATCATTGTCAGAGCTCCAATTTCCAAGTCACTATCAAGGAATAATGAGGTATATTTTAAAATTGAGCATTTTATAGGCTTCTCATATTCTACATGTACCGTAGGCCCTAGCCATAGTTTCCAAATTTGCAAATGGGAACCATAGACCCTAGCCGTGGTTTGCAACTAGTAGGCAATTTAGGAAAATACCACCATGGGAAGGGCTAAAAAGATAAATTAATGCCTCCCATTAGGTCAAAACTCAATAAAAGTAAATTAATTTAGAAATTTTGTGACAATCAAGCACTAGGATCCAATTAAAAATTAAAAATTTGGCTAAGATTATAAAGTACATTCAATCGAGGTCGTCGCTATGACAATCCTTTCATAGAGTGATGCACCTCCCAGCCAAATAAATAATCTCAATGCATAATTTAAAATATTCAAAAAAATCAAATAAATTAAAACACCAAATGTGCCTCGTATTTAGTAATTTACCCTATACACTTGGCGGTTGCAGGGACTTGTGCTCCATGCAATCCGGTAAGATGAGTAAATTACCATAAGGACATTTGGGGAAAAATTGTCATCGTTGATCTAATATGCTTCTTTTCAATCCCTAAGAAGGCCTTCATAGCTAGAATGGTCCGCGAGAATGAGGCATTCCATGCCATTTCTTCTATGACCTCTTTTTTAGCAAATCATCGATAATTTGATTCAACACAAATATGATTGAATTTGTATCAATTCGATTTCCTAAGATGGCTATTGTAATCCAACTGCTCCATGGGATAGAAGTGTGCAAATACTATTAACAATTAGAATCAAAAGCTAAACTAGGCCTAGCCAAGGCATTAATTTGCTCAAATATAAATTTGTTTAGATCATCCACGGTGGTCAAGCAAAATCGTCGCTTTATTCATTGTCATTACCCTCATTGACTCATCGCTTGATGGGGTAGTCATAATATCAAATCATAATCAAAATCAATAGAAGATCCTAGAGATCATAGATCCCTTGATATTATCAAAATTGTGTTCATCCTTGTGAATCATTGTCAATAGCTTTCATAAGCCTACCCCTTTGCTTGGGGAAAATAGAAAATATGATCATTTTTTGTATCTTGTCTCCTTTTGGTTATATATGCCACTCCTATTGTAGCATCAAACGCTACCCGAATGACTGATGGTGAGTGCAAGCTTTTCAATTTTAAGCCTCCAAAGAGTTGGAAGCAATGATTCCAGATGCACATCCTTTTGTTGGACCTAGTGCATCTAATGTTTATCTGACTAATGATCATCATAGAACCTTTGGAATCATTTTAGAAGGTCTATTTTTCTCAGCATTGTTCAATCTCACAATGCATCTCAAAATGGGCATCTGTAGACACCTAAAATACGTCATGTCGAGGGTGACTACTCATATGGGCATGCTACAAGACCATATGGAAGATCTTGGATAGAATCTAAGATAGAGCAGTGGTTATAACCACTCAATTTGGGCTCCTTGGCCTAATAAGTTTGAACCGTAGCCCAAACCTATGGTTTAAACCTGAACCATAGCCGAGACCTATGATTTGTAGTCTAGACCGTAGTTGTGACCTACGGTCTTAACTGAAGTTCAGTTGGCCTTCAATCCAAGCCAAATCGGTTGGAACAACCATTGGATCTAGAAGAAGGTAGTTAATGGATGGAAGATTCCAAAGGCTTCCATTCCAACTATCCTAACCACCTCTTCTTGATCTTGGCTTCTCTAGGAATCCACCCCCAGTCCTAGGTCATCCTATAAATACCCCCTCCAAATGGAGATAAGAGAGAGATGATTTGTATAGCAAAGCACTGATGAATTATCGAGTGAGTGTGAATTGATCAATCAAGCAACGAAGCTTTGTCGTATTGCATACTAAATTTGTGCATTCAAAGGCCACTTTGCTATTCATATGATGATTAGTTTGCCATGGAAGTTCTAGGAGCCTAGGAGGATCATAAAACACAAATTTTGGTAAACGAAGGCCCATCACAGTGATTCAACTACCAAACCTATTAGAATAACACTGAAGGCGATCCTTGAACATCAATTGGACAAGGAGGTCAAGCCCATTGCCCTTGGAATTAAGGGTAAGCCTATCAGAGTGCTAACCATAGTTGTTAGCCATGTTTTATAGTGCAAAAAACACACCAAGGCTATGGTTTGTAGCAGAGGTATAACCACCTTCCTATTTTAATTTATGTCTAGCTAATTAGGTTATATTAGTTTTTTTCATAGTTTAATGGCATTTTAATAGATTTCTGATTGTAGAATTAGGCTAGATTTACATACTCATGTTTATGCTACAATTAGGATATTAATGGTTCTTTATGCACCTTCATTCCTTGTTTTACACATTTGATCCATGCATAGTATAGTTGTTACTTTCCTTTATGCTATTATATAAATCTTGATTCAATTTGCATAGCTTAGAAGCACTTTGTACGTTTTCTTGATTATGCATGTTAATGGTGTCATTATGCAATTTACCTAAAAGGACTTCATCAAGAGAGGTTGCCTATATTTTTAAAATTTATTTGTTTTTTCTTTACCACAAGGAATAGTGTCAAAGGAGAACCAACCATCAAGTTTCTTCCCCATCGTGAGGAAGATGGCACCTCCACCCTAGAGCAGTTCGTGCCATTCTAAAAGACATTTGGAAATCACACCTACCCTTGAGAGGGAAAAAAATTGTGCACTCCTATTGTAATATTGTATCAAAATGAATATCCCTAAGAGGGATGTACTTGTAATTAGATTTTGAATTTGAATACAATGGAATAAAGTGTTTCTCTTCTTGTTTCATTTGTTGTCAATTTTATTTTCATGTATGCATGCTATATTTTATCATTTATCGCAATAGGATACACCATCGGGTGTGACCATTTCTAGTGGTTACAGACATCAATAAATCCTATTGTATCTAAGTTGGCATCCCAAATTATGAAGAATAATTATCAAGTAGCAACCAATATTGTAGACAAAGATAAACTCCAAATTGGGGATAAATCTCAAATGGACCATGTGTCTATTGATGTGTTGTGTACATATGGAATTCATATGGAAGCTAATTACCATAAAGATAAATATAAATTAGAGTGTTTGACCAAGGCCCTTGATAAAGAAAAGCAATAATAGAAGGCCTTAAATAACCAAATACAATAGTTGTAATAGAGTCTCAATGAGGCTCCAACACCAAAATAATTACATGAGATATATATCAAAACCTAAGCTTTGTAGAAGAAGGTCGAATACTTACAATAAGAGCTTGATGTGGCCAAGTAGTAGATGTAGTGGTTTAATTTATCTATATATATGTATCAATGGATCAATAAGTAATTTTGGGTCATATTTTTTAAGTTATTAAGATATGGCCCTTAGTGATGGGGAGCCAATTTTAACCAGTTAAAATTATAAAGAAAAATACACGATTTTAATTCGAAGTATGGAAAGCTTAATTTGGAACCATGGAAGATTACAAAGTGCAGAAGAAAATACAGTCGCAGTTCATTTTACGTCTTTCCAACCTCTCCAATACTTTGAAAAAATCCCCTTTTAAAATCCAGGCTTCTTGCTGCAACCACCGTTTGTAACTGCCTTAATGGCTTCTGTAACTGCCACATGGAATGGCCTTAATGGCTTCTGGAACTACCACTTGGAACTACCTTAACGGCTTCTAGAATCGCCACCTATTGTTCTCCAATAGTCTGCAAAAAACCCATCTTTACCCTCTTATCCAGGTCGCGAAAATGCGACATGTCATGATTTCGTGACACTTTTTTGCCCTAGGCTCTCCTTCTCGAATGTGTCGCGATATCGCAACATTTTTCTGCTTTTGGTTCTCTTTCTTTGAGATGTCGTGATATCACAACTCTTTTCTACTTTTGGTCCTCTTTCTCCAAGGTGTCGCGATATCGTGACACTTCTATGGCTTTTGGCTTTGGCTGCCAAAGTGTCGTGATATCGCGACACTTTTGTGGCTTCTGACTTTGGCTGCCAAAGTGTCACGATTTTGTGACACTTTAGTGGCTTGTGACTTCAGCTACCAAAGTGTCATAATTTCGTGACACTTTTGTGGCTTGTGACTTCGGTTGCCAAAGTGTCACGATTTCGCGACACTTTTGTGGCTTGTGACTTCGGTTGCCAAAGTGTCGCTATTTCGTGACACTTTTGTGTCACGATATCGCAACCAATATTTGTGCTTCCCACGGTTCTTAAAATACATCACAATATCGTGACGACATTTGTGTCATGATATCGTGACCATTATTTGCACTTGCCATGGTTCTTAAAATACGTCGTGATATCGCGACGACATTTGTGTCGCGATATCGCGACAATTTTTATACTTAGAAAAATTTGCAAACTTATAACTTTTTTTTTTTTTGTTTTTCTTTTCGGTGATGCAAGATTGTTGTGCGGCCCTAGATGCTCCTACATCAGACACTCGGGGTAGATTTTTTTAGAAGTGATCCTCACTTCTGGGCTATTAGAGGAAAACCCAAACGATCAACCTCTGATTTGGACAACCATGTGGCATCTTCGACAGGTCGGTTCTTCCATTTGACCAAGTACTCCGAATATTTCCTGTTTCGGGTACTTCTGCCTTCATGAGTGTCGAGTATGTCTTCAATTTATTCTTTGTCTGGAGTGGATGCAGGAATGTTCCACAGATCCGGACTAGGTGGTTCACTACAACTTCCTGCATGATATTCAACCAAGTCTAAAATATTGAAGATAGGTGAAATATTCAGTTCACTTGGTAGATCAACTTCATAGGCATTGCCTGAATCTCGTTTGCCTATGATCCGACATGGTCCAAACTTCTTCATCTTCAACTTATTGTAAGTTTTTCTCAGAAAATTTTCCTTATGCAAGTGAACCATGACTTCATCCCCTACTTGGAATTCTTTGAAATGTCGCTTCTGATCTGCTCTGGCTTTGTAAGTAGCATTCATTTGACTGATATGTTGCTGTACCTCATCATGTAAAGTCTTCATGTGAGCTGCAAAGTCTTCAGCTTCAGCACTGCACTTGTCTGCTTTATCCATCGATCTCAACTCAGAAGCATTTCTTGGGCTGTACCCATGCACAATCTGGAATGGTGATTTACCAATACTGCAATTGATAGAATTGTTGTAAGAAAACTCTACCTATGGTAAAATCAGATCCCATCCCTTAGGTTTATCTCCTACCAAACATCATAGAATATTACCCAAACTTCTGTTGACTACTTCAGTCTGTCCATCAGTCTACGGATGGTACGCAGAACTAAATTTCAAGTCTATTTTCAGCTTCTTCCATAGAGTTCTCTAAAAATAACCCACAAATTTGGTATCTCTGTCCGAGACAATGCTTTAGGGTAGACCATGAAGTTGGACTACCTCCTTGAAGAACAAGTCGGCAATGTGAACCGCATCACTTGTCTTCTGAAATGGAATAAAGTGGGCCATTTTTGAAAACCTGTTAACAACAACAAAAATGGCATCATTTCCATGTTGTGTTCTTGGCAGACCAAGAACAAAATCCATGCTAATATCTTCCCAATGTCTCCCTGGTACAGGCAAGGGCTGGTACATTCCTGTATTCTGACTGATTCCTTTTGCCATTTGGCACACTCTGCAACCCTGTACAAATTTGGTGACATCCGACTGCAACTGTGGCCAATGGTAATTCTCACTAACAAGAGCAATGGTCTTATCATGGCCAAAGTGCCCAGCTAGTCCTCCACTATGCTTATCTTTAATCAAATTTTCCCTCATGGAACTTTGTGGAATGCACAACTGATTCTGCTGAAACAGCATCCCATATTGGATCATGAAATCCAACCACTTAGTGCGATCCACAGTAGTAGGAGACACACATGTTGTCCATGCCTCTGCAAAATCTAGATCTGTTGGGTATAAACTCTTGAGTTCATCAAACCCAAAAACCTACACTCTCATTTCTATCAACAAATTATGCCTTCTACTCAAGGCATCTGCAACTCTATTAGATTTGCCACTTCTATGCTTTAGTACAAAGGTATAACTCTGTAGGAATTCAACCCACTTCAAATGTCATTGGTTAAGTTTACCTTGACTATTGATATACTACAAAGCTTGATGGTCAGTATATAAAACAAACTCTTTAGTTAGCAAACAATGTCTCCATTTCTTAAGATCCTGAATTATAGCATAGAATTATTGATCATAAACAGAGTATTTATTTCTACCATCATTCAATTTTTCACTAAAGTATGCAACATGTTTACCTTCTTGGCTCAACACAGCTCTAATGGCACTGCCACTGGCATCATAGTCAACCTCTATCACATTCCTTGGAGCAGGCCATTCAAGGATAGCCTTCACTTTCTTAGGATCCATTTTTAGACCCTCCTCTGAGATGACAAATCCCAGGTATATCAACTCTTTCTGTACAAAATTGCACTTCTGTATATTTATCAATAACTGCTCCTCACATAGTTTTTCAAAAACTGTCCGAACATGCAACAAATGTTCATCCAATGTTTTACTAAAAATTAGAATATCATCTAGATACACTATCACGAACTTTTCTAGGAAGTCATGCAATACTTCATTCATCAGCCTCATAAATGTACTGGGTGCATTAGTCAATCCAAATGGCATAACTAACCAATCATACAAACCCTCTCTGGTTTTAAAGGCTGTCTTCCATTCATCACCCTCTCTAACACGTATCTGATGATATCTGCTCTTCAAATCAATCTTAGTGAAGTATTTAGCTCCACTAAAACAATCCATTATATCGTCCATTCTGGGTAATGGAAAGCAATATTTAATAGTAATTTTATTAATGGCTCGGGAATCAATGCACATTTGCCATTTGCCATTCTTCTTTGATGCAAGTACTACTGGCACTACACAAGGGCTCAAACTTGCTCGAATCAAACCCTTCCTCAACAATTCTTGAACTTGTCGGTTCAACTCTTCATTCTCAATAGGAGACATTCTATGGGCTGCCTTGTTGGGTAAGCTAGATCCTGGCATTAAGTCAATCTGATGACTAATCTTTCTCATTGGCGACAAACCCTCAAGTACATTGTTTGATATAATATCAGGAAATTCTACTAACAGATGTTCAACTTCTGCTGGAATGTTAGTAGTATCTTCTATTTTTATAGTAGGAATTAATGCATAACACATTGAATCCCTCTTTATACCATCCAAAATTTTTTTGCCATCTACTAAACAAATTCTAGCATTATTGCATACCTTTTCCTCAACCTCCTTCAATGGCTTCAGTTTGTGGCATACTCTGTCTTTTGTCAGAGAATAGGTATTTGCATTTCCATCATGCGCTGCACGTCTGTCAAATTGCCATGGTCTTCCAAGAAACAAATGGCAAGCATCCATCGACAGAATATCACATAGGACCTCATCCTGGTATCTTCCAATTTTGAACTTGACCAAGCATTGTTCACTGATCAATGCTCTATGATCCTTCTGCAACCATGCAATCCGATATGGATGCGTGTGTTGTCTTCTTTCTAACTTTAACTTAGTTACCATTTCCTCATAAACTAAATTATCTGTACTACCATTATCAATAATAATATTACAGATTTTACCTGAACATTTGCACCTCGTGCGAAACAGGATTTTTCATTGATCTGGTTCCTTCTCTTCATTCAACAAAGTTCTCCTTGTGATCATCACTTCTCCGTGCTCTACTTCTTCAGAGTGCTCAGATTCAACACCATCCTCAGCAACTGTAGCTCTGGAATTACCTTCAGGCCTTCTATTTGGTGCTTCTTGGTGTTTGGGACACTCATATGATCGATGCCCTTTTTCTCCGCAATTAAAATAGGTTCCACAGAATCTGCCTCTACCATATCCACGTCCACCTCTACCTCTCCCCCTTTGATAATCATTATTCTAATTACAGGGTCGGTAAGAATTCTCCTCCTTCTGTTCCTGGTGATTGCTGGTTTCACCATTCTATTTTTGATCATCATATTTAATTCCACTGGTTCTTCCACCAGTTCTTCCACCACGACCTCTTCCTCTTTGCTTGCTGTCAAATCTATGATTCAGTTTCTCTTCCACTTTCAGAGCAAACTGGTAAGCATCTTCAATGCTGTTCATTCAAACCAAACTTAATTCTTCTTGCACACTGGTTCTCAACCCATTAATGTAACGGGATACTCTTTTTTTAGTTGCTTCTGTATGGCCGGTTCTAATAGAAATTTTAAAAAATTCCTCTGTATATTCTTTAACGGACTTGCTGGACTAGCGCAAACTCTGCATTTTTCTTAGCAGATCTAATTCGTAATCTACTAGAATAAACTGTCGTTTCAATTTTTCCACCATTTGATCCCACCTGGTGATATTTTCTTTTCCTCTCCAGTTTCTTTCCAGTTGCACTCCTTTCCACCATATGCCAGCATGGCCTTTTAATTTTGTTCTAGCAAATTTAATTCGATTTGGATCTTCAACGTCCTCATATTCAAAATATTCCTCTATGTCATTAATCCAGTCGATTAATTCTTCTGGATTTAAATTTCTAGAATACGTGGAGACGTCAATCTTTGGCCTTTTCCCAATTTGTGAAATGGCTTTAATCATCCTCGATTCTACTGCACTCATTGCTTCTTCTTCCTCTTCAGACGGGTCTTCAACTCCGTCATCATCGCTTCGATCTTCTCCTCTCGGCTCCACTCCTCTGTGCAATTCTTCCCGCAAGGCCAACACTTGTCACTGCAATGCTCAGAAGTCTCCTTCAGGAACCATGTTCCTTCCAGCACCATGATTTCTTCATGGCAGCATTCTACTTCACTGTTACTCAGAACTCATAACCCCAGATCCTAGTGCGAGATGCCTCACATTTGGAACTTTGCTCACACACTTAGAATCTTGCTGCTCTGATACCACTTAATGGGGAGCCAATTTTAACCAATTAAAATTATAAAGAAAAAGACGTGATTTTAATTCGAAGCATGGAAAGCTTAATTCGGAACCATGGAAGATTACAAAGTGCAAAAGAAAATACAGTCACAGTTCATTTTATGTCTTTCCAGCCTCTCTAATACTTCAAAAAAATCCCCTTTTAAAATCCAAGCTTCTTGCTGCAACCGCCATTCGTAACTACCTTAACGGCTTCTGTAACTACCACATGGAACGGCCTTAACGACTTTTGGAACTGCCACTTGGAACTGCCTTAACGGCTTCTGGAATCGCCACCTGTCGTTCTGCAACAGTCCATGAAAAACCTGTCTTTACCCTCTTAGCCAGGTCACAAAAACGTGACATGTCACAATTTTGCGACACTTTTCTGCCCTAGGCTCTCCTTCTCCAATGTGTCACGATATCGCGACATTTTTTTGCTTTTGGTTCTCTTTCTCCGAGGTGTCGCGATATCGTCACTCTTTTCTTCTTTTGGTCCTCTTTCTCCAAGGTTTCGCGATATCGTGACTCTTTTCTGCTTTTGGTCCTCTTTCTCCAAGGTGTCGCGATATCGCGACACTTCTGTGGCTTTTGGGTTTGGCTACCAAAGTGTCATGATATCGCAACACTTTTGTGGCTTTTGACTTCGGCTGCCAAAGTGTCGTGATTTTGTGACACTTTTGTGGCTTGTGACTTCAGCTGCCAAAGTGTCACGATTTCGTGACACTTTTGTGTCGTGATATCGCGACCAATATTTGCGCTTGCCACGGTTCTTAAAATACATCATGATATCGTGACGACATTTGTGTCGTGATATCATGACCATTATTTGCACTTGCCATGGTTCTTAAAATACGTCGTGATATCGCGATGACATTTGTGTCGCGATATCGTGACAATTTTTATACTTAGAAAAATTTGCAAACTTCTAACTTTTTTTTTTTCTTTTCGGTGATGCAAGATTGTTGTGCGGCCCTAGATGCTCCTGCATCACTTAGCCTTAGAACTTGTCACTTACTGTAGGAAAATGACTCAAAAGGTGTAAGATAACTTCAAAACCATGGAAGAAAATATTGGAAAAATGATTCAATAACCACAAGCTCTAATGGATGCATTAAATTAAGTACATGGCCAAAAAAATCCTTCTGCTATATATAGAGCAATAGTACATCATATGGCAACATAAATCATTGAGTGGGAATGAATAATGGAATAAGTTGATGAGGTCCTTGAGATATTCATTGCTTCCAAGAGCAAAATCATAAATAAATAAAATAAAATAATTGACAATAGACTCCTATGTATCTGGATGGTCATTTTTACTCTTTGGAGGAGTTGAAAGGCATCTATGATATGAAAGCAAAATATCTAGCTAAATTCTTTAATTTACCAAAAAAAACTGATGAAAACAAATTCTTTCACTTTTCAAACAAACTGGCTATGTTGCATATTAGGGTAATAGATTTGGGCAAGTAGTATCAAAACCCTCTCTATAATAAGACCTTTGAATTAATTTATATTCATATGAATGATAGAATCTTCCAAACCCAAGCATAGGAAAAGTGGGACAAGGCCAAATATATATTGGGCATGCAAATAGAAGGCCCTACATATGGCTCAAAATAAATAAAGGACTCTACTATAGAAGGATAGGATCCAAAATTAGTAATGTGAGGCACTATAGCCCAAGGATAATGCTATCTAGGTCCATGATTTTTCAAAGCAAAAACTCCCAAAGGTACCAATAATGTAAAAATATTTTCCAAATCTATAGTTGCCGATTTATCAAAATTATTTCTCTTTTCTCTAGGCTTATTATTCTTATTTTGGACACATAAATCTCTCAAAATTATTTCATTTAGATCTTAAGAAAGTAATTTTAGGCTTAACATTGCTTAAGGATGGATTTTTTATTTAAGCTAGAGCATCCTAATAGTAAGGCAATATAAAATCCCCATTCCAACAAAAATAGAGTAAGCAAAATGCTAGGAGAAGAAAAGCAAGAGTTTTTGGAAGGTTATGTTAGCAGTGTGCTTCAAAATATCTAGAAAGGTGAAGATATTACAAAGTGGAGAATTTTTTAGCCTAGAAGGTAGCAGTCTAGAGCTATTTGTGAAGAGGTCAGCATGAGCTTATGAAAGGTTCTGATCTTAGAATAAAGTTAGAACATGAGGAAGCTAGAAGAAAATTATGTTAGAACTTCCTAAGTTATGACTATAGGTCAAACATCTAAAATTTTTGGCATAATAAAAGTGCATAAGGATAAGAAAAGTGAAGTCCATAGAGAAGATAAAAATGAAATAGCAACCTAGACTAGAGATTCTAAGCATAGTAGATGATTTCAACATTCAAAATGTCCAATAGGTACAACAAGAAGGAAAATTAGCTCAAAAGACAATGAAGGTAGAAACAACATTAGAAAATAGAAGATCCTAGCATAAAGATGTTTGATACCCCAAAAAATAGTAGTTAGATCATGTGAAAAATGTTAGAAACCAAAAGTGACAACCACCCTATCATAGAAAAATTGGGGATTCAACAAATTACAACCACTTAAAGGCTAACAAGGGGAGTGTGTTGGATAAGCTGAGTAGTACTAGTTCATCCTAAGATCTTCCCAAGCCATTTTATTGACAATTATACATAGTAGTTAGCTTTATGATAGCCTAGTGAAAACTATACATAGGGGAATGCCCCTCATTGTAAAGTGTCAAAATTTTTAGGGTTTTACTATTATAGGATGTATGCTTATGCTACTCTGATGCAATTAGGAGCAGTTTGGTTTCTATTTGTTGAAGTGTATGGGATATTTACTACAAATATTACACTTTCAATATTTCTACTTATGTTTCAATTGGATTAATATCTTTTAAGTTTAGATTTTTTTGGTATTCCTTAGGAACTAGAGTGCTATTTTTTAGACTTAAGGCTATTTGGTATTCTTTAGCAACTATGTTTCTATCTATCAGGTTTTAAATTGTTTGGCTTATTTCAATTGGAAAGCTTGAAATATTGAATGTCACAATTATTGTGCTTGTTATGTTTCCTATGTAAGCTTAGTATTTTATTATAGAATATGTAATCTACTCATGTTATTTTAAATAAATCTCTATGTATCCCCTTTCTCTTTCCTTTCTTTAGTCTTTTACCAACAACAATTTCACAAGGAGCTAGTCTTCTCTGAAGGTTGATTCAGAAGAAAGTTTGAGTCATACATTATTTAATTCATTCTAGGGCATACATTCCATACCTAGGTAGATCAAAGCATCAATAATACCCTTTTTGAAATTTAAAAAATAAAAGTTTGGAGGAAAAGAACATTTTTTATGATAATTTAGAATACATAGAGGTAAAATGAGCAAAAGTGATGAACTGGGATCCACCTAAAATTTCATAAAGAATACAAAATTCTAATATTTTATCCATTTCTATTAATTTTTACCTAGACAACCCTTTTTTCAAACACAACCAATCAGGACATCTTCTCATGTCTATGTATCAAAAATGTTACTGTACCATTTTTACAATTTTGTCAAGTAGATTAGAGGTCTTTCCTAAGCATTGAAGCTTTCCCAAAATTTATTTGGCACCAAGGTTTTGTTAAAAAAAACATATTCTTCTTTTCTTATTTTATGGAATCCAATCAATCTACCCTCTCATATATATGACTATTGGATAGGAAAATCCAAAAGGGAAAAGAAAGTGTATTTTTTGAAAAACTCCATAAAATACAAATGAGGATTTTAAAAAACCTAAAACAACCTAATATTGATACTAGGATATCTAAGTAAAAAAATATGAAATAAAAAATAATATTTAGTTCTAGTTACAGGAAATACAAGCCTATAAATGAATATTTCTCTTGGAGTAAATCCAATAAGAAAATCCTTGCTTTGGTTATGTCATCATCCTACAAAAAAAATCTTCTTATCTATATCCATAAAATGTTGCTCTTTAGATCATATATAATAAAATACCTTCTAGGATAAGCAATTGAATAATAAAAATTCAATCTTGCTCTAATACCATATTGGATTTCACAACATTTTCCAAAAATGAATGGAATCAAACATTACCTAGTATTCCTTAACAAAAGAATACAAAAAAAAAAATAACACAAAACATGATGGGGTATTTATGGAAACCAAATAATATCACTAAATATAAATAAAATTACACTTCAATCAACAAGTAAAATGGTTGGTGTAAGGGTGTATTGATATGCAAATACATGACGCCTTTAGTTTAAGGTTGTGAGATTGACCCTCAAGAATACTTTTTCCTCCTTTGGCCATGATGATGCAACTTGTCGTGATATCACGACACTTTTCCTCCTTTGGGCATGACGATGCAACATGTCACGATTTCGTGACACTTTACTCTTGTGGCCATGACGTTGCAACATGTCGCAATATCATGACACTTTTTCTCCTTTGGCCGTGATGATGCAACATGTCGTGATATCGCGACACTTTTTCTCCTTTGGCCACGACTATGCAACTTGTCGTGATATCACGATGCTTTTTCTCCTTTGGCCATGATGATGCAACATGTCGCGATATCACGACACTTTTTCTCCTTTGGCCGCAACGATGCAACATGTTGTGATATCACGCCACTTTTTCCTCCTTTAGTCATGATGATGCAACATGTCGCGACATCGTGACACCTTTTACTACTTAGCCGTGATGATGCATCATGTTGTGATATCATGACACTTTTTCTCCTCTGGCCGTGATGATGCAACACGTCGTGATATCGCGACACCTTTTCTCCTTTTTCCATGATGATGCAACATGTCACGATATCGTGACACTTTTTTCCTTTTGTAGTGACGATACAACATGTCATGATATCATGACACCTTTTCTCCTTTGGCAGCGACGATGCAACATGTCGTGATATCGCAACACTTTTTCTCCTTTGGTAGCAATGATGCAATGTGTCATGATTTCATGACACTTAATAGCTTTTGGCCTCGATGATGCCACATGTCGCGATATCATGACACTTTTCCTCCTTTGGCCGCGATGATGCAACATGTTGTGATATCATGACACTCTTTCTCTTTTGGCTGTGATGATGCAACTTGTCATGATATCATGACACCTTTTCTCCTTTGGCCTCGACGATGCAACATGTCATGATTTCATGACACTTTTTCTCCTTTGGTCGTGACATTGCAACATGTCATGATATCATGACACTCCTCTTCTGGCCATGACGTTGCAACATGTCACGATATCGCGACACCTTTTCCTCCTTTGGCCGCAACGATGCAACATGTCACAATTTCATGACACTTCTTCCTCTTTGCTTTCTCCCTTTGCTTTGGACCGTGACACTTTCCTCCTTGTGGTGGTTTGCTTTTTATTTGATCTTTAGAAAATGGGTTTCTTTAGACTTCTTGGAAAACATGCAAAAAAGGTGGGTCCCCAATTTTGGGGTACGTTGTGGAGCAGCAAAAACACTTCCAAATGGTGAATTTCTCTGTTTAAGTTTCGCTTCCCCTTTTTTGATTAGCCTCTGGTCATGTTTCCATTTAGTTAATTCTTCTTGTTGGTTCCTTTGGGCGCCTTTACCTTAGGTGGCCCTTGCTGTTCTCAGGCTATCTCATTCTACTACCACCTTTCTTCCCCTATGCCTCCCTCTTCGGAGGCCCACGGCTGTCTTGTACAAGGTTCAAGGACCTTTCAACACCCTTTCAACCAATAAAAAAAAAAAAAGTACAAATATGATAAATATAAGTACAACATTTTTTTGTGGCCTTAATATAAGCTTAACCATCTCATACTCCAACAAAATCAATATTGCAAATTGCACCAAATTGGAGACCATGATTAGGTAGATTGTACAATTTACCAATAGGCCATTTATATGGGACTTTTAGATTTAGATTAATAAGGGAGGGAAATTCAGAGCAAGTAATTTTATATAATAAAAAAAACTATCCTAAAAGCTTAAACTACATTTTATTCTTGAGACATAAAATTGTTAACCTTTAAGATAATGAAGATGATTTTCAATTAGACTATTCAAAAATTTAGCCTTCTAAACTAGATCAAAGGCCAAATAGAATCACATATGCAAGAGCATTAATTTAAATTTTGTCAATAAGGCAATCCCTCTAAATGAATATGATGAAAAGGAAGTTGTCATATTTAAAGTAAATTAAAAGTATAATATAGTCATACTTTACCAATTTTTTCCAATCCAAAGCATAATGTAGTTATAATAAGCTATTGATTTTATGGATTGTATTCTCAATTACTAATATTAAATACTTCCACATGTATACAAATAATGCTTCCTCTATAACTCCATATGAGGAATACAAACCAACAATACCCCATCTTAAAAATTGCTCCAATCTTCTAGAGTGACATAAGGCAAGAACTTGGAATAATAACCTTTCCTTCTATAATATACCTAACCTTGTTTATAAAATTTGACTTAACCTATGGCCACCTCATTTCTATCATCAAAAGAGGACTTGCATAAACCTATTTATAATAAGAGTCATTATCAAATTTCAAAAGTACCTAGACATAATATAGAAGAGAGAAGAGATCACTAATGATTAGGTCTTCATACATAAAATTAATCAATAGCCCAAACATTTGATAAAAAGAGGAAGGGTTGACTAGACCAAGTTATTGATCTTTTTTCTATGTCTCTAAAAGACTCAGCAATTGCTTGTAATGTCAAAAATCTAGTTATCTATCTGATGAGTATGGAGAAAATATTTTTATTGCATAACATACTAAAAATGTTTCCTTTTGAAATAGAGCAAAAGGATTTGAAATCTATCATGTACAATTTGAAACCAAACACTATAGAAGGTCCTTAAACTAATGTCATCAATACAAATAGCTAAAAATGTAATGTAATTTCAAAATAGAGGGCTAAAAATGTTATGATATGCAAAAGTTATGGTGTCTAGAATTTTTGCCCTAATAGCCCTTAAAATTTGAAAAAAACCATCAAATATTAGTACTAGTGTATCCAACCTTAATTCATCGCTTGTCATCGATTGATTCACAAATAGATACCAACAAAAATCTATTAGCTATTTCCAATGGACATTGATAGCCAATGAGGTTTTAACACATGTTGAGGTTCAATTGGTCAAAAGGGTATAAGTATTTTTGGTGGCATGAAAAGGTTCCATGTTAGGAAAAACATATGATATCCATTAAATAGTGTAAATATGCTCAAGGATATTTGGAATTAGATAATTCTAGACCTAAATCCTTTGTGATAGCCAAGTCTTAAACATTTACATTTAGGATCAAAGTGCATCTTCTCTTAGTAGGTGGATGGACCACTCTACCTGAAGGAAGAGAAAAATAGTTTTTATCATAGGGATTCAAACATCCAAGCTACTACTTTTAACATCCTCTAGTTAGCATCCATGGAAACAATCACTGGTATGTTGATATTACCTTTGCATTCTTAAAGGTATCCATTTTCCCCAAATGTAGAGAGATTTTCCTATTAAAATAGATATTGTTTTTGAAACCATGATTTCCCACCATGCACAAGCCATTTCACCCTTCATTGAACTATCAATGTATAATGGTTGTTAAATTTAGATCTAAGATATCACTTTAAAGAAAACAAAATAAAATGTTTTAAATTGAATCCATGATCATCCTCCTCAATATGCCTTAAGTTCAATAGTCTAGCTATGCTATTTCCCATTTTATATGCAAAGAGGTACACATCTTCTTTGTAAAAAATGCTATCATATGAAATGACATAAAAGGGTGCAAAAAATATGGCATGTACTAAACTTCAAATTTTAATTGGCTTTTATGCATGATAATTTTAAATCAGGCAACTTTAAAATTTAATAGCTATCAAATCCCCTCTCATTATTATAAAATGGTTTCCAAGGCTTGTTTTTTAGAAGGAATGGAGTTCTCATAATTTGATATACATTTAAAATTTATAAATGTTTCATAACCCAAAATTAACCATCCCAATTTCCATCCTATTCAAGAGAATTTTTTTTTTGCTAAAAGTGGCTTGGAATCTACTCGAGATCTCAATGTCCCTTGGAACAACTACTAGTCTCTTCTCCTTGTGAGATCATTTTATTTCTACTGTATTTGACTCAAGGTATACCCATCTCTACAACATACATATATCTATTTATGTAAGTGTACTAGGTAAAGTGCAAGTTTAAGCTATCAATCTCATCCTTCCAATGAGCTAGCTTATTCCCTTCAGTCTATCGAAAGGACCATGCCAATAACTACACCATACATAATTCCATATATGTAGGTGTACTAAGCATGTTGGGAGTAGGCTATCAATCTCATATCCATGACAAGCTAGTATTACCAATAGGTCTCACTCAATGTCAAAAAATGAAGACACTAAACTATCAAATCTCTATCCATGCCACTAAGACTCTTTATGAATGATCTTATCCCTAATAAAACAAACCTTAACTATTATTTTCTTCTATCTACTATTGAAGAAGTATCTTGTATTAGTGTGTGATTTTCCATAAGTGAACTATCAACACAAATGCACATTAAAATGCCCCTCTATAGGAGTTATCAAATAGGTATTTCTTTTAGGATATGGCATACAAAATAATTATTTGAGTTCCTTTTTAATCCATGGCCTAAATTATTCCAATTCATGCAAGATCTATAACTATCCCATTAATTTAATTATGAGTAAATACATAATCATGAAATTATAAATCCATAGTGATATACCTATTTATTTGAAAATCATATCAATCACATCAATATGTACCCATAAATAAAGAAACTCCACACATTATCACACAACATATCTGTAGCACCCTAAAATTGGTGCAGTTAAACCATCAACAAAAAGTAAAAATTTGAATTTTAACCCCGAAACTACCCGTTAACTGCTCACCTCATTTTTCATGCCATTTTTAGAAGTTTTTTTTACCATTGGATGATATCATCGCCGATATGACGATATCGTCCCAAATTGGATGAATTCATCTGGAACAGAACGTCCAGATGATTTCGTCCCAAAACTAAATTTTCATAATTATATTTTGTTCCAACGACCTCTACAACTTGGGTAGAAGTGTGTCTGTGCAGTTGGATATTCCCACATTGAGGATCTTCCATATTGGTATGATACCCAACCTCCTAACCTCCCCCTAATCCTATATAAACTGGTATTTTTGCAATTTATCCCCCTGATTCCCTAATTCCTTGACTGCCTTCTTCCCCTACCTCACCTGAATCTCTCCCTGCCTACTCTCCCTGATTGCCTTCTTCCCCTACCTCCCCTGACTCTCTCCTTGCCTACTCTCCCTGAATCCCTGCAAGATTTTATATTCGTGTTTTCAATTTTTTGTTGCAATATTTCACTGTGTTTCAGTCGGAGATAGCTCGGATCGTCGTAGGTGATTCAATCACAATTTTAGGCGATCCTGTCGAGATCGGCGATGATCTCGTACGATTGTAGATGATCTTGACTGCAATTCAGCTTGGGGGCAATCAGAGTCTCGAGTTTGCATTTTCTACCTCGTTCCTTTATTTATTGGTGCTTTAGATTAATTTAATTCTATTATGCATCTTGGAGTTCACCTCATTTAGCATAATTGCATGATAAAATTCAAAATAAGTTACCAAAAAATTGCATCTCATTTAATTTGATAGCTGGATTTGTTATTTAAACATCTACACTCTCATTTCTATCACTTTGCATCATTCTTGCAATAGTATTTTTGGTTTTTATTGTTTGTTTTCTTGATTGAAGGTTTCTGATGAATTTGTTTGACGAATTCATCAGAAACCTAATGATACTGGGTGATCTTAGATGATTGACTATGATTTGGGATGATTTTGTACAATTACAGATGATCCTATCATATTTGAGATGATCTGGACTCCTACAAGCTTCAAAATCTTCATCATACATCAGAAATTAGGTGTACCCTTCTCCATTTAACATATTCTCTACATTTAATCACATTAGGATTCATTTATGTTTTTTGTCTTCATATAAATTAGAATTGTCATATATAACAACTTAGCTTCATTTTGGCCAACCTAGGAATCTGAATGATTGAACATAAAATGAACAAATCAAATCCATTCTCGACCTAGGCATGGAAAATACCACTCAAATTTTCCTAGTGAACCCCACCATCCGTCAAAAATTCACCTTTATACCCCTCCCTCAAGAGGCACGACCTTCAAAGGGCCTCTCCATCCGAGGTATTGTTCCATCCTTTTCGCATCCCCCTTTTAGGCATGGATCCTTTAGCCTGAAGGTAAGGGTGCAAAAAAATTGGGCGATACATTTTGGTGAACCCGACGTGAAACTAAAACACCTTTTGAAAACAATCCAAAAAAAACACACACATTATTAAGAACATCTAGAATCATTAGAAAACTGTTAAATTTGCATATCATACTTAGATGGTAGATTATAATAGAAGACGAGCAGTCTCCATAAATGTTCAAAATCAATTAACAACCATAGAGATTACTTTTATGCTTAGAGTACCTCAAACATATAGAGCCCAACCTTTGTGGGATGAACTTGATAGGAGATTGGGCATTATTAAATCTAGATATGCAGAAATTAGGCAAATTAAGAAGTTTATCCTAGATAGAATCTTGGATCTTGATCAGGTGACTTTGTACCATGAACTTCAGAGAGCTTGCCATAAGTGGTTAGCCGATAAAAGAGCACTTGTGTCTTCTGAATTATACACTTTTGAGGAATACCTTGAGAACATAGTTGTAGTACATAAATTTCTATCTCGTATAGAGGATCAAGAAGTCATTCTTACGAATAGAAAGAGATGGAATAGAGTTCCTAGAGCTGTGTTGTATCGAGAGTATTACCATGAACTTTATTTTTACACGTCAGAGTCTAAAATAGATCATATTACCATAGCACACTTTGTCAAGTTCTTGAAAAAAAACTTCCAATTTGAAGAGGAGAATTTCATGACTCCTGATGAACTTGACCCTATCAATGATATCCATAAACTATTCATAGAAAACTAAGTGATTCTTTCTACTATTGTTTCTTATAACTAGCATGCTATTTGTTATTTTTATTCTCGTAAAATAATAATATAATAAAATCACACAAAAAAAAAAACAAAATATTTCCTTTTTAAGTATTATAGTAGGTATATAGTTAAAATATATACCTCTCAACCCTATCGCATATATATAAGTATATATATTTTCTAAAACCTAAGTTTAGCACAATTCCTAGACTTAGGAATGGAAAACAAACCGAAGAAGATGAATATTGGTTAGGAAGACCATTAATTGACCAAAATTTCCCTCCTAAGGACCAAGTTCAGGAAGAAGAAATCCTAGACCAGCAAGAAGAAGAGCTTGTTGTAGGAAATGAACAAGAAGAAACTGTTAAAGAGGAAGGATCCTCATCCCCTAAAATATCTTTGGGAGGAGCCATCACTTTTGAGAACATGGAACAATTCTGGAAGTTCATTAATTGAGTGATAACCATCCATGAATTGGCCCACTCGGCATATGAAAATAAAAAACCTAGCATGTTCCTTAAGCTTGACATGAACAAGGCTTTTGATCGGGTTTCCTAGAAATTCCTATTCGAGGTCCTAGAGAAGTTTGGGTTTCACAAATAATGGATCAAGATGGTTCATGAATGTATCTTGACTGCATGGTTCTCTATTCTTATCAATGGTTCACCCACAGGTTTCTTCCAAAGTTTCAAAGGCATCCATCAAGGGGACCCTTTGTCCCCCTTTCTCTTCATCATTTTGGCCAAAACCCTTGGAAGAACCCTTACAACTGCCTGCAATAGTGGTCTCATATCCGAGATCAAACCAGCCTCAACAACCAATGCCATATCCCACCAATAGTTTGTGGATGATACTATTCTATCCTCTCATGCTTTCGTTCCCGAAGCAAAAATCATTAAGAACATTCTTGATTCTTATGAAGAGGCGGCTGGCCAGAAAGTCAATTACCACAAAAGAAAGTTATACTTTCTCAATACTCCCATTCACATGCAAAATAAGATTGTTGAGATCCTTGGGTGCATCATTGGGAGCCTTACAACTACTTATCTTGGATTACCGCTTTTCCATGACAGATCTGTCTCGGCTATGTGGAACCCTGTTTTAGATCGCCTCAACAAGAAACTTGCAGGTTGGAAAAGCTCAATGCTTAGTCAGGTAGCCAAAGCCACTCTAGTCCAGGCTTGCCTACAAAGTATTCCCATTTTTTTCTTATCCATATTCAAAGCTCCAGCTTCCATCTGCCAAATAATTGAGCAAATTCAACACATATTCCTTTGGGCGGGAAATGAAAACAAGAATAAATTTTCACTTGTTGCCTGGGATAGGGTCTATTCCAAGAAAAAGGATGGAGGACTCGGATTCAGAGACATCAAGTGGATGAACATGGCCCTCATTGCCAAATAGTCCTGGAGACTTACCATCAATGAAAAAGTCACTTGGATTGACATCATCAAAGCTAAGTACCTCCATCAGGTTTCCTTTCTTGGAGAGCACAACCTTCCTAGCGGATCCCATTTCTAGAATGGCGTCATCAAAACAAGGAATATCATCATGGAAGGCTTAAGGTGGTGTCTTGGAACTGGAATGAACATTCATTTCTGGGATGACCCGTGGATCCATGATAAACCTCTCAGCCAAGATCCGCATCTTGCAATGCTCAAGACGGTTATCGAAGCCACCTTTGGAGATAAGGTGTGCCATTTCATTAACCCAGGTATCACAAGAACTGAATGGAAACACCTGGATCTCAATTGGACTAGGCATATCACCGAGGTGCTCAGGTGGTTACAAAACTTGCTGAGGACTTGCATCATCCCTAGCTCTCACAAAGATGATTCCATGGTCTGGAACCTTGAAGATTCAGGGAATTTCACTATTAAATCAATTTACTACAGTCAAGAAACTCCCAATGATGGTAGGGACTTATCTAATCAAGTCTGGTTTCCCAAGATCATTCCCAAGGTCAAATTATTTTGCTGGTTGGCCATCCAAAATAGAATCCTCACCACTGAAAACTTGATAATCAAAGGGTTACTCATTCCCAATTGGTGCATCCTGTGCAAAAATTCCTGTGAGTCAACTTCGCATGTTTTTTTGGAATTTCCATTATCTCTAGAAGTTCTCAACTAGGTTATTAACACCTTTGACATCTTCATAGCCCTCCCTCATTCCATTCCCCTCCTTTTTCAACAATGGCCCCGACATTTCAAGAGAAATAAACTTAAATTCATGTGGCAAGCTTGCCTCCACCTTTTCCTATGGCAAATATGGCTCAAGAGAAATGCAAAAAATTTCAAAAACCAAGCCACTGATAAGAATATTATTTTTGCCAAAATCTTGGCCCTTGCTACGGAGAATGCCTCTCTTGTTTCGTCTTCCAAGCCCCCCCTCCTAGCCTTGAATCGGACCTAATAAAACTTTTCAATCTTTCTAATTTCTCTGCCATGCCCCGTACTTCTGTTGACAAGTCTGTCATCAAGTGGGTCTTACCACCTACTGGGTGGCACAAGCTCAATTTCGATGGTGCAACCAAAGGCAACCTAGGAGCTGCTGGCAGAGGAGGAATTCTCAGAAATCACAGAGGAGAAATAATTTTGGCCTTTGCCCAGAACCTGGGAATTCAATCTAACAATATGGTAGAGGCTCGGGCTCTGCTCCAAAGCTTGATCCTCTTGGAAGGTTTGACCATCAATAAACTTATCATAGAAGGAGACTCGCTGCACTGTATCAACTGGATCAATGGGACTTCTATGCCTCCCTAGGCCCTTGTTTCGATTTTCCAAGACTGCAAGGCTCTAATTGGCAAGTACCCAGAATTAGTCATTAAGCATCAGTATCGGGAAGGAAACAAAGCTGCAGACTGGCTTGCTAACAAGGGTGTAGGTGAACCTGACATTCATGTTTGGAGAGACTCCTTCCCCATTGGTCTAAGGAACGATTCTATAAGTGTCAATGTTTGCACAATGTGAGTGGTTGGTAGGGGACCGGTTTAGTTTGCTCTTGGAACTAGTTGAGTGTTTGCATCTTTTCTTCCTTATTCTCCTCCTTCGGCTATGTTTTGGAAACATGTCACGATATCATGACATCCCTTTCCCCTCTGGCCATGAGGTTGTAACTTGTCATGATATCGCGACACTTCTTTCTCCTTCGGACACGGTCTTGCATCATGTCATGATATCGCGACACTTTTTCTCTTCGGCCGTGTTTTTGCAACATGTCATGATATCGTGACACTTTTTCTCTTCGGTCGTGATTTTGCAACATGTCGTGATATCGTGACACTTTTCCTCTTTGGCCGTGTTTTTGCAACATGTCGCAATATCATGACACTTTTTCTCTTCAGGCGCGTTCTTGCAACATGTCACGATATCGTGACACTTTTTCTCTTCTGACGCGGTCTTGCAACATGTCACGATATCACGACACTTTTTCTCTTCAACTGTGGTCTTCCATCATGTCGTGATATCGTGACACTTTTTCTCTTTGACAGCGGTCTTCCATCTTGTCGCGATATCGTGACACTTTTTCTCTTCGGCTGCGGTCTTCCATCATGTCGCGATATCGTGACACTTTTTCTCTTCGACAGTGGTCTTCCATCATGTCATGATTTCATGACACATTTTCTCTTTGGCCATGATGTCTCTTCTTGTCATGATATTGTGACACCTTTTCTGTCCGACCGTGGTTTTGCATCATGTCGCGATATCGCGACACTTTTTCTCTTTGGCTGCGATTTTGCAACTTGTCACGATATCGCGACACCTTTTCTCTTCAGCCTCGATGATGCAACATGTCACGATATCACGACACTTTTTCTCTTTGGCCACGAATTTGCAACATGTCACGATTTCGTGACACTTTTTCTCTTCGGCCGTGTTTTTGCAATCTGTCGCGATTTCATGACACTTTTTCTTCTTTGGTCATGATAACGCTGCTTGTCACGATTTCATGACTCTTCTTCTCTTCTGGCACCAACCTTGCAACATGTCATGATATCACAACACTTCTTTTCTTCTGGCAGCAACCTTGCAACATGTCACGATTTTGCGACACTTTCTCTCTTTTGGCTCCGATGCCACTTCTTGTCACGATTTCATGACTTCTCTTCCTCTCTTGGATGCAACGGTGCAACATGTCATGATTTTGTGACATCATTTCCAAACTGGTCATGATTTTGTGACACCTTTCCTCGTGTGGCGTTTTGCTTGTTCTTTGATCTTTAGTTCTTGGACCACCTCGATCGATCTGGAAATCATGTAAAACTCTTGTACAAGGTTCATGGACCTTTCAACACCCTTTCAACCAATCAAAAAAAAAAATATTGGTGTTTTTAATAGAGTAGCCCATATGAACAAGGATCAAATTAGTGACACTCAAGCAACTCTAGAAGAAGTATTTCAAACATGAACTAATCCCTTGTCCTTTATTGATCAAGAGACTGATCAAGCTGGACCATCCAATTTGGATATGGCAGTTGTGATCTAGAACATGCAACAATAGCAGGTTACCCAACCATCTAAAGTGCCTGTTAACAAGCCTAGGGTCATTCCCGCACAAAAGAAACCATCATTTACTACTCTATTTCACCAAGTTCTTGACCAACATACCTTAAATAAACAAAAATCCAAAACAAAATTGAACACCAATTACCAAAAATCTAAGGTACAACATAATACTATTACAAATCCCCTTCATAATACTCTTCCTACCAACACTTTGCATAATAGCAATATAACATCTAATCCTTGTGTCACACCATCATATGTTCATAGATCCCATACCTATGTGCCACCGAACCAATATGGTGGACAAACTAACAATCTGGAAGCCGTGGTGAAATAGTTAGTTTCTCGCATGGACCAAATAGATCCCTACAGTCCCTCGTACAATTATCAAGAGATGTGTAGTCAACCTTTAGATACTATAGTCGTAGCACAGCCGTATCCTAAATATTTTCCTATGCATGTTCTTCCAATATATAAAGGAATCGAAGATCCCATAGAGCATCTTCATATGTTTAGGATAGCATGTCATGATATATCACATGATGACTTGTTATTACTAAAAATGTTCCCAAAAATCTTGGGAGGAATGGCATTAGAGTGGTATTATCAATTGCCCACTAATTCTTTGAGGAATTTCAAAGAAACTGTCGAGTCTTTTGTTCATCAATTTAGTGCCTACATTGAAAGAGATGTGACCATTAAGGATTTGTATAACTTAAAATAGGGTAAAGAGGAATGCTTTGCTGATTTCCTAGCTAGGTGGATACAACTGATAGGAAAATTGCACTTTGTGTTACCTTATAGGGAGATGTTGGATATCTTTATTAATAATTTACAAGAGCAACTATCTTACGAATTATCAACTACTACCTTGACCACCTTAGATTAGGCTATAGAATTAGCTTGAAGAGTGGAAGATGCTCTCATTAGGAGAGGCTAGCTTAAAAAGAGAGACAATGAGAAGACATCCAAAAATCAATATAAGAATAAACAAGTTATGGGTGATGGAGTCACCGATAGCAAAAATATTGCTAATGTTAATGTTGCAAAGACAGCGGAGAAGTTTGTACTAAAACCTCCTGATAGACCTCATCGAGAATTTACTAGGTTAAATCAACCTTTATCAACTATTCTACCGCAATTATTAGAACAAGGTTTGATTTAATTACCAAATATTCGGGAACCTGATCCAACTATACCCGAATACAAAGCAGATTTACACTATGACTTCCATAAAGGACCTGGACACACTACCAACTCTTGTAAAATATTCAAACATAAAATACAGGACTTGATTGATAACAATGAGATGGAGGTGCAAGCCTTTCAATCTAAGCAAAATCCTCTTAATAATATTAAAAATAACACCCCACAAAACCAGAATCAGAATGCCAATCAGTCATTGGACATATTTCAACATTCCTTACCAAAACATGGTAAGGAGGTGGCTAATCAAGTTGAACATCATAATGTCCCTCGTCCTTCCTGATATGTAGGAACTATTAGTGGGCATTTACCTATTCATGATCTAGAAATATTTGACACAACTTTATCCGTGGTTACAACCAGGCCTCTATATAATATTCAGATACCTGATCTTAGTGATACAGAATATGATACTGAGAGTGATATGGAAATCACATCAAATCAATCGAATAGTTCTAAATATGAATCAGATCCTATTCACCCTATCACAAGATATATGGTTCCAGAAGAGCCATTTCCAAGAAGAGTCACTACTAGAACATCGTCTCACTGATTACTTTCTAATGATCTAGCTATAAACGCTAGACCAAGACCCATTCATCATCCATAGAATAATAATGTGGGTACCATCGAAGCTGTTACTAGAAAACAGACTCAAAATTCTCAACAAGATAAAATTCAGAATGGTGGATCAGCTCCATTTATTTTGAAGGTTCCTAATAAAGGGAATCATTCACCTAATGTTCAGCCTAAACCTCCTTATAATATTAATGAACAATTATCAAATATTATAGCTAGAATTTATCTTTTGGACCTTTTAAGATCTTCTCCTACACATAGATATGAATTAATGCTCACATTAATTTAGATGATGGTACCACAAGATATTCAACCTGAATCCATGGCCCATACTATAATAACTTGTGAAGTTGATTGTATTGACTTCCAGGATAGATACATACTGCAACATAGTTTACATAAAGATAACACCTTGTATATTATTTCCTTAATTAGAGATGTAGTAGTCAAACGAGTTTTGATTGATAATGGTTCATATTTAAATATCTACACTTTTGACTTCTACCAAATATTTGGGTTTAGAAGTGATGAAATGAAAAGAACTGATATGATCATAAAAGCTTTTAATGATGAAACACAAGAAATGTGTGGAGTTATTACCATTCCATTGCAGGTTGGTCCGAGAACCTTGGATATGACTGTGTTTATTGTACATTGTCTTGCATCGTACAATATACTCTTGGGTCATCCTTGGATCAATGCGATGCAAGTTGTTCCCTCAACTTTACATCAATGTGTTAAGTTTGAATTTAAGAATCAGTTGGTTACCATTCATGGTGATCCAAGACCCTTTGATATGTGTGCTTTGGTAGAACATATTGGAGTTCAATTTTACCCTGCTCTGTCATCCACACATCCTAATTCTCATTATCCATCTAAACATGTGAAAATCACACCCATAACATCATCTACTTCTTCTCCATTAGTTACACTTCCACATATAGCTCAACCATATTCTAAACAAACTGCATTAGGACCCAAGAAAGATCCTAATCCCACAACCAATGTCTCTTGTTCTACTCCTATAACTTCCATACCTTTAATAGACCCATATATCAAAACCTCTACACCATCTACATCCACCAAATTCATATTTTCTGCATAGAAATACGTAGGTAATGTTCCTTCTACCTCTTATGCTCTTACTGATGAGCTCTTACCCGATCTATATAAAATTCTTATATCAGAAGAAATGAATGCTTCTATGCAAGATTCCCTTATTTTAAATATTTTGCCACCATCTCCTCATACCTTAGGCCTTCCATAACCTATGGGAAGTATTTACCAAGTCGAGAGTTGTGCCTTTATTTATAAGGGATATGACTGGGGTAGAATACCCAGAAACATCAGAACTCATTATGATGGATATGCTCGATGTTATTTTACTAATGAGTATACTAAAGCCAAACCTATAATGCTTAAATTGGGATATAAATGGAAAGGTTTGGGACCTTTCTAGAATGGTATGAAAGAACCTTTTGAGGTAGAAGCATGGCCCACCCGATGTGGTGTGGGCCTATTTTCTAGTAAGGGTTAGCCATTCCCATTTGAGGATGATGACCATATTATATGTTACCAAGATTATTTAGATGAACGTAATGCTTTGCGTTTAATGAATAAGACATTCACATGTAATATGCTATCTATAGCTTATCCTGAGATGATCGTTGAATCCGATGATGAGTTGGAGGGAGATATATTTCATGATGTCTCCATTGAGGAATTATTACATAATGGATTTTATTTTGATGGTTCTATACCTAGTATAGCCCAGCTTGAGGCCACAACTCCTCAAGATGAATTATCCAAGCTAACCTTGGAAGAATTACAAGAATTGGGCGTTTCACCTGCCCCACCTAATTTTGAGAGAGATATGCACATGAAAGTAGAAAATGTCATAAAAATTAACATTGGAACCAACGATAACCCTCACATAATCAACATTGGATCAGAATTGAGTCAATAAAAAAAGGATAAATACATTGCATTTCTTAAAGAATATGAAGATGTCTTTGCTTGGACATATGAAGATATGTCGGGTTTAGACCCTTCTGTAGTTATGCATCACCTAGTAGTGCATCCGGATGCTAAACCTGTTAAGTAGAAGCTTAGAAAAATGCATCCTAAAGTGGCCTTACTAGTCAAAGGGGAGTTAGAAAAACTCATGAATGTTATTTTTATACAAGCCATTGATTATGCTGAATGGATCTCGAATATAGTTCCAGTAACTAAGAAAGAAGCTACTAAGATTAGGGTTTGTACATACTTTAGAGATATTAATGTTGCATGCCCTAAATATGATTTTCCCCTTCACAATACGGATCAGATCATTGATGTTATTGCTGGGAGTGGAATGATATCCTTAATGGATGGATTTTCTGGTTATAATCAGATCATAATAGCTCCTGAAGATTAGGCTAAAATAGCCTTTATTACCCCTTGGGGGACTTTTTTTGGAAAGTGATGCCATTCGGTTTGAAGAATGCAGGTGCAACATATCAATGAGCCATGACTTATATCTTTCATGATATGATGCATGATATACTACATGATTATGTAGATGACATTATAGCATGTTCTACTGAAGAAGATGACCATTTAGATGACTTGAGAAAAGTATTTGATCGGTTAAGGGAATATCTTATCCGATTGAATCCAGCCAAATGTATATTCGGAGTTAAGTCAAGTAAATTATTGGGGGTTATAGTTTCTTTATGTGGCATCAAAATTGACCCTCTCAAGATTATGGCTATCACTGATATGCCCACACCTACAAATATATATGAATTACGAAGTCTACAAGGTAAGCTTCAAGCTATCTGTCACTTTATCGATAAGGTGGTAGATAAAATTGGACCCTTTCTTAAGCTTCTTAAGAAGGATGTCTCTTTCCATTGGGATGATGAATGTAAGGAAGCATTTGAACTCCTCAAACAATATCTTCTTAACCCACCTGTACTTTCACCACCTAAACCTGATCGCCCATTTATCTTGTATATTTTTGCTTTAGATTTTGCTTTAGGAGCTATGTTAGCTCAACTTGATGATGAGAAAAGAGAGCATGCTAATTATTATATTAGAAAAACATTAATTAGTTATGAAACCCGCTACACAACATTAGAGAATTTATGTCTAGCAATCGTATTTTCTACACAAAAATTATGCCATTATATGCTCAATCAAAAAATATACGTTATTGCTAAATTCGATCCCTTGCGCTATCTCATGAGTCGACCTTATTTATCGAGTAGCACAGTGAAGTGGGTTCTTGCTCTAAGTGAGTTTGAACTCACATTTATAGGATAGAAGTCTATTAAGGGTCAAATCATAGCATATCAATTAGCTGTTACACCCTTAGATTCCACCCATCCCCTCGTCATTGAGTTTCCTTATGAATGCCTTAAACTAGAGGTAGATAATTCAGAGCCATGGTCCTTATACTTTGATGGAGCCCGATGTATGAGTGGGGCTGGTGCAAGTATTATTTTGATATCTCCATAGAAACATATCATACCTCTATCCTTTAAATTAATGTTTGCTTGTACTAATAACACTGCTAAATATGAGGCTCTAATCCTTGGATTACAAGCTGCCTTGGCATTGAAAATTAAAAATCTATTAGTTTTCGATGATTCTCAACTTTTTATAAATCAAATTAATGATGTTTATCAGACTAGAGATGATAAATTGTGCCCATATAAATAATATGTATTACAATTAATATCTTTATTTGATCAAGTTACCTTGGAAGCTATTCCTAGAACTAGCAATCATGTGACTGATGCTATGGCCACAGTTGCATCTCTTTTACCATTGGAGTTAGATGACGAATATGCTACCATCATTATTCATCGACTCCAGGAACCCGCTTCAACTAAATCATGCTTGGAACCTTTGGACGTGTTTCTAATCAATGAAACTATTCCTAAAATTTGGTACACTAACATCCTCAATTTTCTTCAAAATGGGACCTTCCTTGAAGGTTTTAATAGAAACCAGCGTTGATTATTACGTAGATGAGCAAGTCGCTTCGTAATAATTGGCAATACATTGTATAGGAGATCTTTTGAAGGTATCCTATTAAGATGTTTGAATCTAGAAGAGTCTAGATCAGATTTGAGTGAAGCCCACGATGGATCTTGTGAGGGACACTTTAGTGGTAGTGCCATTGCTAAGAAGCTTCTTAGGATAGGATATTTTTGGCCTACCATGGAGAATTATGCACATGATTACATTCGCCATTGCAACAAGTATAAAAAACATGCTGACCTTGTCCATGCGCTTGCACAAGAATTGCAGGCTATTTCATCTCCTTGGCCCTTTTCAAAATGGGGCTTAGACATCATAGGAAAAATCAATCTTGTGTCATCTAATGGACATAAATTCATCATAACCACCACCGAGTATTTTATGAAGTGGGTCAAAGCTATGCCCTTAGCTTCTTGCACTGGAACACAAGTTTCCAAGTTTATTCTTAATCAAATTATTTTTAGGTTTGGAATTCCTGCAAATCTCATCTCGGATAATGGAACTTGTTTCAAAAAAATATATGTAAAGAAACTATGTCAAAAATATAAAATTCAACACCGTTGGTCCACTCCCTATTATCCTTAGGGTAATGGCCAAGCAGAAGCATCTAATAAAACATTAATTAAAATCCTCAAGAGACTGGTCAATAAATCTAGCCATGATTGGCACATTCAATTATATCGTGCTTTGTGGGCTTATCAAACTAGCATTCATACTCCCATGGGCACTTCACCTTTTGTTTTGGTTTATGGCACTAAAGTTGTTTTTCCCTTTGAATTAGAAGTTCCTTCTTTGGCTCTACTACTTCAATATACTGAAGTAGGAGATGAATATCGTGTTGGTAGATTTAGTCAGCTGGAACTCCTAGATGAGAAGTGCATTAATGCTTTGGAGCATCTTCATGCCTACCAGAACAAGCTCAAACGAGCATATCTCAAGAAATTTCATAATCGATCCTTTGAGATCGACGACCTCGTATTAAAAGAAAATAAAAAAAATACTAATGCAACTAAATACCTTAAAGGCAATTCGAGCCTAACTGGCTTGGGCTATATATTATCACTACTAAATTTGGATCAAGAGCATACATATTAGCTACCTTAGATGGCAAAGATCTTAAATAACCTATCAAAATTATGCATCTTAAGCGCTATTATGCATAAATATGGTAATTTCACTATTGTATATATTATACATATTGTCTCATATTAGTAATTCATATAAAAAATTTCAAAAATAGTAATATTATGTATTCTCTCAATTCATAAATTAAAATTTAAAATATAAAAAAAATCAAAATCATCAAAATCCTCAAAAACATTTTCTATTTTGCACCTGTCAATTCTTGAAGTATTGCAGTTATATTTTCAGTTATTTTGGATAAATTAGCATTTATTTGGAATCCCTCACTTTCACACTCACATGAATAAATATCTTGATCTTATTTGGTATGATTATTAATCTCTCTTATATCGAAGTCCATAGTTGAATTAAATAAAGTTTTGAGCATAGAGAACTGATCTTGTTATTTAGTTGAACCAAGTACACCTTTTCACATTAAAATGATTTCATTGCAAATTCAAAATAATGCTACATAGTAGAAGTGGTCTCTTGAGCGAAAAGTTTCCCTTGCTATCCTATCATGCACATGGTCTAGAATATTTGAGAATTGACAAAAGGACAAGCTCACCCCTGCCCAAAATAAAAATCCCTTGCTCTACAACCAATCCGAGAAAGTATCCCTAGTATAGGAAGAAAAAGAAAAAGAAAAATAAAATCAAGAAAAATCATGAGAAAAAGAGAAATTATTCAGAAGCACTATTGCAGTATCATTTTGTACCATCTCAGCAATATTTCAGCATTATCTCAGTATCAAGCAAATACAAAAAAAAAAAAAATAGAAAAAGAAAAGAAAATAAAAAGAAAAAAGCAATAAATCCCTTCCCCCCCCATTTGAAAGAAAAGAAGGGTGAATGAGATTGAATCCCTGGAATTCTCAATTATTCAAAAATCATGAGGTAAGCCCCATAACAGGTGGTTTGTGCCCAACCTACTTGGCCTTGGGTAACTCCTAGCGTGGTGATATGTCTGTCACATTAGCGACCTTATTTTGTATAGACCTATGTCCACTCATGGATCAGCTAGCTCTTGATGACCCGACTTACATAGTAGTCTGGTACGGTTACATGCATATAAATCATGGTCAACGAACACTCATTTGGTTAATTCAAATTACTTGTATCAAATTATCTTGCTCAAAATCGGTAAATGAACAATAAAATTGCACACACCTTTGTGTTTGAGATATTTTGTATCATTATGATAGATCAAGATCGACAAAGAACTCACATATGCACACGGGGTTCCTTATAAATGTCAAATTTGGCTTTGAGATAATTTAAAATATTTATGCAAATCTTTTGGAATAATTTGATTTTTTTTACTTGATAATATCTATTTAGCATAAAATCAATTAAATACATTTTTTTTTTCAAAAATCTAAAATTTTCTTGCAAAACATGTTCAAAAGCTAGCAATAAAGTCACATTTATATTTTTGACTTTCGCAATGATGGTATAGTTCCTAAACCTAAATTGGAATTTTATGCCTAGTGCAAGTCCTCATTTTTATATTTTTATCCCAAAATAAAAAAATCAACTATGAAATAAAACTATTATATCTAAAATTCTATGCCTAGCACAAACCATCGTTTTAATTTCATTATTTTACACAATTGTGCTTTAAAAAGAATGAAAACTTTCTTATTTCATTTCATTATGTCAACATTCTTTTTTTTTTGCGACGATGGTATAATTCCTAGGGAATTGTTCAAATTTCTATCATACTTAGGAATTTTATGCCTAGAAAAAATCATATTTTTAATATTTCATGCATAATACTTTCATGGAAATCTAAAAACAAATCATCACTATCATCATTTTTCATCATCACAACACAAAGTCTTAAGAAAGTCTCTTAAGCACCCTTTTACTTTTAGAAATATTTCTCTCATACGGCGACTCCATGAAATGGTCATGTAACAGCGACAATGTCCTTTAAAATTATTGTTAGAAGTCACTTTATTTTCATCAAAACACACCACAACAACCAGTTTGTTTACATCAGATTATTTCATTTAATTTTATAGCATGACATAAAATTATAATATTTTCAAACGACATAATTACATGAATAGTAAATCAACAATTGAAATATTAAAGCATCATAAAACATATGCACAAGTCATATCACAAAAGGAACATCATATATATATATCAAGAAGTATATACATCATATCAAAATAGATTGGTATGCCACAATATATACCCTAGAATAATTAATCATCTCAAAATAAATAGTCAATGTACAATGTATGTCTAGTCTCGAGAAGCCGTCGAGCTCTCAACCTCATCTCCTCTCCCACCCTGAGGTGGAGGAGGTGGTCCCATCGAAGCCCATCCTATGTTGTGGGTCCTCGACATTGATCGTGATGATGTCCTCGATGACCCCATCCTGATCGGCTTCGTAATGACAACTGGTAACTATATCCTCTGGCCCTCTAGCACCAGCTAGTAGTACACTTCCTGATAAAACACAGTCTAAGCAACCAATTGTGCCAGCTCTAGAATGCTCACCCCTCTACTCTAAGTCCTGAGCCTTGTAGCCTCATCCTGCAGGGTCTAAACCTGAGCTCGTAGGTGAGCATTATCCATCCAAAGAGCTGCCATCTCACTGCTCTCCCCCACCTCGACACCCTTTCCCCTATTGGATGATGGTGGTCTATCCCTTTGTTGATAAGGGAGTCTCTCTCCTCTCCTCCCTTCTCTTTGGCTACTGTTGTCTCTCTGTAGCCTGTGGTATTCTCCAGCATCTCTCCTAAGGAGTCCATCATTGATCCCTCCCTCTGTGACTCCTCGCTACATCAATGGTAGCCTGGCACCACCTCTCTATTCGTTGCACTACAGCATGCATCAAACCCTGTGCCCTCATAATATAAGGAGGATGAATGCCTGTATACCAAACATCATACCCATATGCTACCCCTGCATCATCCCCATCCACTGGCTGAATGGGGGCATCATCAGCATCTTGACTCTAGAACCGCTGCATGTCTGGAGCCCCACTCAATGTGGTGTTATCCCACATAGTCCGGGAGTACTCATAATCCCTAAGATAAGGGATCCCCTGCTATAGACCAAATTGCCTCAAAACTTGATCATAGAGATGGAGCTCTACCTCTCCTTGCTCTGTCCTCAACCATATGACTCGCTTGATGCAAGCCAACTCCTGTCCCTCCTCTACCCACACTGGATGCTCTCTCCATGGTCTCTAAGTGATACGATTTGGGGTGAGATCATCCAGAAACCTCTGGGATGTCGATAGATTTATCCACCATTATGACCCTCTTTGGAGACACCGATAGAAAACATGGGGTCTCTTCCAATCAACTCCTATCAGTGGAAGCCCTACTGACCTTCACACCATAATGTGTTACTAGCACCAAATCTATAGTAGCGATGTCAACACTAGACATCGACCCCCTTTGTATACGACCCCATAAAGGATCCTATACAATTGGCATAATACAAAGCTGCCCCAAGAAAACCTGTATCCGTGGTCTCTCATGTCACAAACCACATATGAGAGTAGCCATGGTAATTTGCATCCGCTCTGGTGGCATAGAAGAAGGCCACCCACCATCCCTTCCAAAACCCGGGTCAACCGAGATGCCCTAGGCATCTACCTCAAAGCCTTGATGTTCACTCCGCCTTTCTCCAGGGTGAAGCTTGGGTCACTACACAATATCATCATAGCATGGCCCTGATTGATCGAAGGGGTCATGAATCGACCATGTATGGGGATCCTCAAGATCCTCCATACATCCTCTAGATGGGAGTCATCTCCCCTGTTGGTAGTCGAAAGCAGGATGACTCCAGATACCATCTCTCTACTAGGGCTGTTAGTAGCCCCATGTCTATAGAAAGTTGTGGCATATCTACCACATGTTGTAGTCCTACCTCTGCCAGTCTATCTCGCTCGGCCTAATCGAGCATGGCTAAGTCGTCCCTTAGACCTCCGTATTTCCACTCCCGACTCTTTAGTAATCCCCTCTACAAAATAAATAATAAAACAACAAAAATTATTAGTACATAATCATTAAAAAATCAATTAAAATTAAAATCATCCCATAAAAGTTTATATCACCCATTATTGGATGATATTGTACCAAATTTAGACAAAATCATCCTTAATAGGACGAAATCGTCTTCGTTCTTCAATTTGGGGATCACCCCTTATTGGACGGGATCACCCCTATTTCTTCGATTTTGTCCTTAGACAAAATCAGCGATATAGGGACGATTTCATCCCGATGTCATCGACGGCTTAAAAATGGCCACGACGCCCAAAAAAAATTAAAATTCAAATAAAAAATCAAGTTAAAAACATAGTACACTAGGTTTAGATCCTTACCCGCAACTCGTGCTAGACCTTTGTCGATCTGTGTGCCATTTCCACCATTTCGCCTGTAGAGCTCTGAAACAGTGAAAGTGAACAATAAAAATGAATTAGGGTTTTACCCTATTTTTCTTATTTTTATTTTAAAATGACATTTTTCAATTTTTGCTTTTTCGTGCTTTTACCTCAAACGTTCGATTTGGGTAAAAACTCGGAGGGGGCACCATAGCAAACAGTCATACGATTCGACCTAGAATCATCATCTAAAAAATGGAATAAATTTTTTCATTTCTTGTAAAGCGTAAAGAACTCATATTTAATGCATTTTCTTCAAAAAATTTGCTAAAGAGGGGGCAAAATGTAGCACCCTAAAATTGGCACAGTTAAACCATCAGTAAAAAGTAAAAATTTGAATTTTAACCCCGAAATCGCCCGTTAACCTCTCACCTCATTTTTTGTGCCATTTTTAGAAGTTGTTTTGATCGTTGGATGATATCATCGCCGATATGATGATATCATCCCAAATTGGAAGAATTCATCTGGAACAAAATGTCCAGACAATTTCGTCCCAAAACTAAATTTTCATAATTAGCTTCTGTTCCAACGATCTCTCCAACTTGGGTAGAAGCGTTTCTGTATGGTTGGATATTCCCACTTTGAGGATCTCCCATATTGGTATGATCCTCAAACTCCTAACCTCCCCCTAATCCTATATAAATTGGGATTTTTCTAGTTTATCCCCCTGATTCCCTGACTGCCTTCTTCCCCTACCTCCCCTGACTCTCTCCCTGCCTACTCTCCCTGACTCCCTATAGGATTTTATATTTGTGTTTTCAAGTTTTTGTTGTAGGATTTCATTGTGTTTCAATCAGAGATAGCTCGGATTGTCGCAGGCAATTCAACCACAATTTCGGATGATCCTGTCGAGATCGATGACGATCTCGTATGATTGCAGACAATCTTGACTGCAATTCAGCTTGGGGGCAATCAAAGTTCTGAGTTTGCATTTTCTACCTCATTCCTTTATTTATTGGTGCATTATATTAATTTAATTTTATTATGCATCTTGGATTTCACCTCATTTAGCATAATTGCATGATAAAATTCAAAATAAGTTACCAAAACATTGCATCTCATTTAATTTGATAACTGGATTTGTTATTTAAACATCTACACTCTCATTTCTATCACTTTGCATCATTATTGCAATAGTATTTTTGGTTTTTGGTGTCTATTTTCTTGATTGCAGGTTTCTGACGAATTCATCTAACAAATTCGTCAGGTCGCTGATGATCCTGGTGATCTCAGATGATTGACTATGATTTGGGATTATTTTGTACAATTACAGATGATCCTATCATATTTGGGATGATCTAGAATCCTACAAGCTTCAAAATATTCATCAGACATTAGAAATCAGGTGTACTCTTCTCCATTTAACATATTCTCTGCATTTAATCTCATTAGGATTCATTTATGTTTGTTGTCTTCATATAAATCAGAATTGTCATATAGAACAACTTAGCTTCATTTTGGCCAACCTAGGAATATGAATGATTGAACATAAAATGAACAAATCAAACCCATTCTCAACCTAGGCATGGAAACTACCACTCAAATTTTCCTGGTGAACCCCACCATCCATCAAAAATTCACCTTTATACCCCTCCCCCGAGAGGCACGACCTTCAAAGGGCCTCTCCATCCGAGGTATTGTTCCATCCTTTTTGTATCCCCTTTCTAGGCACGGATCCTTTAGCCTGAAGGTAAGGGTGCGAAAAATTTGGGTGATACAATATCATATATCCTAGGAACCCTCATGGGGAATAAACCTAGTCTTAAATCATTTTTCTTTTTTTCATATCATAAAAATATTGGTTTCATACATTTAATTAAAGGCACTCCCCAATGCCCTTATTCCTTCAACATAAGAATTCTTCAAAGCTTATGCCATTACAAAATGAGTAAATCCTTTAATTCACAAATATAAATAGTTCAACCACTAAGTAAAGACACACCATATTGCCCTTTTTCTCCAACATAATAATTTCCTTTATCTTATGTCATTACAATAAGAATGAATCCTTTATTTCTTTCATACAATTTGATTTCAATAACAATGCCAAGGACACCCCATAGTTCCATTTCAACATAAACTCAATGCCATTTCCACAACCAAATAAAGTTTAAGTTACTAAAGTAATAACTTTGAGATATAAAAACAATTCCAGATGAGAATATTATGTTTCTATTGTAACACATTTTAATATTATGCACTATAATATCGCTTGGTGAAAAATCCACTTACCATTGAAACAATCCTCTACATAGTAAGCATTCCGTAAGAACTACAATGCTTTATTGATAAATAGAATACTATGAATCAACTACAATAGTCTTTTACTATATTCAAATATAAAACCTATCACACTTTACCATTGCAATATTCCTTATACAGTGGATATTCCTTAAACTTTATAAAGTCTTAACGATAACTGAATTACTCACTCCAACATTTAATTCATTCTTATTTAAAAAAAAACGTCACAAATTCTTAGAACTCAGAAATACGTCTAGCATCCCACAATATTTTATTTTAATAATACTTCTAGATTTCTCTACTTCAAGTTCTAGAAATGTACTGACTTCTACATTTTTTAAAACATAATTTCAATTCTTCACAGATATAGGAGCGGTATAGAGTATGTAAAGTTGACAATCTCCATTGCTAGCATATTTTAACATAAAATTTAACTATTTAAATGAGTGGCCTACTCTTATAAAGAATGGTCTTTACTCATAAATTTATCTCCTAAACTAAAAGGTAACTCCATGTTTCACCCTACACAGATTAAATTCCTCTGAAATGTGTATGATGTTCTCCATCCATTCCATCAAAGGAACTTAATCAAGGTGAAAACTAAGTAATTCAAATATTTTACTAATTACTGTAGGAACATGCAAGTCATTAATACCTCACACGTGTGCCCAATTACCAATGCTAGTTCAATTATAATAAAAGTATGACCTAGATTTTAATATAATAGCACAAGGTTCTCTATTAGCCATAGTGATCTTAAATTATATACAAGCACCACTCACTTGTTCTCTATTTGTGATCAAAACACTTAGTATACATATATGAAGAACTTAGGACACAAACTAGGAGGCATCCTTGCTCAGGTAACGTCCTCAGGTTCTATTACTTACATAACCTAACAAGTACACAACCCCAACCCACACAATTGTACGTTACAGATAATAATTACAATGAAGGGGAAATTCCAAGGATAATAATCCTAGATATTTCTTATTCTAAAGCTTCAACATATTTTTGACTACTCCTTTAAAGCTAAAAGAAACTTCATAAATATTATTTTATCACTAGAACTAAAACATTGAGCTTTTAGAGAATTATGGTATTAATTCACTAAAATAAAGGTCTACTACACACGATTATCATTCCAAAAATATACCTAATGTTTTAGCAAGCTCGTGGTTGCATGCACATGAATGTATTTAAAAAAAACATAAGAAAAAGGTTTTAGCCAGCGTGCTTTGTTATTGAAGGTACGCTTCAGTACAAATTGGTGTTTAAAATAAATATTCATTGAAGCTCTAGAACACATAAGGATAAACTCTATGAAGCCTACTTCAAAAATGCTAGATTTATTCTACAAGCATCTTGTAAATGATAAGCCTATGTTTTAAAAGATTCATTCTCTCTCCTGTTCTCCAACATATCCTACTAGAACATCTCCTTTTTTCCTCTCTTCCCATTGGTTCTTACTCAATATAAACATAATAATTATTTCCCCCATCATATGGTTATGTTAAAATGTCAATGAGGGTGTGTGTCCACTATGCACATTTTCCTCCTTCAATTGAGGCAATATGGAGTAATGCAAATCCACTAGAAACAAACATATATATTCTTATTTGCATAAATCCTTACCAAATTTTTACACCAAAATTACAAATGGGTGTTTTAATATTATCTTCTTGATTGCTAGCCAAGCACGAGCTTCACCATTAAGCAAGGTAACATTCCACTGAACCACATAAAATAATAAAGCCTCAACTTAATGAATCTCTTTTTTTTACAAGCATTTTTTTTTTATGGTGAAAAGAAACAAGAATCTTCACTAGATGTTTTAATGAAAACGTTATTCATTATCAATTAAAACAATCAAAATTATATCCTTACCTTATTTATGCTTAACAATAATGCAAAAAACAAGATAAATTCTCTTATATTCTATTTTAAAAGTAAAAACAATAAACTCAAACATTTGTTCTTCTTGCAATGAATCTAACGGATATAATTTCATCTAAAATAAAATTATCATGCATCAAATGGGTTTCATATATCTTAGTTTACTTCACTCATGTAAATTCATGATATGCAACTATATGAAAAGAATATTCATCACACCATTTCCTTTTCTTATAACTTCCCGTTCTTGGTGGTAATTATTTAATCCACTCGCAAGAAAACTTGTTCCTGCAAAAGTGTAAATTCATTAGCAACATCATATTATTTCATGAAGCATATATCTTGCCTAAACTAGTCATGAAATATTTAATCATTTCATCCACAAAATATCATAGCCATCCATGATTTCATACTATAATTTTTTTCCAAGGGAGGGTCATGACATCCTACCCCATTAGGCTTAACATAGTCCTTTGTGTTTCATCAAATTTCAAACATAAAACAATAATTACATATCATTTTTAAATAGGAATGGAAAATGTCTTTGCATATCTACCACTTTCTCCCAAGTAGGATTTATTTTAGAGTAGCGGTCCCACTAAACCTTACATTGCTCTAGAATTTCCTTCCTTATTGATTTGGAATGGAACTCAAGGATTTTTATTGGATGTACTTCAATGGCCTCTGGATCTACCATCTGTAGTTTAGAAATATCCCAAATATGATCAGGATTAGCAATGTATTTTCTAAGGATATATGAAAGGTGTCATGAATCTTCAACAAATTGGGTGGTAGGGTGAGTCTATACGCCACAAGACTAATATTTTCTATTATTTTGAAGGATCCAACAAAATGAGGATCTATTTTTGTGGATTTTATGGCACTCTTATTTGGCCCCCCCCTTAGAAACACTTTATCACCCATTGAAAAATATTTTGGTGACCTCTTAATATTGGTATAAATTTTTTGATTATACACAAATTATTTAAGATTTTCTCTGATCATCCTTAACTATTTCTCAATTTCCTTTACCATGTCTAGCCTAAGTATAAATCAGTCCTCTAGATTATCCCATGATAAGGGTGTCCTACACCTCCTGTCGTAAAAAGCTTCAAAAGGAGCTATGCCTAAGGTCGAATGATGACCATTGTTGTAAGAAAATTCTGCCATGTTTAGGTTGTCTTTTCATCAAGATTTCTAATCCATGCAATACATGCGAAGCATATCATCCAACACTTGGTTCACCCTTTTGATTTATCCCTGTCTTTGGATAATGTGTAGAATTAATATTTAACCTGGTACCTATGGCACAGTGTAGGGCTTGCCAAAATTTATATGTGAACCTAGAGTCCCTATCTAAAATGATCACCTCTAGAAAACCATGAAGCCTTAATATTTCCTTGGTAAATTTATTAGCCACAACCATGACATCATCCTTGGTATTTTTGGGTATAAAATGTGCAATCTTGGTCAATCTATCAACCACAACAAAGATTGCATCATGTTGAAATCTAGTTTTAGGCAAACCTACAATGAAGTCCATTGAAATCACCTACCATTTTTGCATGGGTATGTCATGTGGATACAATAGTCTTGTAGGGTGTCTATTTTCATATTTAACCTTCTGGTATTCAAGGCATTAGGCAAAAAATTTAGTGATGTCCTTCTTCAATCCTGGCTAGTAATTTGTTTTTCATTTTTTCCCTCATTTTGGCTCCCCCTAGGTGAGATAAATAAGGGGATATATGTGCTTAATTCATTATAATTTTCCTTAGATCACCTACCTCAAGAATCACTACCCAATACTTGAAGCATAAGAAACCATATTTGATGCCAAAATCCTTGTTTTCCTTGGGTTTTATTTCCATATTTGCCCAAATTTAGCTACAACACCCATATTTATACTACATTTATTTGACTTGATCCATCAAATCTACATGGATATGGGTCAAGGTAGCAATGTGTTTTCTCCTACATAGAACATCAACAATTTTATTTTCCTTCCCTTTTATGTATTTGATCCCAAAATCATATTCAACAAGAAACTTCATCCATCTTCTTTGCCTGACATTGAGCAAAGGTTGAGTAAATATATACTTTAAAATCTTATGGTCAGTCCTCAATTCAAAATGGTCTTCCCACCAGGTAATATTGCTAGATTTTGATAGCATATACAACTGCTACCAATTCTAGGTCATGAGTAGCATAGTTAACCTCATGCCTTTTGAGATTTATTGAACCATAAGCTATAACTACCCCATCCTATGAAAGCACTCCATCCAAACCTTACAAATATGCATTTGTGCATACTAAAATACTACCCTGAGGATCTGGTATCTTTAATATGGGTGTCATGGTGAGTTTTTGTTTGAGTAGTTCAAAATTTACCTCACATTTATCTAACCACTTGAAATCCTTCCCCTTTATCTGGATATTAGTTATTGCAGATGCTATCTTGGAGTGATCTTTCACATATCACCTGTAGTATCCAATCAAACC
Organism: Wollemia nobilis; assembly: GCA_028583015.1. Classification (NCBI taxonomy): domain Eukaryota; kingdom Viridiplantae; phylum Streptophyta; class Pinopsida; order Araucariales; family Araucariaceae; genus Wollemia; species Wollemia nobilis. The sequence goes on from JAQPPZ010005611.1 coordinate 3,515,905, forward strand.
CATGAAGCTTCACACTTTAGTCACATTTGTGGATGTTGGCCAATTCAATATAGCCTCTATTTTATTGGGATCCATTGTTATCCCTTTTGATGATATTATATGTCCTAAGTATTGTACTTTTAACACATAGAAGTCGCACTTGGATAGATTTCCATACAGTTTATTTTTCCTCAATAAATCTAGCACGATTCTAATATGTCTGTCATGCTCCATCCTATTTTGGGAATAAACCATAATTTCATCCAAAAATATAAGGATGAGTCAATCCAGATGCTTCCTAAAGACACTACTCATCATATTCATGAATGTTGTTGGAGCATTCATTAGTCCAAATGGTAGAACTATAAACTCATAATGTCCATACCAAGTTTTAAATGTTGTCTTATGGGTATCTTCTTCATGGATTCTCAATTGATGGTATTCAAATTTCAAATTTATCTTAGAGAAGATAGTGGAATCCTTTAGCTGATAAAAAATATCTTCAATTCTAGATAGAGGATATCTATTTCTGATGGTTTCCTTATTGAGCATTTTGTAATCTATGCATAACCATAAGGAACCATCTTTATTTTTAAAAAATAACATAGGTGCACCCCATGGTGACACACTCAGTATAATTAATACCTTCTCTAGCAACCCTTACAACTATAATTTTAGCTCTTGCATCTCAATGGGGTTCATTCTATAAGGATCCCTATGAATAGGTTCTGCTCCAAGTTTTAGCTTAATAGTGAAGTCAAATTCATATTTTGGAGGTAGTCTAGGTAAATCCTCTAGAAATAAATCCCTAAATTCCTAAATTACTAGGTGTTTTCCAAACACCTCTTCCTTCTTTTCCTCTTTAATTTCATTTATATTAACTACATAAACTATTCCTTCCTTTTTAATGGCCTTTATTTTTTGAATTAAGCAAAAAATCCCTTGTAGGGCTGCCTTGGTCTGAGAAACCATGACCAAGGGGTTCTACACCATCAAAATCACCCAGGATTCATGCCCGACCCTAATTGCACCAACATTATCAACTGGATTTTGGGTACCCAATGTGCATTTTGTAGGATGGAGATTTGAACCAGAGACCTCCCTTGGAGGATTGCCCTACCATCTCCAACTCACCTACAACACGTGGGTTTTTTAATGGCCTTTTAAACTTGTATTATAGAGAGAATTTGGGGCTGAAAATTCCCTTGCAAACTATACACTCTTTGAATTTTTCTACCATATTCTAAATACTCAATCCATCTATCTTGGAAATTGATCATAACTTTACGTGCTTGCAAACAATCCATTCCTAATACTACGTCAAAAGCATGTAGTGGTGCTACATAAAGACATCCAATAGTCATACCACTAGGTAAGGTAATTTTGGTCATAGGATAGCATTGATTCATAGAGTAGGTTTATCCTAAACCATACTCAACCTTCCACCCTTGTGCCAAGATTCTTGGCCTTTCTAATATATCCTTGATCAAACTAGTATAAAAAAAGATATATGTAGCTCCACTATCTATCAAAATTTTAACATTACTACCAAAAAAATTACCCTTTATAAGCAAAGAAGTGACTTGCCCTTGTATATTTTGACTGCCTATCACTGCGTAGATCTTATGAGCAGGTTCCTTGTATACAGTTTCTTTGTAAGTGGGTTATTTTCCTTTCAAAATCGATATTGCTTTGAGCAGGTAATGATTGATATAATGTGAACCTTCATAATAAAAGCACCCTTGGGTCCTAGATGTATTTTATGCTTCTATCCTTCTAATTTCACTACTAGTGGAGGGTTAGACTACCCTTGCGGTGATGGCTTGCCATTATTGTTGTTACAATTGTTATTCTTTCCCTATAATTTCTTCCTAAAATTTCCATGTTTTGTGTCATTTATTTTATCCTACCATTGAGAACATTTGTTTATCTGTTATCTCTCCTATTTCATGAAATCTACACTATTTCTTTTCTTGAGTGTCTTTTTGTCTTGCTCGAAAGCTTCTTCATAATTAAAATAAGGCTTTAAATAAGTCTTGGCTTTCCTAGCCATGTCATAAGCCTTCTGAAGGGTATTAGACTCACACATATTCACTTCATGCCCTATCCTATGATCTACCCCTAAAATAAATTTGTGTATTTTCATATTCTTATTATACGTAGGTACATAGTTCAAAAACTTAATAATTTTTTGATAATAAGCCTCCATCATCTTATTTCCTTGCATAATATTGGTGAAATCCTCAAATTCTTGGCATAAAATTGCTTTGTGAGGAATATTTCTTTAAAAGATATGATAAAATCCTCCTATTTAAGGTAAACTACCTTGAATCCTCTTTTTTTTCTAAAAGTCTCCCACCAATCTAGTCCAACACCCTATAAATGTAGGGTGGCATAGGATGTTTGGGTTCTAGTGGAGTAATTCTTCATATTGTAGAAGGTTTCCAATTCCTTTAGCCAAGCTTTAGCTACATCACCACCTTCCTCTCCATTAATCTTGGAGAAATTTTACATTCTTCAAATACTTACCCATTTCTTATTCTAATAATTTTCTTACCTATTGTTCCTCAGTAAGAGGTTCATTAGCCTATCTAACCCTAGAACTCCCAACTTGTGAATCTTGATTCACTATGGTTTCTATTGTAATTTAATATTTGATATTAATATTTATTCCTACGTAACTATGTTTTAGGGTTATGTTAGCATTGTTAGAGAGAATAAAAGATATAGGTTAGTATATTCTAAACTTGGAGATCATTCAAATCATCCATGTTGAGCTATGATCTGTTAGATCAAGCTCTATATATTGTAACCAATTTTTAGAAGAAACAAGTTGTATGTGAATGAGATTCACAGTTTCAAATAGTTATCGATGTTGTTCCATATATTCCCTAAGAAAAGTAACTATTACATTAAGGTCCTCCCCTCCATTAGTAGGATTACTTGTACCTAAATCTAGGGTCCTATCCTCAACATTACTTTGTCATGTTTGCATATTTAGTGGCATAACACTTCCTCTCCTTGTTCTTGGTGCCATTATTCTTGGTCACACACAAGAAAGAGAGTTGGAATTAGGTCACAATTCCTTCTCCAAATTGTACCTCTATCACTAACTAAACACTTAGTTAACTTGACCAATCAATAGAATTGGGTATCATCAACTACCCTAACCCTTTTGGGGTAAAACCCTTTTAATGATTGTATACCTACTAATTTTATTATTTACCTAGTCCGTTTATGCATATGTTTAACACAAGGAAACTTATAGTACTATTACCATGAGCTCTAATACCAAATTTTAAAATCCAAAAGTAACCATCCCAATTTCCATCCTAGTCAACAATAATTTTTTTTTCTAAATATGGCTTGGAATATAATAGAGATCCCAGTGTCCCTTGGAACAACTATTAGTCTCTTCTCCTCATTAGATCGTTTCATTTATATTGTATCCAACTCAAGGTATACCCATCCCTACAACATACATATATCTTTCTATGTAATTGTACTAGGTAAAATGCAACTTTAAGCTATCAATCTCATCCTTCCAATGAGCTAGCTTATTCCCTTCAATCTATTAAAAGGACCATGCCAATTTCTACACCACATATAAGTTAATCTATATAGGTATACTAAGCATGTTGAGAGAAGGCTATAAATATCATCTCCATGATGAGCTAGTCTTCCCAATAGGTCTCACTAAATGTTGGAAAAATAATACACTAAACTATCAAATATCTATCCATACCTCTAATATTATTCATGAATGATCTTATCCCTAATGAAACAAATTAACTATTTATTTCCTCTATTTACTATTGAAGAAGTAGCTTGTATTAGTGTGTGATTTCCCATAAGTGAACTATCATCACAAATGCACATTAAATGCCCCTCTAGAGGAGTTATCAAATAGGTATTTATTTTAGGATATGGCATACAAAAGAATCATTTGAGTTCATTTTTAATCCACAACCCAATTTATTCCAATTACATTATTAAAGTCAATCATACAAGGCCTATAACTATCCCATGAAGTTAATGATGAGTAATTAATGCATAACCATGAAAGTATAAATCCATAGTGATATACCCATTTATTTGAAAATCATAGAAATTACATCAAGATGTACCCATATATAAAGAGACTCCACACATGATCACACAACATCTCATATATCTTGGGAACCCTCATGGGGAATAAACCTAACCCTAAATAATTTTTATTTTATTAATATTATAAGAATATTGGTTTCATACATTGAATTAAAGGCACTCCACAATGCCCATATTCCTTCAACATAATAATTCTCCAATACTTATGTCATTACAATATGAATAAATCCTTTAATTCACAAATACAAATAGTTCGACCACTAATTCAAGATGCACCATAGTGTCATTTTTATCCAAGATAAGAATTTTATTTATCTTATGTCATTACAATAAGAATGAGTCATTTATTTATTTTATACAATTTTATTTCAATCACAATGACAAGGACACCCCATAGTGCCTTTTCAACATAAACTAAATGTCATTTACACAACCAAATAAAGTTTAAGTTACTAAAGTAATCTCATTGAGATATAGAAATGATTCCACCTGAGAATATTCTATTTCTATTGTAACACATTTTAAATTTTATACACTATAATATCACTTGGTAAAAAATCCACTTACCATTGAAATAATCCTCTATACATTAATCATTCCTTAAGAACTACAATGCTTTATTGATAAACATATACTATGAATCAACTACAATGATCTTTTACTATATTGAAATACCAAACCTATCACACTTTACCATTACAATATTCTTTATACAATGGATATTCCTTAAACTTTACAAAGGTTTAACGATAACCAAATTACTCATTCCAACATTTAATTCATTCGTATTTAAAAAAAACATTATAAATTCTAGGAACTTAGACATACATCTAATGTCCCATAAGATTTTATTTTAATAATATTTCTAGATTGTCCCATTTCAAGTTTCAAAAATGTAATGACTCCTATGTTTTTTAAAACATAATTTCATCTCTTCACAAGCATAGGAGCAACATAGAGTATGTAAGGTTGACAATATCCATTGCTAGTATATTTTAACATATACTTAAACTATATAAATGAGTGAACTACTCTTATAAAGAATAGTCTTAACTCATGCATTTGTCTCCTAAACTAAAAGGTAACTCCATGTTTCGTCCTACACAGATTAAATTCCTTTAAACTATGTCTGACGTTCTCCACCCATTCCATCAAAGGAACTTCATAAAGGTGAAAAATAGGTAATTCAAATATTTTTCTAATGGTTGTAGTAGCATGCAATTCTTTAATACCTCACACGTGCACCCAATTGCCAACTCAAGTTCAATTATAATAAACATATAACCTAGATTTTAATATAATAGCACAAGGCTCTCTATTACCCATAGTGGTCTTAAATTATATAAAAGCACCTCTCATTTGTTCTCTATTTGTGATTGAAACACTTAGTATAGGTATCCAAAGTACTTAGTACACAAACACTAAGACACCCTTGCTTGGGTAACATCTTCAAGTTCTATTACTTATACAACCTAACAAGTACACAACCCCAACCCACACAGTTGTATGTTACAAATAATAACTGCAATGAAAGGGAAAGTCTAAGGATAATCATCTTGGATATTTATTATTCTAAAGCTTCAACATCTTATCAAACTACTCCTTTAAAGCTAAAAATAACTTCACAAATATTGCTTTATCATCGAAACCAACATATTGAGCTCTCAAAGAGTTATGGTGTTCATTCACTATGATAAATCTATTTTGCATAAAATTAATCATTCCAAAAATATACCTAATGTTTTAGCAAGCTCACGATTGCATGCACATAAAGGTATTTAAAAAAAACATAAGAATTTTGTTTAGCCAACGTACTTTGTTATTGAAGGTACACTTCAGTACAAACTAGTGTTTAAAAGAAATATTTATTGAATATATAAAGCACATAATGATAAAATCTATGAAGCCTATATTGAAAATACCATGTAGATTTTACAAGCATATTGCAAGTAACAAACCTATGTTTAAACAGATTTGTTCTCTCCTTTTCTCCAGTGTCTCCTTCCAGAACACCCTCCTTTTTTCGTCTCTTCCCCTTGGCTCTTACTCAAGAGAAATAGAACAACTTTTTTTCCCATCGTCTGGTTTCATAAAAATATCATTGAGGATTGTGCATACACTATGCATATTTTCCTCCTTCGATTGAGGTACGATTGAGCAATGCAAATCCACTAGCAACAAACATATATATTCTTATTTACATAAATACTTACCAAATTTTTACACTAGAATCACAAATGGGTGATTTAATATTATTTTATTGATTGCTAGCTAATCAATGAGCTTCACCATTAAGAAAGGTAATATTTCACCAAACCACACAAAATCATTAAGCCTCAACTTAATGAATCTATTTTTTTTACAAGCATAATTTTTCCAAGGTGAAAGGAAACAAGAATCCTCACTAGAAGTTTTAATGAAAATATTATTCATTATCAAGTCAAACAACAAAAATCATATCCTTACCTCATATATGCTTAACAATAATGCCAAACACAAGATAAATTTTCTTATCTTCTCTTTTAAAAGGAAGAACAATAAACTCAAACGTTTATTCTTCTTATAATGAATCTAACAGATATAATTTCATCTAAAATAAAATTATCATACAACAAATGGATTTCATCTATCTTAGTTTACTTCACTCATGTAAATTCATGATATGCAACTATATAAAAATAATATTCATCACATCATTTCATTTTCTTATGAATTCTTGTTCTTGGTGGTAATTCTTTCTTCCACCGATGAGAAAACTTGTTCCTACAAAAGCGCAAATCCATTAGCAGCATCATGTTCTTTCATAAAACATATATCTTGCCTAAACTAGTCATGAAATAGTCAATAATTTTATTAGAAATAGATTATATTACATCATTTGGGTCATGTAAATGTACCTTCCTAGGTACATACTTAGGACATTAGATTACTTTAGGGGGAAGTTATCTAGTTACTTCATGCAATGTAATAAATGCACAAGTGTCAATGTGCAAGTTGTATATGTGCAAGGTGTCCCTTGCACAACTAGGTAGAGTGTTGGCCAAGGAACCTATCTTCCTATATAAAAAGGGCCTCATTGTAACAAGTAGAATATAGAAGCTCAGAGCATATTTGTAGGTAGTAGCATAGTGTTGTGTAGATCACCATATATTGGTGATGGGTGCAATGTAGTCCAGTAGCTTTGTTCATGGAGTGTCCATTTCCTCCATAGCTACATTGTATTCATTTTCCATCATTTCTATTTATAGCATATTTTAGTCATCTCATAGATTTACTTTCTTTCATATTATTCTGCATCTTGTGATTGCTATCTCCCATTGCATACTGCATCAAAAGCTAATAGTGGTATCAGAGCCATGGTAGATCTAGCCACAGTAGATCAATAGGAAAACCACCATTATCATTGAGCCTAAGTTTTTTGTCAACCTGATGCACTGTTGGACCAACCACTATCAAAAACTCTCAGAAGAGTCTAGGTGGTAGAATTAGGGAGAGCCACAAGTGAGGACTGAAAGAAATCTCAGTTCCAAAAATACTGAGATTACATTTGGCTAGAGTCTTTCCACAGAGTTGCAGGAAAAACTCGTGAAGACTAGGACTCAACATTCAATCCACTAGATTGACAAATCAACTAGTGAAGATCATTCAGGATATCTGGAATTTGTTAACTATTGCCCAAAGTTTCTTTTGTTGCAGAAAATTAATTCTCAGATGATTGGGACACCTCCTACAACAGAAATCTAGGAGACTTCAACTTCATTGCCCGAAGGTCGGCATGCCTTCATAGTGTAGAGATTAGTTCCTTGTGCAAGAAAAGAATACTATGGAAGAAGACTTCTGGAGAAGAGTCATGGTGAAGTTAGGAGACTGGAGATCTCCATTGCTAGATTGAGAACTTCACAGAAGAAGAAAAGGCCATAGAAGCCTTGATCTAGAAGAAAATGCCATAGAAGCCTTGATCCAGAAGAAAAGGCCACAAAAGCCTTGATCTAGAAGAAAAGGCCATAGAAGCCTTGATCCAGAAGAAAAGGCCACAAAAGCCTTGATACTAAAGAAAAGGCCACATAAGCCTTGATACTGAAGAAAAGGCCATAGAAGCCTTGATACTAAAAAAGGCCACATAAGCCTTGATCCTGAAGAAGACTCCAGAAGAGAGTATCTGATTCAGAAGCAGATTAATATTTTAGTACTAATACTTTGTTGTAGGGAAAGGAGATTCAGTGAGTTGGGAAACTTCCTACAAGAAATTTAGGAAGAGTATCTTCTTTAGAATCAATCCAACACCTAAAGCAAAATTGAAGGTAAAGAGATCAGGAGAAGATCTCATTGAAGAACTTCTAGTCTTGGAAGAAGAAGAAGGACTAGGAGAGTCCTGCTCGAATCTAGAAGTAATAGAATTAGATATCCAGAAGAAGATCTCACCACCAACACTTCCAGGAGTAGAAGGTTGAAGAAAATGTCTCAAGGAAGACCAGAAGAAGCTACAAGATCAAAGACCTTGGGGAGGTCTCAATGAGCATCCAATAAAAGGCTTGGAGAGCCTTACTGAAGAAATCATCAAAGGAGAACTCATTGGAGAAATTCACTACAGAAGATAGTGAAATATTTGGGACAATTATCACCATCCAAAAACAAGCCCAAAATAAGAAGAAGAATTTGGCAAGGAGTGCCAAATCTCAAAAGACCTCAAGACATTCAAAATCTTGAGAAGAAGATCCTGCTTGAAGTCAGAATTCGACAAGAAGACTTGAAGATAGGAGAAGCCTACCAAATCCAAGAGATTTGAAGATTACCTCTCATAGCAAGAAGGCATTTTTCTAGAGATAAGACTTCTCCAAATCTATAAAAAAAGGAGAATATTTAAATAAGGATCAAATCATCAAAACCTAGGCTCATAAAAGAAAGTTTGAGACCATTTTTTGGTGAAGAAGAAACTAAGAAGCAAGATCCTACTCAAAGCAGCAACTTGGTGATCTTAGACACCAAGATCTACATCCTCTACAAAAGTAGAAAAAGAGCTACAAAATATTTCAAAAAGGTAAGCAACTATTGGTGCAAGTAGATTCATTAATTGGATTACTTATCAGATTTGTTAAAGCACCTTAATTTGGATTAGAGTTGCAAAAGAGGAAAATTGAATTACAGTATTCAAAAGTGCAAAAGGGAAAATTTCCTTTTAAGGTTCATTTGCACATTAGATTTGGAGTTGATTAGATTACAAAATTACAACTATCTATCAACTACCAAATATCTACTTTGGAAAGAAAAAGAAGACTAGTTCCTACAACTTTATTTGTAGTGAAATTGTAGAATAACTCTTGAAGATTCATTTCAGATTATTCTTGATTAGTTGTAGTAAATTGATTAAGTGCACTTATAAATTATTTTGAGAGTTGATTGGAGTGATAAGGTGTGATTTTTAGTGCATTAAAAGTGAAATATTAGTGGGTTCATTTGCACTACTATATTACTCTCAAAAATCTTAGTGTTTGTGTTCTTGAGAAAGGCACAAATCAGATTAGCATCAAGTCTCTACATCATTAGTGCACCAAAATCTGCAACTTTTAGTGGCCAAGAGAAGCCACCAAATCAGCCTCAAATCCTCCAAGTGTTGGAGAAGAAAGTAGCCACCGAATATCAGCAAAGGAAGCCTCAAATTGAGACTTGGTGAGTCTCAAATTCAAAGCACAATAAGGTTTTTGTTACAAAGAAATAGTGCAAAAAAATACAACAAAAAGGGAGCTTCTATCAAGTGGTTACAAGATTGGGTTCATTTGTAAAATAACCAAGAAAAAAGGGGAAGGTGTCTAATCAAAGAGACATCCTCAAAACCCTTACATTGCATTCAAAAATCTGCCACAAAACTAGAAAATCAGACCTGCAAAAAGAGTGCAAGAAAGGGTGCAATAAAAAGGTTTTTATATACAAATATTGTTACATGGTATTGCACTTCTCTAATACATTCTAAGCAGGAAGAGGGCAGATTTGAAGGTGCCTCAAAGGCACATTATTCTCAAGAAGAGCACAGTCGAATACTAGCACACTCCAAGCATAAAGAAGCCTCTCAAAAGGGCTCACATCATGCATGGGTTGGACAACCATAATAGGTAACCTGCAAAGCACAAGAAAGGTGTCACATTGCTCACTAAAGGAGACAAATATAGTAGCATATAAGCAAGGGAAATCAAAGCAAGAAAATTGGAATCATACATCCAATCAAGGAGCATTCAATACCATCATTGGAGCATCAAGAAGTCTCCACCAAAGCACTACCATTCGAACTCCATTCAAGAGCCACCAAAGCTCCACCAAAGCTCCTCCAAATCTCCACCAAAGCTCCACCATAAGCATTGCTTGGCTGGAAATATCTCAGCACCAATGAAGTACAACAAAGAACAAGGTGGAAAAATATATTGAAGGGCTTGCAAGAAGGTATTGATAAGACAAGGGCATGCAAAGGAAAGAAGGTGCCACTTGTCATTCTCCAAAAGAACCCTAAAATACCCACAAAGGAATGTTGAATTTCACACATGTGAAAGGAGATATTACAACATTATTTTGGCACCCATATTCCATGTGGAAGAGGAGTTACTTTCAGCCAGAAGCGTTACAGTAAGAGGCCTCACATACATTGAAGCAGAGAAGCCACTTGGACAATACACAAAGAGGGAATAAAAATATTCCAAGCAAAGGTGACACTTGTAACAGGTGTTAGAATAGAGTTGGTGACTCCACCAAGTGTCCAAAGCATCCTTGGAGCATTGAATGAAACCATTGTGACACTTGTCACTCATAAAAATATTGACCACCTATTAAAGGCACCTTGGACCAGGGAGAACGTAGCATTCGGGAGCATTCAGAAGCAGCAAAGAGAAGTGTAAGAACTCTCGATCAAATAGGTCAAGGGAAGCATTAAAGAAGGGCATTGAAGCCAAGGAGCACGTTGAAGAATCTATCATTACTCACAATACCCAAGAAGGATAGATTACAACCATACACATCCAATTTCATAAAGGTGCAAAGCTTTATTAAGGTAAAATTTCCCCTATCTAATTTGCTTTCATTAAAAAGGGAGTTATAAGGTTATATTCTAAGGTTGAAGTATTAAAGGAAATCAATATTTATTTGAAAGAAAAACTTAGGGAAATTAAATATCAAAGTAGTCTAATATTTGCAAAACACAACCTAGGAGAAATAAGGGATACTACTTGGAATTAATCCATTGATATTTGCAAATATTATTGTGTTCTAATTTTCCAAATTTGGGAGTTATAAGGGTTACAACACCAAACTAGGTTATTGAAAATTAGAAACACTAAAATCAAATTCTAAGGGATATTAAAAAGGGGTTTATTAAAGCTTTTCTAAAGTTGGAATATTAGCAAAATATTTGTCTCAAAATTTCACAAAAAGGGACAAGGGGAAATCCAACATTAAACCTCTTCAATCTAGAAAAGTGCATAGTTCAATAGGAGTAATAAGGAGAACTATAGGTTGATTTTGGGATTCTCAAAACTTTACAAAATCAATCCAAAATTGAACTATATTTCACAAAAGCACTTCTACATTTCCAAAAACATTAGGGAGACATAAGGAATTCTACAAAACTTGGTAATATTAGCATTTATAAAAAATTATCAAGTTCTAAATCCATTTGGGAGATATAAGGTTTCTACAAAACCTAAAATTCTATATACTAGGGAGACATAAGGAAGTCCACCAAATCCAAAGCTTCATAAAGGTTCTAGAGAATTTAAAAAGGAGAAGAAGAATCATCATGACATCAAACAAATTCTTTCTTGCAGAATCTCAACTTCTTAAAGGTCCAAACTATTTCTCATGGAAAAACAAAGTAAAAGCAATCATGGTATATGAGAAACTCTGGGATATAGTCATAGGATCAACAAAAAGGCCCAAAATAGGTGATACAGAGATTCTAAAGTTTGAAGAAAATGATTCAAAAGCTCTAATGATAATAACCTTTGCTATCACTGATGAAATACAACCTTATATCAGCTCAGCAAAAACATCCACTGAAGCTTGGACAAGCTTAGAGAAAATATTCAAAGGAAAGAATAAAGCCACCATTCTTCATCTTCAAACACAACTACATTCCTTGAAAATGAGCAGTGGGGAAAGCATAGAATTATTTCTAAGGAAGGTAGTAGATATTAAAGGGAAACTACTAACCCTTGGACAAGAACCTAAAGATGAACTTCTTACTCAAGTAACCATGAGAGCACTTCTAGACAACTATAAGCATTTGGTCACATCTTTACAAGTCTTAAGTAAAGATACTTCTTTTGATGACCTAGTCAATATACTTTAGGAATATGAAGTGGAAAACACTATGAAATATGAGATGACTAACACTGCATTGGCATCAAAAGATAATCCACAGGGAAATATTGCTTCATCAACAAGAGGATAGAAAACATGGTATTGTTAGATATGCAGAAAGAAAGGTCATAGTACCAACTATTGCAGATACAATCCCAAAAACTAGAACCAAGGAAATCAGATGAACAATGGGAATCAATTTCAACCATGATAATATCAAAGAAATCCTGATTAGCAACAATCTCAGTGACCAACCAATTATCCTCAACTGGAATATCAGAAGAGAAATTAGAAAGGACACCTGGTTCAGAGGATAGAAGAAATTGAAGAACTGGAAGAACCCATAGAAGACTATGAGGTGAAAGCTCTATCAACAAATGTAACACATTATAGAGACACTAACTATTTTCTTGAATAGGTTACAAAGAATGTAGAGGAAGAGTACAAAGTTCAAGATGAAGAAGAAGATCCATATTGAAGACTAAAGTCTTCAATACCCAAATAATGTAATACAGGGGGTGTTAGAAATAGATTATATTACATCATTTGGGTCATGTAAATGTACCTTCCTAGGTACATACTTAGGACATTAGATTACTTTAGGGGGAAGTTATCTAGTTACTTCATGCAATGTAATAAATGCACAAGTGTCAATGTGCAAGTTGTATATGTGCAAGGTGTCCCTTGCACAACTAGGTAGAGTGTTGGCCAAGGAACCTATCTTCCTATATAAAAAGGGCCTCATTGTAACAAGTAGAATATAGAAGCTCAGAGCATATTCATAGGTAGTAGCATAGTGTTGTGTAGATCACCATATATTGGTGATGGGTGCAATGTAGTCCAGTAGCTTTGTTCATGGAGTGTCCATTTCCTCCATAGCTACATTGTATTCATTTTCATCATTTCTATTTATAGCATATTTTAGTCATCTCATAGATTTACTTTCTTTCATATTATTCTGCATCTTGTGATTGCTATCTCCCATTGCATACCGCATCAAAAGCTAACACATTTCATCCATAAAATATCATAGCCATACATGATTTCGTACTATAAAAGTTTGCCAAGGAAGGGTCATGACAAAATTAACCTCAATGACAATGAATTAATGGAGAAGACACAAATCCTTCATGGAAGAGTGAATGAATAACCATAAAATATATCCTATATACCTCTTATGCAAAAAATGCTTATGAGGTCTTAAATATAAATTCACCCTCAAAACTAAAAGAAATATCAAAGGCTTTGTGCTAAATTTATCATGAGCAAGAAACATTGCTTCATACCTACTTTGATACCAAGTTGTATTTTACACCAATTTCCAATAACAAATAAAATAAAATCATTCACTCAAATATTATATAGAAATTATAATAGGATGAAAGAGACATAATTGATGGTTTCCCTTGAGTACCATAAATAATTATAGTAGTATGTGTCTAGAAGGATCAAAACACTCTTATCTAATAGATTTATTGGTAGGGATATTTATAGGAATACCAAAATGCTAATTACATAATCAAGTTAACATAAGTGAATATAACAAGTGGAATTTATGTTAATTATAAATTATAAGATGTAATTAACTATGACAAGGTTAACCATAGCCCATAGGGATTATATAATTAGTTAATATACAATAAATTAAATACATTTATATAATTATTACCCATAGGTCTATACAATATTACATCATACAATTTCAACCTTGGACATAAGTTAAATTATATTTTCAATGGTAAATTAAGCCCAGATTATGTCCATGTTTTATGGATTCTCAATCTACTATTATATCCAAATAGTTGCTAAAGACTAGCATAAAATTACATTCACAACTCCATGAGTTACATTTTATTACAAGAACATGTCATTAAAATTGATTAATGTTAGGACTACATTCCAAATAGCAATGGATGATGTATTAAATGATGCTAAAAGTAAGATCATTATGCTATATTTAGCATATTTAATAGTATTCTCCAAGAGAATAAAGTATATCATTAAACATGTGAGAAAGTGATTGAAAGTGTAGAGAATAAGTTATTTCTCTTAATTTGAAGAAATATAAAAGGGAAATTATTGGGTAATTTTGTTTTTGAATGAGGAAATTAAATTTAACCTAAATATGTTCAAGCAACTACAGAACTCCCACTACCTTACAACAAAAAAAGAGATTTAATCTTTCTTTAGTAAGGTCAAATTTCTTAGAAGATTTATGCTAAATTTTGCATAAATAAGTCACCCACTTAGCTATTTAATGAAAAACACATTTATAAAGGGAAATTATTGGGTCATTTTGTTTTTGAATGAGACAATGAAATTTAACCTAAATATGTTCAATCAACTAAAGAACTCCCACTACCTTACAACAAAAAAAGAGATTTAATATTTCTTTAGTAAGGTCAAATTTCTTAGAATATTTATGCTTAATTTTGCATAAATAATTCACCCACTTAGCTCTTTAATGAAAAGCACATTAATTTTAAGTGGGATGAAAATGTTAAGTACAAATTACTACAATATATGGTGGTTAAGCTTCTTTTGAGTCCACAACTAATTTTTGCATTGTAATGTTCATATTAGCCCTTTGGGACCTTGTAAGCCTTGAGAAAGGTGTTTTTTATAGTATTATATAAATTTATTATTGAAGCTCAATATAAAAAAATTGAATTAAATATAACTTGTATGTGGGTATAAATATCCATCCTACAAACCATTTTTATCATTAGTTAGAGTATAATTATATTCTTTTATAGTGATATTATTTGGTGTCCATCAACACCCCCATATTTTTTGTGTTCTTTTGCTTTATGTGTATTTCTTTTCATCAATATTTGGTAATGTTTTGAATCCATCCATTTATAGAAACTACTATGAAATATAACATGGTATTAGAGTAGGTTTGAATCGTCATTACTTGATTACTAGTTGAAATGTTTGCTTCTTTGACTTCTCCCAAGGGAAACTATGTTTGAAGTAGTCAAGATGTTTTTTGTGTAAAGTTGAAAATGAGACTAAAATAAAGGGTTCTCAATAAAACCCTAGATGGATTTATATCATTAGGATCTTATTATATTCAAAAAAACTACTCCAAGATAAACATTCAATGATATGGACTATTTTTCCTCTCATTGGCCCTCAATTATTTCGTTTGTTTCAATTTTTGACTAGATGGATGCCCTAGTTTCAAGATTGAGTTTTTAAAGGTTTTTTGAAAACCTCATTTGTATTTTATATTTTTTTCAAAAAATCCACTTCATTTTTCTCTTCCAACTTCTTACATCCATTAACAACACAAATGAGAGTATAGATTGCTTGGTTGTCATGGAACAATAAAATAAGAGGCTAAATATTTTTATATGGGCCCTTGGTTCTAGGAAATCCATGGATAGGATTCCATACTTAGAAATTTCCTCTAATCCACTTGAAAAAATTTCTAAAATGGTTTAATAATATTTTTTCTACATATTCATGAGAGGGTGTCCAAATTAATTACATTTGATAAAAAGGTTATGTAGGGAAAACCATGATAGATCAAACACATTTCTATGTTTTTGGATTTCTTATAAAATTTTAGTGGGGTACTAGTTTAGCACTTTTTCCCATTTTTCCTCTAGGTGCCTTATTTTACATTTGAAACATATTTATTTCTCCATACAAAAAGGTAAAATTTGAAATTCAAAAAAGGAATATGCTAGGGAATATTCTCTAGCATGACGGGGTTTAAAATTTTTGTAGGCACATGCTTGTGTCACAATGATGCAAGCTTGCATCAAGAGTGATAAAAAGAGGTATGCACTTTTGACAATTTTTTAAAAACCTTTTGCTAGTCTTATATCTCCCAAGGCGAGCCCTGGTGATGTTGGCTAGCCATGCCTATTCTAAGGCATTACACAAGGGAGTTCCTTAGTTTAAACTCCCAACACCATTTCATTTTGAATATTAATGATACAAACATGATGTATAAGTATGACATAAGCATGACACATTATGATGATGTGGCACCTAATGATATCTCCTATTTTTAAACTACACATGTTAACCTAGCACCTTATGACATAGCACCTAATGGTGTGGCATTTTCTATAGTCCATATAGCTAATATGGTAGATTATATGGTGCAACATGTGGAAGCCCATATATATGACATGATAAGTTAGGTATAGTGACACATGGGAGATAAGGTGGTAATCCATACAACTAATATGACACTCCATATATCTAACATGGCAAATGAGGTGGTATAGCACATGGTGGTTGATGCAATTATTGGCCTGGTAGATGGGTAGAGGGTCAACATGACAAGTTATACAATGCTCAAAATGGTAGGTCATATGCCATGTGACATGTACAAATATGACATTAATCAATAAAATTCTAAAAACTCATCAAATTTGACAAGTCATTCACATAGTTAGTAGTAGACTTGGCAATGCATAAATTTTAGACCAATTTAGGACTTGAAAAGTGATGCAATATGGTTTGGATACCCAACATCCAATTACAACATAATAAGTGATAAATTCTAGTTTATTGGGATCCTATAAAATGGTTTTCATAATCATTGCATAGGTGGTATCCCCCTAATCATTACAAGTGGCATCACATGATTCACTGGTATGTTTTACAATCAGTGTATGTTTGGCAACCCCTCAACCATCCATGCAGTGGCACATGGAAGTATCTCATTAACTATGGGTAGATAAATATTTTTAAATTTTCAAATATTTTGAAGTCATTTTTTATGATTTTAGGATCAAACTTATGGAGGCCATAACTTTTGTATACAAAAACATTTTGAGCCATTTTTATCAAATTACACTATTTTTCAAGATCCCTACATTGGTGGTGGTGTTTCTAGTCACAACTACATGTAGAATTTTATAATTTATTAGGATATCCATGGATAACCATGTTACCTTTTTGATTGTATCAATCTATGCTACTTGGAAAATCATAATTAAAGCTTTACTCCAAAGCACGGGGTTACTAAAGTATGTGAATGAGAAGCCTTATGATACTAATACTAAAGAACTAGCTCTATAATAATAAGAAGAATGAGGTTCATGGTGTTATATCCATTCATGTTTACAATGTATATGACACACATGTTAGTAGAACCATAGACCCTAAAGTGTTTCTTGACAAATTTCATGGATTACATGATCATATTGATTCTACACATATCACTAGGTTGGAGGTTGAGCTTGCAATTTTGTCCATGAACTTATTTGACATTGTTGATGAGTACAATAGTCAGTTCAATAAAGTATAATATTTTTACATTGCAATAATACTACATAAGGATTGAGAACAAGGATAGGAAGCTTTGGGAAAGGAAATTTAACATTAAACCACTAAATATTATCTCCAATGATGTGTCATAGACATATGGGATAGTTGTTACTTTTAATATGCTTCATATATATTCTTCCAAAATTACCCTTCACCACAAATTGATGAGGTATTCAAGCAATTTTTACATCATGCTAGAAGACCAAGGTATAATATAATTCTATTTTCAATAAGACCCACCTAAAGGAAATTACTACAAAAGCTCAAAATGATAAGAAGTTAAAATAAAATAAGAAAAAACCCAAGAATCCCTTCAAAAATCCTACACATAAGTTTTTTAAGAAGGAATATCACAAATTAGATTTCCATATTCACATAAATAATCTTAATTAAACAACAAGAAATGGGGTGTTGATGTTGTTCTCTTATATGCATAAGGTGATGATAACTTTAATGGAGAAACCTAACAAACACATGTAGTTGTTTAGTTTACTCATCATATTGGACATCCACTTATTAAAATGAATGGACCATAGATTTATTAGCTACTAGGCATGTGATAGAGTACAAAAATATCCTAAATGTTGACATTGCTAATGGAGTTGAAAATACCATAGATTTACTCATCATTTTAAAGCAGGACGTAAATGTTGACATTGCTAATGGAGTTCAAAAGACCCTCTTTCCACTGGTATTAATATCTCCAAGGATGAACCAAAGAGCACCAAACTTCCCCCACCATCTAGAAGGGGAGGCAAAAGAGCTTCAAAATATTCCAAATGAAGATCCTCTCATGGAATGTGAGAGGCCTTAATGGCTTGGCCAAACAAAGGTTAGCCAAATCATTAAGGAAAGAAATCAAACCTACAATTTTTGTGATTCAAGAAACCAAAGTTTGTGAACCAATTGATAAAAATATATGTAATCATATATGGAAGAATTATGAATCTATTGCTTGTAATGTGAAAGGTAAATCAGGAGGCCTCCTTTGTCTTTGGAACCCAAATATCGTGGATGGAAATCTCATCCATTCCATTGATGAAATGATGAGTATTATTTTTTTGACAAAGACAATAATTCTCCTTGGGTTCTTACCAATATATATGCACCCAATTCTATTTTTGGGAGATCCCGTTTATGGGGTAACTTGTCCTCTATCAGAAGTGCCTTCCCAAATATTCCTTGGATCCTTGTAGGAGACTTTAATACTCCTCTATTCCCTTCTAATAAAAAATGTGGTGTGGGCTCCTTTTCTAAAAGCATGGAGGACTTTCAAGATTTTATAAGTGAACAAAATTTAATGGATGTAACTTTGAAAGGAAATCAATTTACTTGGTCAAATTGAAGGTGTGGACCTCAACTAATCCAAGTCAAGCTTGACAGGACATTTTTTTCTTAAGAGGTTGATATTTGGGGGGATGCTTGTCTTCAATCCTTACTCAGAATTGGATCTGATCATAGCCCTATCCTCCTAGACACAAATAATCCAAAAATATTTAAAACTCCTTTTATATTTAAAGCTATGTGGATGCTACATCCTGATTTTAGAGAAAGAATCATTCAATGGTGGCAGTCCGATATCCAAGGAACTCCTTCCTATGTTTTGGCTCAGAAATTGAAGAATATCAAATAAAATATAAAAATATGGAACCGAGACATATTTGGAAATCTTTTTCAAAACAAACAAGATATCATGAATAGGCTTACCATAATAGAAAAAGAAAGCCAGGAAACAAGGAATTTTTCTAATGAAATGAGAAGTGAAGAAAGGAATTTACTAGCTCAATACCACAATATCCTTCAATGTGAAGAAATATTTTGGAGATAAAAATCTTGTGACACTTGGCTCAAAAAAGGAGATTCCAACACCAAATTCTTTCATGTTTCCACTTTGAGACACTAAAGAAACAACAGGATTAGATAAATTCATATTCAATATGGAAGAACTATCAATGACATAAAGGAAATTAGAACTGAAGGGATAACTCATTTCATGCAATTACTCCAAGAGGAAAGTAGACCCAATTCATTGGGAGGAAAAAAATTCTTTCTTCAATTTATTCCTCATATTATTCCTGATGATATTAATAACAAACTAATAGTTGTCCTGTCTGATGAGGAAATCAAGGAGGCTTTATTCTCCATGAAACCTAACAAAGCTCCTGGTCCTGATGGGTTTCCTCCAAGGTTTTTTCAAACCTTTTGGGATATTATTGGCTAGGATGTATGCAAATCCATCAAAGAAATCCAAAGTTCTAAAGTCATCCCCAGAAGCTTCAACTCCACCTTTATTTTTCTCATTCCAAAGATTCCAAATGCCTCTAATTTCAATGATTTTAGGCCAATTAGCCTCTGCAATGTCATTTATAAGATTCTAATGAAATCCATCACTATCCACATGAGAGAGGTTATACCTCTAATCATAAATAAATGCCAAGGGAGTTCTGTTAGAGGATGATCTATCCTTGATGGTATCATTTCAGTCCATGAAGCAATCCATTCCATATCCATCAACAAGAAAGTTGCCTTCCTCCTCAAACTTGATATGAACAAATCTTATGATAGACTTGTTGAGTGGTATTTTCACCCAGTTGTGAAAGTACACTCTCCTTTAGGATTTGGGTTCCAAATCCCCTCTTGCAAAGAAGTTAAACAAACAACTTCTCCAAGGTCTCCGTTGTATTAGCATTTGCATATGTGTATTAGTAATCTCAAATATAAGATATTCAATTTAAATGCTTGGAACACCTTAGTGATTGCAAGTAACTGTAAACAAGGGGCAATGTTGGTTTATTTCATCATGAAACTTTAGTGATTGTTCATTGTTTTTTTGGATTTTGATATTTTTTAGATGTTTATTTTAATGCCTTGAAAAGTTAAAACTTCTGGAAAAATATAAAATGCAGAAAAATGAAAATGAAATGCAGAAACTGAAAATAAAATGCATTCAGTATGATGCTATCCTATTTCGACAAAACCGAAGATGTGAGGTCTCCGTGCATGCAACCTAACCTATTGGACCTGCAAAACAAGCACAATCCGGATAGGCTAAGTGCTTGGTTCCTAGGGTACAAAATAAAATTCAGATTTCAAATATTCGCCTAATGTAACCCAAAGAACTGGCATCAACATTATCTATAAATTCGAAATCTGAAAAGATGAAAGAATAAACATTAAATCCATAGCATGCAAAGAAAATCTCCTTCTTTCTTGCCCACAAGATGCAAATTTCTGAACACTTCTGCATTAAAAATGTGTCATTTTACAATAGCAGAATTTTTGGTTTTCCCAAACCCGTCTGTGGAAGAGAAACAACTCAAACAGGCCCAGAATGGCCTTCTCGCCTTCAGCTCTGCAACTCTGCTCGTAGCAGTTTCCAACCCTTTCTGTGGAAGAAGAAAAACTAGTCCAATGTGGAAGAAAATATCCAGAGAAACCCAGTGCTAAGGCCTTGCCTTCATTACTGCAATCTTCTCTGAAAAGTTTCCCCCCTTTCTAGCCTCTTTGAATGGCGTATTTAAACTTGTGAAAACATTGTTTCTCCTTCCATGACGGTTCGTTTCATTTTTCGATGGCTGTTCGTTTCACCTTCCACGATTGTTCATTTCACCTTCCCTTATATGCGTGTGCTTTGCTTTCCATTTTGTGGCCCTTCGCTACATTTTCTCCACATAGGCTTGCATCCATTTCCATCCGTGTGTAACGACCATCTTAAATGATTTCAAATCATTAAATATTCCTTATGTAACGCTTTGTCTTATTCACTAGATTTTGTCCTTATGTCCACGTCACTATGCAGGTCCGTTACCTTGGCAAAAATGGAACATGTCGCGATATCGCGACACTTTTCCTCCTTGCTCTCTTTGTTGCTTTTGAAGCATGAAAATGTAACATGTCACGATATCGCGACACTTTTTCTCTACATTCCGATATCGCTTTTTCTTTAAATTCAACATGTCGCGATATCTGACACTTTTTCTTTCTCTTTCTTTCTTGAATCGCGAAAATGCAACATGTCACGATATCGCGACACTTTTTCTTCTTTTGTAATGCAACATGTCCGATATCACGACACTTTTTCTCTTGGCATGAAAATGCAACATGTCGCGATATCGCGACACTTTTTCTTTCTGGCCGCGATAATGCAACATGTCGCGATATCGCGACACTTTTTCTTTTTAGTCGCGATGGAGCAACATGTCGCGATATCGCGACACTTTTTCATTTTTGGCCGCGATGGTGCAACATGTCGCGATATCGTGACACTTTTTCTTTTTTGCCGCGATGGTGCAACATGTCGCGATATCGCGACACTTTTTCTTTTTGGCCGTGATGGAGCAACATGTCGCGATATCGTGACACTTTTTCATTTTCTGCCGTGATGGTGCAACATGTCGCGATATCGCGACACTTTTTCATTTTTGGCCGTGATGGTGCAACATGTCGCGATATCGCGACACTTTTTCATTTTGGCCGCGATGGTGCAACATGTCGCGATATCGCGACACTTTTTCTTTTTGGCCGTGATGATGCAACATGTCGCGATATCGTGACACTTTTCTTCCTTGTGGTGTTTTGCTTTTTTCTTTGAACTTTAGCATATGGGCCACTTCGGTCTTCTTGGAACACATGCAAAAAAGGTGGGTCCCCAATTTTGGGGTACGTTGTGGATCAGCCACAACAAATGGTGACTCTGTTGGGAAATGCTCCTGAGCATTTCGGTGAGAACTCAACCTGAAAACACAGACTCAAATACAAGCGTTAGCAAATATCCCAAGAATGAAACTAGACGAGAAATACATGAAACATTAGAATTATTAAGCATCAGCTCGGTGTGTGCAATGTGCTTCATTCCCTATCGTTTGAAATTGATCAACATTCCATTGTCAGTTTCACTTATGATTCGTATGCAAGGCTATGAATGATTTGTGCGAGATTTGATGTATGATGAAGATGCTAGAGATATAACAACCTGCTTTGCAAAGGCTCAGACCTTCTAGTATCATGAACAAACATATTAAAACTGTCAAACCCTCTTAGGACCAAATATATGTATACTTGAATTAATTTACTAGATCCCAAAGTTGGTTATGTGTCACTACCATCTTGAACCCATGTGCAAGTGTAAGTGAAATCAGAGCTTTGGGGAATCGGATTCCCAACCTAAGCGAGATGGGAATTTAACCCTATCCTTACTACTCTGATCTGGAGTTCATTACCTCATCTTGAACAAAATGATTTAACCTGTTATGGATGAAATTGTCGAGCTAGCCTGTCCGTTTGAGCAGTCAGTGGTCTTGCTTTTAGACAAGACATGTTGCCACGCATGAGCATACTCCACTGCCAGCCAGGCGTCTATAGCCCCGGTGGAGATTAACCCCATAATCCAAGATTTGGCTTTACTTTGATTTCTTGGACCTTAGGGATGACTACCCATCCTTGCAAGGGACATGTAGTACGATCCTTCCAATCCAATATTATATAAAGAAATGAAAAAATATTTTCTTTTGAATTTCAAGTTCTTGAGTGGGCAAAATGGAATCTTTGGGGAATTGGATTCTCAACCTAAGTGAGATGAGAATTAGACCCTATCCTTACTACTCCATGAAGGTAAAATCAGAGCTTTTGGGAATCGGATTCTCAACCTAAGCGAGATGAGAATTAAACCCTATCCTTACTACTCCATGAAGGTCAAATCAGAGCTTTGGGGAGTCAGATTCTCAACCTAAGCGAGATGAGAATTAGACCCTATCCTTACTACTCTGATTTTAGGCTTTAAGCACTTATGGGAGTGGTGAAAACCACTATTTTAAGGATTATGTTTGCATGATAGGACAGACACGAAATACTCCTTTCGCCTCACCTTTTCTTCCAAGTATGGTTTTGACCATTTTGCTCAAGATCCTTTTTTAAAATACGTAGAACGTGCTTGGTTCAAGATAGTTCGGGCATCAGTTCCCAACCTTAGGATCCTTTTAATATATGTTATGTAATAATCCTAAGAGGATTCGACACCTTTTCTATGATTGTACATGAAATGAAGATGTAACTGAGATGAAATGTATATGCAATGCGGAATGTACATGAGATATGAATGCATTGCTCCTTTTGAAATGCGGATGGAGCATACCACCTACTTTGTAAAACTGACAACTTCATGCATCCCAAATTCCAAACGATATTCTTTAATGTTTTTGTGATATTCGTGGAGCTTTTTGCAATACAATTCCGATATTTCATATTCTTCTAGTCTTAGGCAACATTCATAAGGACATACGCTAACTTTTTTTTTTTTTTGAACCCAAAAATGTCCAAAGGACCAACACACAACTTGAAACCAAAACAGAAATGCAAAACCAACATCAAAACCAAAAAATTAAATACGAATGTACAATATGATACAAATCTCACATGATTTAAGGGCTAAAATAATGCTTTAGAACTTGCCCGTTAACCGGTAACGTCAAATATTTCCCATCCAAAGTTCTTAGTCTGAAAGTATTCTCCCCTAAGATTTCAGAAATTTGATAAGGGCCTAACCAAAGACAATCAAACTTTTTGTGATCCCCTTTCTCCTCATGTTTTTTATCCCACAATAAGACCAAGTCCGAGATCCTGAAAGACTTAATTTTGGCTCTTTTATCAAACCATATTTTGACCACACCTTGATGTTTGCTCATGTGGAGCATGGCTTCTTCTCTTTTTTCATCAAGGTGCATTAGATGACTTAATCTAGCCTCAATGTGATTGTCAGTTCCGAGGTATTCTTGTGTGAAACGAAGGGTTTGAAGCTTCAAATTTGCAGGGAAAAATTGGATCTTGCCCATAAACTAGATGATAAGGTGTATTCCCTATTGATTCTTTTTCTCTAGTCCTATCTGCCCAAAGAGCAAATTTTAATTGGTTGTGCCAATCCCGAGGATTCTTTTCCAATAACTTCTTAATGATGGTTAACAAATTTTTATTTGAAGATTCTGCCAAACCGTTGCCTTGAGGGTAATAGTTAGACGAAAACTTTAAACTCACCTTATTATCATATGCCCAATTTGCAAATTGAGTGGAAACAAAAGCCTTACCATTATCACTTACAATAGAATCGGGCATTCCAAACCTTGTTACGATATGATCTTCGAGGAATTTTATTACCACATCCGTAGTAGCATGCTTCGTAGGAATTGCTTCTGCCCATCTAGTGCAATAATCTGTAGCTGTGAGTATGAATTTATGGGAATCTGAAGAATTTGGGTTAATAACCCCGATGAAGTCTAATCCCCATTGTGCAAATGGTCTCATCTCAACTACAGGTTGCAATGGCATAGCTGCATTCCTTTCTCTATTGGCAGCCATTTGACAAATATGGCAAGATCGCACGTGTGCATGTGTATCTTTAAAAATGTGGGGCCAATAATATCCCGCTCTCAGGATTTGATGTGCTGTTGAATTTGTCGAACCATGGCCGGTTCCATATTTACCATGAAACTCTTGCAAAACATTGGTAGCTTCTTCTTGATTTAAGCATCGTAGGTAAATTCCCTCATGATTTTTCCTGTAAAGAACACCAGACCAAATATGATAATTAGCAGATTTAAGTCTCACGGCTCTTCTTTGGGTAGAATTAAGATGTGATGGACACTTACCATTTAATAGAAAATACACAATATCAACATACCAATCATCTTTAGAAACGCGCTCTCCATCTGAATATTGGCATGTGACTTGGGGATTGTTCTCAACAATTGTTTTCACAAGTCCTTGTCCACGAACTAACTTCATGGGTTGAATTTCAAGGTCAAATTCCTGGATGGTAGAAATCCATTTACCTCTTCTCTCACCTAGCTCATTTTGCACAAACATGGTTTTAACAGCAGGGTCCGACACAATGGCAAAGACCCTACTATGCACAATGTAATGTCTGAATTTTTTTACTGTTTTGAAAAGTGCATACATTTGCTTATCGAGGATGGAATACCTCAATTGAGCATCCTTCAAAGGAGCGCTTAGAAAATCTATGGGATTTTCTGTGTTATCTTCACCTTTCTGAGTCAAGACACTCGCAAAAGAGTGTTCAGATGCGAAAGCATAAATAAAGAAAGGCTTAGAATAATTTGGACTTATAAGGACAGGGGCTCTAGAAATAGCATCCTTGATGCTTTGGAAGGCAACCCTACTTTCTTCATCCCATATGACATTCACATCCTTTTTGAGCATCTCATTCAGTGGTTTAGCTATCTCAGCGAAGCCAGAAATAAACTTCCTCACGAAATTGATTTTCCCAAAGAAAGATCTCAATTCCTTTTTGCTAGCTGGGAGAGGCAAGTTTTGGATAGCTTCTATCCTTTTCGGATCAATGGAGATACCTTCTTTTGAAATGATATGGCCAAGCAATCTTCCTTCTGTCACTCCAAAGATGCATTTTTTTGGATTTAAAGAAATTTCGTGCTCTTTACACCTTTGGAGAACCTTCCTCAAATCTTTCACATGATCTTTTCTTTCCTTTGAAAACACAGGAATGTCATCCACATACACAATGATACATTTACCTATGAGCCCTTTGAACGCATAATCCATGGCACGTTGAAATGTTGCGCCTGCATTTAATAATCCGAAAGGCATTCTTCTATAGGCAAAGGTTCCCCATTTGGTTGTGAAGGCCGTCTTCATCCTGTCATTGGGATGAATAAGAATCTGATTGTATCCAGAATACCCATCGAGAAAAGACATCATTTCAGACCCATTCACCGCTTGCAAGATTTCATCAATTGATGGTAGTGGGTAATTATCCTTTTGTGAGGCTTTGTTGAGATTTCTAAAATCTATGCATAGCCTTATCTCCCCATTCTTCTTTCTTACTTGGAACAAGATTAGCGACCCAAGTTGAGTGCCTAACGGGAAATATTATCTTTGCGTCCAACAACCGCTTGACCTCTTTCTCAATCAAGGGCTCAAGTAATGGGTTAACAGGTCGTTGTCTTTGTCTGAAGGGTTTGGAATCCGGTTTTAGAGGGATGGTGTGCATAATAACGTTTTGATCATACGTTTTCAACTCATTGTAATTCCAAGCAATGCAATCCCTGTAATCCTTTAGTGCACATATTATATTTTCCCTCTCATCAGTCGTACATGCCTTTGCGATGTACACTTCATGCGGATTATCCACACTCCCTATATTGATCAGGTCACAAGCATCTTTAGGAGGTGGAACCCTTTTTCCTTTTCTAGTTTTATATCCCATATCAAACACCTTCTCCAATGAAACGATGTTCTTAGGTATCTTGTTGGATTGAAATGTAACTTCGCTTTCTCCTTCTGTTTCTTCTTGCCACCTTTGATCTTCATCAATCACTTGGTTCTCAAAAATACCTGAATTGGTGACAAATTCAAAAATGTGTCTATCATTCTCAAAAACTTGCAAGTTTCTGACGTTATCAGGTATCGATGGGCAAGGGACCAACTCAATGGAAAACTTCTTGCATTTTTTTATGTCAACTGGATTTAACATGCCTGCAGCGACCGCCAGAGAATCAGCTATACGATTTCCTTTCCTAGAAATAAGGGATATATTAAAAGCATCAAATTCCTCAATGAGGTCCCTCACCCTATTTCTATAAAGGCTCAATCTCTTATCGCGACAGGTATATTGTCCTTTAACTTGTTTGACAACCAACTCCGAATCTCCCAATACTTTCAAACACTTAACCTTCTTGCTCAAAGCCAAATGTAATCCAAAGATAAGAGCTTCATATTACTCGCCACGTTGTTAGTGCAAGGAAATTGCAATCTATAGGCAGCAAACATTGGTTTACTTCCCGGACAAGTGAGTTCCACTCCAGCTCCTGCCCCTTGTTTTGACTTAGATCCATCAAACTTGAGTAACCACACGAGATTATCTTCTTCAGAAGAGCTACAAGAAACTGCTTCTTTTTGAGGTTCTTCGGTAGCTCTTTCAACATCAAAAGCATAGACCCCTAACTCTTCAAAAATTGAACTTCATTTGGCTTGTTGAATTCTGTGATGATTTCCTTAAGCCTTGGCTCATTTTCCACTCTAATTTGATTAGCAATCCCTCTCCAGGGTAGCCACATGTGCGAGCAATCAGTGGCAAAATAACCATTCAAACTTTTCATCCAATCCCTAGCAAGTAACATTCCATATCGACTTGGGATATTGACAACCAAAATATCAACCACTTGTTGGACCCTAGGTTCAGAATTGAGTTGGATCTTAACATCGTAGAGGGTCCCTACCACATTTACCTCAGACCGGTCCAGTTGCAAAACCCTGCATTTGGTAGCAACAGGCTTTAGGCCTAGCATTTGACAAATTTTTGTAGGCATGAGGTTACTTGTGGCACCTGTGTCCACCAAAAAATTGTGCAAATTTTTGCCAGCAATCCTCACAGTCAATAAAAAAGGAGGGACATCCCGTCTTTCCTTTCGTAAAACCATGTGAGATTCAACTTCTTTTCCTTCTTGTATTTGACTAGATGAGCCCAAAGCCTTTATCAATGCTTCCTTTTGGCCAGGCAACCTAGCCGCCTCTAAAAATGAAAGGCTAGACTTGGACTTCCTTAAATCCTCCACTATGTCATAAGTTGACTTCTCAGGCTTCAATGTTTTTTATGTGTCCTTAGACGTTTCTCTTCCAGGATGGAGGAGGGGGATTATTATCAGCCTTAGCATCGGGAGGAATAATAGAATTGTTTGGTGGAGTTGAGGATGTTTTAGGGGTTTTGAGTTTACTCCTCAAATGGTATCCATGGTTCCCCTTTCTAAATTCTCTAAAAGCTTGCACTTCCTGTTCCAAGATTTCATCCTCTTCTTCCTCATTCCCACTCTCTTGATGATATAGAGTTTCCACCACCAAAATGTTGTCCTCTCCTTGTTGATGTTGGGGTGGACCCTCATTTGGCACAAGTTCCAAATCATCCACTTGAGCTTGGAGACAATGGGTATACCTAGCAATTTTGGGACAATTCCTTTCATTATGCTCCTTTGTATTATGCAATCTACACCCCTTTTCCCATGCAAAATCAGAAATATTAAGAATGGAACTAGAGTGACTTGGTCTCTGAGAAGTATCTATCCGATTAGCAATAGGGGAAGGCACACCCCCATTGTTTGGCTTCGTATTCCACTGTCTCCCTCTATTGTTGAAATTTTGATTTGGGTGAGAGGCATGGGATTCATACTTCTATTTTTGAACCAGATCATTACTCAATTTGTGAACTATCCTTTTGAGTTCTTCAACCTCTGAATAAATCTCTTTTGGTTGAGCTATGTTATTGCTAGTTCCAATAGGATTTGCGTGATTGGTGAGATCTTGACTCAATACTGGAGTTGGATTTTGAGCCACTTGATTTGCGTAGGGATTCACACTTTGAATCGGAATTGGATTGGGGAAAGGAACCATAGCCTGAGAATTAACCAGACTAGCTCCTTGCATAGTCTGTTGACTATTTTGCAGAAATGGAGGAATGGGAGGAATGGATGTGATTGGTTGAATTGGAATGGGTGCGTAAGCGGGTGTTGATGAATATGGTTGTTGATAAGGCAAAGCATTTATGCCTGATATTTGTGGTGCCATGATCTGATTCATCATAGGAGTTTGACCATAAGGACCATATTGTCCTACCATAGGCATCTGGGAAAACCCATAACTCTGTGGTGTCATTTGTTGTTCAATGGTCATAGCTTCATTGTAGGCTAGAGCAAGTGTGGTAACTTGAGGATTTCGCCTTGCAAACATTGCCGTCATAGGATCCAATGCCCCAAAATATATTTGCAAAGCTACTACGGGATCAATGGTAAAATGCCGAATTGCTCTATTATAGCACTTCTGAAATCTCTGATTAAAAGTTCGGATTGGCTCACCCTGGCCTCTTTTGCATGTAATGAACTGATTATAGATGATGGTGGGATCTAATGGTGACCTGAATTGGTTGACAAAAGCATCCTCCATTTGCGTCCATGACGTAATGGAACCGGTAGGTAAGCAAATATACCATTCGTAAGCCACTTGGTCTAGGCTCATGGGGAAGAGTCTACAAGCCACATCTTCATGTTGAACTTGCAATCTTATCAAAACATCCCTATAGGCCTGAATATGTTCTTCTGCGGTCCTTGGGCCATCGGGTTTGTATTTGGGCAAAAATCTCTCTATATTCTTAGGGATCTCATGAATATCCCCTGCAATATTCAAAGGAATGTTATTGGCTCCGTACCAAGGAGGTGGTGGAGGTTGGGCCATTTGATTCAAAATCGATGATGATAACCCTACAAGAACCGTGGAAATGGTACTGATAATTGGTACACTAGTGGCAAATGACACCACCGATGCAAGTCCGCTAGGTGTGCCTGAAATAGAAGGATCTTCTGTAACAGGAATATCTGGCGGGACCACAATTTGCTCGGTTTTATTCCTTGGATTCCTACGAGTGAGTGGGAGGCTTTGGAATATGGTTTCCTTGGTTGTATTGGACCTAGTTGCGATGCGATGCGGTGGGTCCAGCTTGTAAATGAAACTACCCTGCAAAATCTGACAAAACTCTCAATACCTCAAAGAAAACCTGTGACACAAAGAAAATCCTGTAATTAGTGAAATTCAAAGAATAACTCCAAAACCAATTTGTTATTCGTGAATGAAAGAAGGAACCATGACAAAGCAATATTCTAAAACAATGCACAATCAAAACACCTTATTTAAAACATCTTATTCCTGTATGAACAATCAAAAAGCGTTAGGACAATGCATAGCAATTCATGTCCTCCTTTTAACACTACAAGGTTGTATTGTTAAAAGAGGGCTAAAGATAATAATCAATAGGGCATGAAATATTCAAAATTTAAATCCCTATAGCATTTAAATCATACTGAAATAAAACAATTCAGGCCCTCCTTCTAGCGCCAATCTGTTGAGTGGTATTTTCACCCGATTGTGAAAGTACACTCTCCTTTAGGATTTGGGTTCCAAATCCCCTCTTGCAAAGAAGTTAAACAAACAACTTCTCCAAGGTCTCCGTTGTATTAGCATTTGCATATGTGTATTAGTAATCTCAAATAAAGATATTCAATTTAAATGCTTGGAACACCTTAGTGATTGCAAGTAACTGTAAACAAGGGGCAATGTTGGTTTATTTCATCATGAAACTTTAGTGATTGTTCATTGTTTTTTTTTGGATTTTGATATTTTTTAAATGTTTATTTTAATGCCTTGAAAAGTTAAAACTTCTGGAAAAATATAAAATGCAAAAAAATGAAAATGAAATGCAAAAACTGAAAATAAAATGCATTCAGTATGATGCTATCCTATTTCGACAAAACCGAAGATGTGAGGTTTCCATGCATGCAACCTAACCTATTGGACCTGCAAACAAGCACAATCCGGATAAGCTAAGTGTTGGTTCCTAGGGTACGAAATAAAATTCAGATTTCAAATATTCGCCTAATGTAACCCAAAAAACATGGCATCAACATTATCTATAAATTCGAAATCTGAAAAGATGAAAGAATAAACATTAAATCCATAGCATGCAAAGAAAATCTCCTTCTTTCTTGCCCACAAGATGCAAATTTCTGAACACTTCTGCATTAAAAATATGTCATTTTACAATAGCAAAATTTTTGGTTTTCCCAAACCAGTCCATGGAAGAGAAACAACTCAAACAGGCCCAGAATGGCCTTTTCGCCTTCAGCTCTGCAACTCTGCTCATAGCAGTTTCCAACCCTTTCTGTGGAAGAAGAAAAACCAGTCCAATGTGGAAGAAAATATCCAGAGAAACCCAGTGCTAAGGCCTTGCCTTCATTACTGCAATCTTCTCTGAAAAGTTCCCCCCCTTTTGGCCTCTTTGAATGGCGTATTTAAACTTGTGAAAACATTGTTTCTCCTTCCATGATGGTTCGTTTCATTTTTCGATGGCTGTTCGTTTCACCTTCCCTGACTGTTCATTTCACCTTCCCTATATGCGTGTGCTTTGCTTTCCATTTTGTGGCCCTTCGCTGCATTTTCTCCACATGGGCTTGCGTCCATTTCCATCCATGTGTAACGACCATCTTAAATGATTTCAAATCATTAAAGATTCCTTATGTAACGCTTGTCTTATTCACTGGATTTTGTCCTTATGTCCACGTCACTATGCAGGTCCGTTACCTTGGCAAAAATGGAACATGTCGCGATATCGTGACACTTTTGCCTCCTTGCTCTCTTTTGTTGCTTTTAGTCATGAAAATGTAACATGTCGTGATATCGCGACACTTTTTCTGTTTGGCCGTGAAAATGCAACATGTCGCGATATCACGACACTTTTTCTTTTAGCCGTGAAAATGCAACATGTCGCGATATCGCGACACTTTTTCTTTCTCTCTTCTATTGCTTTTGAATCGCGAAAACGCAACATGTCGCGATATCGCGACACTTTTTCTTTGCTGCGATAAGCAACATGTCGCGATATCGTGACACTTTTTCTTTGGTCATGAAAATGCAACATGTCGCGATATCGCGACACTTTTTCTTTTTTTCTTTTTGCCGCGATGGAGCAACATGTCGCGATATCGTGACACTTTTTATTTTTGGCCGCGATGGTGCAACATGTCGCGATATCGTGACACTTTTTCTTTTTGCCATGATGGAGCAACATGTCGCGATATCGCGACACTTTTTCATTTTTGGCCGTGATGGTGCAACATGTCGCGATATCGTGACACTTTTTCTATTTTGGTCGCGATGGTGCAACATGTCGCGATATCGTGACACTTTTTCTTTTTGGCCGCGATGGTGCAACATGTCGCGATATCGTGACACTTTTTCATTTTTGCCGCGATGGTGCAACATGTCGCGATATCGCGACACTTTTTCATTTTGGCCGTGATGGTGCAACATGTCGCGATATCGCGACACTTTTCCTCCTTGTGGTGTTTTGCTTTTTTTCTTTGATCTTTAGCCTATGGGCCACTTCGGTCTTCTTGGAACACATGCAAAAAAGGTGGGTCCCCAATTTTGGGGTACGTTGTGGATCAGCCACAACAAGACTTTGTTGGGATTTCCTACTCGCCATCCTTCATAAGTTTGGCTTTCATTCTAAATGGATTTCCTTAATCAAAGGATGCATTTCTTCAGCTTGGTTTTCGGTCCTCATCAATGGATCACCTACAGGTTATTTCCAAAGTAGCAGAGGATTGAGGCAAGGGGATCCTTTATCCCCTCTCCTTTTCATCATTGCTACAGAGGCACTTGGTAGATCAATCTTGGCAGCAAAAGAGGCAGGTTTAATTTCTGGGCTTCAAGTTATTTCTCAATGTAATCCTATTACCCATCAACAGTTTGTTGATGATACCTTGTTGTCCATCTTTGCCTTTGTAAATAAAGCTAAAATCATCAAGCGTATCCTTCTCCTGTATGAGGAAGCTACTATCCAAAGAATAAAATTTCAGAAAAGTAAGCTTTATTTTCTCAATACTCCTCTTAGAAGACAAAATATGATTGCCAACATACTTGAATGCTCCATAGCTAATTTTCCTTCCTCATACCTGGGCTTACCTCTCTTCACTAGGAATGCTAAAGAAAGCCTATGGGATAATGTTATCGAAAGACTTCAAAAAAAATTGTCCACATGGAGAGGCAATTTGTTGTCCCAAGTGGGTAAAATCACCCTCACCATGGCCTACCTCCAAAGTATTCCTGTCTATTTCCTTTCTCTTTTCAAAGCCCCTGCAAGTGTTTACCAAAAAATGGAAAAAATTCAAAAGCACTTTCTTTGGATAGGATCTGAAAACAAACACAGATTTCATTTAGTTGCTTGGGACAAAGTTTGTAAACCCAAATATCAGGGAGGTTTAGGACTCAGAAGGATCTCTCTTCTTAACATTTCTCTCCTTGCCAAGCAATCCTGGAGGCTCATTTCCAATGAAAATGTTGAATGGGTCAAGATCATGAGAAGAAAATATCTTCAGGGTTATGAATTCCTCCATGGTGAGGTTCCCTCTATGGGGTCTATTTTTTGGAAATCCATATGCGAAGCTCGACCTCTTCTACAAAAAGGACTCCGATGGCAACTTGGAAATGGCAAATCCATTTTCTTCTGGGAAGACAAGTGGATTGGAGATAGTCCTCTTTCTCAAATTCCTATGTTTCAAAGGATAATCAACACAACGAAACATCTGGTTGGTCCTTTAGTTGCCAATTTCATTTCCTATACTAATGGTGCTGCACATTGGAAAAGACTTGATATCCTGAACCATGAAGAAGAAATCTCATGTTTGCAAGCTCATTTATCTTCCATCAAAATTCTAGCTGGAGATCTCAAGGACCAACCTATTTGGGAACCTACTGATTCTGGAGAATTTTCTGTCAAATCAGCTTATTTGCTTTCACTTAACAACATTGAAACTCCTATTCCTTTTAAGCTGGTTTGGACCAAACACTTAATTCCCAAAATTGCCTCCTTTTCTTGGTTGTGCATCCAAGATCGTATCCTAACTACAAAAAACCTAATCAAAAGGGGTATTCCTCTTCCTAACAGGTGTTATATTTGCCTTTCTAATTGGGAATCTACTTCTCACCTTTTCTTGTTTTGTCCTTTCTCAAGAATGGTGATAAATAAGATTTTTCTCAATTTCCAGTTGGTCTGGGCTCAACCACCCTCCATAGTCGAGCTTTTCCATCAGTGGCCCAATCCTTTCAAGAACCCTGTGCTCAAAGGACTTTGGAAATTTTGCCTTCAGCACTACCTTTGGCAAATCTGGCTTGAACGCAATAGAAGAATTTTTGAACAAAAAGCCTTACATGCTGAAATTATTGCCCACAAAGTCATCCTTTATGCCAAGGAAAATGTTTAGGTTGCTGATTTTGATCCTTTTCCTTGTTCTCATTTTGAGAAAGCCATTCTCAATTCTTGCAACATTTTCCTTGATACTTCAAGACCTGCTAATCCTTCTTCTTTGAGGACCAACATTAAATGGCATCCCCCCCGGTTGGTTGGGTCAAACTTAATTTTGATGGTGCAGCTAAAGGAAATCCTAGCAATGTTGGTGCTGGAGGAATCCTACGTGATCATTCTGGTAATTCTATTTTTGCTTTTGCTGAACCTTTAGGCTTCCTTTCCAATCACTCCACTGAAGCCAAAGCTGTTTGGAGAGGCCTCCAATTCATCAGAAACATTCCAGGGAACATTATTGTGGAAGGAGATTCTTTAAATGTCATCAATTATTTAAAAACTTCAAAACCCAGTAGCTGGAGGATTAGAACAATTGTGGAAGAAAGCAAACAAATCCTTGGTCAACAACATAATACCATTGTCCAACATGCCTTCAGAGAGGCTAACTCAGTTGCTGATATATTGGCTAATATTGGAGCTAACGCCCAAGGTATGTTGACGTGGACTGATACTCTTCCTCCTGAGGTGGCAAAGCTTGTCAGAAAAGATCAAAATAATGATAATCATGTTGAACCTTGAAAATTTCATTTCATTGCACTCTGCCTTCCATGTGAAGCATCGGGTTCATAATCAAAATTTTTTGTTATTCCATATCCCAAGGAATATGCCCTACTTTGAAATCTGGACCAACAACCCTTTGTGTTTTGATTTCAAATTACCCATTTGTGCATGCACCTATTTCTTGATAACCGACTTCTTTTGGCATCCCAAGGCAATGTCCAACATGTTTTTTAATCATAATTCTCCCATGTATCTTGATAATCACAACCTTGCTTCTTCGAGAATCTTCTCCCACCGCTTGACCAATTCCATTGTCCCAAGATATTTTGGTGTGAACATCCCAATCCTTCATGTTCCTCGTGCCAGACTATATTTTTGGATTTGTTTTTTGAACATCCTCGATGGTCAATTTTTCCTTTTGATGTTGGTTCTCCCAACCATCTACCACAACATTCGATGCCTGGAAATCTGCCTTGTCACCTGCCCTAGCCAATCCCATTCCTTCAGTTTTTTCCTTTTTCAAAGCATCCCCTTTGGATTTCCTGCAAAATTTAGAATAGCAACAGTATTTTCCTTTTCTATAACACTTTGCATGCATTGCTCACCTATCAGTGTGCCCATCCTTTGCCTATTTTGTTTATCCTCTGCCATTTCCTTTGCTTTCCTCCTCGTTGTTTTTCGTTTGCAACCATGAAAGAAGGAAAGCCTGTTTTCATTGAGCCTAAAGTTTTTGAGCTTGAATCCATAGTCAGAGACATGTGGAAGGACAAAGGAGCACTGATTGAATTTTTCCAGATGTTTTTGGGAGTTGATGAAGAGGTGACAAAAGCCTTCGTTGCGTCTTGGAACAAAGGCCTGGTTACTATCCATGATGTTGAATTTCAAATCAGCATCGAGTTGTTGGCAGACCTGACAGGGCAACCTTTGGAAGGCAAGGTGATCAAAAGGAACAAGCACAACTAGGAAGCGAAGTTGATGCATTTTGAGAAATCCTCGACAATTCACAAAATGGTCAAGAAGGGTCTGTATCGTAACCATATTTCCACTCCCTGGAAAGAAATCCTGAAGCCTATCATGCAATACCTTACTTGTGATAATCCCGAAGCCCAACTCTGTTGTTTCCATTTAGCTTTTGTAAACCACTTTCGTGATGCCAAACTAATGAATATTCTTGCAGCCCTCTTCTGGTCCATTGATTACACCATTACCTCCTCCCAAAAAAAGGAGGAGGGTTTGCCCTATCACCAAGGGCTTTTCAAAGTTCTATATAGGTTTCTCCTCTTGAAATTCCCTAAAGGTAACATTCCAGTCTCGGAGTCTGATGAAGATAATTCATCCTCAACTCCCAGTCCTAGAACTTCTAGATCCAAGAGGAAAGAAAAATGTGGCAAACCTCTTCCTGAATTCAATGTCAAAAAAAAGGTCAAGGTTGAGGGTACGCCTGTTAGATGTTCCCAGAGGCTCAAGCTCAAAGAAATCTCTGAAACCCCTCCTTCCACATCTGTTAAACCCTCAAAGGATCCTTCTAATTCACCTGACATTGTGGAGAAATACCTTCATAAACTTGCAGTCCAAGCAACCTCTACCACTATTGATCACCTGGAAACAGCCCATGTGGCCTTAGGTAAAGCAATTTCTAGGTTAAAGGATCAACGTCAAGCTCTCAGTCTATTGTTCTTTTGTGATTCATTCGAGGATATCCCTACATTTTCTATTGATGAGGGTCCTTCTGATGCCAAGGGTGACGACAAATATGAGGATGTGGTGGAGATTGCTAAGGAGGCATGTCTTGATGTTCTAAAAAATATTCCTAAGGATGCACCGAAGGATGCTCCGAAGGATGATGCAAAGGCTACCACGCTAGAAACTATAGCCGCTTCTCTGATGCTTACTGACGTTCCTCTCTAAGTGAGGATGGGGTTTCACCTATTGCTGGTTCTATTTTGTTCCTTCGGTCTGAAGGATTTAGTCTAGTTGTGTCCTGTAGGCTTCAGGACTATTTCTTTTTGTTCCTTTCTGTTCAAGGTTGGTTCCTTTTTGTTGTAACAGGCTTAATGCCTCTCTTTTGTGCTCCTTTCTATTCTCTTCTTGGGTTCCTCTTCTTGTCTCATTGTTGTACAAGGCGTTAGGGTGCCTTTCAAATGCCCTCTTTGGTTAATACAATTTTTTAACTTACCAAAAAAAAAAGTACAAAAATATCCTACATGGTTATAACAAATTACATTTATGGGAACATGTTGATATTGGAGATGACTATTTATTGTAGGTTGTAGGATGTACAAAATCAACACTATATCTTATTATTTTTATGAGGTACATCATGTTCCTAATGTTGGACCTGATATCTTTCCTATTTATCATATTACTCATACAAATAAATGATATAATTCTATCATAATCAATGGGTAATTAATGATATAGACAAAGCGTTTAAAATTATTACATATGGTTATTGTGATGAGTATTTCCAAATCTATAATTTGGAATAAAGATGAACCTCTTCTATTTTATATTATAGGAAGATAAATATTGTTTCTATGGTTGCACATGTAGATAATGAAAGTTATAAGTGGAATCATAGGCTTAGACATATTAGCTATGTATCATTGAGATATATGAGTCGCCATAATATGGCTATTCAAGTTTAGCACATATCATCTCAAAGTGGTGCATGTGAGGGATGTATTCTAGGAAAGCATCATATGAAGATTATTCT
The DNA here is from genome assembly GCA_028583015.1 of Wollemia nobilis. Classification (NCBI taxonomy): domain Eukaryota; kingdom Viridiplantae; phylum Streptophyta; class Pinopsida; order Araucariales; family Araucariaceae; genus Wollemia; species Wollemia nobilis. The sequence goes on from JAQPPZ010005611.1 coordinate 3,553,773, forward strand.
AAAAAAAATTGATACAGACCTATTAACCCTTGGAGATCATACACAATGACATTTTTGGACCTATGGGTACACTATTCATTTCAACAAATAGGTTCTTTCTCCTTTTTATTGATGATTTTTCTAGATATGTGTGGTTGTATACTATTCACACTAAGGATGAGGTATTTGATAAAGTTAGGATCTTCAAGGCTCTTTTTGAGAAGAAATTGGATAGAAAATAAAATGTCTCAATATAGAAGGAGGTTAGTACTTTAGTTATGCCTTTCATGATTCTTTGGCTTCTCATTGGATTGCATATTAGAGGAATTTTCACGATACTCCTTAGCAAAATGGTGTGGATGAAGGAAGAACATGGTCATCATGGATATGGTATAATGTATTATTCATGCCAAGGGGATGGATCATAAATTATAGGGTGACATCATCACTTTTTTATTATACATATTTAATAGGGTTTCCATCAGGGTCATTCAATGCATTACACCTCTTCATAGGTTGACACGAGATAAGCCTTATGTGTATTATTCTTATATTTCTAGGTTTTTAGGATGGGATCATATACCCAATGACATCCAAAAGGAAGCATTAAAGAGTCACAAGTGTATCTCTATAGGATTTTGAGATACATCAAAGGTACATCACCTTTATGACTCTCAAAGGCATAAATTTTTGATCCAAAAATATATCTTTTTTATGAGGTCCTTCTAGTGTAGACACCTAAAATATATCATGTATAGGAGACTACTCATATGGGAACCTCGACAAGCCATATGACTAATCTTGGACATTTCCAAGAGATAGCAGTGGTTCTAACCACTCACTAGGGGTATTTCTAACCTATTAAAGGATAGCTGCTATTGACCAGAGTGGATTCCAGTCCAGTCACTGAAGCTTAGAGTAGCTACAAGCTAGCCGCTGTTGTGGACAATAGCTAGCACTAAGACTAAAATGCGGGCCCGAATCATGCATGGTAACTGAACTTGTATTGGATTTGAGTGATTTTGGGTGTAAATATCCCAGAGTTCCTCCTAACTATCACTCCCATGTAATTATGGAATTGGGCCTTTCCTCCCAATGACCAGTTTCATGCAAATATGGATATTGGCTTCTCAAAGAATCTAAGATTTGGAATTTGGGAGGCCTACATATGCACCCTCCAAAGAACAAGTATCATCTAGAATTTTATACAGTGAAGCCCTGTCACATTGAGCAAACATTTAACAAGCCCTATGAGGAGTGTCAAAGTGCTACCTGATTGTAGATCACCAAGTATGCCATCAACAACAGAGCTTCCACAAGGTTGAGAAGCAAATCATCCATTTGCCATTAATCTGCTATAGATCCGAGGGATTTCACTTGCAAATCCATGTTTAGACACACCAACGAACCTTGAACATCAATTCAACTGAGGATTTTTGAGTCACATAACCTGATACAAGGAGCAAAGATCATAGTTACTGGTTGTTGTCTTCGACAGTAGCCTGTAGGCTCAACCATTGATGGTAGCAACAACTAACAAACCAGTCACCCTGAGCAATAGCGGCTAGTGTTTGAGACACAATTTCTTTAGTTTCTAGTGTAGACTTGCCTTCCTTTATACATCATTAGTTTACTCTGGTTTATATTTACTATTTTATCATATTTTCACAGTTCATAAGCATTGTAATAGACATATTTTGCTTCCATTTATGCTTTTACATGATTTATTTATGCTTTCATACTATTTCTTATAGATGTATGTGTAGCGACCCTAGGTAGCGGTGCACCATACAATACTCTATTTGCGAATATTATTTGATTTATTTATACTTAATCATGTATTAAATGAAGGATGTAAAAGCAGATACAACTAAAATATGAAGAAATGAATAAATGATGCTCTTTATTGCTTTTTTCAAAGTTCAATTACATATAGATCCCTCTAAGGGATTCCCTTCATTTGATATAAATTTTACAAAATAGGGCAGCAGATGTATGATATCCCCTTGCAAGGGGTGATGCACTCTCGTAGGCTTCCCGATGATGCACATGGAACTGTATGAGGGCTTATAGATGCGTCCTTCTCTAGGTATGGCTCCTAGAGGGATCCTTTTGCTCTTGTATGTTGATAACCTATCTAGTGAACCTATAGTCATGCAAGCATGAAAACAACAACAAACACTCAGCCATCTGAGACTTCCTCCCCGGATGAGGTTGTTAGCAAAAACCCTAATGATAATAGAAATATGCTCAATGATGATAGAAACTAAAGCTATGAATGCAAGTAAATGAGATAAAATAAATCTATGCTAATGGCATAAAAAAATGTAACAAGCTAAATAAAAGAAACTAATGCTAAGAACCCTAGACTAGGCCTACAAGCCACTATCCGAGACAACGACCGCTAAGATGAAAAATATATTTATTTCTCCAAGGCTATGGATCTAGGATTATTGCTAAAGTTGAAATGATTGTCGTTTATGCTCGATGGGTTGAATATCCTACATATGATAACCTCTCAATCGGCCAACACTTCGTTGCTCCTAAAAGGTGCTCCAATTTTCTCTTCGATCCGACAGGGCTTCACTACAAGAAAATCTCTCCAAGTATCAAAAATCTCTCCTCGATCGTATCTCTACGAAAGGTCTCCAAAATCTCTCTTTGAAAAAGTCCCCTTGGTGCTCTTAGGTTTGCACCTTATATGTTTTTTGAAGCCCTAGGTCAATTTCCAAACCCTAGGACTAAATTTTGCATGCACACTGGATGTTAGCATGAGAAGTTTTGTATTTTTCTGTGTTTGAAGGCCAGTTAAACTGATGTCTAAACCTAGACTTGAGTCTCTCATGTAGACTGGCTATGAGGAGGAGTGCAAAGTTATCCTCGCTCAATTTTATTACATGCAAACTGCCACTTTCACATGAAATTAGGCTAGTTTGATGGCAAGTTTCTATTTAGGGCTTAGCCACTATCATCTTTAGTGGCTAGGGCTAGCCGCTTTGAGCTTTAGTGGCCAAAATCTAGCCACTCTGGTTCATAGAGGCCAGGCTTGGATGGGCTAAGACTACCCCAAATGAGTGGTGAAAACCACTTTTGGCACTTGGAAGGTCCCAAGGTTTAGTCACATGGTCTATGAATGTGCCCATATGAGTAGTTCTCCTAAACATGGTATGTTTTAGGTGTCTATAGATGCCCCTTTTTGTGATGCATTGTGTGGGAAAAAAATAGCACAGAGAAAAAATATAGACTGCTATATTTTTAGGGTGTATGATGATCATTGGTTTGATCAATAATGGATGGCCCAACCATGCAAGATGGTATGCATCCCTGAATCATTGCTTCAACCTAATTGAAGGCTTAATTCTATAAGAATATTGCACATGTTCACTTGCACTCATTCCTCAAATGCAATCGGGTAGCTTATGTCACTACAATATAACCGACCAAAGGAGAGCTACAAATTGGCATGTTAAATTTTTCTTATGATCCCATAAAACAAGGAATTTATGTGATAGTCGCTTGCAATTATTTGTAGGACGAATGCAATTTTGATGTGATTGAGTGATATTTGGTTGACTTTGATTATGAATATTTGAATATTTTAACTACACCCTCACATAATGAATTGATGAGGGAAGAGCAATGAATGAAGTGACAAGTCACTTGACCAACATGACTGACTTGGTTCCTTTCTAGTGCTTATTTCTTTTAATGGGCAATATCCCATCCAAGTGTGACTTCGCTATTTTTGATAGTCATTCATCCCTATCCTGGGGAGTGTTCCAACCATAAATAGCCTTATTAGGGAGTTAGGATGACTGATTTTATTTAGGCTTGTGTTGAATCACTTGGCTCAGTGTTGTAATGCCATAAAGGAATTAAGATGATTCTATTGCACCCATGAAGCATTCTGACCATCTTGGTCTTCTTCGGGATTTAGGGGGCACATCACAATTCCAAAATGATTAATTTATCCTAAGTAGCCCTATGGTAACTCACTCATCTTCACCGAATTACATGGAGTGCAAATCACTGCAACCACCGAGTTGATAGAGTAAGTAACTAGATACAAGGCTTACATGAGATTTTGTTTTAATATGATTTTTTTTGTTATTTTGATTATTATTATGATTATGAATCATCAAAATGTGCTTATTTTATTTTTTTGTTATACCTCCTGGAAGGATTTTTTCTACATTTTCCTGTTTTTGGCTGCTGTCAGATCTAGCGACCCCCAAATGCTTGTTTGTGATCACTCTCGACCTCAGTGGCCAATAAGTGTGGGCCACTATCAACAAAAATGACTGAATCATAAGTTGGGAAGTATAAAAAGCAGCCTAGAGTTTTGACTTTTCATTCTTCTTAGCTGAATAATTGCTTTTCTAAGTTCTAAAGAGAAAGTGACATCTTACAACTTAGAGTGCTTATCGATGAGTACCATGGCTACACAAGGTGAAGCATCTATGAGTGGAGAAGCTGGATCTTCTCGGGTACTCTTTGAAACCCTAACCTTGCTCATTTTTTAGTAAAAATGAACCACACTAAGTAATCGGTGAATGAACCTCATTAAACTTATTGGCAATGAACCAAACCTATAGATAGGCTTAGTTTAGGATTTTTTTGGTGGGCTTGCCCCCTTTTTGTTGTTTTTGTAATTTTTTTTAATGTTTTTGGCCTAGGGCATACGCGGTTGTTGCATCACCCATTGGCCACTACCGCACAGAGTGGCCATTTCAGCCCATGTCTTGGCTACTGTCGATGGTAGTGACTAGTTCAAAACCCAACGATAAAAAATATGACCATTGGGGCTTGGTCGCTGCTAGCCTTAGTGGCCAAATTTTGGTCGTTGTAGGTGAAAGTGACCAGTAAAACTTAGGCAATTTGTTTTTTGTATTATGAGATGATTAATTAATTTTTTTGAATTTTTGCATTGCTTTTCTAAAATTTGTTGCATTATTAGGTGCATTTATTCCTCTTTCACTTAGACTTGGGATAGTCCATCATTATTTGCATAATTTTTCATGTTTTAGTGTGATTTATACCTTAGATGTAGTATAGTTATACCTTGATTTTTGTCCTTATATTCTTTCTCCTTAGGCTCAGGACCCAAAGCTCTTAAATGACCTCCTACCATGTGTGGATGATGTGGATTGGATATGGTTTAATGCTCGTGGATTATAGTATGTGACCAGGATGCCTCATATTATGTTAGATCAGGCCTACCTCATGGACCTAGCTCACCGATGGGATCCTAGGACTAATACCTTCCATATTCCTACTAGTGAGATGACTATCACACTAGAGGATGTATACAAGATTTTATGGATTCCTTTTGATGGAGTGGCTATCATTTCTTTAGCCACTAATGACTGTGAGGTAGTATTTTCTCAAGTTTTTGGGAGGCGTATTACGGCTGCCTTTAAGAACACAAAATCTGGTGGTGTATCTATTATGTGATGGTACCAAGCGAGGGTATTTTATGAGAGGTATTAGGTGTTGTTGATGGTTGTTAGCAAAATGCTTCTCCTAGACTACTCAGGCTTGAGGTTCCCTTGGAACCTCCTTATGATGGTTCAAGATTTTATGGATAGTGCGGATCCTATAATCTATGCATGGGGAAGCAAGTTTCTAGTGTAGTGCTATGATGAGTTGTATTGTATCCACTGGTGGGGTCGTTTCAACATCACTTGCAACTTGATCCTACAGATATGGGGATGGGAGCATATCCATGTATATCGTCCTAGAGGGCTTCCATTAAATATCATAGAGATTGATGATTTGATGCAGTGCTATGCTACCAGATGGGATAGAGAGTGCGAGGAGTTTAAGAGCCACACTCATGCGGGGGAAATCCCCCATTACATTACTTCTTTTACTGGGTTGCAGGCCCATGATATTGTATGGCACCCCTATTAGGACTCCCGGATTGGGATAGGGTAGCTAGATTTACAGCTAGGACACAATGTGAGTGGTGGATCATTAGTGACAAGGATGGCATCAAAGAGTATTTCTTCTACTCTAACATCATCGATACAAATTGTAGCAGGATGTACCCCTTGCCCCAGTCCTATATAGGCACATCGTAGTAGAGAGAGACCTTTCTCCACCCCGCATCACAGAGCTTACTTATGATGAGGATGCCCCAAAAATTGATATAGGTGTTAATGGGGGAGTCACAAATGCTTTTACATAATGGTGGGGGATCTATTAGGCATGGCAATGGCATCCTAACCCATAAGGGTGATGGTGGTGATGGAGGCACAGATCTAGTAGGGCAAAGAGTTTGAGCTAAGACTGAGTATAGGGCTAGCCAAAAAAGCAAGCAGTAGCCGAGGAGTAGGAGGCTCCTATAGAGGAGGAGGAGAAGTTGGATCCTGAGGAGAGAGATTCTCCTCTTAGGATGCAGCTGCATGAGGTAGAGGTTAAGCTCCAGTCAGCCAATATCTAGGTACATCAATGATATTCCACTATAGCATAGCTCACGACACATATATAGATATTTCGGGCTACTATCATGAGTGGTGCCACTGGGATGTAGCTTATTGTTTTTCCTCGTACTCCATAGGGTCCTATAGGGGCAGATCCAAGATTAGAGACTAGGCATATGTAGAGCTTATTGGATGACTGTGATGCAAATTTTTTTGATGATGTAGCCTACATTACCGCTCTCCAGATGTAGATCAGGAGGATAGGAGCCACTCCTAGGGAGAGGATAGGTGCATGTGGATCACACGTTAGCAAGTGATATACCTTAGGATAGTTTTAAATTAGGCTAAGCTAGCAGACTCAGGCCTATGCAAAAATACCAGTGACTTCACACCATTCTACTCGAGATCCAACCATAGGGGGTGGTGATACAAGGGGCACGGGTCCTATTTGATTCATGATGTACTTTGGATTTTATTTTTGTATTCAGCTGACCTACACGATTGAAGCCTAAGGGTATTTTTTACATATATGTATTTGACACATATTTATATGATATCTTTGCATTATGATTCATTATGTGTATTCTTTATTGCTCATGTTTTTTTTATTTATGTGATGTGATGATGGCATCATGATGAGTTGATGTATGTGTTAGATGATAGGTGATATTTATGATGATGCGGATGTTTAGATGGATGCTTATGTACATGCTTATATGATCTGATTATTGTGTCATGATGTGATGTATCATGAGTTGAATTAGTGATGGATTTATGATTGTGTGCATAGATGGATTATGATGTATGCATATATGGATGCTTATAGGGTTTTACATGTTTTTATTATGGCTATATGATGTGGTGCATATGGATATTGCCTACATGAATTGATTATTGATTTATGATGTAATGCATGTGGATGCTATGATGTGATCTTAGATGTAAATGGATGAGTTATGAACTATGTATTTATGGATGCAATGTTATTGTTAAATGCATGTTTAATTTTTGCTTTAGTTGTATGCATTCGACTTGTGTTATGTTATGGTAAATGCCATGTGTAATGCATTATCTATATGGTGTTTGATCTAATGTGAATGAAACTATATGCTTTAGTCATTTAAAACATAAGGAATGCATATGATATGAGTCTAACAATATAATGGGCAACACCACATAAAGTATATTAGTCATGAATGTAAATAATCACTCTTATCACAAGAATTAATTATTTAAGCATCCATATGTGAAATGTAATGGCATGGAATGTATATACTTTCTTAATAAGTTTCTATAATTTAAAATATTAAAAATAGTCAGTGGCCAGGTAAATATCATTTTTGACATCTATCTGATATCTATCCTACTTTGTTAATACCCCTTAATTCATAAAACCTTATAAATAAAATTGATGATGTGATTGATGATATGATTTTTTGCTATGTAGGAATTTTTGAGGTTTTTCCTGAGACTCAAACACTCTAGTTACCCTATCAATAGTTGTGTACTGACCATACAAGACTTTTGAAAAGAAAGAGTTTCATCATGGACCTAGATATTCATTATCTTTGTGTGTGCAAATGAATATATTTAGATAGAACTCAAGAATTTCCTTCGATTTAAGGCAGGATTCTTTCAGCCCATTGCTAAGATAGTGGATCCTCAAGTGTTCATTAGATCCTATGTTGGACTTAGTTGGACTATACCACTAGGCATTATTGGATTACCCAAAGCTAGCTCATACATATGCAAACATTGGTCTACAAAAATACAAGATGCTATTGTGATAGACATATCAGCATGCATAAGTATACCACCATTGCAAAAATGGTTGTACACCAACCTATAATGGGGATTGCCTTCTAGTTTGTACAATGTTGTGAATTCTAGGGATTCAATCTCCATTCCATTATTTTCTTCATCTATTTTTTTTGGTATACTTGCTCATGCTTAGTGATGAAAATAACTATTTATTTTTTGTTTTTCTCTTGAGAAAGGGATTTATGTAGTGATGATAATCACTTGTTTGTTTTATTTTGACTTCTGCTTGATTCTGGGATTTATGTAGTGATTGTAATCACTTTTTTGTTTTGCTTTTGACTTTTGCTTGATTATAGGATTTTGCTTGTTTTGATAAAAGTAAGGGATTTAAATCGGTGGGGCGGAACTTGTCCTTTTATCAATTCTTAGCACCTTTGAACTGGTCACATAGGGGGATAAGCAAGGAAGACCCTTTTCACTTAAGGTAACCTAGACCACTTTTGTAGCTTTCATATTTCCCTTGTACCAGCTAGAATTTTAATGTGTCAATTAGTGATGGGATCCTGAATATCCAAGGCATTATCATGACGAGACCTTACCATCTACTAATCAATATGGATTTCCATAAAATATGATAATACCACTAGATATGGTTAAATGACCGAAAAAACTTAGCCTATTTTGTATAGCAACAAGAAATGGTTTGAAAAACACAGTTACACACATGGATGAATGGATGAATATGGACTTGAGTATTTGTGGTTGTGATACAAACTCTGGCATCATTTGCAAGAGTGTGACCATAACATATGCAAATGTAATGGATATGAATGTTTAATACAATGAAACTATGTGAAAGCATATGTAAGATGCAAATGTTTTTGTATTTTTTATCTTTGCATTGTTTTTGTATTTTTGCTTATTTTAACCAAAGGGCTTATTGTGCCTTTGGGGCTTTTAGGGTTTGACCAAGCGGTGATAAGATACCCTTGGAGAATTTTTGGTTAAGGTGACCAAGCGACATGAGGATACCCTTGGAGAATTTTTTATTAAGGTGACCAAGCGGTGTGAAGATACCCTTGGAGCATTTTTGATTAAGGTGACCAAGCATCATGAAGATACCCTTGGAGAATTTTTTATTAAGGTGACCAAGTGGTGTGAAGATACCCTTGGATCATTTTTTATTAAGGTTACCAAGTGGTGTGAAGATACCCTTGGAGAATTTTGATGGAATTTGACCAAGTGGCTTGGATACCCTTGAAGCATTTTGATGGAATTTGACCAAGTGGCTTGGATACCCTTGGAGCATTTTTTGATGGAATTTGACCAAGCGGTTTGGATACCCTTGGAGCATTTTTTTAATCAAATTTGACCAAGTGGTTTGGATACCCTTGGAGCATTTTTATTAAGGTGACCAAGCTGTGTGAGGATACCCTTGGAGCATTTTTTATTAAATTTGAATTTTTATGTTTATAGGATTTGTTTGTATTTTTGATGCTTTTGTAACCACCAAAAGGGCTCACACCTAATGTATCCTATTGCAATAATTGACAAAAACAATACAAGATGCATACAAGAACAAGAAATTGACAACTAAATGATCAATAAAAGATGATTTATTCCATTATATTGCAATTCCAACTCAAATTACAAGTACATCCCTCTTAAGGATAATCATCTTGATACAATTGTTACAATAAAAGGTATTTTTATTTCCCTCTCAAGGGTAGGTGTGATTTCAAAGTGCCCTTCAGGATGACATGAACTACTCTAGGATGCAGTAGACCATATTATTCATGATGAGGAAGTAAATGGATGATTGTAGCTCCTTTAAATATAGATCCCTGTGATCAAGAAACAACATAAGATAGTTAAAAACATAGGCAACCTCTCGTGATGAGGCCCATTGAAGGTAATAAACATGTATATGCCATTATAAATAAAATCAATAAAGCTAATAAAATATGTTAGACATATGCAAGATTCATCAAGATTGCTTGAAATATGTAAACAAGAACTACAACTATCAATCTAATGGATCAATTATGCGAAATGAAGCATGAAAGCATGAAAAGAAGCCATTAATGCATATTCTACACTAATATGACAAAATTACTCTAAACACTAAATCTATCGGTCAGAGATCTCTAAAACAACAATTGATCAGCTAAAATGCTAATTCTAACCTAACTAATCAGATTGTAATGAAAATAGTAAAGATATTTTACCCCTATTGCAAACTATAGCTCTGATGAGCGGTTTGCACTATAAACCATGGCTGAAAGTCGTGGTGAGCAACCAAATGGTTTGCCCTCAAAATTCAAGGACTATGGGATTGATATCCTTATCCAATTAATGTTCAACGGTCATGTTCGGTGTCATATGACAAGTTTGGTGTTTGAATCATTGAATGGGGCTTTCATTTGCCCGAATTAGTGTTTCTTGGCTCTCCTAGGTCCTTAGGGCATCCATGGCCTAATTCGTCATGATGTTTGACAAATTGGCAATGGGGATGGCAACAAGGCTCTCTCTATGCACTCAAGTGAGTCCATAATTTGATAGGGCTTCGCTGCTCTAAAATCCAATGTTTGCTTCATACAATATTTCGACAGTGCTTCGCTATCAAAATGCTCTATGTGCCCATTTGATGAGGTAATTATAGGATGTCCCAGGGCTAGGGGTGGATTCATGGGGAAGCCAAGATCAATAAGGGGTGGTTAGGATAGTTGTATTAGAATATTCCATCCTCTAACCACCTTATTATAGAACAAATGTTTGTTCAAACCGATTTGGCTCGGATGAAGGCCAACTAAACTTCAGTTAAGATCGTAGGTTATAGCTACGGTCTAGAATGTAAACCGTAGGCCTTAGCCATGGTTTAGAATGTAGAATGCAAGTCTAGGATGTGGTTCAAACTTATTAGACCAAGGATCCCAACTTGAGTGGTTAGAACCACTACTCTATCTTGGAGTTTGTCCAAGATCTTCCATATGGTCTTGTAGCATGTCCATATGAGTAGTTGCCATCGACATGACGTATTTTAGGTGTCTACAGATGCCCCTTTTGATATGCATTATGAGATCAAAAAATTCTAAGAAAAAATATCTCTTAAAAGTATGTCAAAGTTTCTATGATGATTATTAGTAGGATCAACATTAGATACCCTAGGTCCTCCAAAAGGATGCACATCCTGGAATCATTGCTTCCAACTCTTTGGAGGCTTAAACTTGAAAGAGTTTGCACTCATCATCAAACATTCGAGTAGCTTTGGTGCTACAATAGGAGTTAGGCCTATATAACTAAAAGTATGAGAGTTATAAATAAATTATCATATTTGCTATTTTTCCCAAGCAAAGGGGTAAGCTTATGATAGATGTTAACAATGATTCGCATGGATGAACACAATTTTGAGAAAATCAAGGGATCTACGATCTCAGGGATCTATTGATTTTTATTATGATTTGAAATCATGACTACCCCCTCAAGAGATGATTCAATGAGGGTAATGACAATGATTGAACTGACGAGGTCACTTGACCACTATGAATGATTTGAATAAATTTAGATTTGAGCATTTTAATGCCTTGGCTAGGCCTAGTTCAAATTTTGATTCCAATTGTTAATAGCATTTGCACATTTCTATCCCATGGAGTAGTCAGGATGCCATAGGCATATTAGGGAATTAAACTATTACAAATCCAATTATATTTGTATTGAATCATGTTATCGATGATTTTCTAAAAATATGTCATAGGAGAAATGACATGAAATACCCCATTCCCATAGGGCAGTCTGGACTTGAAGACCTTCTTCAAGATTGAGAAGAAACATATCAAATAAATGATGAAAATTTTACCCCAAATTTCCTTATGGTTATTTACTCATCTTGTCGGATTGCATGGATCTCAAGTCACTGCAACCACAAAGTATGTAGAGCAAATTACTGAATACGAGGTGCATTTGGATTTTAATTATTTGATTTTTTATTAATTTTGATTTATTGATTAATCCTAGTGCTTTGAACATCACCAAATTTTATAATATTGATTGCTATTTTGAAATTTGATCCATTAGGAGTCATTAATTTATCATTTTAGACCTTCCCACGATGGGGTTTGAGTGCATTTAATGCTGGTTGCAAATAGCGGGTACAGTATGCGGTTGAAAATTTCTAATTTTGGAATCGTAAGTCAGGGTTGCGATCCATCAAAATTAGGGGAAATTATAAATAGTTTTCCCACTTTGAAAATTTCATTATTCTCATCCAGATAAATGCATTTCAAAGAGCTCTGAGAGGTGAGAGACATTCCTTGATCCGAAATGCTACAAAAATTGACCTCAAATTTCACTCGTACCCCGATGGCAGACCCTAGACAGCCATCCACTAGTAGAGGCTATGGTGTAGGCAAGGTAACTCGAAACTGAGTCCTCACACTCATTACCAACTAAGAAAAAATAAACCGCATTAAGTAATGGGTTAATGAACTTCATTAAATTTTTGGCAATGGACCTCATCGTAGACTAGGCTAGGCTAGATTTTCATTTTGTTTGGCTAGCTAGGCTAGGAAGGGATCCAAAATGGGTCTCGTTCCTAGAACACAGCTAGCACCTCTAGCTCCCAATTTTCATTTTGGGAACCACAACTATCAGCTATGATTAGAATTTAAATTTCCAATGATCAAATTTGACCAAAGTCGGACCGCAAGGTTGACCTGCGGTTCGATGACTTTGGAAAATTTTTCCAATTTTTCTCACTTTTCTAAGGTTTTTTGGCAATTAATGCCAGTTATTGCATGTCTAAGATGCCTTTTGAATCTTATTAATATTTTTTACATTTTTAGAGTTATTTTTTTAATCTATTTTTTCTTGTTTTTAGTTAGATTTTTCTCTTATGAACTGTTTATTTCTAGATATTGACTTCTAGGGCCCGAGAGCTAGACATACTTCACACCCTCCATAGATAGATTACTACAGGGGAGAGGGAGTGGTTAGAATCCATTGAATTCATCTATGTATTGTATATACCCATGATTAGGGTATATACAACATATATGATCGCGTTGGACCAGAGCTGGAATGCTCGGACCAACACATTTCATATGTTGATGGGTGAAATGACCATCACCCTAGAGGATGTCTATTGGATATTTAGGATCCCTATTGATGGTGAGGCCATCACCTCCTCTTCATCTTAGAGGAAGAAAGATATTTGTGATGCTATCTTTGGTGATCGAAGCGACGAAACCCAGTGGCAGATGGATCATGAAGGTGTACCCATCGGCTACTGGTAGGGGGAACACATCTTCTCTATCAAAGAAGTAGTCTTTATGCACCTGGTTGTGCATATAGTACTTCCAAACTCCTAAGGTATGAGGATCCCCTATAACCTTCTTGCCAGTGTTAGGAGGGTTGTTCAGAGCACCATCTATCAACCATTGCTCCTAGCCTAGGGGAGCACTTTATTATGCCAAATCTACCAAGAGCTATATCAGGTGACTTGCAAGAGTCAGGTAGGAATCAACTACAACCTACTACTATAGATCTAGGGTTGGTAGCATATCTACATTGAGTTTCATGTAGAGCTACCACTTGAGATTAAATCTATTGATGATGAGCACCAGTACTATTTAGCTTGTTGGCCCTATGAGGAGGAGGGTTTCCGAAGTAGGCCCCATGTAGGGGATATTGGGAATTACCTTAGTAGATTTATGGGATTGATGCCCAACAATATAGAGTGGTGCTACACATTAAACACATTCCCAACCTAGGCATGGAGACTGCCACTAAACGTTTCCTGGTGAACCCCACCATCCATCGAAAAATCACCTTAATACCCCTCCCTCGAGAGGCGAGACCTTCAAAGGGCCTCTCAGTCCGAGGTACCGTCCCATACTTCTCGCATCCTCCTTCTGGGTGTGGATCCTTTAGCCTGAAGGTAAGGGTGCAAAAAAATTGGAGCAATACATTTTGGTGAACCCGACGTGAAACTAAAACCTTTTGAAAAAAAAAAAACATAGATGCATTTAAAATCATTAGAAAACTACTAAGTTGCATATCATGTTTAGATGGTAGCTCCTAATAAAAGACTAGCAGTTACTATAAATGTTGAAAATCAAATAATAGCCATAGAGTTTAATTCTTTGCTTAGACTATCTCAAACATATAGAGTTCCACCTTTGTGGGACAAACTTAATAGGAGACTAGGTATCATTTCATCTAGGTCAACTGAACTTAGTCAAATCAAGAGGTTTGTCCTAGATAGAATCCTGGATCCGAATCAACTCATTTTTTATCATGAACTTCAGAGAGCTTGCCATAGGTGGTTAGCTTATAGGAGAGCTCGTGTCTTCAAAATTGTTCACCTTCGAGGAATACCTCGAGAATGCAACTGTTATACATCAATTTCTAGGTCATGCAGAAGACCAAGAGGTCGTTATTACGGATAGGGAAAGGTGGAATAGAGTTCCTAGAGCTGTTTTATATCGAGAATATTGCCACGAAATTTATTTCTACCAACCAGATTCTGAGATAGATAATATCACTATAGCACACTTTATTAAGTTCCTGAAAAACAATTTCCAATTTGAAGAACACTTTATGACTCCTGAAGAACTTGAACCCGTTAATGATATTTATAAAATGTTTATAGAAAACTAGATCATTGCTTTCATTATTATTTCTTGCATTTAGTGTGTTGTTTTTTATCTTTATAATATTGTTATAAAACAAGAAAAAAACCAAAAACATAACAAAACCAAAACATTTTATTTTTAATACTATAGTAGGTATATAATTAAAATATATACCTCTTAAGCTTGTTCCATATATATATATATATATATATATATATATATATATATATATATATATATATATTTGTTGAAATCTAAGTTTAAGCACAATGATTAGACTTAGGAATGGTAAACAAAATGAAGAAGAAGAAGAAGAAGATTGGTTAGGAAAGAAAACAAAAAAAACCCAAATGTCCTTCCTGAGGATTCAATTCCGGAAGGAGAAACTCTAGAACATCCAGAATATGAGCTTTTTGTAGATGAACAAGAAGAAAATGTTAAAGAGGAAGGATCCTCATCCCCTAGAATGGCTCCAAACGGAACTATTGCTTTTGATAACTTAGATCATTTCTGGAAATTCTTCAATAATAATATTGGTGCTCTTAATATGGCAGTTCGTATTGATAGAGGCCAAATTAGTGACACTCAAGTAGCCATGGAAGATATGTTTAACATACACACCAATCCCTTGTCCTTTATTGATCAAGAAAGTGATAAAGCTGGACCATCCAATAGAGATATGGTCACTATGATTCAGAACATACAACAGCAATAGGTTTCCCAACCTAAGGAACCTGTTATTGAACCTAAAATCATTCCCACACAAAAGAGACCTTCATTCACTGCTTTATTTTTCCAAACTATTGATCAATATGCTTCAAATAGACAAAAACCCAAAATGAAGCCAAACACCAATTTTCAACAATCTGAGATACAACATAATACAACTTCAAGAATTCTTCATAACACCCTTCCTACCAACAATTTACACAATAGCAATATAGCATCTAATCTTCATGTCCCTCCATCATATGCTCACAAATCCCATATTAATGCCCTATCGAACCAATATGGTGGGCAAACCAATAATCTGGAAGCCATGGTGAAACAGTTAGCTTCCCGCATGGACCAGATAGATCCCTACCGTCCCTCATATAATTATCGAGAGATGTGTAGTCAACCTTTGGATCCCATAGTTGTAGCACAACCATACCCTAAACACTTTCCCATGCCCGTCCTTCCTATATATAAAGGAATTGAAGATCCCATAGAGCATATTCGTATGTTTAGGATAGCATGTCATGATATATCACATGATGACTTGCTATTACTAAAAATGTTCTCAAAAAGTTTAGGAGGAATGGCATTAGAGTGGTATTATCAACTACCCACTCATTCCTTGAGAAATTTTGAAGAAACAGTTGAATATTTTGTCCATCAATTTAGTGCCTACATTGAGAGGCACGTGACCATTAAAGATCTATACAACTTAAAACAAGACAAATATGAATGTTTTGCTGATTTCTTAGCTAGATGGAGGCAGTTGATAGGAAAACTACACTTTGTGCTACCTTATAGGGAAATGTTGGACATTTTTATTAATAACTTGCAAGAACAAATATCTTATGAGTTATCAACTGCTACCTTGACCACATTCGATCAAGCTATAGACTTAGCTCGAAGGGTGGAAGATGCTCTCATTAGAAGAGGTCAGCTTAAAAAGAAAGATGATGAGAAAACATCTAGAAATTAGTACAAAAACAAACAAGTTGTAGGTGACGGAGTCACTGATAGTAGAAACATTGCTAATATCAATACAACGAAGACAATGGAGAATTTTATATTAAAACCTCCTGATAAACCACCCCAAGAATTTACTAGATTGAATCAACCTTTATCAACCATTCTTCCTCAATTACTAGCACGAGGCTTGATTCAATTACCAGCTATCCGGGAACCTGATCCAACTATACCCGGATACAGAGCTGATTTACATTATGATTTTCATAGAGGACCTGGACATGCTACAAACTCTTGTAAAATATTAAAACATAAAATACAAGACTTTATTGATAATAATGAAATGGAGGTGCAAGCCTTCCAACCTAAACAAAATGCTCCTAATAATGCTCAAAAGAACATTCCCCAAAATTAGAATCAGAATGCCAATCAATCATTGGACATATTTCAACATCCTTTATCGCAGCATGGCAAAGAGGTGGCTAATCAAATTGAACATCATAATGTTCCCCCTCCTACCCGATATGTAGGGACTATTAGCAGACAATTATCTGTTTAGGATCCTCAAATATTTGGCACAACTTTCTCCATGGTTACGTCCAAACCCCTATATAATACTCAAACACCGGATCCTAGTGATGTAGAATCGGATACTAAAAGTGAAATAGACATCACCTCAAACCAATCAAATAGTTCTAAAAATGAATCAGATCCGATTCAACCTATCACAGATGCTATGGTTCCGAAAGAACCATTTCCTAGAAGAGTTACTACTCGACCCTCTTCTAATCAGTTCCTTCCTAATGAACAAGCCATAAACGCTCAACCGAGACCAGTTCAGCGTCTTCAATATAACATTATAGGTACCATCGGAGCCGTTACCAGACAACAGGCTCAAAACTCTCAATAGGATCAAACTCAAAATGATGGATCAGCTCCATTTATTTTGAAAAATCCCACTAAAGGGAATCATATGTCTAATGTTCAACCTAAGCCTCCTTACAATATTAATGAACAATTATCCAATACTACAGCTAGAATTTCCCTATTGGACTTGTTAAGATCTTCTCCTACCCATTGGGATGAGTTAATGCTCACATTAAGCCAAATGATGGTACCTCAAAATATTCAACCTGAAGCCATGTCCAATACTATCATCACTCGAGAAGTCGATTGTATTGACTTTCAAGATAAAGATATCCCACAACACAATTTACATAAGGATAACCCCTTATATATTATTGCCCTAATTGGAGATGTAGTTGTTAAACGAGTCTTGATTGATAATGGTTCATCTTTAAACATATGCACTTTTGACTTCTACCAATGATTTGGCTTTAGGAGTGATGAGATGAAAAGAACGGATATGATTATCAAAGCCTTCAATGACAAGACACAAGAAACATGTGGAGTCATTACTATACCCTTGCAAGTTGGTCCTAGAACCCTAGATACAATCGTGTTTATTGTACATTGCCCTGCATCATACAATATACTTCTGGGTCGCCCTTGGATCAATGCGATGCGAGTGGTACCCTCCACTTTACATCAGTGTGTTAAATTTGAATTTAAAAACCAGTTGGTTACCATTCATGGTGATCCTAGACCCTTTGATATGTGTGCTTTGGTAGAACCTGTTGGAGTGCAATTTTGCCCTACCCTGTCATCCACACATCCTAGTTCTTATCATCCATCCAAACGTGTGAAACACACACCCATAACATCATCTACCCCATCAACTACACCTATACATTTAACTCAACCATCTTCTAAACAAACCACATTAGGACCTCGAAAAGAGCCTAAACCTACACCCAATGCTTCTCGTTTTACTCCTATATCTTCCATACCCATAGACTCATCCATCAATATCCCTATAACATCATCATCCACTAAAGGAATTCTTCCCACATCAGAAGATCAAGGAAATGTTCCTTCTACCTCTTATGCTCTCACTGATGAGCTCTTACCCGATTTCTCTAAAATTCTTATATCAGAAGAGATCAACACTACCATGCAGACTTCCCTCCTTTTAAATAAACTCCCACCTTCTCCTCATACCTTGGGCCTCCCACAACCTATGGGAAGTATCTACCAAGTTGAAAGTTGTGCTTTTGTTTATAAAGGATATGATTGGGGAAGAATACCCCAAAACATCAAGACGCATTGTGATGGATATGCTCGATGCTATTTTTCTAATGAATATATTAAAGCTAAACCCATAATGCTTAAATTGGGCTATAAAGGGAAAGGTTTGGGACCTTTCCAAAATGGTATGAAAGAACCTTTCGAGGTAGAACCGTGGCTTGCCCGCTGTGGTGTGGGCCTATTTCCTAGTAAGGGTTAGCCCTTTCCATTTAAGGATGATGACCATCTCATATGTTATCAGGATTATCTAGATAAACAAGATTCTTTGTATCCAAAGAATAATTTTACCTGCAATATGCTATCCATAGCCTACCCTAAAATGATTGCCGAATCCAATGATGAGTTGGAAGGAGATATTTTTCATGATGTCTCCATTGAAGAGTTGTTACACAATGATTTTTATTTTGATGGTTCTATACCTACTATAGCCCAACTTGAGGCCATGACTCCTCAAGATGAATTATCCAAGTTAACCTTAAAGGAATTACAAGAATTGGGCATTTCACCTGCCCCACCTAATTTTGAAAGAGATCTACACATGGAAGTAGAAAACATCATTAAGGTTAACATTGGAACTGAGGATAATCCTCACATCATCAGTATTGGATCAGAATTAAGCCAAGAAAAACAAGAGCAATACATTGCATTCCTTAAAGAATATGAAGATTTCTTCGCTTGGACATATGAAGATATGCCAGGTTTAGACCCTTTTGTAGTCATGCATCACCTAGTAGTCCATCCGGATGCTAAACCTGTTAAACAAAAACTTAGAAAAATGCATCCCAAAGTGGCCTTGCTAGTCAAAGGGGAGTTAGAAAAACTCCTGAATGTTATTTTCATACAAGCTATTGATTATGTTGAATGGATCTCGAATGTAGTTCTAGTCACCAAGAAAGAAGCTACCAAAGTTAGGGTTTGCACAGATTTTAGAGATATTAACGTTGCATGCCCTAAAGATGATTTTCCTCTTCCAAACATGGATCAAATCATTGATTTTACTACTGGGAGTGGAATTATGTCCCTAATGGATGGATTTTCTGGTTATAATCAGATCAGGATAGCTCCTAAAGATCAGGCTAAAACAACCTTTATTACCCCTTGGGGTACCTTTTGTTGGAAAGTGATGCCATTTGGTTTAAAGAATGCAGGTGCAACATATCAATGAGCCATGACTTATATCTTTCATGATATGATGCATGATATCCTACATGATTATGTAGATGATATTATAGCTCACTCTATTAATGAAGATGATCATTTAGATGATTTGAGAAAAGTATTTAATCGGTTAAGAGAATATCTTATTCGATTAAATCCAGCCAAATGTATATTCGGAGTCAAGTCCGATAAACTATTAGGGGTTTTAGTTTCTTTACGTGGTATCGAAATTGACCCTCTCAAGATTGTGGCTATCACTGATATGCCCGCACCTACTAATATATCTGAGTTACGAAGTTTACAAGGTAAGCTTCAAGCCATCCATCTCTTCATCGATAAGCTAGCAGACAAAACTAGTCCCTTTCTTAAGCTCCTTAAGAAGGATGTCCCTTTTAATTGGGACGACGAATGCAAGGAAGCTTTTGAACTTCTCAAACAATACCTCCTTAACCCACCTGTGCTTTCACCACCTAGACCTGATCGCCCATTTATCCTGTATATTTTAGCTTTAGATTTTGCTTTAGGAGCTATGTTAGCTCAACTTGATGATGAGAAAAGAGAACGTGCTAATTATTATATTAGCCAAACTTTAATTAGTTATGAAACCCGCTACATAGCATTAGAAAAACTATGTCTAGCAGTCATATTTTCTATGCAAAAATTACACCATTATATGCTCAGTCAGAAAACATATGTCATTGCTAAATATGATCCCTTATGGTATCTCATGAGTCGACCTTATTTATCGGGTCGCACAACAAAGTGGGTTCTTGCTCTAAGCGAGTTTGAACTCATGTTCATAGGATAGAAGTCTGTTAAGGGTCAAATCATAGCAGATCAATTAGCTGCTGCACCCTTAGAGTCTACCCATCCCCTCATCATTGAGTTTCTTGATGAATGCCTTCAATTAGAGGCAGACCATGTTGAACAATGGTCCTTATACTTTGATGGAGCCCGATGCATGAGTGGGGCTGGTGTGGGTATTATTTTAATATCTCCACAAAAACACATTATACCTTTGTCCTTTAAATTAACATTTGCTTGCACCAATAATACTGTCGAATATGAAGCTCTAATCCTTGGATTACGAGCTGCTTTGGCACTAAAAATTAAACATTTGCTAGTTTTTGGTGATTCTCAACTTGTTATAAACCAAATTAATGAATTTTATCAGACCAGAGATGATAAATTATGCCCATATAAAGCATACATTTTGTAGTTGTTGTCCTTGTTTGATAAAGTTACCTTGGAAGCTATTCCTCGAACTAGCAACCGTGCGGCCGACGCTATGGCCACATCAGCCTCTCTTCTGCCCTTGGAGTTAGATGACGAATATGCCACCATAATTATTCATTGACTCCAGGAACCCGCTTCAAATAAGTCATGCTTAGAACCTTTGGATGTGTTTCTAATCAATGAAACTACTCCTGAACCTTGGTATATGGATATATTTGATTTTCTTCACAATGGGACTTTCCCTGCTAGTTCTAATAGAAACCAACGTCGATTATTACGTAGACGAGCAAGTCGATTTGTAATAATTGGCAATACTTTATATAGGAGATCTTTTGAAGGTATCCTCTTGAGATGTTTGAATCTAGAAGAATCCAAATCAGCTTTGAGTGAAGCCCACGATGGATCTTGTGGAGGACACTTCAGTGGTAGTGTCATTGCTAAAAAGCTCCTTAGGATAGGCTACTTTTGGCCTACCATGGAAATTGATGCACATGATTATGTGCGCCATTGCGACAAGTGCTAGAAACATGCTGACCTTGTCCATGCCCCTGCACAAGAACTACAAGCTATTTCATCTCCTTGGCCCTTTTCAAAATGGGGCTTAGACATTATTGGAAAAATTAATCTTGTGTCATTTGATGGACACAAATTCATCATAACCACCATCGAGTATTTTACGAAGTGGGTTGAAGCTATGCCTTTAGCTTCCTGCACTGGAACACAAGTCTCTAAATTTATTTTTAATCAAATCATTTGTAGGTTCGAAATTCTTGCAAATCTCATCTTGTTTCAAGAATAAATATGTTAAGAAATTATGCCAAAAATATAAGATTCAACATCGCTGGTCCACTCCCTATTATCCTCAGGGTAATGGTCAAGCAAAAGCATCCAATAAAACCTTAATTAAAATCCTTAAAATATTGGTCAATAAATTTGGCCGCGATTGGCACATTCAATTATATCCAGCTTTGTGGGCATATCACACTAGTGTGCATACTCCCATAGGTACTTCACCTTTTGTCTTGGTTTATGGCGCCGAAGCCATTTTTCCCTTTGAATTAGAAGTTCCTTCTTTGGCTCTACTACTTCAAGATACCGAAGTAGGAGATGAATATCGAGCTGGCAGACTCAGTCAATTGGAACTCCTAGATGAAAAGCGCATCAATGCTTTGGAGCATCTTCGTGCCTACCAAAACAAGATTAAAAGATCATATGCTAAGAAAGTTCGTCATCGATCCTTTGAGGTCGGCGACCTTGTTTTAAAAGAAAATCAAAAAAATACTAATGCAACTAAAGACCTTAAAGGTAAATTTGAACCCAACTGGCTTGGACCATATATTATCACTGCTAAATTTGAATCGAGAGCATACAAATTAGCTACCTTAGATGGTAAAGATTTAAAAGAACCTATGAATATTATGCATCTTAAGCGATATTATGCATAATTCTGGTAATTTCGTCATTGTATATATTGTACATCTTGTCTCATTTTAGTAAATTTTCAAAATTCCAAAAAACAATCACATTGTATTTCTTTCAATTCATCAAAATTATCAAAATATTCAAAAAACATCTTTTATTTCATACCTCTCAAATTGTGAAGTATTGCAGTTCTATTTTCAGTTATTTTGGATAAATTAGCATTTATTTGGAATCCCGCACTTTCACACACACAAAAATAAATATCTTGATTTTATTTGTTATGATTATTAATCTCTCTTATATCAAAGTCCACATTGGCATTAAATAAATTTTGAGCACATAGAATTGATCTTGTTATTTACTTAAACCAAGCATATCTTTTCACAATAAAATGATTATATTTGTAATGTCCATGCTATGCTACATAGTAGAAGTGGTTTCTTGAGCGAAAAGTTTCCCCTACTATCCTATCATGCACATGGTCTAGAATATTTGAGAATTGACAAAAGGACAAGCTCACCCCTACCCAAAATAAAAATCCCTTGCTCTATAGCTAATCCAAGCAAGTATCCCTAGCATAGAAAAAAAAAAAAAAGTTCAAGAAAAAGAGAAAAAGAAAAAGGTTATTTTGAATCATCACAACAATATTTCAGCATTATCTCAAATATCAAGCAAAAATACAAAAAAAAAAAGAAGAAAAGCAAAAGCAAAAGCAATAAAATCCCTTTCCCTACCCATTGAAAAGAAAAGAAGGGTTGATGAGCTTGAATCCCTGGAATTCTCAATTATTCAAAAACTGTGAGGTAAGCCCCATAACAGGTGGTTTGTGCCCAACCCGCTTGGCCTTGGGTAACTCCTAGCATGGTGATATGTCTGTCACATTAGCGACCTTCTTTTGTACAGACCTATGTCTACTTATGGATTAGCTAGCTCTTGATAACCCGACTTACATAGTAGTCTGGTACGGTTATATGCATCTAAATCATGGTTAATGAACACTTATTTGGTTAATTCAAATCACTTGTATCAAATTATCTTGCTCAAAACTGGTAAATGAACAATACAATCACACACACATTTGTATTTGAGATATTTTGTATCATTATGATAAATCAAGATTGGTAATGAATTCACATTTGCACATGAGGATTCCTTATAAATCTACATTTCTCTTTGAGATAATTTAAAATATTTTTGTAACTCTTTTCGAATAATTTTATCCTTTTATTTCAGAATTTTTGTTTTGTATCAAAGCAATTACATACATCTTCTCATAAAATTTCAAAAATAATTTCAAACAAAATTTTCATATTATTATTTTGTTTCTCAAAAGTCAAAAATGCATCTTGCAATAAAACCAACAATCTATTTTCTTCTTTGGATTTCGCGATGATGGTATAAGTCTATATCTATAATTCTATGCCTAGCGCAAACCATCATTCTAGTTTTCTTTTCCCTTTATTTTAAAAACAAAATTCATGAAAAAATGTGACTTGCATCATTATGTTACACAATTGCTTTACAAACAAACAAACACTTATTCTTTTTCATATCATTATGTCAAAATTCAGTTTTTGCAACCATGGTATAAATTCTAAGGAATTGTTCAAAATTTTATCACACTTAGGAATTTATGCCTAGCAACATCATATTTTCATGCATACTATTTTCATGAAAATTTGAAAACAAATCATCATCATCTTCATTTGCATCATCACAACAAAGTCTTAAGATAGTCTCTTAAGCATGCTTTTACTTTTAACAATATTTCTATACTGGGATTAGCTTGACGACCGAGTGAGCGGCGACTCCATGAAATGGTCTATAATAGCAACAATGTCCTTTGAAATTATTGTTAAAAGTCCCCTTTTATTTTTATCAAATTATCCCACAAACAACCAATTTGTTTACATCAGATTATTTCATTTAAATTTTAAAAGCATGACATTCAAACCATAATATTTCCAAACGAAATAATTACATGAATCATCAAATCAATCACATCAAAACATTAAAGCATCATACAAACACATAAGACAAGTCATATGATCAAAAATATCTCATCTATATATATATCAACAATATATACATCATCTCAAAACTGGATCGGTATGCCACAATCTGTACCTCAAGGCATACTCAATCCTCTATCAAAAAATAATAAACACTATGTATCAATCTGTGCAGTGCAGTTTGTAGCAGCTAGCCTCGAGAACCTCTCGACCTCTCAGAATCATCTCCTCCCCTGCTTTGCGGTGGACGAGGTGGCCCCATCGTAGTCCATGTGGTGCTATGAGTCCTGCCCACAAGATGCAAGGACTTTCAAGAGTAATGATCAAGTCAACGCATCCTTGGAGGAAGTGCTAGAATGGCAAATCAATTGCTGGATGGCCTAGTAAATTCTGGAGGACTGCTATAACAAGCATAGAGGGGAGTTAAAAGAATAAGATAGATGGATTGCCCAACTTGAGTAGCTGGTATGGTAGTTGCCAGAGGAAAACCAGCTACTCCAGGATAGGGGAACAGAAAGAAGGGATACGTCGACCCAAACTAACTAAGCAAAAGAGGTCCTGATGAATTCTCCCACATCTACCGAATGAGTACTCTCTTTGGGAGAATTTTGATCAGATTCCCGATAGAGCAGCCCGAAGGTAGGGGAGAATTCCTCTATTTTTAGGAGTTAAAGGGAAATAAGTCCCACAAAATCCTCTGTCATCGTCCTAAGTGATATAGAGCAGGATGAGGGCCTCCAGTAGTAGACAATACTAGAGGATAAGGAGGAAATCCTCAGACCTGAGGAAGGAGGAGAAGAACCTGAGGGTTTGACATAGGATAGATATGGGGATGAAGAAGCACCCCCAGGGATGGTAGTACAGAGTGAAGAGAGTGCTCTAGGGACCGCAGAGTAGGCCCCTCAAAGTGAGAAGATTACCACCAGGGAGAAAGGGAAAACCCCTATTCGAGCTGCCACATTTTTTGTAGAGGCTAGAGGAAAAGGGCCTAGGATGGCTCGAAAGAAGGTGAAGGTGACCTTCGCCGAGCTAGAGGAAGATGAGTGGGATATGCAACCATTTGTGGAGAGGTTAAAATAGTTTGAACGACTTCTCAAAGAGATGATAGCAGCCAAGGAGACCAAGAAGGCAACCTCAAGGATGGAGGGGGACTCTGGTATCTACGTCAATTTGATAAAGGACAGCCAGTTCTAAGATATTTACGGGTCATAACGAGTAAGGCCGTCCATGATAAGAAGGTATTTTGAATGGTGGGAGGTATATGGCCCCGAATTGGAGGTCGTGGCCATTGTAAGGGAGAATGTAGGGTTTACTCCTGAAGTAGCCTGATTGTACAAAGCCCAAGTAGTTCATTCTAGGAGGGATAATTTATATATCCATCTTACAATGGTCAGACCTCTATATGTTGACCTGTGGCAAGCTACAGAAGCTACATTCCGGTCAACAGAGATGACACTGGCTAGATCATCGTTGATAGCAGCCAAAATGAGGAAAGGACAATCGACAACCGCACCCTCAACTTTGCATAGAAAAATAAGAGCCACACCTCCAGATGCCAACGTGCATAAGAGGTAGACTCAAGCTATAGGTACAGCCGAACCCACCAAGAAATGACAATGATGAGGGGTCAATAGGGCTACCTACAATTTTTATGCCACGAGGGCATGGCATATGTTAGGTGTGGGGGGATGATGAGCATCAGAAATGCTCATGTTTTGTATACATTTTATTGATTATTATGCGGCTGTATAATAAGGATTGCATACTTTTATGAATGATTATATAATTATTTGATGAAATTATATGTGTTATCTAATTCATGTGTTTTCAGTGTGTTTTTTTGGAATTACAGTTGATTTAGTTAGATTTGGATCATTTGAGGTCTTTTATGGACTTGGCACTTTGTTTCTTTCAGAATCAACGTAGAGAATATAGGCGCCTTCCTCTTCCAGGAAGGCGCCAAACATAAGTAGGCACCTTCATCTTCCAAGAAGGCACCAAGGAAATACAAGTGCCTTCCTCTCCTAGGAAGGCACCAATAGAATGCCAGCGCCAACATCTTCCAGGAAGGTGCCAAAGGGAAATAAGCGCCTTCCTCTCATAAGTAAGGTGTCGATGGGAAGGTGCAAATAGAAGGCAAGCACATTCCTCTCATAAGGAAGGTGCCACTAGAAGGTAAGCACCTTCCTCTCATAAGGAAGGCACCACTAGAAGGCAAGTGCATTCCTCTCATAAGGAAGGCGTCGATAGGAAGGCACCACTAGAAGGCAAGTGCCTTCCTCTCATAGGAAGGCACCAATAGAAGATAAGCACCTTCCTCTTCTAGGAAGGCACCAACAGTAGTAAGGCATATTTCGCATAGAGAAGACACCCGATATACTTAGGCACCTTCCTCATAAGGCACCCCTATTCTTCACCTGTTTACCAGACAAGCATGATGTGGACAACAACGACTAGTGTAGTTCCAACTCTACATCATGTAAAGCTAAATTGGGGATCGCACCAATGTATGAGAATGTCCTACCAATGCTAGGTGAAGCACAAACCAATCAGTGAACACGCCACCATTAGAACCAAATTTTAGTTTTAGTAGACATTGATCACATTTTCCAGACTGTCTTAGTTTAGTCTGGAATGAATCAACAATTATAACTTCTTTGTAATAGAATTTATATGGGTGTGCTATATAAACACACGCATACCTCTCTAAATATATATATATATATATATATATATAGAAAAGAGATAGAATATTTTGATAGTAATTGTAATACTTTGATAATTATAATATAGTTCTAAGAGTTTCTAAGTGCGTGTTTAGCTGGGAGGAAGCTGCTGGAGCCTGGGCCCACTCCAAGTCAATATTTCTTTCCCTATTTTCCCTATGTTTTCTATATTAGTTTACCACTTTTATAAGATTGTTTATCACACTGATATTTCCAATATTTGTAGTAGGTTCATTTCCAAGAATGTGTGAATATTTCCTTTTTGTATATTTAATTATTTTTAACATAAATTATTGAGGAGTGCATGAATGATTGACAACCGTTTGAAACACCCCCCAATAGTAGAACTAGCGGACTCATCTCAAGTGGTATTGTAAGCAATCTTATTAAGACCCTTCGCAAGTTTACGAAGCTCCCTAGGTTGGT
Organism: Wollemia nobilis; assembly: GCA_028583015.1. Classification (NCBI taxonomy): domain Eukaryota; kingdom Viridiplantae; phylum Streptophyta; class Pinopsida; order Araucariales; family Araucariaceae; genus Wollemia; species Wollemia nobilis. The sequence goes on from JAQPPZ010005611.1 coordinate 3,581,378, forward strand.
AAATTAGATGCACAGGCATGTGACAAAAGTAGGAAATAAGTTAACCTTGTTTGGACCGCAAAAACCATTGACCAACGTGTTCGGAGTTTTAGAAACTAACACTCTTGCAGGATTAAGAATATCAAAAGCAGCCATGTTAGAACTCGAGAAGGATGCAAAATCGGCAAAGTCCACGTACTCATCTGTAAAAAGATTCAATAATCTGAGAAGGACGATCGCTGCACAAAATCACCTATGAGAAGGATTAAATGGACCAAGCAACAAAAAAAGGGTGATCACTTCATAGAAATGCCATCAACATATGTCAAGGTAGGAATCAAAGAAGTGACTCATTCACAGCAAGGTACACTGAAAGACATTATGAAAATCAATAGCCAAGACGGAGTCAAAATAGTACGCACAGAAGCTATGAATCCAGAAGAATACTCATGGGAGGAAAGATTCGAAGAAATCGGAGAAAATCCCGTGTATAGTACCTTGTTAAGAACAAAGTAAACCAAATAAAAGATAAATCCTGATGCTCAAGCATGCCACCAGATCGTGTATATCTCACAGGAATAATGGTGTACCACAAGATAAGACTACAAAGCATAGTCACTGACTTATAAATAAGAGACAGTAGGGAAGAGCTAAGAGCATCAGTAAAGAGAAACAATGGAATACAAGGAATACAAATGTATTAAATTTTTGTTCTGCAAATACTTAAGGCGAAGGATGCGCGTGAAGAAAAAGCATGGTTTCAATTTTCAGAAAAACCATTCAATCCGTGCTTCGACGGAATATAGTTACCAGGGGAGCACTTCGACGGAGTATAGTTATGGAAGAAAATTATAGATGTTTCCAGATCTTGTTGTCCATTCCCATATTCTTCCTACTTACCACTACCCTCCTCCTCCTAGGTATTCCTCCTTGACCATCCTAACATTTTTCCTAGTATGTCACCCTCGCCCACTACCACTTCTTATCATTTACCCCCCATCATTCCATCCATCAGACCCTCACCATCCTTACTTCTTCACTCTATCTCGTGATCAGTGCAACTCCATTTGTTTACCACTAGCACGCCACCCCTTGTCTTCACCATTACATCGAGCTCCCCTCCATCCTTCATCTAATATTCATGATGACAGCCTAGCCGATCCCTAACAGCCAAGCATAATGGCCAGGACAAGTAGAACAAAAAGGAAAAATATAATGTTGAATCCTTAGTTTCTAGGGCCAACCAAAGAGAGAAAAAAGGCCAAATTAAAATAACAAAGAGCTCCCTTCAGTCCAGAGAAGAACCTTAATAGTCAGTTTAGAGCTACGCCAATTGGACAACACGTAGAATGGATTCAATCAGATGTTGCCAAGTGTACAACTAGAATTCAACCAAAAATAATAGAATCAAGAACCAACAGCTATAAAAGGAAGCAGGCAGGTCTGGATTCTGCATCAAGCAATTAGAGAATAGCATTTTTGCTAAGAGGTATACTTGAGTGCCCTGTTAGTTGTGTTGTATTTTCTTTGTGTCTATTTTATTTTATTCATTCTTTCTTCCTCCCCTTGTTGTGCAGGATTGTATGATAGGAAAGCGTTCAAGAAGCTGAGAATATTTCCAGTCTTATTGAGCCTAGGATTCAGAGATTCTTCTGTTACCATATTGGAATAAGAAGAGTTGGAGAGACCTATTACATTATTTGAACAGAGTCCTCTTCATTGTATTGATGTATTTCTTTAAGAAAAATAGAGTTAAAAGGCATCCTGCCCACTCTGCATGTAATATTTTATGAAATCAATACAATTCTAGGTTTTATTCTTGTCATTTCTTTGTCTCAGTATTGTGTGTATCTGTATAATGGGTTACATTATTTGAATGCATTATACACGTTTCTTTCGTTAGTTAACTCTTGATTTTGTTACGATATTCGAATGAAAGCAAGAATGCTAATTTCCTTCTCCCCTTCTTTCTGTTCATGATTAAAGTAGTTGTTAAATTGCTATAACAACCCAATGAATCTAGGCACCGGTCTACATAAGGCATAACAGTTGGTTGTTTTCATGCTTGGTCATTTTAATAAGAATACTATAGTTTAATATAAATCTGGAGCATGCAAATTAGAAGTTTAATCGTAGAATTGTCGTTGGGGTTTCCTTACCCGTTCTACCATATTTTATAGCAATATTCAGGTTTAACAGAACATGAGGCAGGTCGACCAGAGCCTGTAATAGCTCGTTGGTTTCAAACGGGTTCTTGTAGCATGACAATTGATTTCCTACGGATGCAAGAATCGGTTCCAATAATTTTTTGGCGCCATTGTCGGGGAGGACTTCTTAGAAAGATTCAATTATCTTCTTAAAATTTTTCTTCAACGATTATTTTTAATCAACGGATGACCAGTTAAAGTAAAGAACCAACATTTTAATTTTCACTTAATTAGAAGTTCTTTATTTTTCATTATGTCCGTAGTTTACGCCTTGAAATAAGTTCTTTACGTTCTTGATTTTCTTGAAAATTTTCTCTTTCTTGATTTTCTTGAATTTTTGGTTTCTTGATTTTCTTGATTTTCCCCAAGAACCCACTCCTATGAGGATGAGAGATAATATCAAGCATTCTTGATAAGAGTATACGTTGTTCTTTCTGCACCCCAGTGTTGGCGACTCTGCTGGACAAACCCAGAAGAAAAATAAAATAAAAAAGAAGAGAACATAACGTGTTGGCGAACACCAGGAGAAGTGGTAAGGAGCTATTTCTAGAACTCGAGAATCCAGAGGTATTTATACATACCCAGAAAACTCCACTTTTTAAGAATACCATTTATAATAGTAGATTAAATTCTAGTGGTAAAAGGTACGTGAAGAAAATCCAGAATACTATTACTACTGATATTTCTGTAGATGAACGTTTAAAATCAGTAGTAGAAGATATATGTGATTATTCTCATTCAAGAGTAGATAATTCATCAATCTACGTTCAAACTACCCAGACCCATACCACCGTAGGTACTACATCTATGAAATTAAATACAACAGTAGCTATGGCTCAGGGTAATGTTCATTTGTGGAGAACTAACAGATATAGGCCTTTTGTATTACCAGTAAATTTAAATGCCTTACCCAGTAAAGCTCACAAATACCTCCCTAAGTTTTTAGGAAACAGTGCAAGAACTAGAGAGGATCATATCAAAAGTTTCTTATATGCAATGGACAATCTGGAAGTTGAACATGAAGATGTAGTATTAAGACTATTTCTGTAGACTTTAGAAAAATATGCTAGAGAATGGTTTAATTCCCTTCCTAACAATGATATCCCAGACTTCACCAAAATGGAAGAGGTGTTCCTAAAGAAGTATGGTGAAAGGAAAAATGAACAATCATTGTTAACTGAGCTAGCCACTATGAAGAAGAAAGAAAATGAGGTTGTTAGTGATTTTAACAGGAGATTTTCAAAAACAAGAAACAAAATCCCTGCCAACCTCAGGCCTAGTGATATTCAGTCTATTTGTTTTTATAAGAATGCTTTTCAAGGAGAGTTTAACTATGAATTAAGGCAAGAACAAGCCACTACCATTGATGGTTGTATGGAAAAAGCAATGGATATAGAAAGAAATATGCTTGAAAGTGGTAAGATGAAACCTTATTCTTTAGAAGTTAACATGCCTGAGAGAAAACCTAAGAGAGTGGCTTTTGATATACAAAGAAGAACTAAAATTGATCCTATGGAGAAGTTGACCAGTCAAATGATAGAAATGTTCAACAACATGAGTAACAGGTTAGCAAGAATTGAAAGAAATGGAAATAGTGGTGAATCTTCATAGATAGAGCGACCACATGTTGATAACCATCCCCCATTTAAGAAAAATTACAACAAGAATTGGGGAAACAACAATGGTTTTGAAGAAGGGAATAGGAATAGGGGTAATGGGAATAACAACTGGAAAAATAGAGATTCTGACAGGGATCAGAACAATGTCCCTAACCCAATGCCATCTGCCAATGTAGCTGAAGGTTTTCCCTATTTTTGCTCTACTTGTGATGCACCCCATAACCCTGATGCATGTGGAATACACCTGAGTGATCAACGTAATGTAGATATGCATGCAGAATCAGAAGAGGATATAAGAATCAATGCATGTTGGTCCATTGAAGATGAATCCAGAGAAAGGTTGTTTGAAGAAGACATGGATAAATATGCTTCAAATCATCATCCTCAGATCTTAGTGACTGAAGGAACTAAAATCTTACAGAAATCACATGAGTCAAGATATGATAAGATGAAGCAAGGGAAATTGATTCCCACTGCTCAAGAGGTTGAAGAATTAGAGGCAACCCATGTTTTAAATTTAAGGAATAGAACAGTCCCTGAAAGAATAGAGAAATTATCTACAAATGAAACAAGAAGACAAAATTTCACCAATAAAAATATCAGTAAAGAGAAAACTGATAGGAACCCTAACAAAATTACTCCTGAGGTAATAGAATCAACAGAAGAAGTTCCCAAAGAAGAAAGTAATAAACCATTGGATATAAAGAAGATAGAATTTGATGTTGGGTCAGAACTCAGTAAGCAAAAAGTTAATATCACATTTGGTGAACTTATGAAAGTTCAAACATACAGAGAACAAGTATGCAGAGCTTTTGGATTAGTAGAGCAGAAAGAAGACCCTACTTGTCATGTTGCTAGACAAAATCAACATGATACAAGATCACCATCTTCTATCAGACCCTTCTACGTGTCATTAAGATATAAGTCAGATGAAGGGGAAAGATATGTGATTCATAATTGCATGCTTGACAGTGGAGCTTCACATAATATCATGCCTAAGTTAATAGCTGACCAAATGGGATTAATCTGTACTAGAGATTCTACCCCTATTTTTGTAATGGACAACAGACAAATTCCCTATGTAGGGGTGATAACTGGATTATTAGTTTTCCTAGACCAACACCCCAAAAAGGGCATTGTCATGGATGTAGCAGTAGTTGATGTTGACCCATTCTTCTCACTATTACTCAGTAGGCATTGGGCAGAACAACTAGGGGGATCAATACAACTAGACTGGTCTTATGCTACCATCCCCATATCAGATAAGGAGAATATAATTTTAAGAAGGGAACCATTCAATAAACACTTCATAGAGTTAATTCAAATAGATGAAACCATGATTAACTTAGTTAACTCTATGGAAGAAAAAGGGATGGGAGTCTATTCAATATGGCACAACCCATTCCTGATGGAAGTACCAGATGCAAAGAACATGGATCCAAAAGATATGAGAATAATTGATGCTGAATCAAATCGAGTATTAACCCAAGAAATGTGGACCATGTCATTTGATGGGGCTAAATCCCAATCTGGAGCAGGTGCAGGTGTAAATTTGACTGATATTAAAGGAAATTACCTTGGTATACCTTACAGATTGCAATTTCCTTGCACAAACAATGTAGTTGAGTACGAAGCTTTACTATTAGGGCTAAGGAAAGCAAAAGAGTTAGGTATTAACTACTTAACTATAACAGGGGATGCAAAACTTATTATACTACAAATAAAAGGCAAATATCAGACCAAGCATCCTAGACTTAAGCAATATAGAAATGCAGTACTAGAAGAAATTGATAAATTTTTGGCTTTCAATATTTCATATATTCCTAGAGAACAAAATCATGTTGCAGATCTCTTAGCTGTGAATGCCTCAGGTCTAGATCACCCAGAAATAACTACAGAGTACATGGACAGATTTCCAACTATCTCAGTCTATAAACCTTCTGTGCCAGATAACATAGTCTATCTTCAGGTTTTTCAAGATGATATAGATATTAAGGATTTTATGACTTTGCAAAATCAATATGCAGATGTCATCTGTGATGAAAAATATGAAGAAAAGCTAAAATATCAAATAGGAGAACCAGTAGAAGTAATCCAGTTGAAAACTAATAGAATACCCAAAGGATTGGTGTCTCTTGAAAGCCTATTTGATGATTTTGACAAAGCCTATAAACCTATACGCAGAGAAGTGATATCTGAGGATATTAATATTGGCTCTATGAAAGAACCCAGAATAGTGAAAGTAGACATGGCATTACCTGCTAAAGAAAAAGTTGGATATATCAGTTTCCTAAAAAAGAACAAAGAACATTTTGCTTGGACCTATGAAGATCTCAAAACTTTCAAAATGGATGTGATGACACATATAATACCCTTGAAAGAAGAGGCCAAGCCTTTTAGACAAAAATAGAGAAAGTACAATCCAACTCTGCACCCAGTAATGCAAAAAGAAGTTCAAAAATTGTTGGACTCCAAGATAATAAGAAAAGTCAGATTTTCCTCCTGGATATCCAACTTAGTACCAGTTAGGAAAAATAATGGGGACATTAGACTATGCATGGATTTTAGAAATTTAAACAAGAGCTCTCTAAAAGACAATTACCCATTGCCTAACATGGAACAACTACTGCAAGCAGTAGTAGGTTCAACTAGATTGTCCTTGTTAGATGGATTTTTAGGGTACAATCAAATTATGATAAATCCAGAAGATAGACACAAGGCAACATTCACCACACCCTGGGGCACATTTGAATATTTAAGAATACCTTTTGGATTGATGAATGCAGGTGCTACTTTCCAAAGAGCGATGGACTTTGCTTTCAAAGGACTAATGTTCAAAATTGTAGTAGTGTACTTAGATGATATTACAGTTTTTTCTAAAAATCCAGAAGATCATCTAGAACATTTGACTATAGTTTTTTCCCGGTGCAAGGAATTTGGAATTTCTCTAAATCCAAAAAAATGCATATTTGGAACTACACAAGGAAAATTGCTAGGTCATATAGTTTCAGAAAAAGGAATAAGCATTGATCCAGAAAGGATAGAAGCCATTTCTAAAATTCCCCCACCCAAGAATCTAAAAGGAGTAAGGTCATTCTTTGGCAAAATAAATTTTATCAGAATATTTGTCCCAAATTTTGCAGAAATGACCAAACCCATAAATGATATGGTAAAGAAAACTGGAGAAATTAAATGGACATTAGAAAATATGGAAACATTTAACAAGATCAAAGAAGCCATATCAACCACTCCAACTTTAAGTTGCCCTGATTATGCAAAGGATTTTAATATCTATTCATATGCATCTGAACATTCTATTGTTGTAGTCCTTTCACAAAAAGATAATGAAAATAATGAAAGGCCAATAGCCTTTATGAGCTCAGGACTAAAAGGAGCGAATCTTAAATACACCCTGCTAGAAAAACATGCCTATGCAATCATCCAATATTTGGAACACTTTAAAGGTATATTTGGCTCAAACAAAGTTTACTGTTGTATTCCCTTTATAGCAATAAAAGATATCTTTTCTCAATCAGAGCCATTGGGAAGACCAACAAGATGGATGGTAAAACTTTTGCAATATGATGTTGAATTCAAAATAGTTAAAACAATCAAAGGGCAGGGTTTAGCTAAACTGTTGGCTAACAAAGAAGAAGCAAGATCTAAAAATATTCTTACCATAGATCAGACATATGATGACAGAAGAATAAAAAATGAAGAATGTAAATGGTATGAAGAAATTTTGTCCTATCTACAAACTCTGTCATTTCCCATAGACATGTCAATAAATAGAATGAGGTCAGTCAAGCTGCAAGCTCAAAAATACTATATACAGGATGGTGTGCTATATTGGAAACACCCTGATGGAATTTTATTAGTCTATTTATATGAAAAAGAAGTCCCAAAAATAATTAATGAATTTCATAATGGTTTCTGTGGGGGACATTTTTCTCCAAGAGCTACAACCAATAAAATCATGAGAGCAAGATATTATTGGCCATCCCTTTTTAAGGATGTATATAAATATGTAAGGAATTGTCATAACTGCCAAGTTTTTATAGGGAAAAAGCATCTACCAACCATGCCCCTCAGGCCAGTAATCATTGAAGCACCTTTTTCTCAATGGGGTATTGACCTGATTGGAGAGATCAAGCCTAATTCATCTGGCCAACATAAGTGGATCATAACTGCAATAGATTACTTCACCAAGTGGGTGGAAGCTGCACCTTTGAGAACATCTACATCGGCTGCAGTCATCAGATTCATAGAAGAAAATATCTTGACCAGGTATGGAGTTCCTAAAAATCTTGTAACTGATAATGCTCAATATTTTGTGTCATATGAAATGGTAGAATTTTGTGCTGAATATGGAATTGAATTATCTCATTCTGCTAATTATTATCCCCAAGGAAATGGTCTAGTTGAGTCATCAAATAAAAATGTAATAACAAGAATAAAAATGTCATTAGGCAAAAACAAAAGGGGATGGGATAGTGAACTTAAATTTGCTTTATGGGCTGATAGGTTGTCTATTAAAAGAAATACAGGAAGAACCCCCTATGAGATGGTTTATGGAGAAAAAGCCCTACTACCCCCAAAAATGGAAAAAATGGCACTTTCCCTTTTATTGCAAGATCATGAAAACCCTGATCCCATTCAGAGAAGGCTTGACCAAATTGTCTTGTTAGAAGAACAAAGAAGAGAGACCCTCAATAGAATGATGGAACAAACCCAGAAAACTATAAAATTGTTTAATAAGAAAGCTAAGGGTACTCCTTTTTCTCAAGGAGATATAGTCATCTATTGGGATCCTAAAAATGATAAGCATGGTGAAAAGGGTAAGTTTGAACCTAAATGGATTGGCCCATACCAAATTGCCCATGTTATCAGTCAGAATACTTACAAGCTACAGACTTTGTAGGGAGAAATAATGGCTATCCCTATTAATGGCCAACACCTCAAAATGTACAATCCCTGTTGAAGGTGTACTTTAAAAAAAAAATTAATAAAAATAGAAAAACAAAAATCCAAAAACAGAGTGGTGTATTTTGTTTATTAGTTATAGCTTCCCTTTTGTTCTTGAATAATTTTGAGTTTACTGTATACATGATATCTTAGTTTGATGAGTATATCTAACTATTGATTCCACCAAAAACAATAAAAAGAAAAAGGGAATTTATTTTAGATATTGATGAGCTTTACAATTCTATCAAAAATGAGTGTTTATGCAATAGTTGTTTGATATGAGATAAAATAGATAGAAAACAAAGTTGATTGAAACATCATGTCAAGCCTCACATTACAAATGATACTTAAAGTGACTTCAAAGGTCCAAAGAACTGAGTTATCTTTGAGAGGGTAGTTGAGCCAAAAATTATTACACTCATATTTTTATAGCCAGAAACTAATCCTCAACTCAGGCATACTTATTGCACAATTTGCTTATATATCCAAACACTTCTCTCACGAGAAAGAAAAATAAAAAATAAAGTAAAATTGAGTCACTACCTGAGATATCTTGGAAAACCTCTACCGGGGCTATAGACGCTTGATTGGCAGTAGGGTAAAACTAAGATGGGATTAGAAGCAACTCCATCGAGGCTATAGATGCCTGACTGGCAGTGGAGCCCTATAGAATGGTGAAAATTTTTAAAGAGTGAAATCACATATTAGGCTTGGCTATTTTGCTCAGATATGATAAAGTTCTGAAATATTTAGAAATCCAAAAAAAGAATGCACAAACACACACATGGGAAAAAATATGATGAGACAAATGGTTGTGACAAAATCTGTGTAATCATATCTTATGACTTAGCTAAAACAAGCATTACAATATTTCAAAATAAAACTCATCGATTTCTAAAAATTTCTAACCTTTGTTTCCAAATTGAATGAAAAGGGATCTTCAGTTTTTCATACTCTACTTGCTTTGATATCATGTTTTCAGTATATATAAAAAAAAATGAAAAAATGATGAAGAAAAGAAAGAAAAAGAGGAAGGAAGTTTTTTCTGTTATGCATTTCAAGTTTTGTTTAGCAATCAAAATTTTGTTGTTTTTTGTTAAATTTTTGCAAAATAAAACCAGGAGATTCTGTGGTTCTCAAGTGCTTCATGTTTTCAACACATTGTCCCAGTCAGAGCCTATGTTGGAGCCAAATTTGACTCAACTTTGAAACCCCCAAATTTAAATTTTTGGTTTCAATCAAACTGCTTATACTATTGGTCATTGCTTATAGTTGTTGTGGGTAATTCAATTTTTCATTAGTTGGTTTGATTAAGTCTAACCTTAACTTTTTTAATGTGGGCTTCATTGTATTAATCAAAGTACCTCAAATGGTTAGGGAAGAAATTTTCAAATTAAAAACCTAAAGCCAAAGTCCGACCTTCATAAATCTTTCCTTGGGCCTAAAAGCCGATTAATAAAGTCCTTAAATCATAAGACGGTTAAGCATTTACCATGGTCTCAAAGTCTGAAAGCCTAAGGTTAAAGAAAATGATAAATTAATTAAAACCTAAGGGCATGCACCCCACCAAAGAAAGTTAGCCGATCGGCTCTCAGACTACACTAGCCGATCGATCGGCTCCCAAGCTACACTGATCGACCGATCGGCTCTCGACCAACATCGACTAGCTGATCGGCTATCGATTACAACTAATCGACCGATCCATCGATGATGAAAATATAAGCAATAGTTTAGGTCCATCGATCGATCGACTCCCAAGAAAGAAACGTCGATCGATCAACTCGTTCGACTAACTAGCCAACCGATCAACTCTCAAATTTAAAGGATAAGCCGAACGAAGGAGGAAGCCTCCTCGACTAGCAAAAACAAGATAGAGATCGATCAGCCCTCACTTCTCAAACAAAATCTGATCAAATTTCAAGAAGCCATACCCAGTCGATCGGCTCCCAACGGATGAAGGAGAGTCGAGCCGATGAATGCCTTATCCGATAGAGATGAAGAAAGATTGATCGATCGGTCCACAAATACAAGAGAGTAGTCGATCAGCTCTCGAGTAACAAGGATGGGCCAAAATTCTAAAAGCTCATAGGAAAGACCATCGGCTAATGCATTACAAAGAAAATTTGATCGACTCCTTTGATACATCTCTCGATCGAGCTTCCCATACTGGCGATCGATCGACTCAAGAAAGAAAGCAGTCGATCGATCAAAGAATTCTGACAACCAATGCCTCGATAAGCGGATCCATCATGCAAAAAATTAGCTTGGCATGTGAACCAAGCATGAGGTATGCCTAACCATCCCACCAAATTAATTTGGTCTTACTAATTAATGATTTCTTGTATAAGCAACTTTATGAGGCCGATCGATCGAGGATTTACTGCCATCGGCTAACACGAATCAGAGAGAAGCCAAAATAATTGGTCGAGAGTGATAAATGACTATACATGCCAAAATTTGGGTGCCAGCTAGCCTCCATGCCAAAAAGGTCATAGCCACACCATTAGCCAAGGTGGTCTCGAAATAAGTAAGAATGATAAAGCATCCACAAAACTCGATGGTAGAACTCTCATCCAATTACGATGAGCAAAGACACATGAGGATCATCCTTGGATCATGAATGGTAAGCTATCGAATGAGGACAAGGAGATCCGATGGTGGCATTCATCTATCCTGAGATCCAATGGTTTGCATGAATAGAGATGGTCGAAGTTTAGTCAACACATGATTATTAATTAATCAAAGAATCTCGGGATATCAATGGTCATGCTTTCACCTCGATCTTAATCCAACAGTAGCACCCGATTCAAAGGTAAAACCAAAGGTAAGTTTAAAAAATATGCCTGATTAATCAAATATTTGAGCATTCTTAACAAAGGCCTTAACGCATTAGTAATCAAACATCTTCCTCTTGATCAAACAAAATTCAAAACATACATCTTTCGGCTATCTAACCTACAGGTTTTTCCCATAAAGCGATACAATGAGGGTTGGTCGAGCAACTGAATGTGGTCAAAATAAAATCACCATTGACCAATGTGTTCAGAGTTTTAGAAACTAACACTCTTGCAGGATTAAGAATATCAAAAGTAGCCATGTTAGAACTCGAGAAGGATGCAAAATCGATAAAGTTCGCGTACTCATCTGTAAAAATATTCAATAATCTGAGAAGGACGATCGTTGCACAAAATCACCTATGAGAAGGATTAAATGGACCAAGCAACAAAAAAAGGGTGATCACTTCATAGAAACACCATCAACATATGTCAAGGTAGGAATCAAAGAAGTGACTCATTCATAGCAAGGTACACTGAAAGACATTATGAAAATCAATAGCCAAGATGGAGTCAAAATAGTATGCATAGAAGCTATGAATCCAGAAGAATACTCATGGGAGGAAATATTCAAAGAAATCAAAGAAAATCCCATGTACAGTACCTTGTTAAGAACAAAGTAAACCAAATAAAAGACAAATCTTGACGCTCAAGCATGCCACCAGATCATGTATATCTCATAGGAATAATGGCGTACCACAAGATAAGACTACAAAGCATAGTCACTGACTTATAAATAAGAGACAGTAGGGAAGAGCTAAGAGCATCAGTAAAGAGAAACAATGGAATACAAGGAATACAAATGTATTAAATTTTTGTTCTACAAATACTTAAGGCGAAGGATGCACGTGAAGAAAAAGCATGGTTTCAATTTTCAGAAAAACCATTCAATCCGTGCTTCGACGAAATATAGTTACCAGGGGAGCACTTCGACGGAGTATAGTTATGGAAGCAAATTATAGATGTTTCCAGATCTTGTTGTCCATTCCCATATTCTTCCTACTTACCACTACCCTCCTCCTCCTGGGTATTCCTCCTTGACCATCCTGACATTTTTCCTAGTATGTCACCCTCGCCCACTACCGCTTCTTATCATTTACCCCTCATCATTCCATCCATCAGACCCTCACCATCCTTACTTCTTCACTCTATCTCATGATCAGTGCAACTCCATTTGTTTGCCACTGGCATGCCACCCCTTGTCTTCACCATTACGTCGAGCTCCCCTCCATCCTTCATCTAATATTCATGATGACAGCCTGGTCGGTCCCTAACAACCAAGCATAGTGGCCAGGACAAGTAGAACAAAAAGAAAAAATATAATGTTGAATCCTTAGTTTCTAGGGCCAACCAAAGAGAGCAAAAAGGCCAAATTAAAATAACAAAGAGCTCCCTTCAGTCCAGAGAAGAACCTTAACAGTTAGTTTAGAGCTACGCCAGCTGGACAACATGCAGAATGGATTCAATCAGATGTTGCCAAGTGTACAACTAGAATTCAACCAAAAATAACAGAATCAAGAACCAGCAGCTATAAAAGGAAGCAGGCAGGTCTAGATTCTGCATCAAGCAATTAGAGAATAGCATTTTTGCTAAGAGGTATACTTGAGTGCCCTGTTAGTTGTGTTGTTGTATTTTCTTTGTGTCTATTTTCTTTTATTCATTCTTTCTTCCTCCCCTTGTTGTGCAGGATTGTATGATAGGAAAGCATTCAAGAAGTTGAGAATATTTCCAGTCTTATTGAGCCTAGGATTCAGAGATTCTTCTATTACCATATTGGAACAAGGAGAGTTGGAGAGACCTGTTACATTATTTGAATAGAGTCCTCTTCATTGTATTGATGTATTTCTTTAAGAAAAACAGAGTTAAAAGGCATCCCGCCCACTCTGCATGTAATATTTTATGAAATCAATACAATTATGGGTTTTATTCTTGTCATTTCTTTGTCTCAGTATTGTGTGTATCTGTATAATGGGTTACATTATTTGAATGCATTATACACGTTTCTTTCGTTAGTTAACTCTTGATTTTGTTACGATATTCGAATGAAAGCAAGAACGCTAATTTCCTTCTCCCCTTCTTTCTGTTCATGATTAAAGTAGTTGTTAAATTGCTATAACAACCCAATGAATCTAGGCACCGGTCTACATAAGGCATAACAGTTGGTTGTTTTCATGCTTGGTCATTTTAATAAGAATACTATAGTTTAATATAAATCTGGAGCGTGCAAATTAGAAGTTTAATCGTAGAATTGTCGTTGGGGTTTCCTTACCCATTCTGCCATCTTTTATAGCAATATTCGGGTTTAACAGAACATGAGGTAGGTCGACCAGAGCCTGTAATAGCTCGTTGGTTTCAAACGGGTTCTTGTAGCATGACAATTGATTTCCTATGGATGCAAGAATCGGTTCCAACATGTCCCTTAATGGACTTGTGGCTTATAAATTCTAGATCAAATTTTGTCAAAAGCATGATCCAATTTGCAGTATGCGTATTGTGATAAGTCTTACTCATCATGTATTGCAAAGAATTTTTTTTGGATATAACATACGTCGTATGACTTAGCATATAGTGTCACAATTTATTTGTAGAGAACACTACTGCTAAACATAGTTTTTCCACATATGCATACCCGAGATCATAGCTCACCAAAGTTTGACTAATGTAATATATGGCCTATTCTTTGCCTTGCACGTTATTTTGGGCCAACATGGTTCCCAATGCAAAGTCAGTTACCAATATATATAGTAGAAAAGGCACCTCTGGCATTGGTGGAGCTAGCACTAGTAGTGTCGCCAGGTATTGATTTATCTTAGTGAAGGTTTCCTTGTAGTCCTCATCCCAGTTGAATGGGGCACCCTTATGTAGCAGTCGATTCGTGGGTCGACATTTATCCGATAGTTGGGCGATAAATTGCTTTATCAAGGCTACCTTGCCCTGAAGGCTCCTTAATTCCTTAATATTGGTGAGAGGATGCATTTCAAAAATGACCTTAACCTTCATTGGGTCTACTTTGATGCCTCTCTTGGAGATGATGAACCCTAGTAATTTTCTAGAAGTTATGTCAAATATGCACTTCTTAGGATTCAGCCTGATGTTGTGCTCTATCGGTGATCGAAGACTTTCCTTAAGACCTTTGGATGCTCTTCTCATAGCAATGACTTGGCTAACAAGTCATTGATATAATATTAAAGAATTTTATGCATATAGTCATGAAAAATGTATGTCATGGCTCGTTGATATGTGCCACCAACATTTTTGAGGCCAAATGGCATAACTTTATAGCAAATGTTCCCCATGGTGTTATACACATAGTTTTGTGCTGGTCTTTGAGTTTTATCTAAATTTTATTGTAACCATAAAAACTATCCATTAAGGAGATTATTTTGTGACCTGCAGTTGCATCTATGAGAGAATCAATATTGGGCAATGGAAATGAATCTTTGGGTGTTGCCTTATTTAGATCTTTGAAATCCATGCAAATACGAATTCTTCCATCGGGTTTTCCCATGGGTACCATATTGGACACCCATTCTAGATAATCGATGGAAATCACAAAATCCACATCCAACAGATTTTGTAGCTCATATTTCACATTAAGGCTAATATTGGATGCATTTTCATAATATTTTGCTTGATCGAATTCTTCGTCAAATCTAGCAAAAGGTTATGAGTAACCAATTTTGGATCTAGACCTGGCATATCCTTATATGAACAAGAAAACAAATTTGGTCTCTATTTTAGTATAGGGATGAGGGTGGCCCGCTCATCTGGAGTGATACTCTCTCCAAATTTAACCTTATTTGCATTTGCGGGCTCATCACTGATATCCACTTCAAAGGTTTCCTCTACCAACATATGCAATCCCTCCTCAAGCTGGTGAGGCATAGGAATCTGATGGATGTCGTCAGTCGGGTTGATTGGTTTCATGTTGGAAGTATTTTTGACATGATAAACATCATATGCACAACCTAGTGCAAAATGGAATGGTTGAAACATTTCTTCATTGGGGAATAAATCCTTAGGCTCAATGGGTGAATCAACATGATCCTAGTCGACAACATCTTTGTTAAGATACAACAGTTTAGACAAATCTGTTGGATTGTGGAATGGAGTGGTCAAATCAATGGAGACCATGTTTATGAAATGGAATTGATCTCCAAGACCACATAGACTGACCTTTACCAAATCTGCACAGTCCTCATACCAATGATCTGGCTATAATGGCACAGGCACAAAAGGGTCTTCCCTGTAAGGACTGTGAATAACTGGATCCTTCCTATGCACTGAATGCAAAATAGGATCATTTGGCTCATGGAGTTGCATGTAGTTAAGTGGAAGAGGATTAACCAATTGATGGATTTGATCCAAGTTTAACTGTCTTGCTAAAAGCATGTCTACGGAAGCACGGCGTACCGGGTGCGATGCAAACAAAAGCAGATGTATAATGAAACGCTAAGTCCTACGAAAATGCGAAGAACAAGTGCATGAAAAGGGAAAACGATGCAATGAAATGAGATGTAAAGCAAAACTAAAGTGCAGCCTCTTTTATTAATGTTGCTTGTGATCCGGTTACAATACGTTCCCCCTCCCTTTCAGGGGCTCGGAGCGTTCGATACAATTTTGTTACACCAACGGATGGTACGCTTCCCTTCGGGATCTTTCGCGTGCCCACATTCGAAATGGGTGGGCCAAACATCACCGCTGCTTGCGTGAGTGCATCCGTCATTCCTTGTTGCCCCTTCGGTGTCGAGATCCTATGTACAGAGAAACAACAAATGGTTAATAGCATATGCGGATGGAAGGAAACATGCAATCCCCAAGACCTCCGGCTAGTGAATACATGAAATAATAAAACAGAGATCAAAACATGTCAGAATGAGATGAAACTTGAACAGGAGCATCCAGACATCATTAGGGACACATTGCAAAAAGAATAGTCAAGAAATCATGCGTGGATTTCTAATCGCTCCGGGGTGGGATGTTGGCGACTGTCACAAAATGTGCGAAAGTGACCTCCCAAATGTCCTATCCAGAGGCCTCCAAAATACCTGTAAACTTGGGGTTAGGCAAAATGGGGCATTTTGAGATGACCCAGAAGGTCGGATTTGGCAGATTCTACCCATATTGCCCTGTATCTGAAGGCGCTCCCTGTAGGTTAGTGAACGCGTAAAACGATAAAAACATAGTCAAAACAGGTCAGAATGCAGTGAAAATTGAACAACAGCATAAAAAAATCACATACAACATGATGCAAAAGAAATAGTAAAGAAATATAATGTAGATTTCTAATCACTCTGGGGTGGGGCGATTAGGACTGCAACAGTGCGGGGGCGCCGAGGGCAGGACGCCCACCGTTTGGGGCTTGGTTTTGACACCAATCCACTTGGGATGGGTCCAAAACCTCCTAGGGGGTTGTGTCAAAAAATTTGGTGTGGGATTGTGGCCGATTGTTTAGGTTTTGGGTCCGGATTGCGCTCCTAGTATTCACCCGATAACCTCCCTTCCAAAAGAGAGATCAAGGATGTAGGAAGCACAATGAGGGGTGAGGGTATAATTTGGCAGCACTCCATTGCTCCAAATGCTCCTGCTCTATCTTTTTTGGGGTGAGAAGGCTCACCATTTTATAGACCTGAGGGTCTCCTTTGAATGCGCATGCAGGGGCGCCACTTGGCCATCATGCCTTGTCAGGGGAGAGAAGATTCCTCCCTGATTAAGGGCTCCTTGATTTAGGCCTCCATGACTGCCTCTTTGAGCTCTGAAATGCTCACTCGCACTCCCATGCCTTGGAGGTGGAGTTGAGTGGTGGATCTGGGCTGCCATTTGTCAAGGTTTGACTTTTTGCCCATCAAACCTGCTATTCGTCCCACCCTGGAGCGATTGTTGCTAATCATCCTGGGGTGGGGCGAATAGCATTCTAATCATCCCAGGGTGGAACGAATAGGGAGCAGAGTGCTTGAAAGGTGCCAAATTGACCTCTGACCTTCCAAAACTACTTTGGGAGTGGTTAGGACCACTTTTTAACCTCTGGGGGCTGCCCTAGGGGCTATGTATGCCAATTCGGTCAGTGCTTGTAGCCACATAATCGGATTGGTGTTGTTTTGGTGTCTACAGATGCCCCTTTTTGGGATGCGTTATGCATGGCGTAGTGCTGAGAAAAAATAGATAACCAAAGCACTTAATGATTAGGGTTTCTCAGTAACCTAACCAAATTTTGATGCCCCAAGTATGGAAAGGGCACGCATTCTTGAATCCTTGCTTCTGACGAGCTAAGGAGCTTACTTCAAGTGTTAACCTTTTTCGGTGAGGTGTTACTTGATCTTGGACATTGTTCAGTCATGAATAGGCAAAGGGCGCAACCTTTTGTCTATGGGAACCTTGAGTTCATGATTCCAGAATGCCAAGTGTTTGATCAGCTTGTGATTATTGCTTGTTTGCTGCCCCAAGCAGGGGCGTGATTGTCTTTGTCAATGATTCTTTGAATGCATGCCATTTCCTTGATCGGGTGTGTATTTGTTGATTGGTAACTGAGTGTGACTACCCCCTCAAGCGACGAATCGATGAGGGAATGACAAAGAGAAAAGCGATGAGTCACTTGACCCAAGATGACTTTTGTAAGGGTGCCTTCAGTTGTTTTTCGTTGAACGCTTATGCAGTTTCCCAACAATCGGACCTATTTTTGGTGGGTTTTGACCCTTTTTGTGACGTCGATTGGGGTTGAAATTGTCAAAAATCCATCCTCCCATGGAGTGGTCCAGCTATGGTAGCCTTCTTAGGGAGTAGGATAGTGATAATTTGTGGTCTCGACATCTTTTTCATGCCAAGAATGTCAGGTGCAAAGGCACCTTTATTCGGCAGAGTTATTGCTATTTTTTGGTGGGTTTTGACCCTTTTTGTGAC
Organism: Wollemia nobilis; assembly: GCA_028583015.1. Classification (NCBI taxonomy): domain Eukaryota; kingdom Viridiplantae; phylum Streptophyta; class Pinopsida; order Araucariales; family Araucariaceae; genus Wollemia; species Wollemia nobilis. The sequence goes on from JAQPPZ010005611.1 coordinate 3,599,879, forward strand.
GCCTATTGGGGTTGAAATTGTCAAAAATCCTTCCTCCCATGGAGCGGTCCAGCTATGGTAGCCTTCTTAGGGAGTAGGATAGTGATAATTTGTGACCCCGACATCAGTTTTGCATGCCAAGA